>OY740784.1:67338911-67938911 GCA_963514005.1 Raja brachyura
TCAAATCCAGTGGCGACCAGAACAAGGTACGACTCTTTGGGTGACTACTCACAACCATACAGGCTTCACCCCGTGACATGTCTCCAGAGTGTCACCTGTATGGTCGTGAGTAGTCTCCTCGTCACCCAAAGAGTCCTAGCTTCTTTCTGGTCGCCGCTGAATTTTCAACATGGCAATCGCCGAAAAAGTCGCGTAAGTGGAACAGGCCCTTCAGTCACTCCCTCTGTCCATAACCCCTCTCACCTCCCTACCTTGGATAGTTAATATTCATTTTGTATCACAGAGAGCAGAAATTAACAGGAAATAAATTCCACTATACTGATATTAAATAATTGATGCAGATACATACAACATAGAACAGTACAACGCAAAAACAGGCCCCTTGGTCCACAGTATCAGTGTCAAACATGGTGCCTGGATTAGTTTAGTTTAGAAAAACAGTGTGAAATACACACCTCTCCTCCCACATCCAAAAAACTTGTGGGTCTGTCAGTTAATTGGCTGCTATAAATTGCCCCAAGTGCACAGCGAGTGGTTGCGATAGTGGGATAACATGCAATAAATGTGAACATGTAATCGATAGTCAGTATGCGGAAGGGGCTATTACCAAGATATTGATATTGGAAGTGACAATCTCTGAATTAAATGGTTCTGGAGTTTAAATTCTACTCTGGATACTCAAGTTCAAAGACTGATGTGAAGCAGAATAGAGAGATTAAATGAGACCCTACCAGTTTGAAGTTTGATCTTTATTTTATGAGAAGTTGCGATGAGGGATTACGTGAATAGAAGCCCGCCAGACCGCATGCACGGTAATCTTCAAAGTAGCTGTATGAACCCACAGAATACTTGCTGAACCTAAGCTATAGAGAAATTGAAAGGCTAGAATTACCAAATGATCATTATGAGAAGAGAGTTGGGAGTGGAGGGCACGTAATAGAGAGTAAACGAGAACTTACCAGTTTGAAGTTTGATCTTTATTTTATAACATTACGATGAGCGATTGCGTTAAGAACCCCACCAGTCCGCATGCACATCAATCTTCAAAGCAGCGATGTGAAATCACAGATAACAGTAACTGAAGTAAAATAGTAAACTTATACACCAGACCTTCCAGGTGACTTTTAATATTTTGAGGGCCGGGAGCGGTGGGCACGTAATCACTCATCGTAACTCCTCATAAAATAAAGATCAAACTTCAAACTGGTAAGTTCTTGTTTAATCTTAAGGGCCTGTACCACCAGCATGCGACTGCATGCGGTGAGCGCGACCTAACGTGGTCGCTTGAGCCGTACGGACTCGCAGGGCCGGTCCCACTTCGATCACTGAAGCCGTATGGAGTTGTGTGGGGCTGGTCCCAACATCGCGCGGGGCTCCAAAAAACTAACACTGTTCAAAAATCCCACGCAGCAATGACTGTCAGCCCGCAGCCACATTGAAGCCGTACGCAGCACATCGATGGCTGTATGCAGCATCTTGACACCGTAAGCAGCGTCTGGACGCCGTACACAGTGTCTTGACGGCGTACGCCTAGTGCATGGTTTTGCATGATGATGTCACCGCCCGCCTACTCCCAGCTGATTGGTGAGTATGATGTCGGGACCAGCTCCATACGGCTCCGCGGTTGTCAATCTGAAGCTGAACATGTAAGTGATGCTTAGTGATACAGTAAGCCTTGATCCCATAAAATGCTCCTAAACGCGCAAATTATTAATTCCATGTGATTGGAGAATAAATGCCTCATGCATATTCCATCTGCCTCCACAGCTAGACCTGGTATCAGTAGCACTCCAACCTAGGGCACTAACGTCAGTCTGCAAAACAACTGAAGGTGCTTCCATCAGAATTTTGCTAGAACAATTTGAAATGTTTCTTATCCACCACAGCACTACAGCAATGGCTTCAGATGGTAATTGCATGGGCTGGTTGAAATGACCTACATGTATTCTGAGTGCCTGTACCTTTGCCCTCTGTAAATTTTGGTAATGCAAAGGTCCATATTGCAAACTGGAAAGGCAGCTACCAATTTGCCAATCAAGCTGGCCACCTGTTTAATTGAAAGTGATTGCTCCCCCAAGAGCTTGATACAGCCTTCAATTAAATCTACTCCCTTGCCCTTGGGCAGAGTCACAATCATGTGAGTTGAGTTAATTGTGAATCCCAAATAGTCAATTACTTTAACCGGCACCAATTCTGATTTAGCTGGATGGATGATATCCCCAATCTCTCAACCATGAGTTTAACAGCTGAAACTGATAACTCAGCTGCCACAAGTGTTTTTCCAATTATTAAGATGTCATCCAAATAAGCCATTACAATAATACCCTGTGCCAGGAGTAACCCCAGTACTGGTTTTAGCAGCTTAGTAAATAATCTAGAGGCTGAGGTTAACCTATTAGGCAGTGCATTAAATTGCCATAATTGTTCCATCCAGCTGAATTTCAAATATCTCCGATACTCTTTATGATCAGGCACTGAGTAATATGCATCCTGAAGATCTATATATGCCATATAACACTCTTTGGAAACCAATTACTTGGCAGTAGTAAATATTTCCATTTTAAAATGATTATACTGCACAAACAGATTAAGTCCTGTCAGGTAATCCGACTCCCATCATGTTTCTTTGGTCTAGGAAAAATATTAGATACGAATTGATGAGTTTGATAAACTGTCTTCTCAATTACACCTTTAAAATATAATTTTGCAATTTCAGCTTGAATCTCCAAATTCTCTTTTTGTGAGAAAATGAGTGCCCGCTCTGGCTTGTGCTGGGTGGGTGGACACAAATTGGGAATAAATTCAATTAGAAACCCTTGTATATTCTGCAGTATAAACGTTTGATGTTATTTCATACCATTCTTTCAGAAACCAGTGTAACCTCCCCCCAACTGGTAGGTAATTCTCACTCAATATATTTCGACAATACCCGACCCACCTACCTCCATGGTTAACGGTGGAGTTCTTTGTCCCCTGGTTCTGGAGGGAAAAGGCATGTTTGCCCGTACTCCTGCTGGAGTGCGCCAACTGCGCACATTGAATGGCCGGCTTGGTCCTTGACCGGACCCGGTTTCAGCAAACTGCTTGTAGGTGCGCTGCCTCCGAAGTGTTCTGCTGGTCACTGGCGCCTTGATGAGCCTGACGGTTTTTGCCTCGCCGTCTAGCTCCTTCACCTGCTTAGCGAGGTCTTCCCAGAACAGCTGGATGTTACTAGGTGGCAGGATGTTACTAGGCTTACACAGGGCAGCGAACCTCAGGTTAATGGTAGGGTGGATGGCTCTCTTCCTAAGGCAGTTTATCTCAAAGTGCACATTGCACATGAGAACCAGGGCATCCTGCTGAACTTCAGTCAGGTGCCCACCATCCACCGACCTACCGAAAGTCGTAATGCCTGATGCAAGCAGCCTCAGTACCCTTTGCAGTTTTATCTCCTGCGCCCTGATGCCTACTCATATATGGCCCCAGATGTCATGGTTTACGGCCGGTACTTTAAGCAGGATACGATTCACCGGGGTTTCATACTTTTTGACTGTTGTATCCATGGCCAGTTCCTGAAGCTGGTGCGAGGCCAAGTAATTTATACTGGCAGTCAGCTCTTCCACCAGCAGCTCTCCGGAGTCTATTGGGACGGCAAACCTAGCCACCAGGAATGGGACCTCTGGCTCGTGCTACGGTATCCATTCTCGAGGGAGAACCTTCCCGACCGGACTCGTCCGAGTCTATCGGGAGGGTTCTCCCTCGAGAATGGATAACAATGTAGACTTTCTGGTGGCCTTACGCCCCTCCGGCATAGCCACGGTGCCCTCAGATACCAAGTCTGTAGTCGCTGGTCTTGTTACTAGCGACTCAGTAGATGAGCTAGGCGGCCGCCCGCTACCCGCACTCCCGCAGTCTTTAGTTACTTTTGCAATGGCTCGCCTTGCTCTCAACAATTTTTCCACGCTTGGACTTGTCCTCCTGTAACAAGATTTAACAAGCACAGAAATGACCTCCAACAAGTTTGACACTTACCTGAGGCTTTTTAAACTTACCACTGGAGAAGCGCTGCTCCTCCCAGCCAGTCGCTGTGCCATGTGTCAGACGTAATGACGCACATGTGGACTGGTGAGGTTCTTCACAGAATCACTCACGTGATTCCGAAGTAAACTCCCTCATTGCAACTTCTCATAAAATAAAGATTAAACTTCAAACTGGTAAGTTCTCATTTAATCTCTCTATTTTACTTCGAAGTCACGTGAGTGACTATGTGAAGATTTCAAAGCTCTGTGGTTTCATACTGTGACATAATCTGTGTGTGAAAACACTAAAACAGATCATCATTAATGGCAGGAAAAAACATGAGGTATTAACATCACAATGCTAACTTGCATACATGGCCATTGCTCTTAACTGGCCTGTAGTCCCAAAGACTGTTGAGTTAGACAATAACGTATGCAAGAAAGTGCATAATTCTATCTGGAACATTCAGACATATTCCACCAAATTTAAAATTTGTTAAGCTGTGTTATGTAAACCTCATGCTGCATGATGAAAGTGAGACCCATTGTATTGGCTGCTAATGAGTCATCAGCAATATCTTGAGTGTATTGAAATAAATAATTATGTTCCATATCAAAGGCACCAGCAATCTTTTTTATGTGCTGCATTGGCAAAACAAAATTCACTACACTAATTGGTGTACGTGACCAATAAATACCTTTGTACCTTTGTACATAGACTAGGCCAGAGATTGAGCAAGGATGTTATTAATGCTGAGACCAGCTGCAGAAAGCATAATCATATTAAGATACTGGTCCCATTAGGGAAATTTTGATGAATATTTGCACAACAAATACTGATATACATTGCACACTACAATGAGTGTAGGCTACTAGGGTGGTGAAATAAAGGGCACCCTGCATAATGTGACAGAATAGTGGGTGAAAACTAATCTTTTATGTCCCACTGTCGTAAATCAGGCATGAAAAAGCAGCACAGGAAACTGTCAATTGTGCTGTCCAATAAAGTTTCTCTAGACTCAAACTGGAAGCCACACAACCTTGTCACTTCTGTATAGAATTGACTCACACATGTTGTACACAAGTTTCTCATATAATCATGCAGTGCTAGCTGGCCGAGAAGACAGGCTGTCCCAGCCATCATATGTGAAGGAATAAATAAGAGTAGCTTCAGACGTCAGCCATGGCGTGACCAAATAGGCAAACTGGTACTGTTAAATTCCATGTTGCATTAAATGTAATATAGTCAAACTATCTACTGACAATGCATAAGATTTATCATTTGTAATTTTGCATAATACCCACAACTCGGTGACATAATGCCCTTAATCTGAGAAGGGAAGCAAAGGCTTTCATCACTAGCTTTGTTATAAACAGTGGAAACTGTGCCTATGCGTATAGATATGACAGAGTATGCAACTACAAGATCGATTCTCTGAGTTGGTTAAATTGCAGATACCCTATCATCCATCTTAAACTGGGTAAGTGAACCCACAATTTGATTAGCCTAATGGTATCCTGATTCGGCCTGCACCATATTTCTGTAATCTTGAGAAATATACCCCTCTAGTCCTTGGTCAGACCACACATCCTCGGAAGAGTTGTCACTGAATGTACTTGGAACCGCTGTTCCTCCGTAGATCCTACAGAAAGAATTTTTGTGAGGCTTCGCTACCCGCGGAAGATGCGTATCTAGCTATTCATACATATCGCTGATAATATAATCAGCAGTTAACGACTAGAGCTGAACTACAGTTTCCCTTAAATGTGAGAAACTAGTTCTCTGTGAACTCTTGACTAAGAGCCACGATGGATACATATCGTTTACCTTCAGAGTGGAGATAGTATCATGCAAGCTGAATCAAGAATTATCTCACAGACCTTTGACTGACCACGTCTAAATTTCCAGGGTGCATAACACAATTTGTTGGACGCACCACTCAATCAGGAATAGTGGTATTGAGAGCCTATAGATGTTATAAATGCATTGTTGATTGACAACATGACCTGCAGGTCGGAAAGGTTATAATATATTGCAGACGAGGTTTTCTCTGTCCCAGAGAAAAAATGGCAATGAAGATTACCATGAACCAGTGACTCTGGTAAATGAGGAAAATAAACCATATGTTGAGAAAAAACAATCACTTAATTCTATTGCCCAATCTGATACTTCTCATGGATGATGAAGCAGTGCTTCTCTGGTGACTACGACTCATATAGTCAGCCAGTTTCATGATGGTCTACCCTGATACAGGGTAACCAAACTGTTCCTACATAGAACTTACAGAGGTACTGTGTAAGGCACCTTGCCAATGTCTCTACATCAACCTGATGTTATCCCAGAGACAATGAAAAAACAACTAGACAGCCCATGCTGGTAGTAAACCTTAAGCTGGGCCAACAGACTGCTCCATTTCGGAGTTCATGGAGGTAAATAATGAGACCTACTTACCAGCGTCTCTAAATTCAGGTCGCTTACCTTTGTTGGAGCGTCAGCGAAGTTTCATTCGCAGACTCTGTCCATCATGTTGTAATTTCTGTTAGATAGCTGATGCTGCTGGCCAACTTCTCTTGTAGTGGCTAGTCCATACCCGACGGAGCAGCAATTTTAGAGGCAAAAGCATACCGCTTTCCCTCATGCAATTGTCGAAAATCATGCATTAAAGCATGGGATCCCGGCACATAGTCATATTCGGGATCATGTTTGGAGTCAGTCCATACTAACCTTTGATGCTCTCTTAGAGTGGGGGTAAATTGCACCTGAACCAGGTGTTACCATCTGTATTCCTCGAATTATTTGTGCATGCTTCTATAGCGAGCACATTTTACAACACCATCTCCCATATACTTCAGCACCATCTCAATCACTACGTTCAACCGAGTGGGAGGAATTGCAACCCTGAACTAGGCGTTGCTTCAGACATATGTGCATACTCTTTAGCACCATCTTCACCACTCCACTCATTTGAGTGGGAAGAAATTTGCAACCCTGAACCAGGAGCTGCTGCCTGACATGCCTTAAGATGGAGCATTCTTTGTATTGTAATTTGATCTGAGTTGGGGTTATAAGGTTGCTTCCTTCAGCAGCCGCCAGGACTAGCTGTGCAAATCGATGCTCTGTTGGTATCCTCATTTACCAAACAGGCTGCACATGCTAGTGACTCCAAGTCCTGCTCCTTTCCATTGCCAATGCAGTATACAGGGAAGGACTAGAGTGCCTCTGGCCCCTATATGCCAGATAGAGTGGGTGAAATGCTGTGTAAAACCTGCCAGGTATTTGTCATAGGCAATGACGTTTACATGAATGGAAAAAATCCCATCTCAATTAAATCAGAGATTTAATCACTTTATTGATATGTATAAAGTTGGCATCATTGGGAAAGAATCTTCCACAGTACCCTCTAATGAGCGGAATTACCATGACGCCACCATGTGTAGCTCCCACAGGTGACTGATAAGCATAGCTCAACATGGCTTCCTAAGCCAGGGTCTCTGGACTGCTATGGCAGGTCCAATTCCACTACACCTTTTTATTGGTGTAAGTGATAATAAATATTCCTTGTAATTTCTCTCTTTTAAAACATAAACTAAATTGGCATGATAATACATATTTATGATGTAGCCAAGAATAAAACCTGAACTGATATAATCAGTCAGACGATACCAGCATAATGGTGCGGCTGGTAGAGCTGATGCCAGAGACCTGGGCTTACAGCACCAGACCTGGCTTCAATCCTGAGCACAGATATATCTGTGTGGAGTTGCAGCTCATAAGATGTATTGGCTATGATAGTCACAAACGTGACCCTGTGGCAACTTATATAAATGCCAACTCTAATGTAGCCATACATTAAAAGAATACACTATATATACTATAACATAGTTGTAGCAGCAACCCAGTTGAATTTCATTGGTGCTACAGCAAGCTAAACTTACCCAAGCAGTCTTTTTAAACAACTCACCTATAGTAACACCCGCAATTCATGTAATTTTGCTGAATTTGTAACTCTGGCTGCCTGCTCCCAGTGGAGCTGTGATGTAGGCCGCTTCGGTAAATAGGGCCGTCTGCTGTAGACTGTAATGCTACAGCCGTAACCCAGTTTTAAACGAGCTTGTCGGCTCTGAACCGGGTCATCCACTGCCGAGCAGACTAGCGGCAACAGCCGCATTTACCCTCTAACTAGAGCCGCTTGCTTACGTCGGCGAATGAAGCGACTAAAATATATATTCCCTATCCTACCTCCAGTGGAGCGGCTACTTTTTTGGGGCCCGCTACAGAAACGGCCCGAAGAAAACTGCTTACCTGCAGAGCAGCGCCAAAGCTGCCCTGACAAGCGACGCGCATGCGGTCTGGCGGGCTTCTATTCACGTAGTCAGTCACGTGACTTCAAAGTAAAATACCAAGTCACATGCTGCATTGTTTGATGCTCTGACTTTCTTGTCTGACACTCTTTGGGGCACCAGTCTGTTCCTTGAGAAATTTGTAAGAAATTCCAAGACGCTATTTTGAAATTAGTTAATGGTGATTAATCTATGTATTATCAAATTGTTGTCTGTTGTAATTTGGCAAGGCGAGTTTGGTTGCTGCTGTTTCTACATTTAAATGGTGTAGAAAACAGTATTCCTACATCCAACACTTTAAAATTGCTTCATTTATCATAAAGCGTGTTGAAGCAACGAGAGGGTCTGACATCATTATGCAAATCCAGGTCTTTTTTTAGCTGTGCCATCTTTCAAATGAGACTTAACCAAAATCTCAGTGGTGTGAAGGTTGCATATCAAAGATTCCATTCCAGCTAATATAATATATATATTCCTGTAAATCCCAGCAAAAACAGAATAATTGGTGATTTCTCTGAAGTTTACAACAGATTCTTATGAGCAGCTAACTATCTTGCAGAATAATAAAGTTAAATGAAAAGTAATTTCACTGTCTGCATTGTCCTTTGAGATGTCTTGAGAAGACCTTAGCTGTAATATAAAAGCAAATCTCTTTTTCTCTTTTTTTTAACATATTTTTATTATTTTTTTCAATACCATAATTGCTCATTATTCCTCTGCAGTATGCTCAAACTTCCTCTTGGCCTACTTACACCTTCTCACATAGCTTTGAACTTTTTATTTTTCTCCCCTCAAAATAAAAGCTGCCATGCTGCATCTTAGTACATTCTTCATTAAAATCACAAAGCTCTGGAACCTTATAACCTGACAAATGGCTTTTAAAACCACTGATTAATAGTTCAGTGGTGTATGCCTGGAAGCAACCATTCACCTGGACAACAACTGGATCACTAGATAGTGATCACTGTCTACTTGAAGAAACAAAGCAGTCAATTTATGCACAAGTGGTAGCCCATGCGTGTTTGATTATTGGTTTGGTGGAATTAGGTAATACTAATCATATACAACAATCCACATCACTTAAGCCATTGCAGATATAATGAACTGAATATTAAAGTTTGTTTCAGCAGCATGTTGTATCCCCAAAGTCAGAGTCATATGGCATGAAAACAGGCTCTTTGGCCCAACTCATCCATGCCGACCAAGCTGCCTCATCTAAGCTAATCCCATTTCCTCATGGACTTTATTGGGAAATGATACACCCAACCTGTGCAAACTATAAATACTGTAACTGAAAGGAGTTATCACTGTAACTGCTACTGGCTTGAACATATTGAAACACATTTTATGCAGTTCTTCCTGTCAATTTAAAACTGCACAGAACATCTTAGCATTTGATGTTCTCTTTCTGACATAGTAACTTTATTAAAATTATGAATTCAAAGAGCGATCGAAAAAACAATTGAAATTTATAGCACAAAAGGAGGCCATTGTGCCTGTAAGAGCCTTATCATAGTGCATTGCAAAACTAAGTCTACAATCAATAATACATGTAGTAATGCCTTCACAACTTGTCCTGCCAATTTCAGTGACTTGTGCAGCCACACCAAGGTCCTTCTGCAGCTTTACTCATTCTCCTTATTCTTCCCAAAGAAATGCGACAGCTCACATTTCTCTGCATTTAACATCACCTGCCACAGGTCTACCCATTCCATCAGCTCACATATTCTCCTACAGTTTGTCATACAGCTCACAATGTGCCAAATTTGTAACTAATGCAAAATTAGAAACAGTGGTATTTCCTCTTGCAGATTGTTCCCCATACTCACTTCCTTCTCTGTGGAAAAAGTTGCCAATCTGGGTCGACTTAAATCATTCTCCTCCCCCCTTAAGTCTAGGGCCTTTAGTTTGAGCCTCTCCTACCCTGAGAGAAGACTGTGACCATGCACCTTTATCTACGGCCCTCATGATTTGATACAGGGGCCACGGAACGTTTTTGAAAGTGCGTGGTTGAGCGATCACTGATCACCGGCCTCGGGGGTACCCGGTGAGGGAGCAAAGCGACCGAGTGGGGCGAGGGTGTGGGAGGGTGGCAAAATTATTATTTTTTGTTGTTGCTCGACCTCCAAAAAGTGGGGGATAACACAGGCCATCTCCCAACTCAAAAAGTAGGGGGGATATATCCTCCGTCCACCCCCCCTCTCCCTCCCTTTCAGGGCCGACTCTCTCCCTCTCGGGGCCAATTCTCCCACCGGGCCGACTCTCTCTCTCTCTCTCTCTCTCTCTCCCCGCCCTCCCTCTCTCTCTCTCTCTCTCTCTCTCTCTCCCCGCCCTCCCTCTCTCCCCGCCCTCCCTCTCTCTTTTTTTTTTTTTTTTTTTTTTTTCATTTCAAAAACTTTATTCAACACAAATCATAAAATACAACACATCAAAACACAATCAAAAATCACACTATAATGAACAGATCATTGTAGTACAGCAGTACATTCATTTATAATCGCCTCAACCCCACGCGGCGACCAGCGCTGACGGAAGGCCTCCAGAGTCCCCGTGAACACCGCGTGTTCCCTCTCCAGGGACACACGTGCACGGACGTAGGCCCGAAAGAGGGGCAGGCAGCCGACTCTCGCCAGACCGTCGACCGCCCGCTGCCTGGACCCACGAATGGCCATCTTGGCCAGGCCAAGGAGCAAACCGACAGGTAAGTCCCCCCCCCACACTCGGCTCTCCCCACTCCCCGCCTTGTGTCCAAACACCAGGATTGTGGGGCTAAAATGCAGCCAGAACTTGAGGAACAGCCCCTTCAGATATTGGTACAGGGGCAGTAACCTCACACACTCCATATACACATGGAATACGGTCTCCTCCTCTCCGCAGAAAATACATGCGGCAGACGAGCCCGTGAACCGACTCAAAAGTTTATTACAAACCACCGCTCCATGCAGCACTCTCCACCCCAGGTCCCCAATATAAAGGGGTACAACTCCCTTATAGAAGGACCCCCACTGGGGCCCCCCGCCGCCTTCGGATGGTAACACCGTCCTCCATGGTGAGTCAGGACGGGAGACGAAGGCACGGTGGTTCAGAATGTGCAGGAGCATCCTGTACAGTGCGCGTCTCCTTGCATCACAAAATGGCATGCTGGTCATCTCAGAAAGGCAGCTCAGATTATGCGGAGCCGGAGGCCGAGAAATATCCCGAAGCCTAGGCCCGATGAGCAGATCTGACGGAGCAGGGGTAAGCTCTATCTGAACCACTCTAGGCTCGCGCCTCTCCTCGACAACCACCATGACAGGATGAGGACCAGCCACACCCGCAGCCACAACATCCCCCTCTCCTCGTGGAACAACACTCTGGCTGAACACCACCAAATTCCTCACTCTTAACACATCCCTATAGAAAACAGGCAAGCCCCTTAGAGCGGGTCGACTGACACCCGCCACCGGGAGCCGCGAGACCCCCCTTAGGCAACGACCCTGACGAAAAAAATACGTGGCCAGAGCATGCCATCTGGGAGGGTTCTCTACATACATGTATCTCCGCAGAGTCCTGAGACGGAGAGCCGCCACCTGGGTGCGCACGCACACCAAGGACTGGCCGCCCTCCTCTAACGGAAGACTCAGGACCGCCGCGGAAATCCAATGCTTCCTATTTCCCCAAAAGAAATCCACCAGCTTCTTCTGTATAGCAGTTACAAATATAGAGGGCGGGACAAGAGTAGCCAGCCGGTACCATAACATAGAGGCCACCAGCTGGTTTATGACCAGCACCCTCCCCCGAAAGGAGAGAACTCCAAGCAGGCCTGACCAGTGCCCCAGCCGAGCAACCACCTTCGTCTCCAACTCTTGCCAGTTTGCCGGCCAAACATCCTCAGTGGGACTCAGGTACACCCCCAGATAGAGGAGGTGCGTGGTACTCCACGCATACAATGCCATCTCCTCCGGCAGGGAGTCTACCCGCCACTGACCCACCAAAAGTCCAGAGCACTTACTCCAGTTAATCCTAGCAGAAGATGCAGCCGAGAATATCTCCTGGCAGTCACGCATCCTCCGCAGGTCACCAGGATCAGTGAACATAAGAAGTACGTCATCGGCATACGCCGATAGAATCACCTCAACCCGCGGGCCAGGTAGGGCCAGGCCTGTCAACCTCCTCCGAAGAAGACACAGGAACGGCTCCACACAGACCGAATACAACTGGCCCGACATAGGGCACCCCTGGCGGACCCCCCTCCCAAAATGAAAAGGAGATAGCACCGCGCCATTAACCTTTACAAGACACTCCGCAGCAGCGTACAAAAGCCGGACCCGGGCCACGAAGTGTGGTCCAAACCCAAACGCTTGCAACGTCCCAAATAGGTATTCATGCTCTACCCTATCAAAAGCCTTCTCCTGATCAAGAGACAGAAAAGCAGCTGACTCACCAGTACCCTGGACTAAATGAATCAGGTCCCTAACCAGGTGGATGTTATCCTGGATGGACCGGCCAGGGACTGTATAAGATTGATCAGGATGAATCACTTGATGCAGCACGGAGCCCAGGCGATTTGCCATTGCCCGTGCAAAAATTTTATATTCTGTGCAAAGGAGAGAGACTGGACGCCAGTTCTTCAACAAACGGAGTTCGCCCTTCTTAGGCAGCAAGACAACAACCGTCCTACGCCACGAGAGAGGCATCACTCCAGTCGCCAGGCTCTCCCCCAGAACCAACATATAGTCACCCCCTAGGACGTCCCAGAATGCTCTAACAAACTCCACCGTCAACCCATCCAGCCCGGGGGACTTACCCCTCCTGAGCTGATGCAAGGCGCGAGTCAACTCCTCCAAAGATAAGGGGCCATCAAGAAGATCAGCCTCCCCCCTATCTACGGTCGGTAGACCCTCCCACAGATCTTGCTGAGCCTCCACACTGAATCCTTCCGCAGAGAACAGGGTCCCATAAAAGGACCTAACCAAGGCATTAATCCTCTCTGGATCAGTGACAGAGGAGCCGTCATCTGCAAGCAACTCCACGAGCTGTTTTCGAGCTCCCCGCCCCTTCTCCAAAGAGAAAAAGAAAGGCGACGCTCGGTCCAGCTCGTGCAGCATCTGGACCCGAGACCTCACATAAGCGCCTCGAGATCGCTCAAGCAGCAGACTCCTCAAAACCTCCTTCTTCCTCTGAAACTCTCCCCATTCGCTGGAGTCTTCACCAAACTGACCCAGGCGAGACTCAGCGTCCTGTATCTCCCTCTCCAGCTTCTCGACCGCTGAGTCCCGCCTCCCAGTCGACCCCCATGTATATTCCTTACAAAAGAGACGGATGTGAGCTTTACCCACATCCCACCACTGCCTAAGGGAAGAGAAGCACCTCTGCCTCTCTCTCCACTTCACCCAAAACCGAGTGAATGACTCCCGGAAACACCGATCCTCCAGCAGCCTGTTGTTAAAGTGCCAGTACGCGGACCCAGCCCGAGCGCACGCTGGATTGAAATCCACACGCACCAGACAATGGTCCGAGCACGGCACCAGCCGCATTGAGGCCGCTGAGACACGGGAAACAAACGCTCGGGAAATATAAAACCGATCAATGCGGGAACCACCGCCCTCAGACCTCCGCGAAAAAGCAGTGGAATCAGGGTGAAGGTCCCTCCAAACATCAACCAACTCAAAGGAGTCAATCAAGCCTCTCAGCTTCTTCGCTACAGCAGGCGCACACTGAGTACCAGAACGGTCCCGCACCTCAAGTGTGCAATTAAAGTCCCCACCAAGGAAGACACACTCTCCCCTATCAATAGTGCCCAACAGAGCATTCACCTCCCGAAGCAGGCCGGCCTGCATCGTGCCGGAGCTAGGGGCATACACGTTAATGAAATGCAACGGCATGCCATCCAGGCTCACGGCCAGATGGAGCAAACGTCCTGGCACCACTTCCTGCACTTTTAAAATGCTTGGCAGAAAATTTGGGGCCAACAGAAAAGCCACCCCACTCGAATTTGAGCTGAGATGGCTCATATAAACCCTCCCTTCCCACTCCAGTTGCCAGGTAGGTTCATCACTAGCAACGGTATGTGTCTCTTGCAGATAACAAACTGCAAATCTCCCCTCCCTTAGGGCTGATAAGAGCTGAAATCTTCGAAAACTCGCTCTACTCCCATTTAAATTTAATGTAGCTACTGTGAATGTGTAGACACATTAGATTGTGACCCTCACACTCCCTGTAGTCACAGGAGGTCCTTTTCTGAGGACCTTCAACAAACCCCAAAACTGCCCCAAATCCGAGTCAGAAAGACCACTATCCTTGTTACTAAGGATAGCCTCGAGACTCTCCTTCACATCTAGAACATCCTCCCATCTCCTTGTAGCGGCCCACCATAATGTTTTGGGAGCACGACTTATTTTTAAGAACTCTCGCACCTCAACAATAAGCTTCGCCTCAGACACGGCCTTGGAGTCTGGGCTCTCAGCCAACCCGCTCGCACCTGAATCAACAACCTCAGAAAGACCAGAACTGTCTGACACATCACTCTCTGTGCCCCCCCCACTGGCCGCATCGCTGTCCTCCTCCACAGCCATGACACGACCACCCGGATCAATGCTGGGGGTGGGTCCCAACACCCCTGCCTGAGACTCGCAGCCCTCTGAATGGCTGGGCTCCTGCACGCTACCATCACCCTCCTCCTCTGGGCCTGGGGAAGCAACAACAAGAGGCATCCCCAGGGCCTGTGGAACACTGGCACCCTCGGAGTCTGAAAGAGGATCACGTCCCATAACAGCCCTGACCTCCACATCATCCAGAGTGCCCTCTCCACAGGCATCACCCAGAGAATCACCACCTGCCATTAACCTCACCCCAGACAACTCATCCGGTGAGGCATCCCGCCCCCCAGCACCTCCACTGGCACTGATATGGAGCACAGACTTGAACGACAACACCCCCGAAACTCCCCCCTCAGCCTGACTCTGCACATCCCCCGTCACAGAGGGCACACTACCAGAGGAGCCAACCACGTCACCTACCGTGCTAGCACCCTCAGTAGGCCTCTGAAACGAGGGGACCTCATCCGACCCAGAGGGTACACACCCAAGGGAGCTAACCACAGCATCCGCCGAGATAACTCCCTCAGAGGGCCCCTGAGATGAAGGGACAGACTCCCGCCCAGTGGACACAACTCCACCGGAATCAACTTCAGCACCCAGTCCGGTGACACCCGCTGTAGATCCATGAAGAGAAGGCCCAACCACCGACCCAGAAGACACCGGGTCAAGACCACTTTCAGCCACCTCAGTGGTGGAAAGCCCGGAGAAAGACATCCCCTTCGCTCTGGACCCACGCCCTTCCTCCTCTTCACCAGGCAGATGCCTCCTTTTAGTCCCACTCGCATGCGGAGGTGCGGTAACCTCCATAAGGGAAGGGTCATCCGCCTCCACATTACCCCCAACCACTTTGCCACCCACACGTTTAGGCTTCTTTCCCCCCTTCCGAGCCACCACAACTCCCCCCTGAGCCCCAGCAGGTGCAGTCTGCACCACACTGGAGCTAAACTCACCCGATTGCACTTTCTTCGCTCGGGCGGCCCTATCCCTCTCCTTCTTCTTATTATGCTTCCCCTGCTTCTCCCAAAACCCCCCCTCAACACTCCCCTCCTCCTGCGCCCCACCTTCATCCACCGCCACAGGCGCAAGACGTAGGGGACGTGGGGGGCTTGGGCTCTCACTGCCCAGGGTCCCCAAAGCGGAACCTCTGGACCCAGAAGGCTTAGCACTGCCGCCCCGGGTCACCAAGGCAGAACTGGCAACCTCAGCCGGGTCAGCAGTACCACCCCGCGCCGCTGAGGTTTGACCAGCCACCCCAGATGGGCCAGCAGCGCTTTCCTGGGCCACTGCACTAGAACCTCTAGCAGTGCCCCCGCGAAAAAGACACTCCCTACGGAGATGTCCAAATTCGCCGCACGCATGACACCGTGCCTTGCCCCAACTCCAACGCACGGTTCTGGGTACACCCTTATGCACCACCTCAAAACTCCCCTCGGCACCATCCCCCTCACCCACCTTCATGAACACCCTCCTCTTGAAACTGAAGACCCCTTTTTCCTCCGGGTCCCCCCGGGATGCAAGAGACGAAAACATTTAGACCGCACCTCCCCGAACTTGGACAGGTGTGGAATAAGCACTGCATCCGAAAAATAAGTGGGGCAGCTCCGCAGGAGAACCGGTCTCACCCTGGATACCCACGGATCCACCTGTACGTGGACCCCCCCCACTGAGATCCCCTCCTCCAACGCTCGGGCCACACACTCCCGGGTCTTAAGTATCATCTCCACCTTTCCCCTTTCGAGCTCAGAAGAGACAATAGCCCCCCTCCCAAGAAGTTCATTCATGGCCTTCGTAATTACCCCCCTCGACATCATAGGCCCAGTTTGAACAGAAATACCAAAACTGTCCCCATCCAAGTCAACATGAGGCTCAAGCTCAGATGGCCTCGCACCCGCCACTGATGCCGTCGCTGCGTAGGTCCGGACCTTCGGCCGCGCCCCTTCCATCGCCATCCTCACAGAGGCACAAACCAGCTCCAAGCCCCTCAGCAGCACAGCTCCAAGTTAAGTCCCAGAGACAGTCACAGTCAAAGACAGGCAGCAGAAAACTGAAACCTCCAGCTGAAGCAGGAAAGTCCCCAGGTTCGTCCACAGCCAAGAGCAGCTTACGGGAAACTCGATCCCAGTCGCGCTGGACGCAAAAGTACCTTCTTCACATTAAGCCAGGCAGCCGCACTGAGCAAAATGACTTTAGGGCAGAGAAGCGGAGCCAAAAACGACAAAGACACCGCACAACTTCAACCCACTGAGATCACAGGCACTCTTGGCAATCCGCCAACGCCAACCGCACCCTCGACAATGTGGAGAAACTCAGGAATCTTCACACAGATGGAGGCTCCCCAGACCAGAGAAAAGCTTCAACAGCCCAACAATAAGTTGAACTATGAAGCCCCCTGGGTCTGTGCCCTCTCCAACGGCAAAATCCTGGAAAGGCTGCTCCAATCCTTCTCAACTGCAGAGCTGAGAAGAAAACACGACCTCTCTCTCTCTCTCTCTCTCTCTCTCTCTCTCTCTCTCTCTCTCTCTCTCCCCGCCCTCCCTCCCTCCCTACCATCCTTCCGCTTGGCAGCTAATCACAGCGCTTTGTTCACGGCTTTGTTTGGGGGGGGGGGGTCAGTTTGTTTCTGCCACGGCTGGTCGTGGTTTTATGCCGCGATCACTGTGCCCTTGTTCTGAGATTCTGGATGTCGGAAGAAAAATACATCTGCAGGCTGGATAATTTTGGGTTATGAAGCATGTCTCACCAAAAAAGTGGAGGGGCTGCAGCCCCTCCCGGTTTCGCAACCCATGTCATATACCTATATAAGGTTACCCCTCAGCTTCATATACTCCAGATCAAAGCCCCCAGCCTCTCCAGTCTCACCTTATACCTCACATCCACCAGTCTTGGTATCAATTCTTGTGATTATTTTTGGGATTCATTACTGGTCAATAACATCCTTCCTGTAACCCGAATTGTGAACAATACTCCAAGTGTAGTCTCGCTATCACCTTGTATAGTTGTATTCTAGCTCTTGTACTCAATGGCCTGACCACCAAAGACAAGGGTGACAAATGCTTTCTTCCCTATCTTGTCTATCTGCATTGCTACATGGTCAAAAGCCTGGTCCAAGAGATTTAAGGAGGAAAGAGTGGTAGAAAGACCAAGATGATAGTGAATAAATTTACAGAACAATTCCAGTAAAAAATGTCAATAGGTTAAGGTTCAGATTTATTATTGCCATGTGTACCTAGGAACAACAAAAAGCTTTGTTTTGCATGCTATCCAAATGTATCAGATAATACTACACATAAATACAATCAAGTCAAAATCAAATACAGTAGGTACAGCAAAGGAGAAGATGCTGAGTACAGAATATAGTTCTCAGCATTGGAGCACATCAGTTATAAAGCCAAAGTCCAGTGTCCATTATGGAAGGACCATTCAGAAGCCTGTAAAAAGAGGAGAATAAACTGTTCCTGAGTCTGGTGGTGTGTACTTTCAAGCTTCACTACCTTTAGCCCAATGGGAGCAGGGAGAAAAAGGAATGACTGGGGTGGGACAAGTCTTTGTTTATGTTGGCTGTTTTTTTGAGGCAGCATGAAATGTAGGCGGGCTCAATGGTGGAGAAACTGGTCTGTGTGGTGGACTGGGCTACATCTCCAACTCTCTACAATTTCTTGTAGTCTTGGGCAGAGCTGTTCCCAAACCAAGCTGTGATGCAAAGTGATAGTATGCTTTCTAGCGGGCATCTGCAGAGTTTTCAAGTAATTGGAGACATACCAAATTTCCTCAATCAGCTAAGGAAGAAGAGGCATTGGTATGCCTTTTTGTTGCTTCAATGTGCTAGGTCTACAACAGACTGTTGTTAATATTAATGCCAATGAACTCAAAAATCGCAACCAGTTCCACTATGGCCCCTTAGATGCTGATTGGGACGCGTGCACTATCATGCTTCCTGAAGTCAATAATGAGCTCTTTGATTTTGCTGACATTGAGGGAGAAGTTGTTGTCCCGACACCATGTTACTCAATCTTCTTCCAGTACAATGTCTCATCATTGATCATGATCCGGTCCACCAAAGGTGTTATCTGCAAACTTGTAGCTGGAGTTGAAGCCGGGTTTGTCTGCACATTTGTGAGTAGAACAAAATTGGAATAGTTCAGATTTTTAAAACTGGTTAAAGCTGGAAAATCCTTATCTAACAGAATCAAAGAATATGTGAATAGAAAGAACTGCAGATGCTGGTTTATACCAAAGATAGACACTGTGCTAGAGGAACTCAATAGTTCAGGCAGTATATCTGGAAGAAATGGATAGGTGACATTTCGGATCAAGTCCCTTCTTCAGATGAAAGTAGGGGATGGGAGAGGGGTCAAGAAAAGGAGGCGAGAAAGGACTAGGACTTATCAGGGCCAGCAACAAATGCACTGGTAGGCCCATTGTTGGCTCAGGAAGGTTTGACCCCAAGAGGGATACAATGTGGTGAACTGTGAAATTGGTTAAATAATCAGGGTGGAGGAAGAATCAGAATCAGTGCAAAACAAAAGGGGGGGGGGGGGGGGGGATAAGGTGCACAGTTTCTGCGGCACTATATACATATCTATAAAAAGACAATGGATAAATAGAATGAATAAATAGGATTCCTATATCCAGTATGGGTTATTGCACATATTGGAAATTACAGTTACAGTACTAATTACAGTAGGTGGTTAGATGAAAGTCCGGGGGTTAGGCTGTGAAGTCAGTGCATGTGTGAATTCAGGGAGATAATGGATTTTGGAAAGAAACTGTTCTTGAGTCTATTTGTCCTTGTGCTGATGCGCCTATAGCGCCTCCCTGAGGGCAGCAGGTTGAACAGGCCAAATGCAGGATGGGAGCTGTCCTTGATAATGTTCTTCGCCCTGCTGAGGCAGCGGGAGATGTAAATGTCCATCAGAGAGGGGAGAGGGCAGCTGATGATCTTCTGTGCTGCCCTAACTACCCTCTGAAGCCTCTCCCTGTCTGCCATGGTGCAGCTGCTGTACCATGCAGTAATGCAGTATGTCAACAGGCTCTCAATGGACGAGCGGTAGAAGGTCAGCAGCAGGTTGGAGTCCAGGTTGTGCTTCCTGAGGACCCTCAGAAAGTGCAGCCGCTGCTGAGCCTTCTTGATGACCACTGTAATGTTGTCTGACCAGGAGATGTCAGCAGAGATGAGGACGCCGAGAAACCGGAAGGTGTGGACCCTCTCCACACACTCGCCGTTGATGTATAAGGGGGCTAGATTGGTGCTGTGCCTCCTGAAGTTGACAATGAGCTCTTTGGTTTCTTGGTGCTCAGAGCCAGGTTGTTTTCTGAGCACCAGGCTGTCAACTTCAGGACTTCCTCTCTGTAAGCTGCCTCGTCTCCCCTTGAGATGAGTCCGACTATTGTAGTGTCGTCAGCAAACTTGACAATTCGGTTGTTGTTGTGGGCCGGACTACAGTCATGGGTGTAAAGACAGTATAGGAGGGGGCTTAGCACACAGCCCTGTGAGGAGCTGGTACTCAACATGCAAGTGGAGGAGAGGTGGGGGCTGAGTCTCACAGTCTGGGGCCGGTTGGTGAGGAAGTCCTTTATCCAGGCACATGTGAGAGTGGGGAAAAGAGGAGGGGAACGTTAGTGAGCATTATTTAAAATTGGAGAATTCAACACTCATAGTGCTAGGTTGTAAGCTACCCAAGCAAAATATGAAGTGCTGGTCCTCTAATTTGCATGTGGCCTCACACTGGCAATGGAGGAGGCCTAGGATAGAAAGGTCACTATGGGAATGGGAAGGGGAGTTGAAATGGTTTGGAACTCTTTTACTACAACAGTGGTTGTGATCCAAGAACTTACCATTACTTGCAAAGCGCCAAATTGGGATGGGCAACAAATGCAGGCCTTACCAAAATAAATATTTTTTTTAAGCCTGCATCTCTTGGCTCAACAATCCTATCAGTCAACATTTTGCTGAGTATTTAACAGTAGGATTGTAGATAATCTAAAATGTTTTGCCTAAACTGCATTGATTCCGGCAACAGACTGAGAATGGCTGCAATTAACTATTGATTCAAGTTGCAATGAAATTAGACAATGAAGCCATCTGTTGTATAGTTACAGGAGATGCTTGTTATTTTAATATATAGTTTGTGAATTATCATGGAGGAGATTATCAAACTAATCAGATATTTTTATAACCATCCAGTGTGTTATCCCATTATAATTTTATGCAGCAATTTGCTTCAGAACTATCTGTAATTCCTGTACAAAATAAGAAACGGATTGTGTAATACCTTCAGTGAATTGTTCGATAATTTTATGAGTTTTCTAGTCATCATGTTCTAATATTCTCAAAAAAACCATTCATGACCATTGTTGGATTGTGAAATCTGCACCTTGTCCCCCTTAACTATTAGGTTTTGAACACTAACTCACCCTCTCAACTCTCTCCCAATCCTGTGCTTATTATATTCTGGTAACTTCAATATGCCATTGAACATCCTTTTCTTCTTCCTCATGTCTTTTGCAGTTGAGTGACTTAAAGATTTAGAACAGGACTCTGCTACTAAACCTACTCTATTGAGGGCAACAACATCTTTGAAACCTCAGCATTACAAAAGTATGTTTATTTTAGCCTTGAGTATTACTCGGCATCCACATCTCTCTGGCACAGATACTTCCAAAGATTCACCATTCTCTGAAAGAGGACATCTTTCCACATCTCATTTTTAAGGCTCCTATCAGGAGACTATGTTCCCAGTTCTAGACCTTCCCATTCTCAATGCACATGCACAGCAATTTCCCTCTGATGTTTATGCTTAAATTAGTCCACTAAAATAATTGCAGCTAGAGACACAGCAGGGAAAACCAGGTCTACATTGACTGTCTGTTCACATCATGTTCGATGTTATCCCATTTTCTCATCCGCTCTATATACACCTGGGGGAATGTACAGAGGCCGATTAACCTATAAACCAGCATGTCTTTGGGATGTGGGAGGAAACCAGAGCAGCCAAAGAAAAAAACACACTGTCACAATGAGAATGTGAAAACTCCACACAGATAGCACTTGAGGTTAGTGTAAAATCCAGGTCTCCAACACTGTGAGATACTAGCTTCACTAGCTGTTACCCAAATGGGATTTCAATTGGATAACCAAATATTTCCATGTCAAAATGAGATCGCTAAAGAGGATACAAGGGGAAATTTTGTCACACATTATGACACTATGATCTTGCATATATTTCCTGGTAAGATTTGTAGAAAACCAGAGCTTTGAAAAAGGGACAAAGTATGAGGAAAGAAAAGGATGACAATGGGACAGGAACCGGGGAATGTCAGCATGTACTCATTATCTCCAGTCCTATAACATTCTATGATTTTGTGATCTGAAATTCTGCATCATTCAAAATTCTGCATCAATTTTGAATTTAACATCTACTAAAAGAAGCAATGGAGTTCTTTACCCTCCTTGATCCTTACTTTCTCTTGTCTTCTAGTTTGGTTAATCAAGTTAATCACTGTAAAATCAGTGTCATTGTCTTTCTTTCCTCTTCTCTGCTCTGTAAACTTTAGTGTTTCCAGATATGTGACTTGCACCATTTGTCTATAGTGTGCATTTTAAATGTCCAGGGATACATTACTGAAGTTGTGGCAGCTGTCTAGGAGAATCCCAGTGGAAATGTATAATT
The DNA here is from genome assembly GCA_963514005.1 of Raja brachyura. Next base: position 67,361,499 of record OY740784.1, read on the forward strand.
GAGGAGATGTTTGATTTTCACTTTTTGTGGTGAGTGAAGTTAATATACTGTATATCCAATAATTTATTTTGTGAAATATTTATTAAAGTCAGCGGCAAAAAAAAAGCAGCAGATATAGCGATTCATACATCAATCAGTTTTAGAAAGTCTGAAAGAGCTCAAAGAAAACAAGTTCCTTGGGACACATAGAATTAATCCTAAGCGGCTTTGATCGTCGGTATGTTACTTGTGAGATATGAATTGGGAACAATTTGAATTTATATTACTGGGCAAAAAAAGGCTATATTAAGTTAACAGACTGTCTGTTTGATCCTAATAAAAACAAAGGAAAATAAAATAAAAAGGATGAGGGGCGATCTCATTGAAACTTACAGAATAATGGATATGGAGAGGATGTTTCCACTAATGGGAGATTCTAGGACCAGAGGTCATAGCCTCAGAATAAAAGGATGTACCTTTAGAAAGGAGATGAGGAGGAATTTATTTAGTTGGTGGTGGCTGGTGAATCTTTGGAATTCATTGCCACAGAAGTCTGTGGAGGCCAAATCGATGGATATTTACGATGAAGATTTACAGATTCTTGATTAGTGAGGATGTCAGGGGTTATGGGGAGAAGGCAGGAGAATGGGGGTTGAGAGGGAAAGATATATCAGCCATGAATGGATGGCGGAGTAGACTTGATGGGCTGAATGGCCTAATTCTGGTCTTGAAACATATGAACATGAACTTATTCAGTTCTTTGAGCCTCGTTCACCAGTTGGAATGAACATGACTACCTCAATGCCATGTTCCCTCTCTCTTAACCCATTTGTCTTTAAAATGTTATCCTTCTTCTTAAATATATTTAATGATTTGACCTCCATTGTCTTCTGCGGTAGTGAATTTCACAAGGTCACTGTCCAGTGAGGGAAAACAATCTTCAACTTATGTCCTCCCCATATCCTGGGACTGTGATCCCTAATTCTAGGATCCTACCAGCCAGAGAAAACATCCTCCTTGCATCCAAAGATAGGCGTAAAGTTTAAGCATAAGGGAGGCCCAAAACCTCTTTGTGAGTGGCTTAGGGATGCAGCTGGTAGAACACACATCAACAGTGATCCCATTTCAAGCCTCATGTTTCATGCTGTCCGTGCAGAGTTTGCACATTTTAGATCATTTAGTTTGGTTTAGAGATACAGCGCAGAAACAGGCCCTTCGGCCCACAGAGTCCACACCGACCAGCAATCCCTACACACACTGGGGGAAATTTACACTTATACCAAACTAATAAACCTACATACCTGGATGTCTTTGTGGGAGGAAACCGAAGATCTCAAAGAAAACTCATGTGGTCACATGGAGAACATACAAATTCCGTGCAGCCAGTAACCATAGTCAGGATTAAACCCTGGTCTACAGGCACTGTAAGGCAGCAACTCTACCACTGTGCCACCATTCCTCCCCTGTCACTATGGGGTCACCCTATCACTAAAATTCTCACTATCACTATGGTTGCTCCGGCGTCCTTCAGCATCCCAAGATGAAAAAAAGTTTGTTACTTGTCCCTTTTGTGAGTGTTGGAATCTTGGGGGATTTGATGAAAATGTGTAGATCTGGATCCAGTTAGAGTAAAATTTAGTACTTGATGCTTAGCATGAACTCTATAGACCAGGGTTCTGTTTTTGTGCTGTATCTTTAATGACTGAATTTTCAAAGAGAAATTAGCAGATTAAAACCCCTGTCTCACGGTGCGAGTTGTCCCACGAGGTACCCCGAGTTTTCACTCGCGGTAATCCCGTACAATCAACGTAGCGGAAACGTCGGAATTCGCGCGAGCAACTTAGCGACTCGTGGTGCTAACGGTAGGTACCCGTGAAACTTGTGAACGCGTGAAAAAAATCAAACATGTTTGATATTTTCCACGAGTCAAATGTAATGTTCAAGTTAAAAATTGAAACATTTAAATTCGTTGTCATAACGTAGTGGCCCGTGCGTTTACCTTATTGATTCGTGAGACTACCGTGGCACCGTCAATGGAAACTTTTCATTCCCCAGGTGGGAATGGAGTTACCCGAGGCCAGACTCCAATAGTAGCAGCATTGAAAGTGACAGCAGAAGGCGGGAGCAGGAACCTTCATTTGAATTTACACTGAGGTTAAATGGATTGTCATCCATGATCATAAAAAGTCGCATATTGGATGTAGTGGGTTTATTTACGGGTGACTGTGGCTACCGATGACTGTGACTGTGATCCAGGAGGAGGGGGGGGGGGGGCACACTATTCACTTTCCCACAAGCATTTACCAAGATTGTCTAATATTTTGTTGACCTCATGTACATGCTTTCAATATTCACTTTACACCACGTATTGTGACTTTGTCAAGACCCTTCTGGAAGTCCGTATTCAGGTTGTTAATGTTTGCTCTCAGCATTCATTGCTTTCAGAAAGATGCTTGCTACCGACAAACTCACCACGACAATGCACAATTACCCGATACAAACAACATTAGGTTTAGATTTATTACTTTCATGTGTAAAGTTATGTTTTGCATGCTATCCAGTCAAATCAGATAATACTATACATAAATAGAAATAAACTAAATTCAAGTACATAGATCGGGACAGAAACAAAATGCAGATCTTGTCGTTCTCAATATTTTAGCGCTGAATTCCAGAGACAAAGACCAATGGCCACAATGGGGTAGAGGAGAATCGAACGGTCCCCCAACTTATGGAAGGACCATTCAAAAGCCTGATAACAGAGGGAAAGAATGCATTCCTGATTCTACTGATGCGCGCTTTTAAGCTTCTGTTTCTTCTTCCGATGGGAGCGGGGAGAGGAAGGAATGGCCCTGGTAGGAAAGGTCTTTAGTTCAGATGGCTGCTTTCCCGAAGCAGCATGAAATCGACTTGTAGTCAATGGTGGGGAGTTTGATCTGTATGATGAGACGCAGAGATGTAGAGTGGGGGTAGAGTTGGGGAAGTACCACTAGTTCCCCACACATACAGCGTCTGCTCCTGTCCCTCTGCCCCTGTTCTGCCTGTGCTTCCTACACACCCTGGCTCTTCTGTACTGTTTTGTTTTCATTATTGCTTCATACTGCACAGAAACGGGCCCTTCAGGTTGGGAACTACAGTTAGTTTGGAAATTAGCAAGCAGACAAAAATGCTTCCATGTAGCCTTCCAGCAGTGACGAGGCACCATGATCTCATGATCAACCCAATCACCGGAGCCCAACTATGGGTTTAACTACCATAGAAATTGACAAACAATCGCTTCCTTTGATATTTGAACAACGAAACTCTATTAAACAATGTAACACACAACCTTTGTATTTTAGCTTGCAGTAACATAAATAAACTTAGTTATTCAAAACACCACAGGAAAATAACTTGATTACTGCAAGGGTGAAACACCTTTTCCCCATTGCTATGATTTTCTATTAAAAAAAACTACGTTACTTCACAAAGCAACAATCATGTTACAGCAGAATTACTGTCCTTGTTGAATGTGAGTGTCTCTGTCTCCATCTTCTCTTCAAGCCTTTAACCTATTCCTGTTGGGACCCAATACCCGTGCTCGTTCTTTCAGGCTGGGTTCGGCTTCCCAAACACTTTTCCACTCGCTATGTGCGGCTCCCACGCTCCCGTCAAACTCACCTGCATCTGATTCCCGCACTCCCTCCTTGATTTGGTTCCCGCACTTCCTAACCACCCCATCTAGCTGTGCTAAGTAGAAACATATAACTGCAGATGCTGGTTTATACCAAAGATAGACACAAAGTGCCCGAGTAACTCCATAGATCAGGCAGTATTTCTGGAGAAATGTTTTGGATCCGGACCCGTCTAACGAAACGACACCCACCCTTTTTCTCCACAGATGCTGCCTGACCCACGGAGTTACTCCGGCACGTTGTGCCTATCTTTTATCCAGTTGTGATGTTGCCTTCAAGTAATTTGTTTTCACTTGTACAACAACGTTCCTTGTTGATACGATATTCCCAATGTTGCTACCACTCATTGCACATGTCCGAATTTTTCAGCGCTCCTAAAGTGCAACACCTCAGACCTATCATCATTATATTTCACTTGCCCCTCCAAATATAACAAACCTTCGCCAGCTGGTCTTCTAACTACGTGATGTGCGTTTCTAACAAATCATAAGTATAACTGCTCTGGCACTGGAGGGTGCGCATTTTCCCTTTTATAGGTTATATAAATAGATGCAGCCGCGCTGAATTCTATCTTTAACTCAAAGCCGCAGGATGGAGATGTTTTCTTTAACATTGTTGCTTTATTAAAACATACCTTCATTCACGGTTGGCTCAAGTGTAACGGGAGGGGAACTTGGTAACTCTGGAGACAAACTCGGAACATCGCAGATTACCATACCCGTGGGAACTCGCCTCAAACACTTGCACATCAACTTGGAATATCGTACACAACCACGAGTCTGTCACTCTGGGTCACTCGTGTGTCAACTCGCACCGTGAGACAGGGCCTTAAGTGAGTGACTAAAAATAGTAAGATTAAATAAGAACTTACCGGTTTGAAGTTTATCTTTATTTTATGAGGAGTTGCGATGAGGGATTTCGTGAAGACCCCGCCAGGCACGCATGCGCGGCATTCTTCAAAGCACTGGTGTGGAATCACAGAACCAACAACAGAAATGACTTGTTATAGTAAGATTGAAGAGACTCTATATACCAGTTGACCTTATAGTAGAGGGTTGGAAGCGGAGGGCACGAAATCCCTCATCGCAACTCCTCATAAAATAAAGATCAAAGTTCAAACTGGTAAGTTCTCATTTAACATATCCCTCATAGTTTGGAAACCAGCTGGTGAGATCCCACTCCAATGTTGAGATAGGATGACAGTGCACTCCTGGCACTGTATACAGTACTGTAAGTGAGGGACTCATCATAAAGACCCGTGAGGATGCCAGCACATTGGAGATCGTAGCAGATATGTAGGTGGTCTTGGTCCCACTACAGATCTTTCTCTGCACGATCTGTATGACGTCCATGGTCCTTTATGTTCCAGAATCTGGGTACGTTTTCTGCAACACCTGACTGATGAGGCAGAATGGGGAAAGCGTAGAAATCCATTTCCCGCAATGTAGCGAGAACTCATCCATCGCCACTCCCCCAGGATCTGGTTCTCAAGAGACACATATATGTATCTAATGGTTCAACCTGGACGCAAGGAGGTCGATATCTGGTGTTCCATATTAGGCTATAATTTTAGCAAATATTTGGAGATTCAACATCCACTTGGTGTCGTTATTAGATACTTGTGACCTGGTGTCCACCACTGTATTGAGCTTAACCAGAAGGTACATAGCTGATATCCAAATATTTCTTTCAATGCACCAGAGCCAAATTAATTTTTCCAATTCATCACAAGATATTGACTTGATACTACCCATAAGGTTTGAATATGCCACCTCAGTGGTATTCTATGAAGATGGACATACGTATGCTGCAGATTAGTGCAATAAGCCCGCAGCCCGTGACATGCTCCCAGCATACCTGAACAGTCGCAGCTATTGGTGCTTGCACCGGTTTGTAACACGGCTAATGGGTTTTATGTAATGATGAGATTTAACGTGTAGGTCCGTACTAATTATGAACAGTCAACAGGATTTATGCCTGCAAGGTCATGTTTGACTATTCTTCTCAAATTTTTTGAAGAGGTTACTAGGGAAATTGACGAGGGTAAAGCAGTGGATGGTGTCTATATGGACTTTAGTAAGGCCTTTGACAAGGTTCCTCATGGAAGGTTGGTTAAGAAGGTTCAACTGTTGGGTATAAATGCAGGAATAGCAAGATGGATTCAATAGTGGCTGAATGGGAGAAGCCAGAGGGTAATGGTGGATGGCTGTTTGTCGGGATGAAGGCAGGTGACTAGTGGGGTGGCTCAGGGATCTGTGTTGGGTCCTTTGTTGTTTATCATGTACATTAATGATCTGGATGAAGGGGTGGTAAATTGGATTAGTAAGTATGCAGATGATACCAAGATAGGGGGTGTTGTGGATAATGAAGAGGATTTCCAAAGTCTACAGAGTGATTTAGGCCAGTTGGAAAAATGGGCTGAAAGATGGCAGATGGAGTTTAATGCTGATAAATGTGAGGTGCTACACCTTGCAGGACAAATCAAAATAGGACGTACATGGTAAATGGTAGGGAATTGAAGAATACAGTTGAACAGAGGGATCTGGGAATAACCGTGCATAGTTCCTTGAAGGTGGAATCTCATATAGATAGGGTGGTAAAGAAAGCTTTTGGTATGCTAGCCTTTATAAATCAGAGCATTGAGTATAGAAGCTGGGATGTCAACAAAATAGAGAGGGTACAGAGGAGATTTACTAGAATGTTGCCTGGGTTTCAACAGCTAAGTTACAGAGATAGGTTGAATAAGTTAGGTCTTTATTCTCTGGAGCACAGAAGGTTAAGGGGGGGATTTGATAGAGGTCTTTAAAATGATGAGAGGGATAGACAGAGTTGATGTGGACAAGCTTTTCCCTTTGAGAATAGGGAAGATTCAAACAAGAGGACATGACTTTAGAATTAAGGGACAGAAGTTTATGGGTAACATGAGGGGGAACTTCTTTACTCAGAGAGTGGTAGCGGTGTGGAATGAGCTTCCAGTGGAAATGGTGGCGGCAGGTTCGTTGGTATCATTTAAAAATAAATTGGATAGGCATATGGATGAGAAGGGTATGGAGGGTTATGGTATGAGTGCAGGCAGGTAGGACTAAGGGAAAAAAGTTGTTCGGCACGGACTTGAAGGGCCGAGATGGCCTGTTTCCATGCTGTAATTGTTATATAGTTATATGGTATCAATCACAAACATTGCTAATCCACCATTGTAGCTCAATTTATGCCTTAATTGGCAGTTCCATAGGCCCGTAAAAATGTCCAGCATTCGCTATTAATGCCAAGATTTTGCTCTTTGCAAGCTTTATGCAACTGGAATGTAGCTAAAAGTTACCAATTACCTTAGCAGCATGTCCAATAGTCGGTTTCCTGGCGCAAGCAAGGCTGTTACATGCCTCTATAATGTCTATTGCTTTGTTCCCTGGGATAGTGATAATCAGCTCCCATGCATCCCAGAATGTATATAACCGCTCTCCTACTTGTGAGGTTATACATGCAGCACTCTCTGGAAAACCAGACCCCTTACCTCCATGGTTACTGGCGGGCCTGATGTTCTGGTTCCTGGTGTTCCGTTGGATTCTGTTGAGTTACTGCCGACGTGTAGGTCCTTACTGGTCTTTCAGGTGGCCCCCGAGGTCATGCATATGATGTTTGCCTGGATACTGCCAGCCTGCTGGATGGAGGTGGGTTATCAACCTGACTGCCTCCGTCTCCTAATCCAGGTCCTTGACCTGTATGGGCAGGTCCTCATCAAACAGCTGTCTCGGTGGAGGCGTCACAGATGCCTTGTACAAAGGTAGTAATCCCTGACCTCAGCAATTTCAGGATCTTTGTCATTTCAGTTCCTGTGCCCTATCCCGGGACTATTGTTGCCGTAGATGGGCATGTTGACTGTCGGTACATACAACGATGTGCAGTTGTTTGGGCCTTGTATTTGTTGACCGCCTTGGTAAGGACCCGTTCCTGCTGCTGGTGTGTAGTGAGCTAGTCCGCTAGCCCCATAATTGGGCTGCAACAGGCTGACCTGTGCTTTGGCTGGGCGAACTTGGAGACCACATTCAGCAGTTCCTCCTGGGTTGCCTTAGGTACTATAGGTTCCTGCTCCACCCTACTTATGTGTCAGCCAGCTGCTAATTCGTAGCTTTCCGCACCAATGACGGGAACATGCTGGGTGGTCCTGCCGCATGTATCCAGGACTGGAGGACATCTGGTCCAGCTGCAGATTGTGCTCTAGGATACGCTCCATCATGTGTTCCATCCAAACCATGCGACTGCTGCCGCATCTGCGGATGACAAGTCGACTTCCTCAAGTTCTGGAGAATCTCCGAGGCTTCTGTCATCGCCCTGCACCTCGTCGAGGTGATAACAAGGGTGCCTACACAGGATGTTGCTGCCTGCCGCTTCTGCGTGGCTAAACGACTCCCACGCGGACCTGCCATTAGTCCATCATCTTCCGGACAGAGGCGGCCTGCTAGTCTGATAAGACATGAGCGGTGATGAGTCGGTCCCGGCCGCCGAAACGTGGTTCCCCGACGTCCATGCGAGCTTGCCGCCTGTCCTCCTTGGGGACAAAGGCGACGTTCGGTCACGTCCTGCCGCTAAAAAGGGAGTGCGGTGACTGAGACCCAGGCTGCTGCTCTGTCGTCACTATCCGCGAACGGCGAGCCTGCAAGCCCCCACTTCTATATTAATGCCGTCAGCCTGCAGTATCCTTGCGGGCTGCGGTGTAGAATCGGGCTGCTGCTCTGCCGTCGCTCACTGCGCACGGTGAGCCTGCAAGCCCCACTCCCTTATTCATGCTGCCAGCCCGCGGTGTCCTGCGGGCTGCGGTGTAGAGTCGGGCTACCTCTGCCGTCCTCCGACGGCGAGTGTGAACCCGGACCCACCTGGGTCAACGGGCTCTTCCCGATTCCATACTATAGTGCCGCCGCTGATTGCCCGCATCCCGCGGTCCGCAGTCAGTGCCGAAGCGGCCTGGAGTACTGAAATGAAAGATGGACGGCAGGTTAGTTTCCTTACCTGCAGGTCCCCGCAGTAGAGGAGCAACGCTCCTCACTGCCCGTCGCTCGCATGAGGTCGATGATATGTCGCGCATGCGTGCCTGGCGGGGTCTTCTCGAAGTCACTCACGTGACTCCAAAATGAAATGCGACAGATGTATTATATCAGAGGGAAATGTGTGGAAGAATATAAAAGCAGAATTATTTTTAAATAGAGAAGGAACACAAAACAACATACAAGGAAATGCACAAAATATAGATACAGCCTTAATTAGGAAGGCCAATGGAATATAGATTGAAAATTATAAAAATGCAGATGGGGAAATCCAAAATGAATACATAAAAACAGGCAATACATAACTGGGAGGTCGGCTCAGTCAGTCTTAACCAGCCTGATCTTCCGATGGCCCAGTACTTCAAATCCCCCTCCCATTCACAATCTGACTTTTCTGGCCTGGGCCTCCTCCATTGTCAGAGTGAGACCCAGTGCAAATTGGAGCAACAGCACCGAATATTTTGCTTGGGTTGTTTACACCCCAGCGGTACGAACATTGACTTCTCTAACTTCAGGTAACCCTTGCTCTCTCTCTTCATTCACCCCTACCCCCCTTCCCAGTTCTCCCACTAGTCCCACCATCTCTGCCTACTTTCTTTCTTTGTCCTACCCCCTCCCCTGACTTCAGCCTGAAGAAGGGTCTTGACCCGAAATGTCACCAATTCCTTCTCTCCATAGATGCTGCCTCACCCGCTGAGTTTCTTCTGGATCTCCATTTCCTCACACATTCCAAAGTCATACAGGTTTATAGTTTAATTGGCTTGGTATAATTGTAATATGTCACTAGTGTGCAGGTTAATGTTAGCGCGTGGGGATTGCTGGTATATGTAGACCCAGGGGCTGAAGAGCCTGTTTCTGCGCTGTATCTCTAAACTAAACTAAAAAATATTAGGGAAATATTGTTAAAACTGTCAACTTACTGTTGAATAAAATGCATGGAAGGCTGTGCATGATGTTAGTTTGATTTTGGTTGAATAGCTGTAACTGGGACAGTTCAGAGATTGATTTCCAAGTTGAAGGGATTTTGTTACGAAAGGGTGTTTGAACAAGTTGTGTCTATACGCTTTGGTGTATAGACACAGAGGTTATCATACTGAAAGATTCTGAGGGGGATTGACAAGCTAGATATTGAAATAATGCTTCTCTAATAGAAGAATCCAGAACTCAGGACATTAATTTCAGTATAGGTACCTTCTTGTGTAAAAGGCAAGCAATGTGGAATTTAATCTCTCAGCAGATTGTGTTGGAATTTAGGAGGATAAGTCACTAAATATATTGAAGACAGATGCAGACAGAACTCTGGGCTTCAGAAAGCCTATGAGTCACGAGATACAGGCAGAAATATACAGTATCACAAGATCATATACAGTAATTGTATTCTTGTTCAATGACAGAGCTGTATAGGTCACAGCTGAACCTTTTATCTTGTGTTTGTATATTTTTATGTATTGGCTTTAATATATTATGATTTGCCATTGAAACCCAATCCATAGATTTTGGGATGCATCTCACAGTATTTTTTCCCCTTTTTATTAATATTGTCACTGATAATGGGTTGGATATTCAAATTGCTACCCTTGACATATGAGTGGCAAGGTTATTAACCAATCATTGGTTTCAGTTTCAGTGATGGGTTACCAATCTGTGATGCCTGCATTTAAACCTCATTGGCAAAGTGAAAATCCTCCTACTCTTGATTTACAATCTACAGGTTTGCTAATATTTGAAGATCTATTCTTGCTTTTCTCCAATACTTTTTAATTTTTTATTTAATTACTCTCTAGAATTTAGGAGATTGAGAGGGGATCTTATAGAAACTTACAACATTCTTAAGGGGTGAGACAGGCTAGATGCAGGAAGATTGTTCCCGATGTTGGGGAGGTCCAGGACAAGGGGTCACAACTTTAGGATAAGGGGGAAATCCTTTAGGACCGAGATGAGAAGGAATATTTTCACACAGAGAGTGGTGGGTCTCTGGAACTCTCTGCACAGAGGGTAGTTGAGGCCAGTTCATTGGCTATATTTAAGAGGGAGTTAGATGTGGCCCTTGTGGCTAAGGGGATCAGAGGGTATGGAGAGAAGGCAGGTACGGGATACTGAGTTGGATGATCAGCCATGATCATATTGAATGGCGGTGCAGGCTCGAAGGGCCGAATGGCCTACTCCTGCACCTAATTTCTATGTTTCTATGTTTCTATGTTAATTCTGATGGCACTTTGTGCATAGTGCATGACCTATTACCCAAATCATCTCAATAATTGCTAAATTAAATTGTGAGATTTTGGGGAATCAACTGCATGATAGAAAACATATCATTAGAAGAGTAAAGATGACAGTCTTTCCATTTGAATTATCTCATGAAATCTATAAATTGGCATTGAGTCTAATTGGAGATTAATAGTTCTTGCAATTAATTTTTGAAATTTGGTCAATTACCGCTATGTTGCAGATTTGGATTATATTTGAGTTTCCGTCTACCCAGCAAAATAGTTATTGAATAGACTGAGCAACAGTTAATTGGATTGAAAATGCAGTTGATGGTCTGTGGTACAATATTCTCATAATTATTCTCAGCAATATTCTCGACCTTTTATCGAGATGTTCGCCTTGCCAATTAGTAACACTATTTGAGCAAATAACAAAGTATTGGAGGAACTCAGCGGGTCAGGTGGTATTTGTGGAAGGAATGGAAAATGACTTTTGGGGTTGGGTGCCTTTTTCAGATTGAAGATGGGTCCCGGCCCAAAACTTCATCTGTCCATTCCCTCCACAGATACTGCTTAAACCACTGAGTTCCCTTAGCACCTTGTTTCTTACTCAAGATTCCAACATCTGCAGTTTCTTGTGTTCCCATAGTAAGCCACAGTGAATATAAAGGCTTATTTATTGTGACATGAAGTGGAATACTGATTTGTGCTGCAATATTGAAGGTGCTAATTTTTAGACATGATGAGCCATTGAGAGTCCAAGTGTCCTTTCAGATGAATGAAAAATGACCATGGGATTATGTTTAAATAATGCTTATTTAACTATCAATTAACGATTATCTACTGTAACATCACTTAATGATGAATACGGCTAACCACCTCATTGTTAATTGTGATGCTTTGACGTGAAAGCTTTCTGCCATGCACTAAGCTGCTATACCACAGTAGTTTGTTGGGAACTGAAAACATTTTAACATGGCTGTACTTTCTATGCAATGCTGGTGTTGACAATCCTCTGTTGAGCTGAAGAACATAAACCACCGACTTGGCAATGCCACCAGGAGACAACAGTCAGAGCAAAGCTGTTTGCAGCACTCAGAAGACAAGGATTAAAATGTACAGAAATGTAAATTTATTGCACAATGCTGTTTTAGCAAACTGAAGAAGAACAACATTTTATGTAAATAGTTGTCCCTCGAAGGCACATTGTAATGTAATTCATGTCATGCTGTCCAATTGTATGCCTTTATAAAAACCTGGTACTGTGCATGGAATTGCTCGGTGATTATGATACTCGTATAGGAAAACACTTTATATTCCCACCATGTTCAATATTGAAATCACATTCAGTAACTTCAGTAATGTGCAGCTGGTTCTGGAAAGAATGAAACTTGCATGTTCTCAATAATAATCCAACTGGCAACATTCAGGTAAATGTAAATAATACTCATACCCCTGGCACCATCTTTTTATTTCATTAAATATTTGGGCTCACTCCATTCTGGAATACCTTTTTTAGAACTCACTCTTCCTTTTAGAGCCTTCTTAAAACCCTATTTCTTTTGTTAAACTTTCTATGCCTCTTCCTTATTTAGCTTGACCTCCACTTTGACCTATCCTAAATCCATGAAGGGTCTTCGGAAACTGTCAATGATAAAGGCATAATGTAAATCCAGCCAATGAACAGTTTGTTGATGATTGTGGTTTTGATTTTTTTTTAAACTATGAAAATGTATTGGTTGTAAACCATGTTAGAAATACAGTGTGGAAACAGGCCCTGCAGCCCACCAAGTTCATGCCGACCAGTGATCCCTGAACATTAACACACCAGGTACAATGTTTTAAAAACGTTTTTACCAAGCAAATTAACTTACAGTGGTTAATGGAGTGTGGGAGGAAATCAAAGATCTCAGAGAAAACCCATGCAGGCCACGGGAAGAATGATCAAATTCTGTACAGACGAACACCCATAGTCAGGATCGAACCCGGGTCTCTGGAACTGTAGGGCAGTAACTCTACAGCTACGCCACCATACCTAATCTACCTGCACGGGATCCATATTCCTCCATTCCTTTCCAATCCATGTGCCTATCCAAAAGCCTCTGAAATGTCACTACTGTTTCCATCTCCACCATCATCCTTGACAATGGTTTCCAGGTACCCATCACTCCCTGTGTAAAATAACTTGCCTTGCACGTCTCTTTGAAACTTACCCCCTCTTACTACTCTACGATATATGTTATATGGTTCTTCCTTCTGCTATTTGCCTTTACTCGGCTACATTTGATTTCATCTCCTGGCCATTTATTGGAGTACTGTTTACCTATAATTGAGTCAATGTCCTTTCCTCCACGATTGGAATCCTTTAATGTAACTGCAAGATTTCTGAAGGGGGGCCTCGACCCAAAACATCACCCATTCTTTCTCTCCAGAGATTACAAAAGTTATGAAGGTTTAAAAAAATCATGAGATCAGCAGATTGGTCTTCTCGCCTGTCAATCACCATGAAGGTAATGCCCTTTCCGGCACCCGCTGTTAATCACAGGGCAGGGTGAGGAGAATAAAGCCCCGGAAGCGAGTCCACAAGCCGTGCTGATTGAGTTAGCAAGCCGTTCTGATTGAGTTCGTGAGACATGCGGAGAATAACCAGCAAAGGGCCCAGCGCCCGCTGCGAGTCTCCATCATACCCCCAACCCCTTCCCCTCTGCTCCCCCTCGCTGGCTTCTGCCCCCCTCCCCTGTAATACCGCACAATCCCCCATGGCTCTTCCCCGTCTTTTTTTCCGAGATCTCAGCCCCCCCTGCCCACACGCCCCTCCCCCACACCAAGCCCCCTGTGGCAGCGCATACACCCCTCCCTCCCACACACCCCTCCCTTCCACATACCCCTCCCCCCACACACCAAGCCCCCTGTGGCAGCCCATACACCCCTCCCTCCCACACACCCCTCCCTTCCACATACCCCTCCCCCCACACACCAAGCCCCCTGCGGCAGCCCACACACCCCTCCCTTCCATACACCCCACCCCCACACACCAAGCCCCCTGCAGCAACCCACACACCCCTCCCTCCCACACACCCCTCCCTTCCACACACCCCTCCCACCGCCCACACACAGATGGGGACTCTCCCCCCCCCCCCCCCCCTGGACCTTTACTGCAGCTGCGGAGGTTCTGGATGGCCCGACCCAGCCCAACCAGCGTGGAGTCGGAGATGGCGCCAAATGGAAAGTGGAGGCTCCCGGAGGATGAGAACGACCAGCGAAGTGGCCAGCAAAGCAACCAGCAAAGCGACCAGTGCCCGCTGCGGGTCCCCATCGCACCCCCAACCCCTTCCCCTCTGGTCCTCCTCGCTGGCTCCTGCCCCCCCCCCCCCCCCGTAATACTGCACACTCCCCCATGGCTCTTCCCCATCTTTTATTCAAACTCTCTCCCCCCCGCCCTCTCACCCTTCCCGCTGCCACCACACCCTTCCCCTCCACACCCCAACCCCCCCCCCCCCCACAATGCCCACCTGCCACAACGTCACACCCCCTGGCCCACATCCCTCCACCAAACAACCCCCCCCCCCCCCCGCCCACACACCGCTCTCCCACTACACTTCTTCCCACCCTGCTTCCTGCAAAGACTCTATTCCCTACTTCCAATTCCTCTGTCTGCGCTGCATCTGCGCCCAAGATGATGTGTTCCATACTAGAACATCCTGGATGTCCCCATTATTAAGGGAACAGGGGTTCCCCTCGCCTATCATACATGAGATCCTCTTTCATGTCTCATCGGTACCCCACAGCCCTGCCCTTTCTCTTCCTCCCCTAGTCACAACAGAGACAGAGACCCCTAGTCCTTACTTTCCACCCCATCAGCTATCGCATACAACACATAATCTTACAAAATTACCGCCACCTCCAACGGGATCCCACCACTAGCCACATTTTCCCATCCCCACTCTTTCCACCTTCCGCAGAGACCGTTCTCTCTGGTTAACTCCCTGGTTAACTCATCTCTTCCCACCCAAACCACCCCCTCCTCAGGTACCTTCCCCTGGAACCGCAGAAGATGCAACACCTGTCACGATACCTCCCCCCTCGACTCTGTTCAGGGAACCTGACAATCCTTTCAGGTCAGGCAGAGGACTTGCACCTCCTCCAACTTCATCTACTGTTTCCATTGTTCAAGATGTGGACATATACATTGGTGAGACCAAACGCAGACTGGGCGATAGTTTTGCGGAACACCTTCACTCAGAAAATACCTTTTTTTCACCCAGTTTTATTCCACCAGGGAGGTCTTGCCTTCCACTACCTGCAACCTCTGGCAACCACCTTCAACTAGCAACACGACCGGCTTCGACTAAAAAATTACCGAAAAATAGAAGAAGCGGAAAAAACTTTCGACCATTAGGGAGACTGACAAAAACCTCCGCACGGAAACCTTGGGTGGGAGGCAAAGTCTCCAGAGGTTTCCGTTCAGTTTTCCTAAGTAGGACAGGGGCATAACTCTCCTTCATGCTCAAGAAGAGTACCCGCAAACTCGCAGCCTCAGCTTGGTCGAGGAACATTTTTCAGCATGTTGAAAAATTATCCGCGAGTAAAAATTGGTCAACGTGGTTCTTTTGAACTCGTAGTGCAGTGGTATGGGTGTCGCCATGTATTTATAGGCAGTCAAGGTAGCTGTAGGCAATCTCCTTTGCTGACTGGGCATTTTAATTGTCTCATTGGAGTTTTCCGAGCCAAGGAAAACCAACCGGTAATGTTAAATAACCATATAACCATGTAACAATTACAGCACGGGAACAGGCCATCTCGGCCCTTCAAGTCCGTGCCGAACAACTTTTTTCCCTTAGTCCCACCTGCCTGCACTCATACCATAACCCTCCATACCCTTCTCATCCATATGCCTATCCAATTTATTTTTAAATGATACCAACAAACCTGCCGCCACCACTTCCACTGGAAGCTCATTCCACACCGCAACCCCCCCCCCCCCCCTAAGACAACGCCTCCCTTCCTGATGAGCTAAACCATTTCTATGTTCGCTTTGACTGGGACAACAAAACTCCAGCCATCAAAGTTGTTCCACCCCCGAATGAACAACCCCTCAGTCTCTCCACTTCTGCTGTACAAGATGCACTGAATGAGCACAAAGCTGCCAGCCCCGATGGCATCCCCGGGCGGGTGCTCAGGGCTGAAAAACTATCCCTGGTCCTCACTGACATTTTCAATCTGTCACTGGCCCAGGGTGTCGTCCCCACTTGCCTCAAGACATCTACCATTGTGCCAGTGCCCAAACAATCAGCGACAGGGAGTCTCAACGACTTCCGGCCAGTGGCACTCACCCCTGTCATCGCCAAGTGCTTTGAGTGGCTGATCTTGGCTTACCTCAAAGCAAGCCTCCCCCCCACACTGGACCCCCACCAATTTGCCTACCGGACAAACAGGTCTACAGAGGACGATATATCGGCGGCCCTACACTCTGCCCTGACCCACCTGGACAACAATAACACCTACATCAGGTTGCTGTTCATTGACTTCAGCTCCGCCTTTAACACTGTCATACCCGCTAGCTTGATCACCAAACTCAGCGGTCTTGGCATCTCCACCTCCCTCTGCAATTGCACACTGGATTTCCTCACTAACAGACCACAGTCTCACTTCCTCACTAACAACCTCACTTCCTCCACTATAACACTGAACACCGGCGTGCCACAGGGCTGTGTGCTCAGCCCTCTCCTCTACTCCCTCTTCACCCATGAATGCATCCCTAAGTATGGCTCCAACGCCATCATAAAATTTGCCGACGACACCATGGTGGTAGGACTGATCAATGACGACGACGAGTCAGCCTACAGGGAGGAGGTCCAGCACCTGACAACCTGGTGTGCCAACAATAACCTGGTCCTCAACTCCCAAATCATTGTTGACTTTAGAAAGAACAGAGGGGGCAGACACACCCCCATCCCTATAAACGGGACTGAGGTGGAGCGGGTCTCCAACTACAAATTCCTCGGGATACACATCTCGGAGGATCTGTCCTGGTCCCTCCAAGCTGATCAAAAAGGCGCAGCAGCGCCTTTGCTTCCTGAGGAGGCTCAAAAAAGCCCACCTTTCCCCCCAGATCCTGACCAACTTTTACCGCTGTACCATCGAAAGCATCCTGACCACCTGCTTTACGGTATGGTACAGCAGTTGCACCATTGCAGATAGGAAGGTACTACAACGGGTGGTGAAAACCACGCAGTACATCATCGGTGCCCCGCTCCCTGCCGTGGATGCCCTCCACTGAAAACGGTGTCTGAGACGGGCCGGGAAGATCATCAAAGACCCCTCCCATCCTAACCATGGACTGTTTGCCCTCCTACCATCAGGAAAGTGGTACAGGAGCCTCGGGTCCCGCACTAGTAGGATGAGGAACAGCTTCTACAACAACACCATCACACTGCTGAAGTTGGAGACCTGCCGATAGATTTCTCCAGTCTCTCCATCCACATTGTCTGCATTCTGTATTTATTTCTATATTGTTATTACTACAAACTGACGCTAAACTGCATTTTGTTGTACCCATACTTGTATCTGTGCAATGACATTAAAGTTGAATTGAATTGACCAGTCAAGTCAAGTTTATTTGTCACATACGCATACAAGATGTGCAGTGAAATGAAAAGTGGCAATGCTTGCAGATTGTGCAAAACAAAATTACAAAACAGAATAGAACAGATTCAGTAATTACATATTTGTGAGAAAAGAACAGCAATTTTAAAAAGACACAACAGTCCTAATGGCCTCTGGGAAGAAACTCCTTCTCATCCTCTCTGTTTTCACAGCATGACAGTTTGCCTGACCATAGCAGCTGGAACATTCTGTTGCTGGGGTGGAAGGAGTACCCCATAATTGTTGCTGGCTCTGGATCTGCACCTTCTGATGTATAGTTCCTGCAGAGTTCCCATAATGCGTTTGGCCGAACGCACTACTCTCTGCAGAGCCTTCTTTTCCTGGACAGAGCAGTTCTCAAACCAGATTGTGATGTTTCAGGACAAGATGCTTCCCACAGCTGCTGAGTAGAAGCACTGGAGGATCTTCAGAGAGACTCTGAATTTCCTCAATTGCCTGAGATGGTAAAGGCGCTGCCTTGCCTTACTCACCAGTGCGGCAGCGGGTGATGGCCATGTCAGGTCATCGGAGATGTGTACTCCCAAGTATTTGAAACAGCTCACCCTATCCACGGTATCCCGATTTATCTTTAGTGGTGTGTACGTCCTCGGATGATGTGCCTTCCTAAAGTCCATGATCAGCTCCTTAGTTTTTTTGACATTCAAGAGGAGGCTGTTGTTCTGACACCTGATACCATTTTCGGTAATCAGGCCCACCACCACTGTGTCATCAGCAAACTTGATTATAGAGTTGGGGCTGTACCTAGCTACATAGTCATGTGTGTACAGGGAGTACAGTAGGGGGCTGAGGACGCAACCCTGGGGGGATCCTGTGCTCAGGGTGAGGGTCTTCGATGTATTTCCTCCCATCTTGACTACCTGGGGCTTGACGGTGAGAAAGTCCAGGACCCAGGCACACGGGGGGGGTGTTAAGCCCCAATTCCCGCAGCTTCTCAGCAAGTCTGATGGGGACTATCGTGTTGAAGGCTGAACTGAAGTCAATGAACAGCATACTCACTTAGCCCCCCTTCTGGCTGTCAAGGAGAGAGAGAGCGGTGTGCAGAACCTGGGAGACCACATCGTCCGTGGATCGGTGACGATCACTGAGCCGAACTCACAGGAAGGTAGAATGGACGGCATGAGATCATCAGATGATCCTGGTCCGGCGAGCAAGAACGAAGCAGCGTCTTGATATTTCCAGGGTTGCACCAGTTATTATTGGTTATGAAGCAGACTCCTCCACCTTTTGGATTTCCAATTTCTTCTGCTCTGTCAGCACGGTAAACAGTGAAGGACTTGGTTGGGCAGATTACCTGATCCCACATCAGCGAAGTCAACCATGTCTCGGTCAGCAGAGGATGTTACAGTCCCTTATGTCCCGCAGGAATCTGATCCTCGCCCTGAGGTCAAACAGCTTGTTCTCCAGAGACTGGACGTTCACCAGAAGAATGCTGGGCAGAGGTGGACGGAAGGCTTAGTATCTCAGCCTATTCCGAGTCCCCCCCCCCCCCCACTTACCCCGATGTTTTCTCCGGGTTTTCCTTGGAGCCGCGCTCTGATTGTTGTTGCCGCGGCGTGCTCTGTTGATCCCTGCCGGCCAGGCTGGATCGGTGAGTACATTGTTTAAAGTCTCCGGTTACGCTAAAGTTTAGTTTT
The DNA here is from genome assembly GCA_963514005.1 of Raja brachyura. Next base: position 67,380,698 of record OY740784.1, read on the forward strand.
AAGAGTTTCCCTGTCATACGTTGTTAGTGCTAGAGAGTTAGTTAGTGCTTTCTAAACTTAAAAACATGCAAGTTAAAAATACTCCAGATGCACCACCAACCCCGGTCGCTTCAGTTCAGTTTAATTTATTGTCACATGTACCAGGGTGCAGTGAAAAGCTTTAGTTGCATGCCGTCTAGTAAGTGGAAAGACGATACATGATTACAATCGAGCCACTTACAATGTAAGTAAGAAATATTGCTGTGGGAGTAGAGATTTAAGACTATGGTGCAAATGTAATATGTGATTGTAGATCTGCTTCCGTGGCTACCACGCAAAGAGTTGCTTGGGTTAGGTGCCATCTTGGAAACCATGGGTTGCTGGCTGGGTGGGCTGCCTACATCACTGCTGCCCCACAATGCCCCCACAACCCACCCCCCCCCCCCCCCCGCCCTGCACAACCTCCCACCCCCCCACCTGACCCCCTGCACATACCCCTCTCTTTCCCCTTCACATATTCCCTTCTCCCCCCAGTCGCCAGCAGGCCAGGGCTGTCAATTCCCCAAGATTCCAGGCCCAATTCCAACCCATACAAAGATACATTTATTTGTCACACGTGCCAGATGGCACAGTGAAATGTGACTACCATACAGCCATACAATAAACACCAAGAGTCTGAAGAAGGGGCTCCTCCTGAAAAATCATCTTTCCATATTCCCCAGAGATGCTACCTGACCCGCTGAGTTACATCAGTACTTTGTGTTCTATAGTGTATTAACCAGCATCTGCAGTTCTATGTTTCTACTATTTATACCATGATCATCTTTTATCATAGTCGAGACTGTATGTTAATTTAATGAACTTTATTACGAACGGTAAAACAATGAATAACGCGAATTTGTAAGACAGCTAAATAAACGATGTTGCATCTACAGGTGTGACGCTCGAATGAATGAACTCGACAAAAAGCGCGTGAAACCCGCTCCCCGCACCCATGTGACTGGAGTAGGCAATCCAAGGGTTTGACTACCCCAGGGCACCAGCACGTCCCACTACAATCTATTACTCGCTATCCCTTACTCTGTTATAGTGGACAATCGACTACAGCAGGTATTATTTCCCTCACCCCCAATGGCCCGTTAAAACTGTATATCACTTGGAGAACAATAATCTCCACACTCACTCATACCAACACTACCAAGACTGTCAAATGTAACGGAAACAAGACTCACACCCTCATCACACACCTTCCATGTATAACTGACATTGTTCTTTAACAGTAATAGGCCTGTCATTCGATACAGTGAACAGCCGTGAAACACAATGAACAGCTCAATGATGCTTTGTTTTGGCCTCCTGAGAACTAGTTGGTAAAGTGAGAATGGATGTCCTTTGCTGCAAGGTCCAACAGTGAGATCATTAGCCTAAGTAACATTTAAGATAATGGTAATTGATAGTAAATTTTACTTCGGAGTCACGTGAGTGATTCCGTGAAGAACCCCGCCAGTCAGCATGCGCGTCATTACATCTGACGCATGGCGCAGCGCCCGGATGGGAGGAGCAGCCTTTTTCCAGGAGTAAGTTTAAAAAGCCTCAGGTAAGTGTTAAACTTGAGCGAGGCACAGATTCTCCAATCACATGGAATAAATTATTTAGAACTTTTAGGAGCATTCTATGGGCTTATTGTACCACTAAGCATCACTTACAGTTCCAACTGCAGATTGACAACACCACGGCAGTGACATATGTCAATCACATGGGTGGAATAAAGTCGAAATCATGTGATAGATTGGCTAACACTATTTGGCACTGGTGCATGAACAAGAATATTTGGATTTCAGCTGTCTACTTGCCAGGCAGACTCAATATGGTGGCAGACACCAGGTCACGCAAATTCAACGACAACATCGAATGGATGTTGAATCAGGATGTATTTGATGAAATTGTCCTTCGGTATGGGATGCCAGATATCAATTTGTTTGCATCCAGACTTAATCACCAGGTACCGAAGTATGTTTCATGGGATATATGTTTCATATATGTCTTTCCTCCCTTCTGCCTCATCAGCCGGTGCCTGACTAAGATCAAGCAGGACACTGCTATAGGGGTTCTGGTGGTACTCAACTGGCCTACACAACATGGTTCCCGCTCATTTTGGAAATAACCACACACCCTATTATAGTGGTTCCAAAGTGGAAAAACTTATTGGTGCACCCTGTGACTGGGGATCCACACCCATTGAATGATCGTGTAAATTTGTTAATTTGCAGATTTTAAGAAGGCCGTACCTGGGTCTGGGACTATCCAATCAGACTGTGGGTACCATCACATCATCCGGAGGGATAGCACAAAAAGGCAATACCTCTCCCATATCAGGAAATGAGAGGAATTTTGCGTACATGGTGACATCACTTTTTTTTTTTTTTTGTTTATTTTTGATAGAAGTAAGTACAATAGTGTGGTACTTGAGTACCTAATACATACATACATATTTCCATTCTTGTACAACTTCATACTTTTGATTTAATAATAAAAGAACAGTGGAAGATAAAAGAAATACAGAGTGTCAGAATAGATAGACAAGCGAGTAGAAACAGATAGCAAAAGAAATAAAGGACATAGAAGGGACGCTGAAAAGATTGAAATAGAAGGAGAAAGTAAAGAAAAGAGAGATTATGAGAGATCTACCTATTTCGTATTTTTGCCCATCCGTCACCCGGTTCTAAACCATTTAATTTCTGAGGTTATGTTATGTTGCACCATATGCTTGCAAAAAGTTGATAAAAGGAGACCAAGTCTTTGAGAATTGGTCTACTTTGCCTAGTAGGAGAAATCTCATTTCTTCAAGATGAAGCGTTTCAGACATATTTGAAATCCACATTTTGAATGTTGGTGTGATTGCGTTTTTCCAAAATTTGAGTATAAGTTTTTTTGCTGTTATTAGACCGTAATTAAGAAAAGCTTCTTGGAATATAGTTAGTTTACTTCCCTCTTCCATTGATCCAAAGATAATCAGTTCTGTATTGGGGTTCAATTTTGTGTTAAATAGTTTTGTAAAAATTCCAAAAATTTCATTCCAAAATTTATAAAGTTTTATACACGAGACAAAGGAATGTGCTATAGTGGCATTTGGAGTAAGACGGATGGGGGAAACATTTGGGAATATTTTATTCAGTCTAGTTTTGGAATAATATAATCTATGTAAAATTTTAAATTGAATTAGGTTATGTCTTACATTAATTGAACATTTATTTACATATAATATTTTTTTTTCCCATCTATCGTTCGGAATTTTTATCAATAACTCTTGTTCCCAGTCCCTTCTAATTGTCTCTGTCATTGGCGTTTCTATATTTAAAATTATATTATATAAGTAAGATATTAAATTGCTTGATTCTGCCTTTCTATTCATTCCTTCCTCCAATAAATCTGGTGTTAGGGTTTGATATCCTTGTATACATTTCTTCAAATAATCTTGAATTTGAAGATATTTGAAATATTGATTATTTTTCAAATTATATTTTAGTTGTAATTGTTGGAATGATAAAAGTTTTCCCATATCATACATATCACCCATTGTTTTAATTCCTAATCTTTCCCAATGGATCAACGTTTTATCAATAATGGATGGTTTGAATGAGGGATTATTAGTTATTGGAGAAAGAAGCGATAATTTTCTTAATTTTAAAGATAATTTTATTTGATTCCAAATTCGTATTATACTGTGAATAATTGGATTCTTCTTATATTATATTGTTCAGTTTCATCGGGGAAAGAAGGATCGCTCCTATATTATAAGGGGAACAATCCTCTTTCTCCATTCTTATCCAATCTACCTGTTGGGCAGAACTGTCCAACCAGTGGATTATATTTTTAATATTAACTGCCCAATAGTAATACAATAAGTTAGGGAGTGTCAGTCCCCCTGATTCTTTAGATTTACACAAGTGTGTTTTCTTAATTCTATGTGATTTATAATCCCATATGAAGTTTATAATATCAGAATCTAATTTTTTAAAGAATTTTTTAGGTAAGTATATTGGTATTGATTGAAATAGGTACAGTATTTGTGGTAAGAAGATCATTTTTATCGCGTTTATTCTGCCTATTAAGGACATCGGCAGTGTTTTCCAGAATTTAATCAACCCATTTCATTTAGTTATTAAAGGCATATAGTTTGCGTTGAGTAATGATTTATATTTCCTAGTAATTTGGATGCCCAAATACTTAAATTTTTCTGTTGCAATTCTAAAGGGGAATTTCAACAGATGTAACGGCTCTTGAGGTTTTATCGTCATAATTTCACTTTTGTTCCAGTTTATTCTATATCCTGAAAAAGAACCAAATTCTTCTATTAAATTTAGTATATTTGGTATGCTAATTTGTGAATTTGTAATATATAATAATATGTCGTCTGCATATAATGAAATTGTATTATTTGAGTGTTTGGTATTATATCCATGAATATTCAGATGACTTCTTATACTTTCTGCTAAAGGCTCTATCACTAGTGCAAATTCCCCTTGCCAATTGGAATTTTGGGGATAATATATAATTAGTCAGTATTCTAGCCGTCGGCTTATCATATAATAATTTTACGCATGAGATAAAGTTATCTCCCATGTTAAATTTTTGCAATACTTTGAATAAATATTTCCATTCTACTTGATCGAAAACTTTTTCTGCATCCAATGAGATAATTGCTAGGTCTTCTTCAGTATTATGTGAGTACATTATATTAGTCAGCCGTCTCAAATTGTTAAATGAGTATCTCTTTGGTATAATCCCAGTTTGATCCGGGTTTATTAGTTTGCTAATATATTTAATCTTCTCGCTAGTGTCTTTGCTAATATTTTTTGATCTGTATTTAGGAGTGCAACAGCTCTATATTAGCCTGGGTCTTCTAGATCTTTATCCTTTTTTTGATATAAGTGTAATAGTTGACTCAGTGTTTCTGGTAATTTATTTTCTTTAAAAGCATATATATATAATTCTTGCAAGTGTGGAGAAATTATCTCATGGAATCTTTTATAGAATTCAGTACTAAAGCCGACTGGTCCTGGCGTTTTGCCATTCTTCAACAAACTTATTGTTTCTTCTATTTCCTGAAGTGTAATCTGAGCTCCTAATCCCTCTTGTTCCACCATATTTAATTTTGGAAGATTACAATTGACTAAGAAATTTGCAATTTGAGTATTATTTGCAGAGGTTTTCAATGTATATAAATTTTGATAATATTGAGCAAATCTTTTATTTATATCTTTTGGTAGTGTTAATAATTCCCCTTTGTCTGATTTAATTTTAGTAATTGTGTTTTCTGTTTCCTTTTTTTTTCAGTTGGCGTGCTAAGAGTTTATGTGGTTTATCACCAAATTCAAAATTTTCTTGTTTTGTAATTTGAAATAATCTTATTATTCTGGCCGATAAAATGTTATTTAATTTATATTTTAGTATTGTTATCTTATTGTGTTTATCTATAGTTGGTTCTTTAGCATTTTCTAAATCTAATTGTCTAATTTCTTGTTCTAGCTGTAATTGTTCAGTATTATTCTTTTTATTTTGGAAAGCTTGATATGAGATTATAGTTCCTCTTATAAATGCCTTAAAAGTTTCCCATAATAAGGAGGGTGAAATATCTGGTGTTTCATTTGTCTCGAAGAAGAATTTCATCTGCTCTTTTAAATATGTACAACCTTGTGGGTTGTTTAATATTTGGGGGTTAAACCTCCAAAACGATTTTTTGTCAGGCATTCCTTCAAATTTTAAAGAGAAAGTTAATGGGGAATGATCAGAAATAATACTATTGTGATATTTAGCATTATATGTGTATGGGATTAATTTTGTGTCCACTAAGAAATAATCAATATGTGAGTATGTTTTATGTACCGTTGAATAAAATGAATATTCTCTACCTACTGGGTAAGTGATCCTCCATACATCTGTCATATTGGTATTTTTCATGTATGTATTTAGGAGTTCACTTGTTTTAGGTTTTACGTTAATCCTTTTTTGTTTTGCAGACTTATCCAAATATGGATCTAAAACACAATTCAAATCTCCCCCTATTACCACATTTTGATAGTTAAGTTCTGCAATTGTATCCAGAATTTTACTAAAAAATTGAGGGTTGTCAAAATTAGGAGCATAAATATTTATCAAAGTAAGTGGAGTAGAATAAATTTCTCCCGTGTCTATGAGAAATGTCTCCCCTCCGTGTCTCCCCTCTTTATTAAATTCTTTAATTTAAATGGTATACCTTTACGAATGATAATGGCCGTGCCTCTAGATTTAGAAGTAAATGAAGAGTAGTATGTTTGCCCTATCCAATTTGCCTTCAATCTTATCTGTGTTTGATATTTCAGATGCGTCTGTTGTAAGAAAATTACGTCACTATTTAAAGCTTACCCCTTTTAATTGGTTCATTAGCGCCCCTTATATTCCAACTGCAGAACGTGATTCCTCCAGTTTTCTTTTGTTTATCGTCTTGCATTATGGATCATGTTAATACCTTTACTTCATATGGTGCAACCAAGAACCTCATTATTCTAGGTGAGGGATGATCATCCCCAACTATTAGATTTTGTTGGCATCTCCCCTTCAGAATAGATCTTGAAAAAGATCAGAAAGTGTAGAGTCGTGAAAAGATAATTAACAAACAAAAAGTGAAATTATAATATCCAAAAATAAAGATATTATAACTAAAAACAAACCACCAACAGGTGGTAGAAAAATTCTTATCGACTTCCGTAGATGTTTTTATATGTTTTGCTCTGCCCCCTTGACCAATTATTATTAATTGGAAGAGAGAGCAATACAAAGTTAAAAAATATATATATTAAATAAAACGCACTCCGATGGATAGATTAGAAATGTATCTTCAAAAAGGAAAAACAAAATAAAAGAGTTTCCAATGTTAAGTATATACTTAGATATAACAGTGATTATGTTAATTATATATCCATATCTATCGATATGCCAAGATCTATTACAATTAAGTCTCAAACATTTGTATCAGACAACAGCGGGCCCCAAGGGGTTAACCTTGGAGCCTGCTGTTGTCCGACACAAAAGCCCGGATAACTTCCAGGTACCCTTGGATAACTTCCAAGTATCTGAGTCTCCTCCCCTCCACTTTGCTCGCAATTTAATCTAAATCTACTATATCCATAAAATGTATTAGTATGTTAATACTTATCAATCATATTTAACTCGTTATTCTTATATTTAGCAAGTAATTAACGTAATGAAATAAACAACAGCCATTATTACGCTGTCTTTATTTTATTAATTATATTTTATGTTAGTATATAATTGTGTGTTCCTTAAATCATAAGTTTCTATCTACAAGTCCACTGATAATATTTTTCCATATTCTCAAGTTATTTTCCCCGCCACAGTTTTTTTCTTTTCCAATCCTTTGCTGAAATGAAACTTAAAATCCGGCCTTGAATTAGCATTCCAAAGATAAGATGTCTAGACAGCGCCTCGATTAAATTTTGCCATGATGAACCAGAGCAGTCTTTTTTGTATGTTAAAAAAAAATGGAAACACAATTCTTCTGTGTTATTGTGGGAGACCAACTCCTAATTATCAGTAAGCCTCCTGTGTGATACTTTGTGCATATTTAAATGCCTATTCTGGATCCGGGAATGCACGTACGACAGAGTTATAAGTAATTTTCAATTTCGCGGGATATACTATCCCATATCTTACTCCCTCGACCTCCTTCAGTAGCCTTCTCGTGTTTGTAAACTTGTCCCTCTTTTCCATAACTTCAGCTGGAAAATCACGGAAGAATCTTAGTTTGTCTTCTCCAAACATCAAATTCACTCCATATGGAATCTTTTTCATAATTCCTTCCAGGGTTGAAATATCATAGAATTTCAGAATAATCTGTCTTGGGGGAGCATTTGAGCTTGCTTGAGCCTTACGTTGGATCCGGTGAACCGTATCTATTCTCGGGGCTTCAGGCAGCTTAAGTACTTGTTTGAGTAGGTTGGTAGCAAACTCCTGAAAGTTCTGTCCATTCTCCTTTCCTTCTTTTACTCCAACTATCCTCAAGTTTCGTCTCCTCAATCTTGCTTCCAGGTCCATACATTTATACTTCATTTTAGCAAGCTCCCTCCTAGTACTTTCTTGTTCCTTTTTTAGTCTCTTTATCTCCTTAGCCATCTCAGTTAACAAATTATCCATTCTTTCCATAGCCGCTTCAGTGGACTTTGACATCGCGTCCAGCTTTTTATTACAGCTCTTATCAACCCGCTTAATTTTATTGTTTAAGTCCTCCTCAATCTCGACCACACATTTGGCTAAGTCATCAATTTTCCCCATCAGCTTAACCTTGTTTAATTTTTTCGGAGAGGCTTTTGGAAAGGCTTTTTTCCAGCGCGACATTCCCCTCTCGTATCACTTTAGAGATGTTTTCAGTGACTAAAGCTGTTACTGACTTTTCCAGTTGTTCCTCCATTGAAGTCATTTCTGTAGAAGGGTTTTGAAAGTCAGCTTCTTCTTCTGAACTTCCAGCTGATGCTTGAGGGGATTGAGGAGCCTTTCCAGGTTTTTTCAGATACATTCTTGCAGCCGAAGGCTTCTAGCGAGTTTTAGTCTTTTTCATTTAAAACTGCCATTATTCTCTGTTATCAGCAGGACTTCTGATAACACACAATTAAATAACAGTTCCGGTAGTTATTTTTAGATCTCCTCCGTCTTCCAACTCGTATTTTAGCTCATTAAAACAGTCTTTGGGAGCAGAGCGGAACAACAGCGTCTCTTACCCCACCATTGACGCCACTGGAAGTCCCCATGGTGACATCACTTACCACACAGCCTCCATCCCAGATGTGCTAGAATTCCTATCCCACTTACACTCCAATGAAGGGTTGAGTTATAGTGCCATCAACAGTGCCAAGAGTGTCCTGTCTGCGTACCTGTGCCGGGGGTCAGAACTCCAACCATTAGGGTCCCACCCTTTAATATCAAGATTCATGAAGGGTGTGTTTAATTCAAATCCTCCTAGGAGGTACTCTCAAATCTGGGATGTGAGCATGGTACTAACGGTGCTCCGTCAATGGGGACAGCCACATCATTGTCTTTACTAAAGATCACCCTCAAATTGGTTATGCTCATGGCGCTTACATCAGCGCAAAGGGTTCAGACTCTCCACAAACTACGTCTGGACAGGATCGTGCCATCACAAAATGATGTTACTTTTCACATTTATGACTGACTCAAACAGAGCAGACCAGGGGTGTCCGGATACAAGCTTGTATTGTCAGCTTATCCCACAGATTTATGGCTGTGTGTAGTGGCGCATTTGAAGCGTTATATTGATATCACACAGAGCCTTAGAGGCTCTGAGCTAGCACTATTTATAAGCCACAAAAAGCCATATAGGCAAGTGTCATCACAGACAATCTCACGATGGCTGAAGCAAGTCCTGGGGTGTGCATGAGTTAATACTCAAAACTTTAAATCTCACTCCACCAGGGCAGCATCAATGTCAGCGGCAAGGGCAATGGACATCCCTATAGACCACATCCTCATGGCCGCAGGATGGTCAAATAAATCGACTTTTCAGAGGTTCCACAACAAGCCACTTGTTGAATCCTGGGTGTTCGCCCACTCTGTTAAACTTTGTTTCATAGCTTCTCCCTGGGAGAGAGGAGTTGCTATGTACATATTTTTCTTATTTGTGAATTAAAGCATTAACATGTTAATCAGTATCATGAATCAATGTTGTTACTAATTCACTCCTCCTGAGTCAACTGCTTGCAGTGTGATACGCCTGGATTTGGATCGGCGTGAAATCACAGGCCTTTAAAGTCTTCACGGAATCACTCATGTGACTCCGAAGTAAAATAGAAAGGTTAAATGGGAACTTACCAGTTTGAAGTTTGATCTTTGTTTTATAAGGAGTTATGATGAGCGATTACGTACCCACCGCTCCCAACCCTCATATCTCACGAAGCTCATCTGGTAGTTCTAGAGTTATAAGCTTACTATAATACTTCAATTTGTTGTTCTTCTGTGATTTCACACTGCTGCTTTGAAGATTGACGCGCATTCCGACTGGCGGGGTCCTTCACGTAATCACTCATCGTAATTCCTCATAAAATAAAGATCAAACTTCAAACTGGTAAGTTTAAAGCATTATATTGACAAGCGTTATAGTTCTTGTTTAATCTTACTATTCATTTTGTCTTTGAATGCTACTATGAATGACCCTCAAATTTATTATGGTTTCTCTTCAACAACATTGGATGGGTTTGAGATGATTTTCCATACCTCCTGCCTTCATCCACACAAGTTGGAAGATGTATCAACAATATTAATAGCACTAATGTACCCACATCCTAAAATAACTTATTATATTTAATCTTATGCTTGTTAATGAAATGCAATTGTCCTGTAATTGTCCACATACACAATCCAAATTAAATCTACAGCATCCATTACAACCTAAGTCCCTTTTGAATTGCATTAAATTGTCTGTTAAATAATATAACAGCTAATTCTAATAAAATATTACAGCAAAACTTTGAGATAAGTAGCAAAAAATGGCAGTGCCATAAATTATATGCATATATAACTTTGGAGATAATTGGACCTCCTCAACTATATTGTTGGCTGGAGCTTCTATTTCCCACAAAGATTAAACATTAAAAATAATTTGCTTTTGTAAATCTCAAAGTCCATATAAATGAAAATCAGAAATGATTGTCAGAAAGTCATAGAGCTACATACAAAATGCTGGAGTAACTGGAGCGAAGGAATGGAAACTTTCTTCAGTCTGAAGAAGTCTCGGCCCAAAACATCACCCTTCTCTCTAGAGATGCTGCCTGTCCCACTGAGTTACTCCAACATTCACAATACAAGCTGCCAGATGAAGTTGTTGGGGCAGACACAATAATAATATTTAAAATATATTGGAACAGGTACAGGCGCTAGGTAGGGGCAAATGGGACTAGCTAGGATGTGGTATTTGAGTCAGCATTGACAAGTTGTGTTGAAGAACAACTCTCTACCACCAAACAGTCTCCTACTTTCAAGTCAATTTTGTAGTCAATTGGCTAGCTTTCCATTGACCCCATGTGATCTAAACTTCAGACCAGTTTGAAGAGCTACCTTTCTAAATTCCATGTAGACATTATCCACTGCCTAGCCTCAACAATCTTCTCAGTCAACTCTTCAAAAAACTCATCAAATTCATAAACTAGTCAAATTCATTTGTCTCGTGCACAAATCCATGCTGATTATCACTAATTAGTCCTTGCTTTTCCAAATACCCATCTCTCAGAATCTCCTCTAATAACTTACCTACTACTGATATAAAGCTCACCAGTTGGTAGTTTCAAGACTTTTCATTGCAGACGTTCTTAAATTAAGACACAACAATTGTTGCCCTCCAGTCACTTGGCTCCTCACTCGTTGCTATCGATGATACAAATATCACTGCCAGTGTCCCCGCAAATTCTTCCCAAACTTCCCATGATGTCCAAGGATACACTTGATCAGCTCCTGGGACCCTTATGGGTTTTAAGGCATCAAACACATCCTCTTCTGTATTGTGGACTCACTTCAAAACATCGCTATTAACATCCCAAGCTTCCTAAAATCAGTATATTTCTCTCCAGTAAAGATTACGCTGTTATTTCACTAACTAGCTCATTTATACCATCAGGCAAAGTCCAATATTACACCATTATTTTTCAAAGCATACATTACATTACAAATTGAATTAGGTTTTCATCTATAGGGATGCAGCAGATGGCAAAGACCTTCTGTGAATCTTAGAATGATTAATTTGTATTCTTTAGTTTCTGGTATATATCCCTTGATGCTTGTTTGATATTTGACCTACAGCAGATGTAACAAACATTTATTTGTACTCATGGTCAACAATATATTTTTTTTACAATAGCTTTCATCAGTGTCACTTATTTGTCACACCAATCAGTTGGATCTTTATGTTACTTTCAAACAGCTTATGGCTGGTTAAGAACAATTTATTGATATTAATTACACAAACATGATAGTATCCAAAATGGATATTTAAAGAGGGAGGCAGAGGGTGGTAGTGAAGGTTTTTTTTTCATTTTAGAAACCTCTAACCAAGTGTGTAGCAGAAATTGGTTCCAGGTCCATTATTGTTCTTCATATACCCTGGTAGTTTAGTAGAGAATATAGGTGATGTAAGTTTGCAGATTACTCCAACATTGGTGATATAGTAGACAGTGAGGAATGTTGTCTGAGGTTACAACAGGATCAAACTCAATTGGGAAAATGGACAGGGGACTGGCTGATGGAGTTTAACTCTGACAAATGTAAAGTAATGTATTCTGCAAAGTTAAACCAGGTATGAACATACAGAGTGAATGCAGGGCCCTGCGGAATATTATTGTACAGTGGGACAGAGAAACATAGAAACATAGAAAATAGGTGCAGGAGGAGGCCATTCGGCCCTTCAAGCCAGCACCACCATTCATTGTGATCATGGCTGATCGTTCCCTATCAATAATACATGCCTGCCTTCTCCCCATATCCCTTGACTCCACTAGCCCCTAGACCTCTATCTAACTCTCTCTTAAATCCATCCATTGACTTGGCCTCCACTGCCCTCTGTGGCAGGGAATTCCATAAATTCACAACTCTCTGGGTGAAAAAGTTTTTTCTCACCTCAGTCTTAAATGACCTCCCCTTTATTCTAACTCCAGTGAATACAAGCCTAATCTTTTTAATCTTTCCTCTTATAACAGCTCCGCCATAGAAACATAGAAAGAAACATAGAAAAATAGGTGCAGGAGTAGGCCATTCGGCCCTTCGAGCCTGCACCGCCATTCAATGTGATCATGGCTGATCATCCAACTCAGTATCCCGTACCTGCCTTCTCTCCATACCCCCTGATCCCTTTAGCCACAAGTGCCACATCTAACGCCCTCTTAAATATAGCCAATGAACTGGCCTCAACTACCTTCTGTGGCAGAGAATTCCAGAGACTCACCACTCTCTGTGTAAAGAATGTTTTCCTCATCTCAGTCCTAAAGGAATTCCCCCTTATCCTTAGACTGTGACTCCCCCCAACATCGGGAACAATCTTCCAGCATCTAGCTTGTCCAACCCCTTAATAATTTTGTAAGTTTCTATAAGATCCCCCCTCAATCTTCTAAATTCCAGCGAGTACAAGCCGAGTCTATCCAGTCTTTCCTCATATGAAAGTCCTGATATCCCAGGAATCAGTCTGGTGAATCTTCTCTGTACCCCCTCTATGGCAAGGATGTCTTTCCTCAGATTTGGAGACCATAACTGTATGCAATACTCCAGGTGTGGCCTCACCAAAACCCTGTACAACTGCAGTAGAACCTCCCTGCCCCTATACTCAAATCCTTTCGCTATGAATGCTAACATACCATTTGCTTTCTTCACTGCCTGCTGCACCTGCATGCCTACTTTCAATGACTGGTGTACCATGACACCCAGGTCTCGTTGCATCTCCCCTTTTCCTAATCTTCCACCATTCAGATAATAGTATACCCTCATGTTTTTGCCACCAAAGTGGATAACCTCACATTTATCCACATTATACTGCATTTGCCATGCATCTGCCCATTCACTCAGCCTATCCAAATCACCCTGCAGCCTCCAAGCATCCTCCTCACACCTAACTATACCCCCAGCTTGGTGTCATCTGCAAATTTGGAGATGTTGCATTGAATTCCCTCATCCAAATCATTAATATATATTGTAAATAGCTGGGGTCCCAGCACTGAGCCTTGCGGTACCCCACTAGTCACTGCCTGCCATTCTGAAAAGGACTCGTTTACTCCTACCCTTTGCCTCCTGTCTGCTAGCCAGTTCTCTATCCACATCAATACTGAACCCCCAATACCGTGTGCTTTAAGTTTGTATGCTAATCTCTTATGCGGGACCTTGTCGAAAGCCTTCTGAAAGTCTAGATATAACACATCCACTGGTTCTGCCTTATCCACTCTACTAGTTACATCCTCAAAAAATTCTATCAGATTTGTCAGACATGATTTACCTTTCGTAAATCCATGCTGACTTTGTCCAATGATTTCACCACTTTCCAAATGCGCTGCTATCCCATCTTTAATAAGTGACTAACTGGTCTGTAATTCCCCGCTTTCTCTCTCTCTCCTTTTTTAAAAAGTGGGATTACATTAGCTACCCTCCAATCCTCAGGAACTACTCTAGAATCTAAGGAATTTTGAAAAATTATCACTAATGCATCCACTATTTCTGTGGCTACCTCCTTGAGAACTCTGGGATGCAGACTATCTGGCCCTGGGGATTTATCGGCCTTCAATCCGTTCAATTTACCCAACACCACCTCCCGGCTAACCTGGATTTCACTCAGTTCCTCCATCTTATTTGACCCCCGTTCCACTGCTATTCCTGGCAGATTATTTATGTCTTCCTTAGTGAAGACAGAACCAAAGTAGTTATTCAATTGGTCTGCCATGTCCTTGTTCCCCATGATCAATTCACCTGTTTCTGACTGCAAGGGACCAACATTTGTTTTAACTAGCCTCTTTTTCTTCACATATCTATAAAAACTTTTGCAGTCAGTTTTTTATGTTCCCTGCCAGTTTCCTTTCATAATCTATTTTCCCTTTCCTAATTAAGCCCTTTGTCCTCCTCTGCTGGATTCTGAATTTCTCCCAGTCCTCCAGTAGCCTGCTTTTTCTGGCAAATTTGTATGCCTCATCTTTTGTTTTTATACCATCCCTGATTTCCCTTGTTATCCATGGATGCACCACCTTCCCCGATTTATTCTTTTGCCAAACTGGTATGAACAATTTTTGTACTTCATCCATGCAGTCTTTAAATACCTTCCATTGCGCATCCACTGTCAACCCTTTAAGAATCACCTGCCAGTCTATCTTGGCCAATTCACATCTCATACCCTCAAAGTTACCTTTGTTCAAGTTCAGAACCCTTGTTTCTGACTTAATTTTGTCACTCTCCATCCTAATGAAGAACTCAACCATATTATGGTCACTCTTGCCCAAGGGGCCACGCACTAAAAGACTGCTAACTAACCCTTCCTCATTACTCAATACCCAGTCTAGAATAGCCTGCTCTCTCGTTGGTTCCTCCACATGTTGGTTGAGAAAACTATCCCGCATACATTCCAAGAAACCCTCTTCCTCAGCACCCCTGCCAATTTGATTCACCCAATCTACATGCAGATTGAAGTCACCCATTATAACCGTGTTACCCTTGTTGCACGCATTTCTAATTCCCTGTTTGATGCCATCCCCAACTCCAATACTTCTGTTAGGTGGCCTGTACACAGCTCCCACTTGCATTTTCTGCCCCTTAGAGTTTCGCAGCTCTACCCATATCGATTCCACATCCTCCACGCTAATGTCCTTCCTTTCTATTGCATTAATCTCCTCTCTCACTAGCAACGCTACCCCACCTCCTTTTCCTTTTCGTCTATCCCTCCTGAATATTGAATATCCCTGGATGTTCAGCTCCCAGCCTTGGTCACCCTGGAGCCATGTCTCCGTGATCCCAACTATAGAATAGTCATTAATCACTATCTGCACCTTCAACTCATCCACCTTATTACGAATGCTCCTCGCATTGAGACACAAAGCCTTCAGGCTTGTTTTTACAACACTCTTACTCCTTATACAATTATGTTGACAAGTGGCCCCTTTCACATTGATCCCTATTACACTTGGCCATACTCTCCTATCCGTTTGTGAGCTTTCTTTCCCGTTAATTCTGGGATCAATCTCGTCACTGCCTCAATCACAAGGATGTCCTTCCTCAAATTAGGAGACCAAAACTGTACACAATACTCCAGATGTGGTCTCACCAGACTGCAGAAGAACCTCTTTACTCCTATACTGAAATCCTCTTGTTATGAAGGCCAACATTCCATTAGCTTTATTCACTGCCTGCTGTACATGTAAGCCGACTTTCAGTGACCAGTGTACAAGGGCACTCAGGTCTCGCTGCACCTCCCCCTTACCTAACCTAACCTCATTGAAATAATAATCTGCCCCCTTGTTTTTGCCACCAAAGTGGATAACCTCACATTTATTTATATTATACTGCATCTGCCCACTCGCTCAACCTGTCCAAGTCAACCTGCAACCTCCTAACATCCTCTTCACAGTTCACACTCCCACCCAGCTTTGTGTCATCCGCACACTTGCTAGTGTTGCTCCTAGTTCCCACTTCCAAACCATTAATATATATGGTAAACAATTGCAGCCCCAACACCGGGCCTTGTGGCACTCCACTCGCCACTGCCTGCCATTCTGAAAAGGACCCGTTCACTCCCACCCTTTGCTTCCAGTCTGCCAACCAATTTTCTATCCATGTCAACACCCTACCCACATTGCCATGTGCTCTAATTTTAGCCACCAGTCTCCCGTACGGGACCTTATCAAAGGATTTCTGAAAGTCTAGATACACTACATCCACTGGCAACCCTTCATCCATTTTACTTGTCACATCCTCAAAAAATTCCAGAAGATTAGTCTCTTTCATAAATCCATGTTGACTTGGAATAATCTTTTTACTGCTATCCAAATGCCCAAGTATTACCTCTTTAATAATTGACTCCAACATCTTTCCCACCACCAAAGTCAGGTTAACTGGTCTGTAAATTCCCCGTTTTCTCTCTCGCTCCTTTCTTGAAAAGTGGAATAACATTAGCTATCCTCCAATCCACAGGAACTGATCCTGAATCTTTTGAACATTGGAAAGTGATCACCAATGTGTCCACTATTTCTAGAGTCACCTCCCTGAGGACCTTGGGATGCAGACCATCTGGCCCAGGAGATTTATCATTAGCTTACCCAATACTATTTCTCGCCTAATGAAAATGTATTTCAGTTCCTCTTCCCCTTAGATCCTCTGTCCTCCAGTACATCTGGGAGATTGTTTGTGTCTTCCTTACTGAAGACAGATCCAAAGTACCTATTCAACTCTTCTGCCATTTTCTTGTTGCCTGTGAGATATATTTCAGTGCCCACAATCACGATGCCAGAGACAAAGTCGTAGAAACAAGAAATGCGTTTATTTACGAGTCTGCAGAGTCGGGTGCCTCTACAAACCAAGACACACCGAGGTCAAGAAAATACACCCCCTTATACAACATAATTTCACTGAATCAGCGCAGTAGTTATTCACCTAACCCATTTAATCACCCTTAGCTTAGTAGCCAGTTTCTTGCGGTTACAGCTGCATCAGCAATCTCCACATTTGACTTTGCTACTCTTTTTCCCTTAATATATCTAAAGAAGATATGTTACTGTCCTTCTTTATATTCCTGGCCAGCTTCCCTTCGTACTTTATCTTTTCAGCCCATATTGCCCGTTTCGTTTCCTTCTGTTGTCCTATGAAAGTTTCCCAATCCTCTGGCTCCGGCTACTCTTTGCTGTGTTATACATCTTTTCTTTTAATTTTATTCTTTCCCTAACTTCTCTTGACAGCCACGGTTGCCTCCTACTCCCCTTAGAATCTTTCTTCATTTTTGGAATGAAATGATCCAGCATCTTCCGGATTATGCCCAGAAATTCCTGCCATTGCTGTTCCACCATCATTCCTGTTAGGATCCTGTTCAAGTCTACCTTAGCCAGCTCCCCACTCTTGCCTTTGTTCAACTGCATCACTGACACTTCCAATTTAACCTTCTCCTTCTCAAATTGCAGATTAAAATTAATCATATTATGATCACTACCTCCAAGCGGTTCCATTACCTCAAGTTCTCTTATTCTGGTTCATTGGACAACACTAAATCCAGAATTGCCTTTTCTCTGGTCAGCTCCATTAGAAGCTGATCTCAGAATTATCTTAGAGGCATTCTACAAACTCTCTTTCTTGAGGTCCTGAAACCAACCTGATTTTCCCAGTCTACCTGCATATTGAAATCCCCCATCACCACAGTGGCATTAACTTTGTTACATGCCAGTTTTAACTCCTGCTGCAGCTTACACCCAACATCCGGACTACTATTTGGGGGTCTATAGATAACACCAATTAGTATCTTCTTGCCTTTACAATTCCTCAACTCAATCCACAGTGACTTTATCTCATCAGTCCCTATGTCTTCCCTCGCAAGAGACTGAAATCCATCCCTCACCAGCAGAGCTATCACCACCTAGACTTTAGACTACAAGACCTAAGACTACAAGAAAATAGCTCCCTGAAAGAAGCAGCATTGAACATAGGATTGTGACATCATGTTATAATTGCTTCAATCATTGGTTAACACACCAGGAGTGTGGTGCACAGTTCTAAACTGCATCCTCCAGCTGTCAGGAGAATGGAATTTAGGTCAAGAGATGGCAGAAAAGATTCACGTGAATGTCGCTTGCATTGGAGGGCTTGAGTTATAAGAAACAAGTGGAAGTGTGAAAACGCATTCAGGGACAGTTTCTTCACAGCTGTTATCAGGCAATTGAAACACCCTACCGCAACTCGAGGGCAGTGATGAATTGGTTATGACTGGTTAGCACGCAACAAAAGCTTTTCACTGTACCTCAGTACACATGACAATAAACAATACTGAAACAGATTCTGGAATCGTGAGCAAAACACAGTGCTGGAGTAACTCAGTGGGTCAGGCAGTGAATCAGCCTCCACTGCCTTCCGACGCAGAGAATTCCACAAATTCACAACTCTCTGGGTGAAACTGTTTTCCTTCATTTCAGTTCTAAATGGCCTACCCCTTATTCTTAAACTGTGGCCCGTGGTTCTGGACTCCTCCAACATCTGGAACATGTTTCCTGCATATAGTGTGTCTAATCCTTTAATAATTTTATATGCTTCTATAAGGTCCCTTCTCATCCTTCTAAATTCCAGTGACTACGAGCCCAGTCATTCCATTCTTTCATCATATGACAGTTCCCCCATCCTGGAAATTAACCTCGTGAACCTACGCTGCACTCCTTCAATAGTAAGAATGTCCTTCTTCAAACTAGGAGACCAAAACTGCACACAATACATAGGTGTGGTCACACTGGGGCCCTGAATTACAAGCTCTCAAATGTTAGAACACATGTATATTTTATCATAAAAACAGAAATATTCAGCAGATAACATCTTTTGAGAGTATCACCACAGATGCTGCCTGATCATTTTTCACATCACAAGTTTTTCACATGACTTCTTTTTATTTCAGGTATTCATCGTCTATAGTATTTTAGCTTTTTGATGTGCCCATTTTATGCTGATCAATATTAGCTCACAATTTCGCCCGTTCTGTTTTTGGATTGTTCTTTTCCTGTCAGTGACTTTCAGTCAGTGGCTGAGGAAGTGAGAGATCACATCCAAGTATAGTTTGCTATACCCCAACCTAAAGCTGGAAGCATAGTAAAACTGGCCAATTGCCAACTTTGCCTCCCTGCTAACTCTCAGTACAATTGTGGGCCAAGTGGATACACTGCTCCTCCACTCAGTGAGGAAACTGCAAACCAAAATTCAAGAAGCCATTAAAAATTAACATGACTTTAGCATGAAAAAAACTTTAACATGACAATGATGTTAGATGGGGATGTAATGCTAAGGCTTTATAAAGCACTGGTAAGACTGCATTTGGAGTATTATGAGCAATTTTGGACCCCATATCTGAGGAAGTATGTGCTGGTGTTGGAGAGGGTCCAGAGGAGGTTCATAATAATGGTCCCGGGAATTACTGGGTTCACATGTCATGGCACAGGGCCTGCACTCGCTGTATAAATTGAACGAACAATAAATTTAGCTCATGTGTGTGTTTAACTATCTCCTATTACTTTGGGATGAACAGTGATTTAAAAAAAAATGTGCATAACGCTACTTCCATTAGAATTCACCTTTGTTACACTGGTGTTAAAGAAATCTATAAGGGAACTGCAGATGTTGGAAAATCGAAGGTAGACAAAAATGCTGGAGAAACTCAGCAGGTGAGGCAGCATCTAAGGAGCGAAGGAAATAGGCAACGTTTCGTGTCCAGACCATTCTTCAGATTGATGTGAGGGTGGGGGGGCGGGAAGAAGAAAGGAAGAGGTGGAGCCAGTGGGCTGAGGGAGAGCTGAGAAGGGGAGGAGAAAGTAGGGACTACCTGAAATTAGAGAAGTCAATGTTCTTACCGCTGGGGTGCAAACTGCACAAGCGAAATATGAGGAGCTGCTCCTCCAATTTCCTGTGGTCCTCACTCTGGCCATGGAGGAGGCCCAGGACAGAAAGGTCGGATTTGAAATGGGAGGGGAAGTTGAAATGCTGAGCCACTGGGAGATCAGGTTGGTTATTGCAAACCGAGTGGAGGTGTTTGGCGAAGCGATCGCCAAGCCTACGCTTGGTCTGACCGACGTACAGCAGCTGACATCTAGAGCAGTGGATGCAATAGATGAGGTTGGAGGAGGTGCAAGTGAATCTCTGCAACACCTGGAAAGACTGCTTGGGTCCTTGAATGGAGTTAAGGGGAGAGGAAAAGCGACAAGTGTAGCATTTCCGGCAGTTGCAAGGTAAAGTGCACGGTGAGAGGGTGGTTCGGTTGGGAAGGGATGAATTAGCCAGGGAAAAATCAGCCACTTTTAACTGAAGTATATACAAAAAAAAAAGTTTTCTTGGCACATTTTAAACCATCCTTCATCAGAGTGGGTCTTCAAGTGACCCTGAATGGTTATAATAGATTGAGATGTTGATTCTTTATCTTTCATAACAGACGCCACCTAACCATGCTTCAAGCAATCCTGGGCTTCACTTTCAGTTATGTAATATCCATAGTATTCTGCTGTGAGTGAAGTATGTGTTATTTCCCTCTGCATCTGATCTAACCCACAATGTAACTGCGGATCAATAAATTATTTTCAATCAAATGCATCTAGTAGAGAACTATCTGATGTGATGTGTCCCTTGTTTGGTATAAATTCCAAATACAAGATCACCTTGCTATCTGCATCTATCTATAACCTTTTTTAAATTAGTAACATTGTTCTTCGTAATGTATTTGATTATAAAACTTTGGGATCAAAAAGCAGATTTGGTTATAAGGCATAAGTGATAGGAGTAGAATTAGACCATTTGGTCCATCAATTCTACTCTACCAATTCAATGATGGCTGATCTATCTCTCCTACCCCGTTCTCCTACCTTCTCCCATAACCTCTGACACCTGTAGTAATCAAAAATCTATCCATCTCTGCCTTAAAAATATCCACTGACATGGCCTCCACAGCATCCTTTAGCAAATAATTCCATAGATTCACCACTCGCTGACTAAATACATTTCTCCTCATCTCCTTTCGAAAAGAACGTCCTTTAATTCTGAATCTATGACCTCTGGTCCTAGACACTCCCACTTATGGAAACATCCTCTCCTCATCCACTCTATCCAAGCCAGTCATTATTTTGTATGTTTCAAAGAGGTCCCCCCTCATTCTTCTAAACACCAGCGAGTACATGCCAAGTGCCGACAAGCGTTCATCAAGTGGAACCTACTCATTCCTGGAATCATTCTTGTAAACCTCCTCCAGAGCCAGCACACCCTTCCTCAGATATGGTGCCCAGAATTGCTGACAATATTCCAAATGCGCCTTAGTATTTCTTGTGAACATTACTGTTGAAACTTATCTGTACTCTTGATTGTATTTGGACACTTTGTATGGGCAGCCACGTTATAATTTTTTTTGGTGGCCTGTATTGATTTTTTTTTTGTTCCATTCAAAACTTAATATAATTTCTGGATTGTCTGGCTGTGGGTAATTCCACAGAGTCGAGAGAACAAAACTAAAATCCACCCATTCAGGGCATTTCTGTTCTGCATTAAAAACAATGGGCCTGCCATCTGAGACACAGATGAAGCTCCAAGAAAGTATTCTGATGTGAATGTTAACAAAAGGCTATTTTTAATTGTTTATGATTGATTATGCTGCCAGATATTTTGAATTTAACAGTCCAAAACTGTGTAACTTCAACTGATAAAGGTTGAAAATTCCACATATAGTATTTTTTGACAGGCTTTTAGGTTCAAATTAAATGACTCATAGATATATGCACAGCTTTTTACAATTGCACAGAAAAGCTGAAATCATAGAGACTTCTCAGTGTATAAAGATTGTCCCATGTGACTGATGCTACTTAGTGCAAATGACTTGGTTTTTTTACAGATCATGACGACAAGGTTATTAAAATTCATACATTCATTTCATGAAAAGTCAAGAATAGCCTATAATAATTTCAGCAATTTATAGAAATAGAATATATGCATATGTAATAGGTACTGTGGCTGTATAATACTAGCCCCGAGATAGAACATTATCATTTAATTTAATTTAATTTATAAAACTATTGTGACCCAGTGGAGAGAAATGTTTTTTTGCCAGTAATGTGTGAAGATGACATATTTATATTTATACTATCACTCTAAATCAATGTTATAAATCCCTCTCTTAACAGAGTAGAACTGGTGGTAAGAATTATCTATCAGTAAGAAGATGCTAAATTTTCCAAGATAATGTTCTGAGTTAGGGAAATCATATCACCAATTACCTTTTCCAAATTAGCAGCATTTCCCCATTTTATATTATTCTCAAGACATAAGTAATAAATAATGGTGACCTCAAAGTAAACTCCAAGCTAAAGTTCAACAACTACTGCAGAGAAAACTTCCCCTTTTCATACATGTGCCCTTGTAAGGTGTCGATTCAAATGGATCTTTTTAATATCGCACTAATTGAAACACTTTAATAAAGTTATGAAGTGTTACACAATGCATAAAATAAGTGAATGAAAATCATGAAGTTAAAATAAATGCGAAAATAACACACACTGTTTAAAGTGTAAACATAACTATAATGTTTTTGAAATATTCATGAGAAATTTAAATTCCATGCATGTGAAATGAGCCTGTTGATATGCCACTAAAATCTCACAGAACTCATGAGATTAAGCATTAGGTTTCAGGATCTTTTACAAGGGGACAAGTTTGTGAATATTTGAAACTCATGCCAATTCAGGTGGTTTCTGATTATGCTGGAAAAGGCTACAACCTACACAGCCTTTATAAGCACACTGAATCATTTTGACAAGAACTGTGAGATTTCCATTATTAAACAACATTGGAAAATCCCAAACCTGCAATCGGTTTCATGGATTAATGATAGCAAACTCTTATAGTTTTGCTATAATTAATATATGAGATCTGTGTCAATAAATACAATCCATAGTACAATTCAACATGTAGCTATCTAAGTAAGATATATGTTATGAAGAGAGAGCATGTTTTGAGTTAATGGTAAGTCACAATTTAAGTTTGGGTTTAGATTGAATGTGCTTCTTTGTAGGTGAAAGTAGGAAATGTTGCAACTTTAAGCAACAATACTTAGAAATGTTATAGGGAGAACTTTATTTATAGACTCCAGTTCTCCAGGATGCCTAAAGTTTAGCCATCACCTGCATACCAACCTGATTACAAGGATGACACTTAGTCATAGTTATGGTTATCACATTTTTTTCCATGTTGCTCCTATGAACATCACTTATCAATATGCACACTAACTTTAGAGATACAGCGCAGAAAAGGCCCTTCAGCCCACCGAGTCTACGCTGACCAGTGATCACCCTGTACACAAGCACGATTCTACACAATAAGGACAAATTACAATTTTACCAAAGCCAATTAATCTACAAACCTATATGTCCTTGAAGTGTGGGAGGAAACCAGAGCAACCAAAAAAAATCTACTTTAACTATGTGGCTAATTGTTCATTGATAAATGTGGGCATCTCATATTTCCTGAGAGATTTGCCATCTCTTTCCCAATACATGATTCCTCATGGAGTTCAGCGGCAGGGTGCCACCTACGTTCAGTTTCGCAGGTGGGATATCATGGAATTTGCCTTAATTATTTTTGACCTTTGAACATTTTAAAACACACTAAGAAAGAAAATGAATACTCAATTTTCTTGCAGACATCCCAACCCCTCCAGTTAAACCAAATGGGGAAGCATTCCCTCTGCTGGTGCAAGCTCTAGGTGTGTACATGTGTGTCTGTCTGCATGTGTGTGTGTGTGTATGTCGAGGGGGATAATCACATACATCTCTCCCATTGCACTCTACACCGCAGTGTAGTCCAACTTTCCAGTGGCAATGTGATATTAATGCATGCTGGCAATTATGCCACAATTTCCCATAAGACTAGACCATTTTTGTTTGATCTCCAGCTAATTATTTGCACCTAATTATTTAAAGGTAAAAGGCAGGTTGAAATCCTAGCTTGAGGGAAACAAAAGGATATTCATGCTCATGAAACCGCAGTGCAATATTTGAAGCATGTATTCTGATGTGTGTCTGATTTTTACTCACTGTTACATGTCAATTATTATCCAGAAAAGGTACTTTTTTGAGTACGATGTCTCAGCAGAAGGCAATATTCTGTATTAGACTTATGTAATCATTGCATACATAAAAAAGGCTATTCTTTTTTGTTTGCAGTGTGCAAGTTCTGGTGGACACTACCTCATCAATCCCATTCTACAGTTATTTCTACTTGGTCCTGAAAGATATTTTCCCTAGTGTCCATCCAATTTACATTTAAAAAAACTTTGATTGAAACTATTTTCACCATTCTTACAGTTAGTGAATTCCAGATCATATAGAATTAAAACTAATACATATTTAGAACATAAACTGTCAATAAATTATATATTAATGAAATGATGGTTTAATAATTTTGTTACCATTATGTTTGCTCATGATTTTATAACATTTTTAAACATAAATATATGTACGTGATAACTCTGTGAGATTAATAACATTAATAAGTTCTTACATTTGTTTGTAAAGGCAATATTTACATTTCATTCTTGAAAATCATTTGTCACCTTCTCTGGGATTTCATGAAGCTTTCTTTTCTTATAATGATTGCAGAAATACCCCATACCTATAGTCTGACAAATGTTCAGCATGAGTTTAATAAGAGTTATTTTCATCAGCATTTATCACCACTGAGCCCTACTTTTTTGTGCTTTATTGATTATTAGACAATACTGCCACTTTTATTGATCTGTATTAGTGGGATCAAATGGTCCAGCACAGGAATAAGCTTTAGTCTACCACATCCTTGCCAATTTCTTTGTCCATCTGTATGAATCCCATTTTCCCACATGTATGTGAACCCCAATGTGTTTTTGTTCATAAACATTCTTTAGCACCCTAGCACGTTACTCTACATGTCCTGTCCCTTTGTGATTTCCTAATATGCATCTCCTTGCACTGTCTATATCCTGCTGAGTTAATGTCTATTTAATGTCTATTAAATGTTGTGATTGTATCTAATTCTATAACTTATTCTGACAGAGAGATCCTGATATCCAATCTGAAGAAGGGTCACAACCCAAATGACACCTATTCCTTTTCTTCAGAGATGCTGTCTGACCCATTAAGTTACTCCAACTTTTTGTGTCTATTTCCAGATATCAAGTGATCTCTGTAAAAATAAATCCCATTCAAATCCCCTTTAAAACGCCTTTTGTTCATCTTAAACCTACATAGCCTCTTGTTTTAAATACAGCTTACATGGGGAATAAGATTCTAACAATCTATGCATGTTATTGTTTTATATACCTCTATGAACACTCAATCACCTTCATTCAAGGGAAAACAAACCCTGTCTATTAAATCTCTTCCCATAACTAAAGTCCTCCAATCCAGGCAACACCCTTAAATCTTCTGCACTATGTCCAGTGCTATCCTTTCTATATGTGGTAACCTGAACTGCAGACAATACTGCACGTGTAATTTACCAATATGTAGTTACAACATAATGTCCATACATTTATATTCAATGTCCTAATCTATGATGAAAGCATGCCTACGAGACCACTCTATCCACCTGTTTTACCACCTTCTAATAACTATGGACTTGAAGTCAAAGTACTATCTGTTCATCAACATTCCTCAATGCCCAACCATTTATTTATGTCCCAACACTATTTAACTTTTTTTTTAATGCATTTGCGTGTAGTTGCCAGGATTAAATTCTATTTGCCAACTGCCCATCTATTTTCCATCTGATCTACATCTTTAGACACCCTTGCTTGCTATCTAGTATATTACCAACTTTCATGTCACCCTCAAATTTACCAGTCACACCTTCAACATACAAATTCAAGTTGTTAATATATATCAGAAACAACAATGGCAACCCTTTGCAGTACACAACTATTCGCAGTCTTCAACCAGAAACTATTCTTCTACCACTATCCTCTATCTCCTATCATTAAGCCAGTCATAAATCAAATTAGCCAGCTCACCTTGGATCCCATATGTCTTGAATATCTGGACCAGCCTTCTATGCGAGTCTTTATCAAATGCCTTACACAGGTCCATGTAGACAATTTCTATTATTCTGCCATTATCAATCCTCTTAGTTGCCTCCCCAAACATATTAGTATGGCAGGATATGCTCCATACAACGTCATGAAGGAAAATAATGTTGAGATGGATAAGGATCAATAAGTCCCGGGAGCTGGATAAGAGCTATCCTAGGTTGCTATGGGAAGCAAAGGAAATAATAACTAGCACCTGATAAATATTTTTGCTACTTCATTAGCCACAGGAGAGGTGCCAGAAGACTGGGGGATAGATCCAATCATTATTTAAACTCCTTTCTTTAAGAGGGAGAGCAGGAATAAGCCAGGCTGCTGTTGGCCAGTAAGCCTCTGTCAGTGGTGGGTAAATTACTGGAGAATATACTCAGGATAGGATATACTGTATGTTCATTTTCAAAGGCTAAGGGCTATTCATGGATAGTCAGCATGGCTTTGCGCATGGCAAATCCTGGCTCACTAATTTGATTGAGATTTTTACATTACGGATTTGCCATTGAAATTGAGAATTTGACATAAACACATTACTATCTTATTATCAGTAAATTGCCTGGGTTTGATTTTCTGGAATTAGATATCAAGTTCAAGTTCAAGTGAGTTTATTGTCATGTGTTCCAGATAGGACAATGAAATTCTTGCTTTGCTTCAGCACACAGAACATAGTAGGCATTTAACCATATAACCATCACGGAAACAGGCCCTCTCGGCCCTTCCAGTCCGTGCCGACCATTTATTTTCCCCTAGTCCCATCTACCTGCAATCAGACCATACCCCTCCATTCCCTTCCAGTCCATATACCTATCCACTTTACATTTAAATGTTAAAATCGATCCTGCCCCCACCTCTTCTGCTGGAAGCTCATTCCACACAGCCACCATTCTCTGAGTAAAGAAGTTCCCCCTCATGTTACCCCTAAACTTCTGTCACTTAATTCTCATGTCATACTCTCTTGTTTGAATCTTCCCTGCCCCCAATGGGAAAAGCTTATCCACATCTATCCTTTTAATCATTTTAAAGACTTCAATCAAGTCCCCCCTTAACCTTCTGCGCTCCAAAGAATAAAGACCTAACTTGTTCAACCTTTCTCTGTAACTTAGTTGCTGGAACCCAGGCAACATTCTAGTAAATCTCCTCTGTACTATCTCTATTTTGTTGACATCCTTCCTATAATTAGGCGACCAAAATTGTACACCATACTCCAGAATTGGTCTTACCAATGCCTTGTACAATTTTAACATTACTTCCCTACTCCTATATTCAATGCTCTGATTTATAAAGGCCAGCACACCAAAAGCTTTTTGTACCACCCTGTCTACATGTGATTCCACCTTCAGTGAACTATGCACAGTTATTCCTAGATCCCTCTGTTCCACAGCATTCCTCAATTCCCTACCATTTACCATGTACGTCCTATTTTGATTTGTCTTGCCATATGTAGCACTCCACACTAATCAACATTAAACTCCATCTGCCATCTTTCAGCACACTTTTCCAAATAGCCCAAATCTCTCTGTAGACTTTGAAAATCTACTTCATTATCCACAACACACCTATCTTAGTATCATCTGCATACTTACTTATCCAATTTTCCACCCCATCATCCAGATCATTGATGTACATGACAAACAACAGTGGACCCAACACAGATCCCTGAAGCACCCCACTGGTCATCGGCTTCCAACCTGACAAACAGCCATCCACCATTACTCTCTGACATCTCCCATTTCGCCACTGTTGAATCCATCTTGCTACTCCACCATTAACACCCAAAGATTGAACCTTCTTAACCAACCTTCCTTGGGGGAACCTTGTCAAAGGCCTTACTGAAATCCATATAGACAACATCCACCGCTTTACCCTCATCAATTTCCCTAGTAACCTCTTCAAAAAATTCAAGAAGGTTTGTCAAACATGACCTTCCAGGCACAAATCCAAGTTGACTGTTCCTGATCAGACCCTGTTTATCCAGATGCTTATATATATTATCTCTAAGTATCCTTTCCATTAATTTGGCCACCACTGATGTCAAACTAACAGGTCTATAATTGCTAGGTTTATTCTTTGAACCCTTTTTAAACAATGGAACAACATGTGCAGTACGCCAATCCTCTGGCACTATTCCTGCACTTACTACAAAACAGATCAGTGTGTTCATATATCATTATATAAATACATACACACATGAGTAAATAAACGGATGAAGTGCAAATAACAGATAATGGATTATTAATGATCAGAGTTTTGTCCAAGCCAGGTTTAATAGCCTGATGCCTATGGGGAAGCAGCTATTCCTGAACCTGGTCGTTGCAGTCTTCAGGCTCCTTTACCTTCTACCTGAATGTAGCAGGAAGATGAGTGTGTGGCCAGGATGGTGTGGGTCTTTGATGATGCTGCCAGCCTTTTTGAGGCAGCGACTGTGATAAATCCCCTCGATGGAAGGAAGGTCAGAGCCGATGATGGACTGGGCAGTGTTTACGACCTTTTGAAGTATTTTCCTCTCCAGGGCACTCAAGTTGCTGAACCAAGCCACAATGCAACCGGTCAGCAAGCTCTCTACTGTGCACCTGTAGAAGTTAGAGAGAGTCCTCCTTGACAAACCGACTCTCCGTAATCTTCTCAGGAAGTAGAGGCGCCAATGTGCTTTCTTGATAAATGCATTAGTGTTATTGGACCAGGAAAGATCTTCAGAGATGTGTATGCCCAGGAATGTGAAGCTCATGACCCTTTCAACCATCCGTAATCTTCTCAGGAAGTAGAGGCGCCAATGTGTTTTCTTGGACCAGGAAAGATCTTCAGAGATGTGTATGCCCAGGAATGTGAAGCTCTTGACCCTTTCAACCATCGACCCGTTGATATAAACGGGACTGTGGATCCCCATCCTACTCCTTCAAAAGTCCACAATCAGTTCCTTGGTTTTGCTGGTGTTGAGGGCCAGGTTATTGTGCTGGCACCAAATGGACAGTTGCCCGATCTCTCTTCTATGCTCTGACTCATCCCCATCAGTGATATGTCCCACAACAGTGGTGTCATCAGCGAACTTGATGATGGAGTTCGCTCTATAACCGGCTACGCAGTCATGAGTATAGAGTGAGTACAGCAGCGGGCTTAGCACGCAGCCTTGAAGTGCTCCCGTGGTGATTGCTATCGAGGCTGACACATTTCCACCAATACGAACAGACTGTGGTCTGTGAATGAGGAAGTCGAGGATCCAATTGCAGAGGGATGCACAGAGACCCAGTTCTGTGAGTTTGGTGATCAGCTTGGAGGGGGTGATTGTGTTAAATGCCGAGCTGTAATCAATGAATAGCAGCCTGACATATGAGTTTTTGTTGTCCAAGTGGTCCAGAGCGGAGTGGAGGGCCAGCAAGATTGCATCCACCATTGATCTGTTGTGGCGGTAAGCGAACTGCAGTGGGAGCAGGTTTTTGTCAAGATAGGAGTTGATTTGCTCCATGATCAACCTCTCAAAGCACTTCATCACCACAGGCGTTCCACAGGTCGATAGTCATTGTTGTTCATCTTCCAATTAAAAGAAGGATATACGTTGATGTTTTGCCATTCATGACTGCAGAATGTACTGCAAGTAAGTGCCTTTCCATTCTATATATGATAGTAATAAAGTAAACACAATCACTAATGTATTTCCAGCAAGCCATGATGCTCACATTATGATGAGCTGATAATTGATGGTATTTGATGGATAAATATTGACCAGTATCCAAGACATATCTGCCCCACTTTTCATTGAAATAAGCTATGAATTTGTTTGTGTTCACCTGAGAGGGCAGATGGAGCCTTCGACTAATGCTGTCTGTGGATGAGGAAGTCAAAGATCAGGTTGAAAAGAAAGGTACAGAGGTCTACATCTTGGAGCTTGGTGATGAGTATGGAGGGAATGTAGTATTGAGTTTCAAGCTCCTGAAATAGAAGCTCAACACAGATAATACCGAGTTCAGGATCAAATTTGGGATGCTCGAGCTGCGAGACAACAGCTTTACTAGCTATGCCACTATGTTACCCCGTGATGCCTTTTACTGACAGTGACTTTCATGAGTTTATGATTCCTATTCCCACAGTGCATTGTTTCAGGCCATGTGTAAGTCTTTATTGGCAATGGAGGCAAATTACATCATTAAAACTACTTTGACTGTGTTGGAGCTTTGTTATTGATCTGTCCACATGGTAGAAAAGAGCTATATGATGATGACTGATTATTACATAAATTACAGAGATACACCCAATGCACAACGCCACAAGTAGAACCGTAATAAATTGCATGAAAACTATTTTCCACACTTTTGAATGGTATTCAATGACAATGAGTTTTCAAATGCAGAGGTCAAACCATTAGCAGATAATACGATTTGCTTCATTTTCAATTTCAGATGTGGATAAGGAGAGCTTAATAGACATGGTGGAGTCAATGCATCTTTAAAGATTGTAGTGCAGAAATCCCAGGCACACATATAATCTAACAATACAATCAAAGTTAAGGTCATTCTGCACTAAAAGTGGTGCCATTTTTTCGGTGAGGCCTCAACTCAGTCCAAGGCTAAATCTGCTCTCACAGGTGGACATAAAATAACCAAATATTCAATGAAAAGCAGGGCAGATATCCCCAGGATACTGGCAATATTTATCCAGCAAGTATCTTCAATCAATGTGGATCAGTAACATCTCTCCCTCAATGACCGTCGACACAGGTGCACCTCAAGGCTGCTTGCTTGAAAATGAAAGTCCAATGTGCAACAAAGGAGATGGATGTGGATCTGAGTATTTGTTTTTTTATACCACCATTCGATTGTAAGCATAAGCAAAAATCTGCTGGTCCGAGAACACTGATGCTATTATAAAGAAAGCATATCAGCGCCTCTACTTCCTGAGAAGATTACGGAGAGTCGGTATGTCAAGGAGGACTCCCTCTAACTTCTACAGGTGCACAGTAGAGAGCTTGCTGACCTGTTGTATTGGGGCTTGGTTCGGCAACTTGAGTGCCCAGGAGCGAAAAAGACTACAAAAAGTAGTAAACACTGCCCAGTCCATCATCCTCTGACCTCCCTACCATCGAGGGGATCTATCGCAGTCGCTGCCTCAAAAAGACTGGCAGCATCATCAAGGACCCACATCATCCTGGTCACACTCTCATCTCCCCGCTACCTTCAGGTAGAAGGTACAGGAGCCTGAAGACTGCAACATCCAGGTTCAGGAACAGCTCCTTCCCCACAGCCATCAGGCTATTGAACGTAACTCAAACAAAAGTCTGAACATTAATAACCCATTATGTGTTTATCTGCACTTTATCTGTTTTATTTATTCATGTGTGTATATATTTCTACAATGGTATATGGACACACTGATCAAGAATTTCATTGTCCTATCTGGGACACATGACAATAAACTCTCTTGAACTCTTGAACTTGAGCTTCCAGTCATTTGCAAATTTAAATCCTAATTCTGCAATCCCCGTAATTCTAATCAAGATCAACAGAATTTTGCGGAATGAGATCTTTACCTATAAATTGGTATGGAATTCAGTTTTAATGAAAAATAAAATGCAAAGGAAAATGGAGGACTTATTGCAAGTTGCACACAGTTGGCCATTTTTTTCAGTCTCCAGCACAGATCTGCATGGGGAAGCCTGGACTGAAACCACTTTCAGGACTTCTGTCCATGAATGCATGTAGTGCAAGGGCACTCATGAAGAAGGCATTCACATTGATTGCCAGCTTGTAATCTCTTGAAATCATGATGGATCCATCATGCTTTACCTTTGACACAATAGGTAGTAATGTTCAGATTAATTTGTTCAATTATTTTGTCTCTGAAAAACTTTAGACTCTAAAAATTAATTTCTACCATCATTTTTTTTCTCATGGCAAACAATAGACAATAGGTGCAGGAGTAGACCATTCAGCCCTTCGAGCCAGCACCGCCATTCACTGTGATACTGGCCGATTTCAGTACGCCGTTCCTGCCTTCTCACCATATCCCTGACTCTGCTATCTTTAACAGCTCTATCTAACTCTCTCTCGAAAGCATCCAGATAATTGGCCTCCACTGCCTTCTGAGACAGAG
This sequence comes from Raja brachyura, assembly GCA_963514005.1. Next base: position 67,413,102 of record OY740784.1, read on the forward strand.
AATTTCACAGATTCACAACTCACTAGGTGAAAAAAGTTTTTCATCATCTCCATTCTAAATGGCTTACCCCTTATTCTTAAACTGTGGCCCCTGGTTCTGGACTCCCCCAACATCGGGAACATGTTTCCTGCATCTAGTGTGTCCAATCCCTGTATAATCTAATATGGTTCAATAAAATCCTCTCTCATCCTTCTAAATTCCAGTATACATGCCCAGCCGCTCCATTCTATCAACATATAACAGTCCCGCCATCCTGGGAATTAACCTCATGAACCTACACTGCACTCCCTCAATAGCAAAGATTGTCCTTCCTCAAATTTGGAGATTAAAACTGCACACAATACTCCGGGTGTGGTTTCATTAGGGCCCTGTACAACTGCAGAAGGACCTCTTTGCTCCTATACTCAACTCCTCTTATTATGAAGGCCAACATGCCATTAGCTTTCTTCACTTCCAGCTGTACCTGCATGCTTATTTTCAGTGACTAATGAGCAAGGGCCCGCAGATCTCTTTATACTACCCCTTTTCCCAACCTGACACCATTTAGATAATAATCTGCCTTCCTGTTTTTGCCACCTAAGTGGATAATAGTAAGATTAAATGAGAACTTACCAGTTTGAAGTTTGATCTTGATTTTATGAGGAGTTATGTTGGTGATTACGTGAAGAAGGCCCGCCAGGCCACATGCGCAGCAAACTTCAAAGCAGCGGTATGAAATCACAAATAAACAACACCGAAGTAAACAGTAAGATCAGTGAGTGGAGAACTCCCAGATGAACTTTTATGAGAGAGGGTTGGGCGTGGTGGGCACGTAATCACCAACGTAACTCCTCATAAAATCAACATCAAAGTTCAAACTGGTAAGTTCTCGTTTAATCTTACTATTTTACTTCAGAGTCACGTGAGTGATTCCGTGAACAGTTCAAAGCTTTGTGATTTCATGCCACAGATTACAATCTTGGCATCCCACTGCATTTGATTGACTCAAAAGAGAAATAAATGCATTAGTAATAACATTGTATTCAATGTAATGATAGGGTTATTTAACAATGTAAACAAACAACAGGACCCCTAAAATTTAGGTACTTAATGTCATTGGCAAACAGCCCTGGATTGACAATTGGCCGATGATAAAAATTCTGAAACATCAGTTCATTTGCCCATCCGACAGCCGCAAAAATTTGGTCGAAGGCCATATCCCTCGCTTTGGCCGCCAACATAGCTGCTGCCCTAGTATAATGAGATATAAACACACTATCTAAATGATATACTGATGTTGATGCTGACCTGGTGGAATGAGACATACAATCGTCAATGTTAATAACTGTTGCAGCCACCTTGAAATAGTCTTAACTGACCTTCTCTTGTGTAATTGTTTATTAATTAATACACAGTGCTGAATCCATACTTCTAAGGATTCTGGTGGCCTTGATAACATAAAAATTAGACCGTGGGGTATTCGAAATGATTTTAAAAATCATGCCAGCCCTGGTCTGCTCTGCTAGTGTAGACCAGAATGTAAAATGTAATGGTATGAACAGCCAATTCCATCCTGTCCAGCCACAGCGTTTGTAATGTTTTGCCGTGGTTGTGCTGATATTAGAGTCATGACTAAGGATGTAGCTGGAACCCTTTGGTGAAGTAATGTTTACACATTTACAATAACCAACTGCATAATCTTGTGATGTGAGAACTTGTATCAAGATCTTTTTAACACCTTGATATCCGCATTGGACCCGACAATGTAGTTCCCTTATGTTACAGCTATAATTTCTCTATAACTGAACTATTGTCAATATCACTTAAAATGAACTGGAAATGTCAGTAATTTGTATCGTATCAAATTTATCATTAATATTTAACAAACATTTCTGATCCCCTCAATAGAGATGTACTGCATCTTTGGATGCTATCCATGCATACTGCAGTGAACACCTCATGGCTAAATGTGACAACCTGAGGCATAAGTCAATCCATTGAAAATGTGTAAGTCAATGATCGTTTTACTGCGCAAAGACCAGTCTCCTGAACCACAGTTTAAAACAGCAAGTTCTTGCTTTTTGGCATAACGGTATACCATTGTGCCATAATGCCTGATGAAGCAGGCAACATGGACGCTTGGCCAGTCCCATAGTATGAATCCAAACGAAGTCTTGCTGACTGTTTTAAGACCCGGCTATTGAGGAAGACATAAAGTCCATTCCTCCTATTCAAGCGAGATTGTATTTCTCCACACTGTTGTGTCCCATATTTTTGTAAACAATGAAACATGCATAAACATGACGAACATTTGATGAAGTATTGAATCATGCTTTCATCATACTTTGAGATCCAACATTTATTCTGTGTTATCATCAATCTAAACTGGACGATACACCAGTGGCAAGGAGATTAATGACAGGATATTCTTCCTAATTACCATGTGACTAACATATGTCACCATCGTAGAGTAGCAACTTCAGTTTGAGCATGAAGAATATGTATATTCACTCAAAACTTTACTCAATGGTGCATTTAGTGTATATATTTAGTTGACACTAACAACTGAATAATTGATAACATGCAATCTCAAATACCTCAGAGTAGGGGATGGTATTGAGAACTTCTTATCTAGAGTTCTAAACATCAGTTCATAATAACTGAATTAACCAACCACACTACTGCAGCGAGGTTCAAGTTTATTTTCATATCTAGCAATGCTAAATACTGTTACTTCATCATAGTGGCTGATAATAGATTCAGCTGATAACAGCACAAATTTGTTAACAATGCTCCAATTGCTACTGCACAATATCAGTTCCTTGATTTGCTCAGCTGCAACACAGCTGCAATATTGCCAATTACTCTTAATGAAATAACTCCAATCTCTTGCCAGAAAACAGAGACAAATTAAAATAATTAAAGGTAAATCCCAATGACCAACTAACAGTTTATCCCATCCATAAACTTTACTGTTATTGTACCCTTATATTATATTAGATAACCTTTGTAATGGGATTTGTATAACATATATCTCTTACCTTATAAATCTGTTGTAGTCGGGAAATATGTTTTATATTTGGAAAGTTCATATGCCACTCCAGCCTTAATAAATGGATGGTTTGCATGAGAACTTTTGTCCAATATCCAACCTTGGCCATAATCCAAACCCTTAGTGTGTTGTACAAAACAAATGTAGATACTACAACTTGTGAATGGTGCACTACCCATTTTGGAAGTGCTCAGGATTTCTGAGCTATCATGCTGCTCAATTGCAGTGAACCGCTACTGCCGATGAATGCCTGGGGTGTATTTCTGAACGATAACTTAGCCCGTCGCAGCCTAATTGAATCGTCTGCCAAGCTTCTCTTGTAGAATAGACCTACCTGAATAACAGATTCAGCGGTTGGCTCTCACATTCCCCAGAAGCGTTGTTCACAGCCGGCACATATGTGCTTGAGTATGTTTTAATGACATCTTAGAGCCCGGAGTCATCTTGACCTTTTGCTCTTCCCTCCTCAGAGAGGGAGATTCGTAGGCAACTCTAACAGGCATTGCCGCAGGCCACAGGATACAAATACGGATACAATAGAATATTCTACTGGAATGGAACTTTGTTGCCAGGAAAATACCTCTGACACGTGCCCTTCATCTCTTGGGGTATGCCCTTTGGTCATACCCTGAGACTCAGTGTCAGCAGGATACTAACCCATCTTAGTCTCTGCCTCCGAGAGGAAGACCTCCGTAGCACTGTATGCAACAGTTTATTTGGGATAGTCGTTTTCAACACACTATCCAACCCCGGTGAGGAATTCATTGCCCTACTCCGTGGGTCTTGCTCTCCAGCCCCGGTGGAGAATCATCTCCCGACTCCCAGGGCGAGCAGATATGTTTGAATTTAAGCAACTCTGTCCTAAGCATTGCTGGTGCCACTTTGAAAAGTCCAGCGATTTTTGATATATAACAGCCTTGCATTAGGCACTGCTGGTATGGCTCTTCCGTAGACCAGTACTTATATACATGAAGCGACCTTGTCAGGTGCTACTGGCGCGGCCTGTCCCATAGGCCTGCACATATTCCACATGAAGCACCCCTGTCAGGCGCTGCTGGCATGGCCTGTCCCATAGGCCCGTGCAATTGCGGTGTAACCTCACTAAAACAACATTTTCAATGTACAGTTTATCTGTGAAGGGAAAAATAATTCATAGCAAACACGTGCTTAAACAATTTACTTTAGTTTTTAACCCTTATAGCCCGACTCACGTGAGTCAAATATAGGGCTAAATGATTCCAAGTTATTCCTTACCTGGGTATCAACATCTGTGAGCCACTGACCCCACTGTGTTGCTTCCTTGACATTCCAACGGCAAACCATAGGCAGACCATAGGCTGGAGTTGCTGACCCATCTGTCAGTGATTTTTCCAAAATAAATTGTTGTTTTAACTGCCTTTTTGAAGGCTGGAAGCTGCTGAACCCCCTGTCAGTGACTCTATTTTAATTCTTGCTGTTAAAACGGCATTCCTGCAGTCAGTGAGCCGCTGACTAACTATCAGCAACTCTGTTTAAATTTCTAGCAATAAAACAACATTTCTGTAGGTTATGAGCCACTGACTATACTGTCAGCGACTCTGTTTAAAATTTTTGCCGTTAATACGACATTTCTGCGGTGTGTGAGCCACTGATTATGCTGTCAGCGACTCCTAATCTTACAACCCAATCAATTTAGCCAATTTCCACATTTGCTGTCGGAGTGGGGTTTCCTCACAGTCCAACCGGCAAGTTGTCGGGCTGTAAGACTGGCAGGAAAAAAACTTTTTGTAAAAAGAGGCTCCTGCCTGAAACCTGCTAAGTAAAAAACAAACTTACCTTAAAGTTTAACTTACCACCGGCGGACGCTCTGTCCTGCCAGACTGGTGCTTGCGCCAACGCGGCTGGCGTAATGCTGCGCATGCGGCCTGGCGGGCCTTCTTCACGGAATCACTCACGTGACTCCGAAGTAAAATCTCACATTTATCCACATTAAACTGCCTGCCATGCATCTGCCCACTCACCCAACCTGTCCAAGTCACCCAACAGCCTCATTGCATCCTCCTCACAGTTCACACTGCCCCCCAGCTTTGTGCATTCTACCATTGCTCCACAGAGTGTCCTGACACATGGCATCCTAGTGTGTTATGGCAACAGTTCTGTAGCTGACAAGGACGCTTTGCAGAGAGTCATCAACACAGCCCATAAGATCACCAACACACATCTGCCTGCCCTGAAAGAGATCTATAGCACTCGTTGCCTGCGAAAGGCATCACACATCCTAAAGGACTCATCTCATTCCGCACATCACGCTCAGGAAAGCGTTACAGGTCCATCAAATGACACACCACAAGATTAACGAACAGTTTCTACCCCAAGGCCATCACCACTCTGAACTCTGCACTGAATTCACACCTCACATAGCCAATATTTTGTACTGCTATAACACTGTACTGTGAAATATTGCTCATTCTGACTTCACTTGATGATTTCCTTGCTGTTTTTGCTGTTTTTATTGTCATTAGTTATTTATCTGATATGTTGTAGCTCCTTTAAGGAAGTGTGCTTGAAATTTTGTTGTGTGTATTTACAATGACAATTAAATGTATTATTATTATTATTATTATTGTCATCTGCAAATTTGCTAATGTTATTTTTAACGACTTCATCTAAATCATTAATGTATATTGTTAATAGCTGCCATCCCAGCACCGAGCCTTGCAGTACCTCACTCGTCACTGCCTGCCATTCTGAAAGGGACTCCCTACTCTTTGTTTCCTGTCTGCCAACTAATTTTCTGTCCATGTCAGTACCCTACCCCAATACCATGTCCTCTGATTTTGCCCACTAATCTCCTATGTGGGACCTCATCAAAGGCTTTCTGACAGTCCAGGTACACTACATCCACTGGCGCTCCCTTGTGCATTTTCCTAGTTGCATCCTCAAAAAATTCCAGGAGATTAGTCAAGCCACTGATTATGCTGTCAGCGACTCCTAATCTTACAACCCAATCAATTTTGTCTACCTTTTCTGTTAATTCTATTGTGTATTGTGTGTTCTTTTTAATTTTATGGCTGCATGGTAATTCATTTCAATGTACCTTAATTGGTGCATGTGACAAATACATTTGAACCTTGAACCTTGCATGCACCAGCGTGCAAACACAGATAAATCACCAGAGTATCCTGATAACAAACTATTCGAGGGGGGGAGGGGGGTGTTTCATACTCCACAGTAAAAGGCTATTTGCTGACACATTACATAGACTGGACAGAGAGCACCATTGAATATTCCGCAGGGGGTCCTGAAACAAAGCATGATTCACATTTTAGCATCTTAAACTGGTGCCCTTCAAAATCTAGGAAATTGCAAACAACTCAAATTTTCAGACGAATAATGCTGGTAAGGATGCCACTTTTGATCTAAACACTATATTTTACATCCATTCACATGCCTTCTTCTTTGCTTCCACTTATCCTCTATGAACTTGCTTAAAACTATTTACATCTGTAGCAATTCCCAGTTGATGGAAATGTACAATACCCAGATATGATAAGCACAATCAATTGGTCTCTAAGTCAGAATGCCAGAATGAATGATGCATGTGGACTTGAAAGCAAGATATAATGAAAGGCACTGGGAATATAAAAGCACATTGAACAACATTATACAAGACTGCAGAAGGTACTTCCACTGTAGTTGCTTCATTCAAAACAATATAGGTGAGACTGGTTGAAATGGAGAAAGAGAGAGGAGTTGAGGAATATGTGCTAAATACAATTCATTCTTGTTAATTGTTGGCATTGACCAGCTGGGAGAATTAACTGCTCCCAGACTATAATTTTACATATTTTACACATCATTGCAAAATAACTGGAAATGAAGATCACCATAAAATTAAAAATTAAAAGGAAAAACATGACTGCTCCATTATTAATCTGCAAATCCATAATTGCAACTTGTATATTCAAGCATCATAACCTCTCAACTTCTCTCAGTATATTCTCCCAAAAATGGCAATAAGAATAGAAGCAAAAATACTGTATCCCAGCATTTATTTTCCCTATCCCCTACAAGTATACTTGCATAGAAATTTGATGCAGAATGCCTGTCCCATTTTATCTGTCCAAATCCATGGGACTGAGCTTCATTGTTTCAGAAAACATTTCCAAGCAGTGTATAGAATTTATTCTCAATTATCTGATGTTTATTAAAATGAAAAGATATTTGATGTTCGAAAGCCAATGAATATTTGTTCAGAGGTTTTAATAAACAGGTGAAATGATTGAAGATCTCATTCAGTTTTGTCGCTTTCGCAGGGTGTTTAGAAATTTAAATTATTCATTTCCAATTCCATGAACATTACGATTGCAATCAGGATGTTAATTATTTATATTTATTTAGTTAAATATAGAATTTTAAAATTTGAATTATCAAAAAAAAGGAGGGGTAAATAAGCTATATGCTTGCCTTTATCAGTTGGGGCATTGAGTATAAGAGTCAGTAAGTTATGATGCAGCTTTGAAAAACTTTGGTTAGGCTATATCTGGAGTATTATGCACAGTTCAGTTTGCCTCACTGCAGGAAGGATGTAGAAGCTTTGGAAAAGGGTGTAGCAGAGGTTTACCTGAATGCTACATAAACCCAGATATCAAATCAAAGTCAATAAGTCAAGTCAAACAAACTTTATTGTCATTTAGAAATACATTGATATATGCAGCTCCAAACGAAATTTTGTTGCATTTGGCTCCCTGTGCACACGATAAATTAACAGAAGGATAGGCATGGATAAAATGGATAAAAAGGATAAAAGGATAAATAGACAATGGTGGCAGCCCATTACATGGCATTCAGGAGTCTGATGGCTCGTGGGAAGAAGCTGTTGCAGAATCTTGATGTTCTGCTCCTTATGCTGCGATATCTTTTTCCCGAGGGCAGCAGAGTGAACAGACCGTGATGGAGATGTGTGGGGTCTTTCATAATACTGCTGGCCTTAGACACGCAACGTTTGGTCGCAATATCCCCGATTGAGGGGAGAGAGGTCCCGATGATTTTTTCCACTGTCCTCACCACTCTCTGCACAGACTTCCAGTCGGAGGCTCTACAGTCCCCAAACCAGACAGAGATACAGCTGGTCAGAATACTCTCTATGGTGCCCCTGTAGAAAGTAGTGAGGATGGGATGGGGGAGGTGAGCTCTTCTCATCCGGCGCAGAAAGTGCAACCGCTGCTGCGCTCTCTTAACTGTTGATGAGATGTTATTCGACCAGGTCAGACTGGATGCAGATGCAGATGCAGATGCAGATCTTCTATCCAGAGATGCTGTGTATTTCATTGTTTACTCCAGAATGTTGTGTTTATCTTTGTTGTAAACCAGCATTTGGAGTTCCATCCTACACATTTAGTCTGCCTGAACGCTGTCTGGATTACAGGTAATTAGCCATAATGAGAGGTTGGACAAACCTTGGTTGTTTTCATTGGAGCACCAAAGGCTGAGGGGAGACCAAGTAGAAGTTTATAAAGTTATAAGAAACATAGTTAGGGTAAACTGTCAGAATATTTTCCCCAGGGTGGAAATGTGAAATATTTGGGGGCAGAGCTTTCAAGTTGAAGAGGAATGGTTAATGAAAATGTGGGGGGAGGCAAAGGATTTGTATTCAGTGGTAGGTAGGTGACTGTAATATGCCAGTAGGGGATGGTGGTCGAAGTGGATATGAGAGTGACTTTAGTTTTAGATAGACACATGTTTATGCAGGAAATTGAGGGATATGGAGCAAGTGTAGACAAAAGGGACTAGTTAGATAGATAGATTAAGTAGGCATCATGCTCAGCACAGACATCATGGGACCAAGGGTCTGTTCTTGTGCTGTACTGGTCCATGTTCAATGTTCTAAAGATCAATTCCTTTCTCCTGACAGATACCCATGAACACACAAGTGAAATGAGTTGTGCAACATGAGAGCCCATTATTTTGCCACCAAAACAACTTTGAAAGCATTTGAGAAGAAAAGCTACATTGCGGCTTATTATAAAACAGATAAAATGTTTAGCTGGTTTAATTTAATTCTATTATTTTTTCGTTTGGTTAGTGACTGTGAAATGAGAAAGACAAAAGAAAAAGGGACACCTCGCTGATTCTTGAGTACTGTTGTTCAATGTTGACGTATTGTTCATTGTAATGGGAAAATAATGAAACAGCGTCCAGTGATGCCCTAAATGTTAATGTGCCCTTTAAAGTTTGAAAGGGAATGAAATCAGTCTACTTTGTATAATCAGGCAGCACACTTTCATACAGACATTTTAACCTTTTTTGCTGGCTTGTTTTTGAAGATACAGTGACTATGAACAGCATAATGCAATGGATACTGATGGCAGGTGTTTCCAAACAATGGAAGGCCCTTGAGGCAGGTGCATATGGAACAGTAAACTTTCCCCAGCCTGCATATTAAGTACTAATGCTACAAGATTTTGTCCCTTAGCTGCCAGCTCAATATTTGAATAAGGATCAAGCAGCCTAGCCATTTTTTGAAACTCATACATATCTGGTTTAGCTTTCCTTCCACAGGTGTTTATTATGTTACCAAATGGGCTCTTTGGAGCTCATGCAAGCAAAATGTATCACCATGGAATAAAATTCAGGACAATGCCATTAAATTCTGTTCAAAAATAATTCTCATGCTGTACTATTGGAAATAATGTAGATATGCTGAACATTAATTTTGGTGGGATATTTTGCATCTAATGGATGCTATTTTCCTACCCATTCGAGATAGGTTATTCTGAAATACTAAAGTACCTTTGAAAGCTCTTCAACATTTTAATTTATCATCTCTTGCCTATTTACAACACTGACATGCTTCTCAAAAGCAGCTAATACTTGTTCATCAGTGAAATTCAATGAAAAATAAGCTCAGATGATGGAAAATCTGAAATCAAAACAGGAAATACTGGAAACACTAAGCAGTTCAGCGGCATCCGTGGCAGGGTCAACTCACGTCAGAGGGCAATTCTGTTTCACTTTTGTAGTGCTGTTTGACCTACCTTTTGACAGATGCTGATTGACCTGCTAAAACTTTGCAATATTTTCTTTTTCATTTTAACTTTTTTTCAGTGATTTTGTCCAACTTCAACGAGTATGACATGTAAATGTATTAGTTGTTGCTTGTAACAATGCTCTTCTCTCCTTAAAGCAATACACAGAGATGTAACAGAGATCTATCTCTGTGCAAATAAGGAAATCATGAATTCATAGATCATAGAATATTTGAGATATAGAAGAGGCCAATTACATTGTGTATGTGCTACCTAATCTTATTCCATGTTCCAGCACCAGAGTGGCACAACTCACTCTTTAAGTGCCATCAAATGTTTTCAAATTTGAAGAAGTTTAAAAAGATTCAGAATGACACTGAATAATCTAATAAATGCCCACAGATCTACTGTGGAAAGTGTCCTGACTGATGGCTTTATTGTCTGGTATGGCAATTACAATGCACAGGAATGCAAGATCCTATATAGAATGCTGGTCCATCACTTGCACAACCTTCCAGTCCACCAAATGCATCTACATCAAGAGCTCCATCGAAGCATCAGCATCTGTCATCAAGTTCAGTTCAGTTTTGTTTATTGTCACGTGTACCGAGGTGCAGTGAAAAGCTTTTCTTGTTTTCTTGCATGCTATCCAGTCAGCGGAAAGACAATGCATCACTACAATTAAGTCATTTACATGGTACAGAAGGTACCATAGAAGTTGGATAGAGCTCTAGGGGCTAGTGGAGTCAAGGGATATGGGGAGAAGACAGGCACGGGTTATTGATAGCGGATGATCAGCCATGATCACAATGAATGGCGGTGTTGGCTCGAAGGGCCGAATGGCCTCCTCCTGCACCCGTTTTCTATGTTTCTATGTTTGTAGAAGGTACTGAAGGTCTGGAGTCCCATACCACCAGCTTGAAGAACAGTACGACATTGTGTCCGTGCCAAACATGATGCCTATTTAAACTAATCTCTTCTGCTTGGACATCTTTCATATCACTCTATTCATGAAATAAGTCACGATTATGATCATTCTGAGGTATCCAGGCATGCCCTCCACTTCTCAGATGCAGGAGATGAAGTTATGAATTTGTAACTGAATATCCTTCCTTCTAAACTTTGGAACTTCAGCAGATGATCCTTCTAATCCTTTGTGTAGGAAGGAACTGCAGATGCTGGTATACACCGAAGATAGACACAAATTTCAGGAGTAACTCAATAGATCAAGCAGCATCTGGAGAAAAGGAATAGGTAATGTTTAGGGTCGAGACCCTTTTTCAGACTGAGTCAGGGGAGAGGGAAACTGGAAGTATGAAAAGGTACAAAGAACAAATGAATGAATTCAAATTTGTTATTTTTGATTTGAAAATAACAAATCAAAGCCAGCAATGATAACCAAGGAAAGGTGGAGAAGGTGATAATTAGTGGATACAAACAATGAAACTAGTGAGATGACTAGGGTGGGGAAGGGATGGAGAGTGAAGAATGCAAGGGTTACTTGAGGTAAGAGAAATCAATATACATACCACTAGGTTGTAAACTACCCATTGAGAGCCCCACCTTTCCTTGATTATCGTTACTGGCTTTGATTTGTTCTTTTCATACCTTTCATTCATTTGTTCTTTGTATCTAGTCATATCCCTAGTTTCCCCCTTCCTTGGCTCTCAGTCTGAAGCAGGGTCTCGACCTTTAAAGTCACCTATTCTTTTTCATCAGAGAATCCGCCTGACCCGTTGAGTTACTCCAGCATTTTGTGTCTGTCCTTCTAATCCATTGTTGTCTTTAAATTGACAATTTCTATCTTTAGGTCACTCAAGACCAGGAGTGAGGTTTGACTGGCCTTGTTGAACAGCAAAGGGTCATTGCTATGAAGATAACGAAAAAGTACAAGCCAAATGGCTGAAAACTAGTGTCAATAACAAGGAGAAAAATTAAACATTTGCTTCAAAAGCTGCTCAAGAAGTTAACATCTTCAGAAATTTTGGGCAAGTAAATATCCATTACAGAGATAAACTTAATTCAGATGCTAAATATACATGGGGTAAAATAAGGGTAGACAAAAATGCTGGAGAAACTCAGCGGGTGAGGCTGCATCTATGGAGCGAAGAAATAGGTGAAGTTGCGGGTCGAGACCCTTCTTCAGACTGATGCGGAGGTGCTGGGGAGAGGGAAGAAGAAATGAAGAGGCAGAGACTGCAGGCTGTGGGAGAGCTGGGAAGAGGAGGGGAAGGAGGGAGAAAGCAAGGACTACCTTAAATTGAAGAAGTCAATGTTCATACCGCTGGGGTGTAAAATGCCCAAGCGAAATATGAGGATGCTGCTCCTCCAATTTGCGGTAGGACTCACTCTGGCCATGGAGGAGGCCCAGGACAGAAAGGTCGGATTTGGAATGGGAGGGGGAGTTGAAGTGCTGGGCCACCGGGAGATCAGGTTGGTTATTGCAAATCGAGCGGAGGTGTTGGGCGAAGTGATCACCAAGCCTACGCTTGGTCTCACCGATGTAGAGCAGCTGACAACTAAAGCAGCGGATGCAATAGATGAGTTTGGAGGAGGTGCAGGTAAACCTCTGCCTCACCTGGGGTAAACTAAGAACTAGGCCAAACATTCCTGCAGCATACAATTGTCCTGTAAATGTTTGTAAAACACATAAATAATTTGCAAGATCTGCATAGCAACAGCATATAGTGGAAGTGAAGCATGACATTGCTTTTACAGTATAACTTTGATCAGCGCAAGCGGCATCTTGGGTACAGATGTGGAGTTTGCACTAACAATTATGTTTTATTGCATTGCTATACAGTAATAGTATTAATATTTATATTTTATCACTTTGGGAAGTAACATATGTGTTTTATTGTACTGGCAATAGCATTTATTTTTATTGAATTGCTTGGAATTGAGAGTTGTGTTTTGTTGTACAGCTTGAAATTGGTTATGGCATTTATGCTTGGATGGGCATATAAAGTTTTATATTCAGCCTGGAGCCAGAGTTCTTCATTTAGTTGGAAGATTAAACCTCCCCGCAGTCAGATAATGATAGGACTTCTGGCAGATCCATTCACAAAGTGTCATCCTTAGCATCTACCCGAGGGTCCTTTTCCAAACTAGCATTTTAAAGGGTGTATTATTCCTTGATTGTTGCATTGAAATGTTAGCCTAGGACATGAAGTTTAATATTTAGACCGTGGCTTGAACCCAAAGCTCTGACCCTAAGTTGAGGCGGGAATGTAATATAAGGGTTGACACTCACAAAATTCACTTGTTCAGTGGTTCAGTGGCTTAATGGTCCTTTATTGTCACATGTACCTTGATAGAGTGAAATTCCTTCTTTGGATAAAATTCAGTAAAAATATTACTGCACATAAGCACCATCATACCTAAATAAAATAGTGTATGAATAGTAGATTACTCAGAGGCAGCAGATAAGAGTATCCACATTTCCAACGCCACCTGATATCTACAGAAGGCTGTAGAGGCCAATTCAGTGGATATTTTTAAGGCAGAGATAGATAGATTCTTGATTAGTACAGGTGTCAGTTATGGGGAGAAGGCAGGGGAATGGAGTTAGGAGGTAGAGATAGATCAGCCATGTTGAATTGCGGATGGCCTAACTCTACTTCTATTCCTTATGACCTTATGACCTTATGACCTAAGTTCAAAGTTATTAAAGATGCAGTCTTATCTTGGCCTTAAAGACTCATTGTCCTGGTGGCAGCACTGGGTCGGAGTGGCCAGGCACGGCAATGATGCCGCTGCATCGCCCGGGCTGCTGCAGGTTGCGACGGATCCATGCGCTCGTCTGACCTTCAGTAGTGCCCAATGCAAGCAGCTGCAAGGCCTCCATTGACCCACTTCATGGACACATCGAACCAAACACAGCAACCAGTGAAAGTGCCGTCCCTCTCTTCCCATGGCCATCGCTCCAATTCTTACTCCATGCTCCAGGCTTCTCCCACACTCCCGCGGCTGATCTGCGGAACACCTACACACGCCTCCACACGCCTCCATCTTGAAGAATTGTTATCAGTGCGTCCATTAGTTCAGTTCCACATTGTGCTCAAAATGTGCATCCTGTCATCTGCTGCAGAAACAAATCTGTGCACAAACTACTTCTGTTACTGGAGTTTCTGTGCCAAAGATGAAAAGGATTTGAAGATGAGTAGGATAAAGTCCCTTGTTCTTTATTCATAGCAAATCAGAAAACATAGGCATTTCACGAGGAGGGAGGTTTGGTGTGAAGGGTAGTGAAGAAGTGTCTCGACCCAAAACATCACCTATTCCTTTTCTCCAGAGATGCTGCCTGACCCACCGAGTTACTCCAGCTTAATCTGATAACACATCACTGAAAGTCTGCTCGATGAGCTTGTCTGACATCTCTATCCCAGCATGATTCTTGACCCCACTGAGTCTTTCTGTCTGAGTTGCTCACAGACAATATAGCTTCTAATTCTGCTTCGTGTTTAGAATCCTTCAATGGATGGTTTAGCAAACTTATATCACTTGTCATGCGAGATTTGCGCAATACTGGAGGGAGCGCTTGACCCTATTTAAGTAACTGCATTTTAAAGCTAGCTGCTTGTTGAGCTTGAAGTGCGAAAATAACCACTGCTGGCTTTCGACAATAGTATTGGCAGGCAAGGTAGCAAAGGATATGTCATCCCAAGGAAGCTTTTCTTTTTACATTTTGACGCTGAAGGTTTAGAAGGATATGGGGAAACAAAAAGCTAATGGGATTAGCGTGGATGGTGTATCTTGGTCAACATGGACAAGTTGGGCCAAGGGCCCAGTTTCTGTGCTGTGTGAATCTATGGCTCTCTATGATATATAAATTATGGTAGCTCGCTTGATATCAGACATTGATCTGCATACACATGTTGTTGCAGTCACATTAGAATTCATATCTTTCTTCAGGACTCCATAAACACCAATTAAACAAAATGGCCTTCCTTCAAATATTTTCCAATCATGTAAAACAGATCGGATAACTAGATGAATGGATAGTAAACAGATTAACCCAATTGAATCTACCTTTTAAGAAATGTTGTAAAAATGCACAATCCTACCATGGAATTTTCTGTTAAATAAGAAAATGGAAATTGTGGAAATCCCATTGGCTGAAGTTTAGAAGATGATACTTGCAATGTCCATCATTTCCTTGGAAAGCTTTCTACTTATTTCCAGAGTTTATTTTATCTTTTTGGATTAAAATATTATTATTATTATTATTATTATTATTGTTCATAAGATCATAAATGATAGGAGCAGAATTATGCCATTCGGCCCATTAATTCTACTCTACCATTTAATCATGGCTGATCTATCCCTCCCTCCTAACCTCATTCTCCTGCCTTCTCCCCATAATTTCTGACTCCTGTACTAATCACAAATCTATCTATCTCAACCTTAAATATAACCACTGACTTGGCCTCCACAGCCTACTGGGGGGAAAGAATTCCACAGGTGCACCACACTCCAACTTAAGAAATTCCTCCTCATCACCTTCCTAGAAGAATGTCCTTTAATTAAGAGGCTATGTCCTCTAGTCCTAGACTCTCCCAGGCTGTACGTTTCAATGAGGTCCCCCCTCATTCTTCTAAACTCCAGCGAGTACAGGCCCAGTGCCATAAAACACTCATCATAGGTTAATCTACTCATTCCAGGGATCATTCTTGTAAACCTCCTTTGGACCCTCTCCAGAGCCAGCGCATTCTCAGATATGGTGCCCGTAATTGCTCACAATATTCCAAATGTGGCCTGACCAAAGCCTAATAGTTTCTCAGCATTGCATCCCTTTTTTTTAGATAAAAGCCCTCTCAAAATAAATGCTAGCCTTACATTTGCTACCTTTGCTACCAATTGAACTTGCACCAGCACTCCCAAGTCCCTTTACGCCTTCGGTTTCGAGATTCTCTCCCCATTTAGAAAATAATCTACGTCTTTATTCCTACTACCAAAATATATGACTCCGCACTTTGCTACACTATATTCCATCTGCCACTTCTCTGACCATTCTCCCAACATGTCCAAATCCTTCTGCAGAGTCCCTGCTTTCTCTACACTACCTGCCCCCCCACCTATTTTCGTATCATCCGCAAAATTGGCCACAAAGCCTTCAATCTCCACATCCACATCCACATCATTAATGTACAACATGAAAAGCAAAGGCCCTGTGGAGCTCCGCAGTCACTGGCAGCCAACCGGAAAAAGTCCCCTTTATTGCCACTCTTTACCTTGTGCCATCAAGCCAACCTGATATCCATGCTAGTATCTGCCCTTTGATGCCATGGGTTCTCATCTTCCTTAGCAGCCTCCCATGTGGCACCTTATCAAAGGATTTCTGTAAACAACATCAACTGTCTTTCTGTCTGTCCTGCTATTTACTTATTTGTCACGCAAGATCTCCCCTTCACAAAGCCATGCTGACTGGCCTATTTTATAGTAAACTTCTAAGTAGTCAGTAACCTCATCCTTTCTATCTATCTATCTATCTATCTATCTCTATCTATATACTATTACTAAAACTCCTATCTGGACCACTTCCGGTCTGCGTTTAATTAAATTTGCGCAAAAATGCTATCCTATATCGCTAGTATTTTTTTGCCCCCTTATACACAGTTCTCCTCTGCTCCAAGCCACCAACTTTTGTTCCGATCGGTGAAAGATTATAAAAGTTATGAAGGTTTAAAAAATCATGAGATCATCAGATTGATCTTCTCGCCTGTCTGTCACCATGAAGGTAAATCTCCTTCTGGCACACGCTGTCCGGCAGGGCGAATAACGCTGAAGCGGACTGCGAGCGACGGGCTGTGCTTTGCAAGCGAGGGGCTGTGCTCTGCGGGTGGGGGCTGTGCTCTGCAAGCAGGGCTGTGTTCTGCACGCGGGGATTGTGCTATGCGAGTGGGGGCAGTGACCAGCACAACAATGCGGGTGCCAATGTGTATAGCTGGGGATGAGAGCTGTTGGATGAGTCTGGAGCCGGTGAGTGCGGTCAGAGCTGGGGCCGGGATCCACTGAGCCTACACACCCCCCTCCCCACTGACACCACCCCCTCCCCCGCCCCCACCCTCACCCCACATCATCCCCCCAACACCACCTCCTTCCCCCCACAACACACCCTCCCCCCCACACCACACCCTCCCTCCCCATCCCTACCCCCATAGCCCCCACCCCTCCCCTACTCCCCTACCCCTACCCCTCCCCTACACTCCCCTCCCCTACACCCTCCCTCCCATAGACCCCCCTCCCCTACACCCCATCCCCTAGCACTCCCCTCCCTGATACCCCCCTGCCCCAGCACCACCCGTACCCTGCACCCACCCCTCCCCTACATCCCCCTCTCCTACACCCCCCTTCTCTACACGGACCCTCCCCTACACCCTTCCCCCACACCACCCACTCCCGAATACCACCCCCCAAACCACCTCCTCACACCACCCCTCCCATACCACCACCCACTCCCCACCTTCTAATCTATCTCCACCCCACCCCTTCTCCCCCTCCCACACCACCCCATCTCCCCTCCCACACCACCCCCTCTGCTACACCCCCTCCCCTATGTCCCCCTCCCCTACACACCCACCTCACCTATACTCCCACACTCCCCTCCCCTGCACTCCCCCCAGCACACACACCCACCCCCTCCGACACACACCGCTCCCCCCTCCCACACACACCCCTTCCCCACAACCCCCCTACTCACACCAATCCCCTACCCCCATCACCCCCTACCCCACCAAACCCCTGAGTCCAGAGGTCCACAAGTGACTGAACTGTGAGTCCTCAAGCCGTGAGTGACTGAACTGTGAGTCCACAATCCGTGGCTGTGAACTGTGAGTCCCCAAGCCATGGCTGAGTGAACTGTGAGTCCACAAGCCGTGGCTGAGTAAACTGTGAGTCCACAAGCCATGGCTGAGTGAACTGTGTGTCCACAACCTGTGGATGAGTGAACTGTGAATCCGCAAGCCAGGGCTGAGTGAACTGTGAATCCAGAAGGCTCACCACCCCTGCCCACACCTATCCCCCTCCCCTCACACACCACTCCCCTCCCCCCCCACCCCCAGTGGCAGGCCATGGCAGAGGCGGGCCACAGCAGTTGCGGGCCACAACAGCAATAGGCCAGGGCAGCGCTTCCCCTCACTGGCCACAGCCTGAGGCCATCCCACCTTCCGGCTGCAGAACACTCCTGCCAGCCCCCACCTGAACCCTCCCCATTCCCAGCTGGAGGAGTAGCCCAATAATCCATTCGACCCACATTGTCCATACTAGCCCTCTGGAAATCAGTCCCTTTGGTCCACAACATCTGTAATAGCCCTCCAGAAAGTCCCCACCCCACTAGCCACTCTCTGAAGCCATCCCCCTCCTCTGGCTGCAGGACACTCACCCACCAGCCCCCAACAGCACGGCCTGAAGCCGTGCCCCACTCCAGGCTGCAGGACACTCCCCCACCAGAAGCCGACCCCCTCCCCAGGTTGCAGAAGGCAACAAGAGTCGCAACAAGAAAGAATGGGCTGAATATACCTCCTCTTTAACATTTAAATTGTTGTTATATTTTAAGAGTTATTCATATTTTAAACTTTAATAAATCCCTTTTCCGTTTGCCGTGCCCGTCAGCTGCACCTGTGCTGTAATACCTGCATGTTCTCCATCACAATGGGAAACCAATGGCAGGGAATGACTGTGCCGCGTAAAAGCCGCTGAGAGCGGGTGGGGGTTGGTGGGTGGGTTGAGCGGGGGATGGAGTGAGTGTGTGGGGAGGGGGGTAGGGGGGAAGGGCAAGGGGCGGAGTGGAGGAAGGTGAGGGGAGGAATGGGGATCAGGGGCATCACAACGGGACCCCATCAGCCGCACATGAGCAGTTGGGGGCTATGCGTGAGTGGTGGAATATTGAAATTAGTGGAGAAATGGAATATTGCATTGGGGGACCAACCCTCCCATGTGAGAATGGGACCAAACGGATCCCACTTGGTCTCGTATACAGTGAAAAGTCTCATCTTTTATGTATGTTCCCGAAATACAGCCAAAATGGTACATGGTAGCACAACAATTTTAAGGCTTACTCACTATTTGCCTGCAGTGTGCAGTATCAAGTTTTGTTATTTTTTAAAAAGTAAATCACTTTATAAACTTTAATGAACGTTATACTGTGAATAGTACACGTTTTAATGTGGCAGTCGCACCTGCGCAGTGTGTTCCAATGTGCCAGGCTAATCAGCTGCGCCTGCGCAGTTGGGGGAGGGGTGCCATTTTCAGATTGCCATTTAGATCTAATGCTTGCTTATATACTTGACTGGCGTCATAACGGGGACCCAACGGGTCCACGGGTCATCTAGTGGACTCTAAAATCTTACCAACCACCAAAATCAGACTAACCGGCCCATAGTTCCCATGATTCTGCTTTGCTCCCTTCTTGTGCAGTGGAGAAATATTGGCAATTTTCCAGTCAAATGGAACTACACCTGACTCTAGTGTTTCTTGAAATATCAATGCCTCCACAATCTCTAAAATCACCTGTTTCAGAACTCTAGGGTGCAGGCTAATCTGGTCCAGGTGACCAATCCACTTTCAGCCCTTTCAGCTTCCCAAACAGTCTCCCTAGTAATAACCCCTCAAATAACTTCTACCCCCTGACTCTCTTGAATTTCAGGCACGTTTCTGGTCTCTTCCTCTGTGAAGACTGATGCAAAAAGTCATTCAACTCCTCTGCCATTTCTTTATTCCCCTTTATCACTTCTCCTGTATCATTCTCCAGCGGTCCTCTTTCTTACTCCTTATATAACTGAAGAAACTCTTGCTATCCTATTTTATATTATTAGCTAGCTGACCTTTGTATTTCATCTTTTCTCCCTGTATTGCCTTTTTAGGTATCTTCTGTTGTTCTTTAAAAGCTTCCCAATCCTCAGGCATTCCACTAATCTTTGCTATGTTATATGCCTTCTCCTTTTGTTTTATATTGCCTTTGACTTTTCTTGTCAGCCACGAACACCTCTTTCTCCCCCTACTATCTTTCTTCCTCTTTGAAATGAAAAGTTCCTGCATCTTCTGAATTATTGCCAGAAATTCTTACTATTGCTGTTCACCGTCATCCCTGCTAGGGTCCATTTCCAGTCAACTTTGGCCAGCCCCTCCCTCATGCCTCTGCAGTCTTTGTTCAGCTGCAATACCAACACTGCAATATCCTCCACTGCAACTGGGGCTGGGGGATATTGCCCGCATAAACAGATCTGTGAGCAAAACACAAACCCCTCTTCTCTCTCAACCACCTCTCACCTACCTCTCACCATCTCTCCGTTGGTCCAGTCTCTTCCCCTGTCTCCCACTCGCATCTGCCCCCTCTCTCTCACTTTTACATCTCGCTCTCCCACTACCTGGGATCCCCGTTCGCTTTTTTTGACAAATGACCTTTGACAAATCCCATTGTAGACAAAAATGCTGGAGAAACTCAACGGGTGAGGCAGTATCTATGGAACTAAGGAATAGGTGACGTTTCGGGTCAAGATCCTTCTTCAGACTGCTGTGGGGGTGGGGGGGGGGGGGGGGGTTGGTGGGAAGAAAAAAGGAAGAGGTGAAGACAGTAGGCTGTGGTAGAGCTGGTAAGCAGTTGGGAAGGGGGGAAAAAAAGCAAGCATTACCTGAAATTGGCTTGCGTTTTTCAGAATTCTGAACTCGCTTATTGCAGATCATATTGTGGTCGCTCCCTCCTAGTGGTTCCTTTACCTTGTGTTTTCTTCTCAAATCTGGTTCATTACACTCCACTAAATCCAGAATTGTCTTTTCCCTTGTAGGCTCCACTACAAGCTCCTCTATGGACCTGTCCCACTTACGTGATTTTTTTTGGCGACTTGCCGGCACCCGTCATGCTGAAAAGTTTCAACATGTTGTAAATTCAGCACCAACCTGAACCTGTGGACTTTGGATGACTACTCACGACCATACAGGCTTCTCCCCATGACATGTCGCCAGGGTGTCGCCTATATGGTCGTGAGTAGTCTCCCAAGTCGCCCAAAGAGTCGTAGTGTCTTTCTGGTCGCCACTGAATTTTCAACATGTTGAACATTTTTGGCGACCTGCAACGACCTATGACGAGTGCCGGCAGTGGCCGAAAAATTTGCGCAAGTGGGACAGGCTCATTAGAACCCATCTCGGAGGCACTCGACAAATTCCCATTCTTGGGGCCCAGTACCAACCTGATTTTCCCAGTCTACCTGCATTTTGAAATCTTCCATGACCACCGTAGCATTGCCTTTCTTACGTGCCAATTGTATCTCCCAATGTAATTTGTATCC
The DNA here is from genome assembly GCA_963514005.1 of Raja brachyura. The sequence goes on from OY740784.1 coordinate 67,434,425, forward strand.
TATATCCTTGCAACTGTTTTGGAGCCTGTAAATAACACCCATTAGGGTCTTTTTCCCCTTCAAATTTCTCAGCTGTTGTTGTTTTTGTAGTTGTTGTTAATATTATTATTATTTTATATAATTTGTTGTAAATGCTTGTCCTCGGCTAAATGTGTAATGTGTAATGTTCAATGTGTAATATGGTTAATAATGAATTTAGTTCCAAATTCTGGTTCCAGTTTATTTTTCTTCTCCTGTGGTCACAGTTAATCCAAAACTTCCTTCCACAGCATCTTCATCATCAGTTGGAGCCATATGTTTTATATGGAGCTAGTTGATAGTATGGATGATATACAATACGATATGATTGAACAATATGATAGAAATTGGTCTGCCAACACACAACATGAAAACTTGAAATTAAAATTAAATTAAAAGTGAAAAAAAAAGACAAGCAACTGTTGGCTGGTTCCCATGTGCACAGCGCCTTAACTGGAACATACAAACAAACAAACAAACAAACAAACAAAGCGCTGTAACAAGTGCCATTAGCATAACCACTTTCAACCTCTGTTAACCTCTGAAAAGATAATGTCGTAATTGGAGCCCATTGCCGAAGCAGCGTGATAAATATACTGACATCCCAGATTTCTGTATATCTCGGCTTAGGAGGATTTCTGTTAAAAATTCCTCTCATGAAGCGGGATACTAACGGATGAGACCCGATAGGTTGTTGTTCTGAAAAATGCCCTAAATAGGAGGACAAAGCACTTCGAGCACTGTTAATGGCACTATAACTCAAGTGCTCATCAAAATGCAACGTAACAAGGAACTCCAACACATTAGAAATGCTTGCAGTGTGATAAGATATATTTGATTGTACACAAAACATCTCCCATTCTTTATTTGCGACACATATTGTTTCTGAGTGCTATCACTCCAAGCTGCAGTTATAACATCCATGGTCCTGTTCGACAATCCAAGGCCTTGGAATGGTCTGGTCAGAACCTGCAGACCAACAAATTAAGATGGTCATGTAACGGGTGACTTTCTCCTGTAACTGGATGCACCAACAAACTACTACAGCTGGGAATCGTCATGAATGGCTGAGTCATCATTCTGAGTACTAATGGGAACCATGGTTGTGTTGGCCAGTCTGGAACCACCAAAACGCCTGTGGAGGAGTCGCGCTCTATTTTGGTGAGACATTGCCTGATCAGACAAAATGGAGGAAAAGCATAAAGAATCAATGTCCCCATTGTAGCGGAAATGCATCCACCGCTACTGCTCCTGGATCCAGCTCCCATGAAACATATATAGGCAACTGGTGATTCAATCTGGATGCAAACAGATCAATATCTGACAACCCAAATCGACTGACAATCATTTGAAAATTTCAGGATTTAACATCCATTCCATATTGTCATTGAACTTTCGTGACCTTTTGCTGCCACCACATTGTCTCTATCCGGTAGATAGATGGCTGAAACCCAGAAGTTCCTTGAGATACGCCAGTGCCACATCAGGTTAGCCAACTTATCACATGATACTGATCTTACTCCTCCCATGTGATTAATATATGCCACGGCTGTGATTTTATTGATCTGGAGTTGAAGATGTAAATTATTCATTGTGGAACAATATGCTTTTAATCCATAAAATGCCCCCAATAACTCTAAATAATTTATGCCATGTCTGAGGAGAATCAAATCTTCTTGTACACTCCATCTAGACTAGCTGTCCATAGTTCCCCATCCGAGAGCGCTCGCATTGGTCTGTAAAACCACTGAAGGTTCCTGCACCAAAATGTTTTTGGTAGTTTGACTAACATTAATAATCCACCATTGTAATTCAGCTAGAGCTGTGGTTGGTAACTGCATAGACTGATCAAAATGGCCTGCATGCTCTTTTAGTGCTTATTCTCTGGCTCTTTGCAGACTTTGATAATACAAAGGTCCAAACTCTACTGCAGGAAAAGCTGCTACCAATTTACCAATCACCTTAGCTACTTCTCGGATGGAGGGATAAAGTTTTTGCTCGAGACAACTACAGACATTTGTAATATCCACAGTCTTGGCTGTTGGTAATGTTACTGTCATATCAACTGAATCAATAAGAAATCCCAAATACTCAATATTTTGGGTTGACAGTAACTTGGACTTAGTTGGATGGACCAAAAACCCCAATCTTTCAAACTGATTCTTGGTTGCTGAAACCGACTCTTCTGCTGAAACCGACTCTTGAGTGTTGCTGATAATTAAGATATCATCTAAATAAGCTATTACAATGTGATTGTGGGCCCTTAATAGCCCCAGCACTGGTTTAAACAATTTTGTAAACAGCCTAGGGGCTGGACTTAATCCATTAGGCAATGCTTTGTATTGCCACAGCTGTCCCATCCAATTAAATTTCAAGTATCTGCGATAATGATTGTGAATTGGTACTGAATAATATGCATCTTTTAGATCTATAGTCGCCATATAACAGCCTTGTGATAATAGCTGTTTAGCAGTAACGAAGGTGTCCATTTTAAAATGCCTATATTGAACATAAGAATTCAAGTGATTGAGGTCCAGAATAACTCTACAACCCCCATCTTTTTTTTAGGTCTGGGGAATATATTAGACATAAATTGTTGAGGATGGCTAACCATCCTCTCAATCACCCCTTTTTGGCATAACTTCTTAATCTCTTCTTTTACCTGCTGAGTCTCTGGAGCAGAAAACACCAACACTCTATTAGGCTTGTGCTGTTCAGGTGGATCTATTCCTGAGATAAACTCAATTGTAGACCCTGACACAGTATCTAATATAAACCGATCAGGTGTTATGCAGCACCATTCATTATAAAACGATTGTAATCTACCTCCAACAGGAGGTTGTACACCAGAAACCTTATCCTTAACAGATTACCAGTCTAATCTCCCGACCCGATCTGATATGTGAATCCGCATCCCCGCTGGTTCCACGCTTACTCCGAACTCTTCTACCAGAATGCTCCATGCCACCGAGTCCTCCTGACTCTACGAGCCAGATTTATGGAGCTTAAATACTTGCAGGAAAAAAGTTTAAACTCACTTACCTGCGAAGTTACTACTTGCCGCTGGGGGAGCTGCGCACTCCTGCCCGTTCAGTGCGACATGCGCGGACGTAATGATGTGCGTGCGCCTGGCGGGACTTCTTCACGTAGTCACTCACGTGACTCCGAAGTAAAATAGTACTATAACTTAAATGCTTCTCAAAAAACGAAACTGAAAGAAATTCCAAGCATCTGCCTTAAAGTAGTTTAGTTGTGCATCCTCACAAAATTTTTTTCATTGTTTTATTATTTCCCCCTAACTTATGCCACTTCTGTTTGAAAGTAGCTCACATGTGTCTCTTCACAAACCTTTTCTATACAACCATGCAGTGATAAATGCACAAGTGTTAGGTTGAACTAACCACTGCTCGTGTCTGTGAACAAATATAGGAGCTTCTTTCAACAGACATATTTACAATGGTTGAATAGGCCAATATGACGCTACTATAATTCATGTTGCTTCGTCTTGAATTATCTTTGGAGGCATCTTCCGATATTTATACCCTGTGCATGCCTCTACAATATTCTTTCTTATCTGTGGGTAGGTTCACAGACATATCTGCAGAGTTTATGACAACTCCTGGATATGGAATAGATTTTGTCAGCTCCAGTATGGACTTTCCGGGATGAATAATAAACCCTAGATATTCTAGGAGTGCCTTTGTTGCTGAAACAGCTAACTCTGTGACATATGATCTCTTCCCTGCAATGAGCATGTCATCTATAAGCCCCATGATGCCCTTAGATCTGAGTAGGGCAACACTGGTTTTAGAATCTTTGTAAATAGCCTAAGGCTGAACTGAACCCCTTAGGTAGAGACTAAAATTGCCACAACTGGCCTTGCCAGATAACCTACAGATATCGTGTGGCTCTTGTGTATTGGTACTGAATAGTATACATTTTCGAGATCGATTGAGGCCATAAAGCAATCCTTTGTAATCAGCTATTTTGCTGAATGAAAAATATCCATCTAAAATTGGATATATTCCAAGCAAGTATTCAAACTAGCTAAATCTTAGAAAGATTCGGTATCCTCCACTATTCTTCAACCTTGAGAAGATATTAGAAATATACCCCTCTTGTTGATGGGCAGACTGCTCAATCACACCCTATTTGCATAGTTTCTCTATTTCAACTTGGGTAGCCATATGCCCCTGTCCCACTTAGGAAACCTGAACGGAAACCTCTGGAGACTTTGCGCCCCACCTAAGGTTTCCGTGCGGTTCCTGAGGGTTTTGTCAACCTCCCTAATGGTCGAATGTGGTTTCCGCTTCTTCTATGTTCCGGTGATTATTTCAAAAAATTAAAAACCGGCCGCGACTAAAAATAGGTTGCCGTTTTAAAAATCAGTACGTTTTTAGTCGAAGCCGGTTGCGATGCTAGTTGAAGGTGGTTGCCAGAGGTTGCAGGTAGTGGAAGGTAAGACCTTTTTTTCACCCAGTTTTATTCCACCAGGGAGGGCTTACCGTCCACAGGGGCAATAGTTTCCTCTTTAGACCATATGTATGGGAGTCTTGGCTTTACTTGCCACAGAGGAAATTGATCAGCTAGAACCTCAATCTTATAACCATTTGAGGTTAGTAAGATGAAAGGATCAGAGGTTATCTGTCCCCACATGTTTTTGAACATTCTCAATCTAACTCTGACTTGAATATCATCAGCACATCTCATGCGACTGATGGAAACATATTTGCATACCTCAATGGCCCCCACCTCTTGGACGCTTTGCTCTCCATGATGAGACAGGCGGTGGCTGTAGGTGTGATCAAGGCAGTTATTAAGAAAGAGCTACCTATAAAAACCACCAAGGCTGCCAATAAAATAATAGGCAAGAGGTGATTATCACCACCAACCACCAAGATCCAGCAAACCCTGAGAATGACACCGCCAAAATGGCCTTAGGTAGTTGATCAATAGTGTCAAATGACCCTAGATGTTGCTCTGTCCCTTTGGCTCTGGCATCATGGCCTGCTGGGGAACGATACTGACCATATGGAGTGCACTGCATCCATGGTAAGCATTGGGAACCTGCTCATAAAAAAGGCCTCTGGCTTGGTTTTAATTGTGCAAGCCTGATGCTGTAATCAGCCTCATGTGCCGCTAGCTTGGTAGTGATGATATGCACAGGTAGGCGGGAGTCGTACCCACAAAGGGTGTCTTACCACACCCACCACAGCATTGAAATTTACTTGCTTGCCCAAATCTTCTCCAAAGAGATACTATCAGACTGCACATTACTTGTTTTGCACAAATCCTTTGCAACACAATTGAGCTCAAGCTGTGCATTACACAGAAGTGCTAGGGCGTCTACTGCAAATCAGACAGCTGAGTTCCCTCTACTGACCTTGCAAAGGCCGTAATCCCTCTTGTGAGAAATCTCCGAACTCACTGGAGTTTTGACTTTGTTTTGCCATTCAGATTGCCCCAAATGGTGGCATTAACCTTCGGAACCTCCAGTGTCTGGCAGTTATCAGGACTAGCATACTTTCCAAGATTGTCCTGCATGTTCTTCTCCTTCAGCTGATGAGAAGTCAAGTGACCAATGCTACTTGCCAGTTCTTCCTCTAACGGTTCTCCTATCCCCGAGTGGTGGCAAATTTAGTCACAAATGCTGGCAGCTCCTTTTTAGACTTGCGTTGAAGCATATCATCCATTTGTTGAGGGAATTCTAGTTCGCTGTTGACTTCCCCACTGTCAGAGTCTACCATCTACCATGTAATACTCCTCAAAACACCCCTCCTCTGAGCGGTAGATATCATAATGCAACCCTAAACCAGGTATTGCTGCCGCAGACATCTGATTGGAACTACCTGTATCAGTCGCCTGTGTGCGGAGCACATTTCCTTCGACCAACCTCTCAATCAGGTTTTCCAGTTTTGAGAGCCGACAGATGATATCCTTAAAGGATGATGAGGCGGTACCTTCCTGCCCAGTATTGTCTTTTTGGACATAGTTTGCTGTTTTGGCCTTGGCCTTCCCCAGACTTGGGTCGCCGAACTGCTCCCTTTCAGAGCTTTTGCTTCTTATTTATGTATCTATTTATTTATTTATTTATTTATTACAACACAAACCTGCAAGTCAGGTAATAATGCTACTTGCCAGTTCGGCCTTTACTGCTTTGCCTATCCCCGAAAGGATGGCAAATTAAGTTCCAGAGTGCTGGCAACTCTATTTTAGCCATGGCCTGAAAGTATTTTGCATGTGTTGAGGGAATCCTCAAACTCCCTGCCTCTGTGCAGGAGATACCCCCTCAAATATCTGAATGTAACTGCCTGTATCAGTGCAGTACACTCTTATGTGCAGCCTGATAACCTCATTCTTTGATGTTGAGGCAGTGCTTCTCTGGCCAATATGGTCCTTTTGAATACCCAGTTCTGAGTTGGTCGTCCCTGAACCAGGGTCAACAAGCTGCTCCATTTTGGAGCTTTCAGAGGTTGCTGTGCAGGCCACCCTGCCAGCGACCCTGAGCCCGGGTCCATTTTGGAGCTTTCAGAGGTTGCTGTTCAGCCTATGCTGCCAGTGTCTCCGAGCACGGGTCGCCAAACTGCTCCATTTCGGAGCTTTCATAGAGGTTTGAATGCAGACCTTACCTGCCAGCATCTCTCCCTCAGTGTAGCGGTATGTGCCGCTAACAGCATACATTCTCTTCAGCCCACTGTTCCCTTTCAGAGCTTTAAACGGAGGTTGCTGTGCAGGTCCTGCCTGCCAGCGTCTCCACTCCCAGTGCAGCAGAATGCTCCATATCGAAGCTTTGGTGGATTACTGTGCCAGTTACTCCGATACCAGGCCAGGCCCCTGCTCCCTTCTGGACCTTTAACGATGGTTGCTGTACAGATCGCGCCTGTCAGCAACTCCGAGCCTGCTGCACCCTTCCTGCAAAGAAAAAGATCACATTACCTGACGGAGCATTTCCGAATGCATCTGGATCTCGCACCATTCGACGATGTATTGACGCACATGCGGGCTGGCGGGTTCTTCACGTAGTTTCATCACAAGACTTTGATATAAATTGTAGGTTTAGGTTTAGGTTAATTATTGTGTAGTTTTCAGTCAAATCAGATATCATTCATGGATAAAATCAAGCCAAACATAAGTACAAAAGGTAGAGTGAAGAGAAAGATACCAGAGTTAGAATATATGTCGAAAATATAGAACAGCACAGCACAGGAACAATGTATGTGCTGAACATGATGGCAATACCAACACCTAGCTGCCTGCACACAATTCATATCCCTCCATTCCATGAAAGTCTATGAGCCTATTAAAAAATCACTTACACAGCACTATTGTACTGCCTCAACTAGCAACCGCCACAGTGCGATCCAGGTACTCACCACCCACTGTGTAAAAAAACTTGCCTTGGACATCACCTTTAAACATTGTTACCCTCACTTTAGTCCTCAGCATTGTGGCATAACAGTTCTGGAGAAGAAAGTTGAATGTCCACAATGAGGTATGTTCAAGAATCAGAACTCCATCCTAGCTTATGAAAAAAACATTCAGAAGTCAGATAACAGAGAGGAAGCAACTGTTTCGGAATTTGATGCTCATAGGCTTCAGTTTGAGCAGGGCTCCTCTAGACACACTAGGTTTAAATGTCACCTTGAAGTCACAATCATTCTCACCTTAGCATTTTGGTCCATGTTTTGATCGTGGATGTGATGAAGTCTGGAAATGAGTGGTCTGCTAAAATCTAAACCGAGCATCAGTGAATAGATTATTTTAGGTAAGTGATGACTGATATCACTGTTGACAACACTCTCTATCATTCTGTGGATGACGGAAAGGGGACAGATTATTTAATAATTAGCTAAATTGTATCTGTCTTGCATTTCATGAACAGGACATACCTGGGGAGTTTTCCATATATAGAAGATAGACACAGTGCTGGAGTAAATCAACGTGTCAGGCAGCATCTCTGGAGAAAAAGGATGGTTGACATCACCCATGCTTTTTCTCTAAAGATCCTGCCTGACCCACTGTGTTACTCCAGCACTTTGAATAAATGAATGAATGAATGAATGAATAAGTTTATTGGCCAAGTATTCACATATAAGGAATTTACCTTGGTGCTCAGCCTACAAGTGACAACATGACATACAATGACAGTTAAGAATGACACATACAACATTAAACATTAATAACAAAACATTATTGATTAAACATGTGAATTAAATAAAATACATGAGCAAAAGGAGGCTACAGATTTTTGGTTATTGAGTAGAGCTACTACTCGTGGAAAAAAAATTGTTTTTTTTTGTGCCTATCTTTGGTATAAACCAGCATCTGCAGTTACTTGTTTCTAATGTTTCTATATAGTTGAGTAGATGTCAGTATTGTAACTGTACTGGAGCAGCCAGTTCTGGTTTGCAGACTTTAGTAATGCAGCTGGGAAGCTGCCTTGTAATTTTATTGTGGCGTTTTGATTGACATGTGGGAACAATGCGCTGAAAATATGTTTGTGGTAGCCAAGATTATCTGGTGATCATGTGATTGTTGCTATGGTGACACTCTTCATTGGTCTTATGTAACCTTTGTTTTTTGTCCATTGTTCACATTATTCTTATAGCAGATATAAAAAGGTTGGAAAACACAAGAGCTTGCAAATGCTAGAACCCTGTGTAACAAAGTGCTGAAGGAACTCAACACGTAAAGGCAACACCCGCAGTAGACAGAAATGGGCACACCACTTTTCAGTTTGGGATACATATTTTTCTTATGAGGAACATCAATAAAATATTTAAAGCCAATGAATTTCAACACAAAACAAAATACAAACTATTTATCTGCCATTTATCAATTATTGCCTTGAATTCTATATCTTAGAATAAACAGGCAGCATATAAATAAATATTGATTCATGTTATGTTCACCATTCTTGAGGGAAAGAAAAATATGTTTATTAGAAACCATCAAACCCATCCCTCAGTAAAACGCTATGGTCAACATAAAAACAAGACTTAAATGGGATTACATATTTAGAAAACTGCCTTTCAGCTCTTTTGCTGTTGTATCACATGTGTACTCTTATCCAAAAGTTTCCTTAATAGCAGTGCATAACAAATATTCTCAGGAGTTCAATCAAATTAACATAGAAACATAGAAAATAGGTGCAGGAGTAGGCCATTCGGCCCTTCAAGCCTGCACCACCATTCAATATCATCATGGCTGATCATCCAACTCAGTATCCTGTACCTCCCATCTCTCCATACCGCCTGATCCCTTTAGCCACAAGGGCCACATCTAACTCCCTCTTAAATATAGCCAATTATCTGGCCTCAACTACCTTTTGTGGCAGAGAATTCCACAGGTTCACCACTCTCCACCACCTTATCCTTAAACTGTGACCCCTTGTTCTGGACTTCCCCAACATCGGGAACAATCTTCCTGCATCTAGCCTGTCCAACCCCTTAAGAATTTTGTAAGTACCCCCTCAATCTTCTAAGTTCTAGCGAGTACAAGCCGAGTCTATCCAGTGTTTCTTCATATGAACATCCTGCCATCCCAGGAATCTGGTGAACCTTCTTTGTACTCCCCCTATGGCAAGAATGTCTTTCCTCAGATTAGGAGATGAAAACTGTACGCAATACTCCAGGTGTGGCCTCACCAATACCCTGTACAACTGTAGTAAAACCTCCCTGCTCTTATACATAAATCCTTTTGCTATGAATGCTAACATACCATTCGCTTTCTTCACTGCCTGCTGCACCTGCATGCCTACTTCCAATGACTGGTGTACCATGACACCCAGATCTTGTTGCATCTCCCCTTTTCCTAATTGGCCACCATTCAGATAATAGTCTACTTTCCTGTTTTTGCCACCAAAGTGGATAACCTCACATTTATCCACATTATACTGCATCTGCCATGCATTTGCCCACTCACGCAACCTATCCAAGCCACCTTTCAGACTCCTATTATCCTCCTCACAGCTAACACTGACCCGCAGCTTCGTGTCATCCACAAACTTGGAGTTGTTGCATTCAATTCCCTCATTCAGATCATTAATATATATTGTAAATAGCTGGGGCCCCGCATTGAGCCTTGCGGTACCCCACTAGTCACTGCCTGCCATTCTGAAAAGGACCCGTTTTCTCCTACTCTTTGCTTCCTGTCTGCCAGCCAGTCCTCTATCCACATCTATACTGAACCCCCAATACCGTGTGCTTTAAGTTTGCATACTAATCTCTTATGTGGAACCTTGTCGAAAGCCTTCTGAAAGTCAGAAGACCAGAATACCAGAAGACCAGTCACATCAAATTTTTCCTTGGAATAATTATTTAAACATTTCATCTGCCTGCATCTACTTCAAACTCATGCCCATCCAGCCCTCACTAACCTCCCCATCCCCACACCCATCCATTATCACTGTCACCAGCTTACTCCCAAGCTACTGTTAAATAAGTGGCCATCTGTGGAAAGGATTTCATTGTTACCCTTAAATAAAAGGCAGGAACATAACCTACTCTTATACATTATAAGTTACACACCCTGATTTTTATTCAACATCTCAACGAATTTTTGGTTAATTTTAAAGATTGAATAATTTAAAATAATTAATTAACTTCAAAGGAGATGTGCAGAGCAGGTTTTTTACATGGAGGGCAATGTGTGCCTGGAATGTGCTGCAAGGGGTGGTGGTGCAAGCAGATACGATAGTAGCATTTAAAAGGTTTTTAGACAGGCACGTGATATTATTCATGGACAAGCAGAAGATATTAGATTAACGTGGCATTATGTTCAGCACAAACATTGTGGACCTAAAGGCCTGAACCGTACTGTACTTTTCTATGTTCTATAAAACTCTTTCTATAAATGTCTTTGTTTCACTGATACTTCACCCATGTTAGCATAATACGTTATCTTTTTTATTCACTCTCCAGATTTTCACTTGGCATTGTTGAATTCCGTCTGCTATTTCACCTCCCACTAAGATAGTCTGCTCAATTCCCTTTAAAGCAAAGTACATTTGTTTATTTTTATACATTGGCTACAATTCTCAACTCAGTGGCAATCGGAAAGGCAAAGGACTCCATATGTTTTGAGAATGGTTAGAGTTTGAGTATTGCTTTTAATTTCTCGAGCTGAAATATTGAATTCATGCAGAGGATTTGATGAGATTTACTAGAATGATAGCAGGAATGGACACTTTCAGTTATAAGAAAGATGAGAGGAAATATCACCATTATTATCAGGCCAAAAATGGCTGTAAATATTGACTAAAAACATTTGTTGTCTTCGATGTTTGTTGGTCATGGTGGCTAAATTAAGCATGTGAGATATATCAGCTACAGAAATGGGTGGAGAAATGGCAGATGGAGTTTAATCCAAGCAAGCGTGAGGCGTACATTAGGAGGTTGAATAGAAACATAGAAACATAGAAAAATAGGTGCAGGAGTAGGCCATTCAGCCCTTTGCGCCTGCACCGCCATTCAATATGATCATGGCTGATCATCCAACTCAGTGTTCCGTACCTGCCTTCTCTCCATACCCCCCGATCCCTTTAGCCACAAGAGCCACATCTAACTCCCTCTTGAATATAGCCAATGAACTGGCCTCAACGACCTTCTGTGGCAGAGAATTCCAGAGACTCACCACTCTCTGCGTAAAGAATGTTTTCCTCATCTCGGTCCTAAAGGAATTCCCCCTTATCCTTAGACTGTGACCCCTTGTTCTGGACTCCCCCAACATCGGGAACAATCTTCCTGCATCTAGCTTGTCCAACCCCTTAAGAATTTTGTAAGTTTCTATAAGATCCCCCCTCAATCTTCTAAATTCCAGTGAGTACAAGCCGAGTCTATACAGTCTTTCTTCATGTGAAAGTCCTGACATCCCAGGAATCAGTCTGGTGAACCTACTCTGAACCCCCTCTATGGCAAGAATGTCTTCCTCAGATTTGGAGACCAAAACTGTACGCAATACTCCAGGTGTGGCCTCACCAATACCCTGTACAACTGCAGTAGAACCTCCCTGCTCCTATACTCAAATCCTTTCATTATGAATGCTAACATACCATTCGCTTTCTTCACTGCCTGCTGCACCTGCATGCCTACTTTCAATGACTGGTGTACCATGACACCCAGGTCTCGTTGCATCTCCCCTTTTCCTAATCTGCCACCATTCAGATAATAGTCTACCCTCATGTTTTTGCCACCAAAGTGGATAACCTCGCATTTATCCACATTATACTGCATCTGCCATGCATCTGCCCATTCACTTAGCCTATCCAAATCACCCTGCAGCCTCCTAGCATCCTCCTCACACCTAACTATACCCCCCAGCTTGGTGTCATCTGCAAATTTGGAGATGTTGCATTGAATTCCCTCATCCAAATCATTAATGTATATTGTAAATAGTTGGGTTCCCAGCACTGAGCCTTGCGGTACCCTACTACTCACTGCCTGCCATTCTGAAAAGGACCCGTTTACTCCTACCCTTTGCTTCCTGTGCGCAGCCAGTTCTCTATCCACATCAATATTGAACCACCAATACCGTGTGCTTTAAGTTCATATACTAATCTCTAATGTAAAGGAAAAGTATATATTTAATATTTAACAGCAATGATGTACAGAGGGAACTTGGGATCCAAGCCCAAAGTTCCCTGTAAGTGGTAAGGCAAGTAAATAAATTGGTAAAAAGTGCTACCCTTCATCCGTCGAGGTGTTGAATATAAGTTTCAGGAAGTCATGTTACATTTACAGGACTTTGGTTAAGCTGCATGTACAGGATTTTGAGAGGAAGAAGAAGAGGTTGACCAGAATGAAGGGCCTGTTTCCACACTGTACCTCTAAAGTAGAGTAAATATTGATTTAAATAATAAAAGGTGCTAAACTGTAAGGATCTAAAATCATCTGGAGTTTTCAGTAGCAGAGTTATTTTTCACAACTGGAGTCAATCAAATCAAGGGGACTCTTGAAAGACCATGGCTTTTGACTGGAAGCGAAAGCCAAACAGGTTGTAAATTCAAATGGGCTTAAGAAGTGTCTGAGGAGACAGGATACAGGAAAACAGACTTAAGACAACACCAGCAGTAACTGAAGAGTTCCATAGACCAAGGCCCAAGAACTACTCATCAATGATAACCATTTGTGTGTAGTTTTTTTGCACGTAAATAACCTCTTGATCTTTTACGCAAAGTAGTGGTTGTACTTCATTGAGATTGGTCCATGAACCATTCCATTCTTACAAGGCTAAGGAGGGATTTAATAAAAGTTTTCAATATGATCAATGGTATCAATAAAGTGATGGGAAGGGAAATTCTTATGCTGGTGACTGGGGAGATTAAATTAAAGATAATTGTCAAAGTAAGCTGATCAGAGATATTTTAAGATGCAAAACTGTATGCATGGCTTGAAAGGATGGCATTAGAAGATTCCACAGTAACTTTCAAAGGAGAATTGGATACATTCTTAAAAATGGAAAAAAATGTAAGAGGATCTGGAAAGTTCAGGAGAGAGCAACTAATTGTTTCAAATACCTAACTAATGCACAGCTGCCTATCCAATGTTATAAAAGGTTATACTAATATCTCGATTCATATGCATCTCTAGTTTATGTCATTGACAAGATGTACAATGCCAATTTATCAGGGCTATGCATTTTGTCCACAATGACCCTAAAAAACAAAGAATTCCTCTGATTCATGAATGTTGATTGTGCTGGTAATAACTTTGATGATCAGCTCTTGCATAAAGGATGAGGATATATTTATGTAGAAACAAAGAACTATATGGTCACACGGTGGTGTACCGTTAGAGCTACTGCCTTACTGCACCAGAAACCCGAGTTCGATCCTGTCTGCAGATGTTGGCTGTACGGAGTTTGTACATTCACCCCTTGACCTGCATGGATTCTCTCCAAGATCTTTGGTTTCCTCCCACATTCCAAAAATGTACAGGTTTGTAGGCTGTTTGGCTTGCTATAAAATGTTAAATTGTCACGAGTGTGTGTAGGGTAGAGTTAATGTGCGGGAATCACTGGTAGGCGTGGACTTGGTGGACTGAAAGGTCTCTTTCCACGCTATCTAACTAAACTAAACTAAACTAAATTAAAGATGCTGGTTAACCAAGGAAAGACACAGAATGTTGGAGTAACTCAGCATGTCAGGCAGTAACCCTGGAGAAAATGGACTGGTGACAATTCAGGTCAGAACCCTTCTGGCTACTCAGATTTCTTTGTGCCTTGAATTTTCTTATGAGTCAGTAAAATCTGCAGAACAAAATTAAATCCCTCCTCCCCTCTCACCAATTCTTTTCTTTTCTTCTATCCAACACATTTAGAAAAAAATAACGACATCTGGTCGCTCAATTTTAAATTTAACCTTGGTGGTAAACTGTATTCTATGCCTTTAACTTTTACCTTTGTTTCATAAGTAACAGTAAAAAAATAAGAAGATATTGCAAATAATTTTCACAGCAATGATCACAGTAAATTAAAAATACATTTAAAATAGTATCTATATAAACAATAATTTACCCAAAAGAAAAGTCACATTTAAATTTTATTTGAAAAAGAACTAGATGTATTTATGCTGTTTATTTTATCAATTTGTTATCCTCTAAGTAAATGAGCCCAAATTGCTATAAAATGTGTGAGTATGTACAACTGTTCAACATATTAAGCATTCTGGTAAATTGCAACAGCAAAGCCCATATTAAATATAAATTGTTTCAGGTTGAGAGGCTTAATATACAGTAATTCCAACACTTTATTTAGTTCAAGTGTCTGCATTATCTGTCAGCCTGAGCATAATAACAAAGCACAATTGCTTCTCCTCTCTCTCCACATAGACAGCTTATGCCTTTCAAGTCTCATGACATTTGAGAGATGGAAAAAAATAGTGGTGAGGGAATATTTATTATTTCCTTCGACTAACTTATTTTTCAAATGGCAAATGCTAGTGTTTTTGCTCTGTTTTGTTCTGCTGCAGTCTAGGCTGCCTTTTCTGGAGGGAGATGAGGACTTTTTCTATTGTACCCGCGGGCATTGTTGAGGTTGTTTGGCTTTGTCATTAAAGTCAGGGATTTTACATGATATGTTGCATGATTTATGCTGTGGCTTCTATTTTTCTCACTTTGCATTGATTATCAAATACCTTTTGTTATGCAGTGAAAGCAAAGGGCCAGATGCTTTCCTTCAAACAGTTGGTAAATATGCACTTTCTTATGGCGACATCTGTTTGCTTCCAATATAGGTATTTGTTAATTGAGAAATTGAGGAAGATATAATCACCCAGAAATTTTCATCCTCATTTGTTGGTGTTAAATATGCCACAAAACAGCATCAATGTGTTATAATTTGAAGCCATTAGAAATGAAAAGAATTTTGCAGCTAGACTACAGCAGGCCATTGCTACTATATAGGGCTTTTAGCATTATAGCTAAGAAAGAACTTTATGGCAAATTATTTTAATAACTTCACAATATTCTCAAAACACTCTATAGCCAATGGAATTCATTTGTATTTGTGTCACTTTTGTAATAGATGAAATGCTGTTGCTAACGACAAACAACAAAAGAAAAACATCAATATAACTCTCCAGTACACTGGAGATTACACTCTCTGCTGTGATATCGGACAATCTTATGCATGCACCATAAAGGGCATTAATTATACCGGTGCCCAAGAAGAGTAAGATGACGTGCCTCAATGACTATCGACCAGTGGCACTAACGTCGGTGGTGATGAAGTGCTTTGAGAGGTTGATCATGGCGCGAATCAACTCCTACCTCGACAAAAACCTGCACCCACTGCAGTTCGCTTACCGCCACAACAGATCAATGGTGGATGCGATCTCGCTGGCTCTCCACTCCGCTCTGGACCACTTGGACAACAAAAACTCACATGTCAGGCAGTTATTCATTGATTTCCGATCGGAATTTAATACAATCACCCCTCCAAGCTGGTTACCAAACTCGCAGAACTGGGTCTCTGCGCATCCCTCTGCAATTGTATCCTCGACTGCCTCATTCACAGACCACAGACTGTTCATATTGGTGGAAATGTGTCAGCTTCAATAACAATCTGCACGGGAGCACCTCAAGGCTGCGTGCTCAGCCCCCTGCTGTACTCACTCTATACTCATGACTGTGTAGCCGGTCATAGTGCGAACTCCATCATCAGGTTCATTGATGACACCAATGTTGTGGGACGTATCACTGATGGGGACGAGTCAGAGTATAGAAGAGAGATCGACCGACTGCCCAAATGGTGCAAGCACAATAACCTGGCCCTCAACACCAGCAAAACCAAGGAACTAATTGTGGACTTTGGAAAGGGTAGGACGGGGATCCACAGTCCCATTTACATCAATGGGTCGATGATGGAAAGGGTCAAGAGCTTCAAATTTTTAGGCATGCACATCTCTGAAGATCTCTCCTGGTCCGAGAACACTGATGCAATTATAAAGAAAGCACATCAGCGCCTCTACTTCCTGAGAAGATTACGGAGAGTCGGTATATCAAGGAGGACTCTCTCTAACTTCTACAGGTGCACAGTAGAGAGCATACTGACCGGTTGCATCGTGGCTTGGATCAGCAACCTGAGCGCACAGGAGCGGAAAAGACTACAAAAAGTAGTAAGTACTGCCGAGTCCATCATCGGCTCTGACCTCCCTACCATCGAGAGGATCTATCGCAGTCGCTGCTTCAAAAAGGCTGGCAGCATCATCAAGGATGATCATCAAGGATTTTATCATTTAAAAATAAATTGGATGCGTGTATGGATGGGAAAGGAATGGAGGGTTATGGTCTGAGTGCAGGTAGATGGGACTAGGTGAGAGTAAGTGTTCGGCATGGACTAGAAGGGCGGAGATGGCCTGTTTCCATGCTGTAATTGTTCTATGGTTATATGGTTATAAGGACCTACACCATCCTGGCCACACACTCATCTCCCCGCTACCTTCAGGCAGAAGGTACAGGAGCCTGAAGACTGCAACGTCCAGGTTCAGGAATAGCTGCTTCCCTGCTGAAGCAAAGCAAGAATTTCATTGTCCTATCTGGGACACATGACAATAAACTCTCATGAATCTTGAAATATTTTGCCCAATCTCCACAGTGCTCAGAAATACAATGACAGATCCACTATTCTACATCGAGCATAACTCATGGAACAACAGCACCCGTGATGATTAGAACCTGCTCAGAACTGCAAAGAAGAGTCAATTTAGATTTTGTTGCCAACATGTAAGAATAGATTTAAACTCACCATCACTTGGTTTATGGAGGCAATTTCTGAGACATGGCTCCAGACAAGGTCCACTCTGTAGCTGTAAACCCTGGCTAAAACAGAGCAGTAATACCACCAACATTTAGTAATGGATTCATGCATTGTTAGGCCACTTTGGTCAAGCCTGTGTTTCTGCAGATATAAGACAAGCTGCTGAATGGTGCCAGTAAGTCGAGGGCCCAAGTCAGTGCAGATAAGAAATGTATGAGTATCTCTTCAATTGACAGAATGAATGAGATTTCTGCAGAGGACCTCCAAAGAACTGGAAAATGCATAAAGTTGTTTGGATAACTGCAAAAGCATTGTATATATTATAAATAATGTTGCTAGACAGTTACCCTGCAGTTTGTTGATTGGCCAAAGTGTTAAGCCCTGGCAAAGTTGTTTTGAATTCCAGGATAAATGTTGCATTATTCAAGTTAAGTTAGATTATTCCGGAAGCTTCTCCCAGAAACAATGTATGGGAGATTCTGTTATTGCCTTGGGGAACTGTCAATAATGCATTGCTGTAATTAATATGTTTGATTCGAGTGTAAAGAGACACCCCCTATGTAGTTCGGCCCCATAAGTTTCGGGGACCTATAAAAGGCAGCCACCCATGAGGTCCTTTATCGATCTTCTGGAAGAGCGCTTTGGACTGTATGACCTTTTGGAGTGTGTCTGTTTGCATGAGGCTGACAAGCTTGGCTTGGCAGACACAATGATCGAACCCACAGTGGTTTAGGTATCATATGGGTGAATTTGCTGTTCAATCTAAAAATAAAGTTTAGTTGTTCCAGTGCTTGACTCAGTGCTTTTTTGACTGAACTAGACTGGAGGGTTAGCTTAGAAGAGTGTATTTACATTAGGGGTTCATCCGGGATCTCAATGGACCCCCAATCACAAGCTTGTGATTAAGGGTGTTGAGCTATCCCGATCGCAAGAGCAGAAATCGGCGTCATCGGTTTTTGCATTAGTTTTAGTGCTTGGCAGAGTAGATCGATCATTTGCGGCCTTGTGAAAGGGTCCCAACGAGATCGTAGAACAGAGTCTAGCAAGCACTGGTGGCAAAAATGCCTTTAGGGTTAGAGGCCCTGCTAGGGTTGGGTTAAAGGCCCGTAAAACTTGGTCATAGCCTGTAGCTGCAGCTGCTGTAAGAAACCAAAAAACTATTCCGTAAAAAATAAAACTAGAGGTTCAAGGCCCTATCCAGGTCGGGTGTTGAATTGAGTTGATATTTCAAGATGACCTGGGTGTACCAGTGCTAAGCGGCTAAGCACTGCGTCGTTGCTGGGAGTGCGGATTGGAAACTTGCTCCAAAAATCGGCATCGACTGCCCACATGAAGAGGTTAAGCGCTGATGCCTGGTGGAAAGGAAGAAGCCTTTTTGACAGGGAGAGCCTATGTTGGTTAAAGTCCACGCCTGTTTAAGGTATCCGGATCTCTGAAAAGACAGAGACGGACCCTCGTAAAGGCATTGGGCTCTTAGTGGTTAGAGTATCAATTGGTTGAGAAAGAGTAATCCATTCGAGAATTCTATATCCGGACTAATTTTGAATTGCAATTTGCGTACATCGAGTTACGCACCAAAAAGCTAATTGGTCATATCAGAGCGAATTGAAATTCTTTGATTTAAATTCCCTTAATTCAGAATCTCATATTGAGGTACTGGACAATTTAAATTGTGCACATATTTTGTCGGATTAATCAGTGTATATGAAAACTTTGAAGTGTGTATAGTGTTTAAGATTGATCCCAAATCGCGGCTGATCAATGAGGAGATCATACCCTCTCTGATCGATTGTTGATTACTACGAAGCGAAGGGTAACTGAGAGAGGGAAAGTAATTTTTAGTAAAGAGTAACCTGACGGGAAAGGTACCCCTTACTCTAAGCATTTAGTGTGAGGAAAAAGTACCTGAAGGTAAAGAGTAGCTAATTAAAAACTAGTGCCCCTCAGCGAAGAGTACCATAGGAAGGGGAAAGTCTTCTGTATCGGAGGGAGAGGCTCATTGGTTGATAGCAGCGCAACACGGGAATGAAATATTGTAATTTGCTTTTGAAACTGTGTATTAAAGTTTGCTGTTGGTGTGTTGTGGTCAGTTTATTGCATTGCCTGTTATAGAATTTAGTGAATCTTAAGTGTACATGTTTCCTTCTGATTTGAATTGTGTAAAAATGCTTTGTTGCTTGCAAGACACATTTGGAAAGTGTATAAGATCATGAATTGTTATATTGTACTGATTGTGTATTGTTTAAGAATTTTCAGTGTTAGAAATCTGGGGTAATAGTGGGTTAAAGTGATAATATAAGAATTTGCTTTAGTTGGGATCATATAATTAATGCAGCCCGATCCATGGTTGTTCGATCGGGGGTTCGTATCCTTCTGATGGATTGCTTCGGGGGAGGGATTGTTCCGTTAACCAAGCACACCACGAGGAGGAATTAAAATAGTGTGTGATTTAATTGTGATAATAAGTGAATGTTTGTAGTTTATATTGGAGTGTGGTTCTGTTTACTTATAATAGGTGGTATAGTTTCTTGCTTGGGTATAGTTTTACTTGTGTGGTTTGGGTTTATTGTCTCTGTTAAATTGAAGTATTTTGAGTGGGAGAGACTGCTGCTGAAAAGTATATTTGAATATTAAGCACCTTAATCTGGGAGACTGAAGGTTCTTCCGGAGCTGTTTACAGGTTGGAAGTTGGATGAGTGGTTGTGAATAGAGTGATTGAATAGCGATTGAATAGTAGATTGGAAAGATTGACTGTACGATTGTGTGAGAAAGGTATGAGAATGTTAGCGCTTTGGAGACGTTGGCTATTGTTCGGGAGCGATCTGGGTAGCCTTGGAGACTGAAATGGGAGGAGCGGATTATTGAAGAGGTGTGAGGTGTTAGTGAGTCAGTAATGTATCTGTATCTGTATTGTTTCTATTGAACAAGGACATGGGGAATAATCTGGAGAAGGATATAGCTACCACTTCTAAAAGCACATTACAAATAATACCTGATGAATTCACCTCTGAAAGTCGAGAGGTTACGAATATTTTCAGGAAATTTAAATAAAGAGTTAGGAAATTAATTTTGGCTGATGGGAGGCCTGAAGTCAGTGACGGGGATAAGATACATAGAGAAAATTATCCAGCAATATGTGGATAGTGAAGAAGGAAATTAACTTATAGAGTTATGGAGAATGTATTTTACGAAGAGGAAAGTGAACAAATAAGTTGTTAGGTTAACAAATTGGAGGACGGCATCCTCAAAGTTGGGAATAGAGCTAAAAGAAGTGGGAGCTAGTTCTTCTCTGGATATTTCAGAAAATAAAGAGAAAGATATTAAAAATCGAAAGCAGGAGCAGAGAAGTGCGGAGACTCTTAAAGGGGAGTTGGCCCCGGTAACTCTTAAAGGGGAAGTGGCCTCGATGATAATTACATTTAGCAAGAGAGCGGTGGTCAGTGTGGACATCGAAGGGAGGGAAGCCCAATATTTTAAAAGATGGGCAGACTTTTTTGGTATAGAATCACAGCCTTCTTCCAAGCCATCTCACGTTTCCAATCCTAAGGCACTGTGTGCAGCTTGTGAACAGGGCACTCGAGTGGAGTGATGCCACCTACAGACGCCCCCATTCCAGCAAAACCCAGTTCGACAATGACCATGAATGAAGACCCAGTCAAGAAAGATTCACCTGCTTCATTTGGGGAATATTTGAAACTTAACCTGTATGGACATTACTCTGACTCTCGAAGCTTATGGGACGCAGTGCAACGATTGATCACCCCGAAGGAATACACTACATTTTTGACAATTTTGGGGTACCCTACACATGAAGCCTTAGTGGAGGGGGTAGCAAAAGAGGATGACAGAAAAAAGGCTATCTTTGCTGCTCGTATTAAATCCTTCCAGGGACCAATGGAATTAATACAAAACATTGGAAATTAGATCAAAAGAAGAGGAAAAGTTTGAGGCTTGGATCCCGCCAGATTACCTTAGGGACATGCCTATTCAGGAGCCTGTTTTTCCTCAGTTCTATGGGAGAAGAGACAGAATGGTTAGACCAGATCAATGTTATGTCTGTAGAGATACAGAGCATTGGAGTAAAGCTTGCCCCATGAGGGATCAAAGAGGAGGAAGGGGTCGAATGAGAGGGTCAAGATGTCCAAGAAGTCTATGGATCCCTAGGGGCTATAGGAATACTTGGGACCCTGAAGATCAAAGGAGAGGATGCTGGCCAGAGGATGAGGGGGCGGGAAACCAAACACCTTTCCCACAATCAAATCCATTTCTGTAGTCCTGATCTGCCAGCCAGTCCAGAGTGTGGATGGAGTAACCTGACCCCTGCCTCAGAAACCAGAAATGAAATCTGAGGAAATAAAACTTACCCTCCTCATAACACTGAGATGGTCATGGGGAAATAGTAACAACCGCTATTCAAAATCAGAACGAGAGAAACCCCTTACAAATACCTGGAAGAAAGTCATAAAGAAGAGGTAGCAATTCTAAGAAACTGCCTTAATTGTGTCAAATTAGGATCAAGAACAGCCCACTGATAGAAAAGAGCATAAAAAATAATAAATAAACCAAAAAAGAGACAAAGTAGCTGGTGTCAAAAGACAAAGAAAATAACTCAAAGGAACTTTGATTGGCATTAGGGAAAGGAAGAAAATAATCTATTGCGCAGGAGGTGTAGGACTGAGGAATAGGAGCAAGTGTAAACTTGTTTAATAACTTTTTGTCGAGTTGTTGTGCCTTCAGGACAGTACTGCTTATAACACGCCACTATCTGGGGAGTGAGGTAAAAGAGTATGTGGACTCTCAAGAACGGGCAGAAGACACAGCTCAGGTAGGATGTGTAACCATCATTTCCATCCAAGTAGCCCCCAGAAAACAGAGACCAATAGAGAGAAAGAAGTGATACAGTCCTGTCCCTTTAACGTTCACAATCAAGAAGAGGCCAACAGAAAAGAAAGACTGCTCCTCATAGTGTTATTCCTACTCCTGCAGATTTGACATCAAGAGGAGAAAGAAGATATAAATACCCTAGTGTAATATACTAATGCATATTCATGTATATGTTAATAAGTTGGTACTCAATATAAGCAGGGAATGTTGGGTAATAAAACTCTCTCTCGTGATCCAGGCAGCCTGCATTTAAGTTGTTAGTCATTCTGCCATCCGGAATATAACAAAATTGGCGACGAGGATGGAATAGAGTTTGTGAACTCATCCTTTAAACATAGTGCAAGACTGTTTTGCAACATGCAGTGTTGTTTATCATTTTAAACAGTAAATACGGAGTTGTGTCGCAGTTGTTTGCAAGCTGGACTTGATAGGCCGCAGATCCTTTTATGCCGGGGACTGTAGTTTAAAGCAGCAGCTGTAAAAGTCGGTGCAAGTTTGTCAGGCTATCTGTATGTTGTGTGTACATGGCAAGAAGTCGTCCTTGGGATTGAATAACATTTTAGACTGAGTTTATTTTATCAAGTTCCTTAAGCTGTATAGCCTTTGTACTGCTAAGTTTTAGGTGAATTGTAACGCCAGAACAGACAGGAATTCGGGGTCTTCGAACGGACTTAAAAAAAAAGAGAACGACACTATGGCAGCATCGCACTGGCTACATCGGAAACCTTGGCACTCTTGACAAGAGTAGAGTGCCGTTCAGCTCCTATATGGAGAGAGCAAACATGGTTTTCACGGCAAACAATATAATGGTGATTAGTGGTGAAGGAGAGATAGTGACTGAAACAAATAAGGCCGTTTGCGAACACATGAAAGCGATTCTGCTCATGGAGATTGGTCCTGAAGTGTATGGCACACTCGTGAATCTCCTTGCGCCCTTAAAGACAAAAGACATGCCATTCAATGACATTATGAAGAAGTTGGAGGAGCACTTCAACCCAAAGCCTCTGGAAATTGCAGAAAGCTACAAATTTGACACTAGAAACTCAAAGCAGTATGAGACAATCAATGAGTGCATTGTTGCTTTGATAAACTTTGATAAACTTAACTTTGAATTGTAACTTTGGAACCTTTCTCGGATGTGCACTACGCGACACATTTGTTTGTGGTCTAGTTGATGAACGAATTCAGTCCAAACTCATGAACACTCCAGATCTTACATTCGAGAAAGCATACAAGATTGCTACCACAATGGAGATGGCATCAAAGAATGCTCGCGTTTCGTCCACCACGGATTGCAGTGGCCATTTACAGTCACAAGTCAATGCCTTGGTCAAACCAAAGTATGTCAGGGAGCTGTGTCCAGCCAATTGTCATCGTACCAATGGTAATCACTCATCCCAATTTTGTCAGTTCAAAATGGCCAAGTGCTATAACTGTTAGAAGAAAGGCCATATCACCTCAGCATGTCGGGCCAAGCTTAAACCAGGAAATCAACAATCTGAGGGAAACAAGCAACAACACCAGAGAAGAGTTCACAACTTGGAGATGAACCCAGATGGAAATGAACTTGGGTTGCACACCATTCATGCAACCAATATCGATAAGCCTACAACTAGCCAAGGCAAGGACTTTCGAACTAAACTATTGATTAATGAACTGTTAATCAATATGTGTATTGACACGGCAGCAGAATAGAAATAGACTGGAAGAACATTTTCAGCATCGATTTGTCCAAATCACATCTTGAAAACATCAAGGGATATGGGGAGAAGGCGGGCACGGGTTATTGATAGGGACGATCAGCCATGATCACACTGAATGGCGGTGCTGGCTCGAATGGCCGAAAGGCCTCCTCCTGCACCTATTTTCCATGTTTCTAAACAAACATGCAAACATTTTTGCTGACAGTTACACGGGAATAACAGGGTACTCTGCAAACATTCGACTTAAGCAAGATGTGAGACCTGTGTATTGTCGACCAAGACCTGTACCATATGCACTAAAGTAACAAGTGGAGGAAGAACTCAACAGGATAGAGTGGAATGGAGTACTCGCGAAGACAGACCAGAGAAACTGGGCATTGCCAATTGTGGCTGTACCCAAGGCCGATAAAACTGTTTGCCTATGTGGTGACTACAAAGTCACAATCAACCAAGCTGTTGACAATGAACAATATCCGTTACCACCCTCGCAAGATCTGTACGCAGAACTTGCAAGGTTGCGTAAAGAGTCTTCACTAAACTGGATTTGTCTCATGCTTATGCCCAACTCAATGTCAACAAGGAAAGTCAGCAGTACTTGACTATCAACACACATAAGGGCTTGTATTCATATATACAAAGCTGCCCTATGGTGTGAAATCCTCCCCAAAAATGTTTCAGACTGGCTGGACCAAATATTACAAGACATTCCGCACTGTGTGTGCAACCAGGATGACCTACTAATATTCACAGAGGGCATGGTAGAACATCTGGAAATCCTCGAGCAAGTTCTCACACGACTGAACTGCCACAATGTCAAACTGCGACAAAGTAAATGTGCATTTGGGCAATCAGAGGTGGTCTATCTTGTACTCAAAGTAGATGACAATGGACTTCACCCTGTGAAGGCAAAAGTGGAAGCAATAGTGAATGCTCCAAAACCCAACAATGTGTCAGAGTTACGATCATTCCTTTGGATGGTGCAGTTCTATGCACGATTCCTTCCAGATTTAACAATAGTGCTAAACCACTACATCATCTGCTACAAAAAGATGGGAAATGGATGTGGGAAAAGGAAGAGCAACGTGCATATGACACCTACAACGAAAACTTGACAAGTGACAAACACCTTGTTCACTACGATACGACACGCAAAATGAAACGTGCTTGTGATGCTTCAAGTTATGGTGTAGGTGCAGTGATCTCTCACATAATGAATGACGGACAGGAAAAGCCTATTGTCTTTGCATCCCGCACCCTGTCACCGAGTGAATGCAACTATGCACAGATAGAAAAGGAAGCACTCAGCATCGTATTAGGAATCAAGAAATTCCATCAGTTTCTTCTCAGCAGACCATTCATCCTAGTGACTGATCACAAGACACTGCTAGTGCCACTTGGTCCCAAGTCAGCTATACCATCCATAGCGGCATCAAGGATGCAGCTCTGGGCAATTTTACTGTCCCAGTATGACTACAAGGTGTACAGAAGCTCCAAGTGCAACGCAGTTGCAGATACGTTGTCCCAGTTGCCCCATGAGAACTCTGACGTGGGAAGTGAGAACTCAATCTATACAGTGGCTTGCAAAAGTTTTCATACCCCTTGAACTTTTCCACATTTTGTCACGTTACAACCACAAACGTAAATGTATTTTATTGGGATTTAATGTGATAGACCAACACAAAGTGGCGCGTAATTGTGAAGTGGAAGGAAAATGATACATGGTTTTCAAATTTTTTTACAAATAAAAAACTGGAAAGTGTAGCGTGCAAAAGCCTTCAGGAGAGAGAATCTCAACATTTTTTAAGCACTAATAACTCTTTTATTTTTCATGGATGGGAAAAATCCTCTTATCCTGTGCAGCGGAGGGGGACTCTGAGTAAGATTGCCGAAAATCACAGCCATAAGTGGAACAATAACAACAGGAAGTGTACAAGATCAGACTTTTTGTAATATACATACTGGACCAAGTGTGACCCATTGGGCCCCATCCCCTACACGTCACATGGGAGGGCTGGTCCCCAAACTTGGTGTTGATGCTCACCCTGGAGACAGGCACCCACCAGAGCCAATCACCCTATCACCCTTTCCCCCCAACGTAACCCGTACGCCCAACAATATTCCACCATTCACCCATAGACCCCAACTCCACAGGCGTGGCTCTTTTCCCTCATCCCTAACACTCCTCTTCAGCCTCCCTCATCGCCCCCCTCACCTCCTCCCCTCCTCCACTCCCTTCTTCACCTTTTCCTCCCTCTCCTTTCCCCTACCCTCAGTCACTCCCTTCCCTTCTGGGTTGGCGTCAGCACTCCCTTGAGCCAATCAATCCTTCCCAAGGGGGTTGGGGTAGGGGGGGTGGGGTGGGTCGCAGTGTGCACTCCCTGGAGGCAATGAATTGACAAAATTTGGGTCAGCATCGGAGCTCCCTGGCGGAAACAAATCCTTTCCACATGGGGGGGGGGGGGGGGGGTGGGTTGCTTTGAGTCACCGTCAATCCTTCCCACATGGAGGGGGGGGGGGGAAATCTCACTCTCTCCTCATTTCCCTTGAAGCTGCTGATCCCATTGTCTCTCTGTCGCCTCTCCCTCCCTCTACCTTTCCCTACCTTAAGTCACTCCCTCCATCACCTCTCCCTTTTTGCACTCCCCAACAAAAGACAATTTTTAAATAACATTTCTTCTCCTCTCATCCCCCACTCCGTCAACTCTCATAGCTTCTGTATAGGCAGCAGTGATGTCATTTTCGGTTTTCGGTTT
Organism: Raja brachyura; assembly: GCA_963514005.1. The sequence goes on from OY740784.1 coordinate 67,461,039, forward strand.
TCGGAATCTTCATGGCTGCTTGTGTCAATGAGATCCCATTGCGATTGGATGACTGTGAGATGCCAAGCTGCTAGAAAGGCCTCCCACTCACAGGTAGCTAGTATTTTCAGTTGGCTTTTTTAAAACTTTAAATATCAGTAACGTAAAATATAACATCAAATGTGAAGAAACTTGATACTAACGACCACGGGAAAAAGCTGAGTACGATTCTGCAAAGGAATTTGCATTATTATGCACCGTTTAGGCGTAGTTCCTTGATCAGACAGACAGACAGACAGACAGACAGACAGACAGGCAGACAGACAGACAGACAGACAGACAGACAGACAGACAGACAGACAGACAGACAGACAGACAGACAGACAGACAGACAGACAGACAGACAGACAAGATATTTAATAGTAAGTAGACATAGATAGATTACTGTAAAAACGATCCGTTTTTGGCTAAATTTGAGCAGATACTCTTTGGGTTTTTTAAGTCACAGAAATTGCTCTGATTTTGGTACCAAAAAGGTTCAGCTTCCATTAGGAGTGTGCAATTGATACAATATGATAGAACTTTATTCATCCCCAGAGGGAAATTGGTCTGCCAACAGTCATAACACGCAACAAGGTACACGAAAACTTGAAATTAAAATTGAATTAAAAGTGACAAAAAGAAAACAACAAGCGACTTGGCTGACTGCAAACAAACAAACAAATGAACACAGGCTTATCCTGTGAGCAGAGGATTCAAAAACTAGAGTGCTACCCCCACCCCTCACAACCGCCCCGTCCCCCCATCACCCCGTCCCCCACACCTTTGTTCTCCCAACGTCCCAAACGGCAGTCCCCCCGTGCAGGGTCCCCATGATTCTTCGCAGCAGTTCCCCCCCCCCCCCCCCTTTAGTGCTTACCCTACAAGTGTTGAAGCTGTATTTATTTTCTCAAAATGACACAGTCTCCCTATTGTAACACTACCTACTTTAGTTTAAAAAAACTATTCAGCAATTGCTATAATAATGGGTTCCACAAAAAGCTGGAGAAACTCAGTGGGTGCAGCAGCATCTAAGGAGCGAAGGAGATAGGCGATGTTTCGGGTCGAGCTATAATAATGTGTTTCTTCACACATAAATCTCTGGTGTCCACAGCCATGATAATGGTAGCAGTTTAGAATAATTGTTCACTGTTTATGGTGCTAATTGGAAGAACTTTGTTTGGTTGGTTTGCTGTGTTGCAAATAAGTGACTACAATGTGCATTTTTAATTAGTTTGCTGCTCTTGAAAGAGAGGTTCAAATCCCTTCTTCTGTGTAAATAGTGAATGGGTCTGTGATGCCCTGGCCTCCACACCAGTGATATCACTTGAAGAATACTGTCTATAATCTATAATCAAATGCATATCTGATCAGTTGTATGTTTGTGGTGAAAAGCAGACCTGTTGCCCTTCTCCTTTAAACGATAATGATTGCTGCAAATGGAATAGTGCAAGAGAACAGCTATTTTATGGATAGCATATACTTAAGTTACTGAATGCTGGTGGCAGAGGGGATGCATGTTCAGGGTGTGGGATGGATATTAGTTGCTTTGTCCTGGATGTACACACTGTTTGAGGTGTGCAGATCTTGGGGAGGGGAGAAAATGCCATAACTTGTAGCTTGACATGTGGCCTGTAAATGGTGGAATGGAAACATTCTTGCTGCAGAATATCCAACCTCTAATATGCTCTTGTAGCCACGGTAATTATGGGGTTGGTACAGTTGACTTTTTGTTCATTGGTGACCCACAGGTTGTTGATGGTTTGAAAATCAGAACAGTAATCTTACTGATAATTACAAATAGATGCTGAGACTTCCACTTGTTCAATTGTTGGAGCAAAATGGAAAAGGCCACGTGGAGTAACGGGTGATTTATTAAAACTAGTGCGCACCAGGAGACCATTCAACGCTGGTTTCCCTAGTGCGAGTTTGGTATGGTTTTTATAATCTCAGAATACAAGATTACATAGAAACTTCATTAACAGTAAAACTAGGTTATGATTACAGAATGGAGCCGAGAGAAAAACTTACTTGGGTATGAAACTAAATAAAATGATTATCCACATGTCTAACTTCATTGACAGTAGATCCAATTTTTTGTTACAACGATGGGTGCATGCTGTGACATAATCAGTGAAGTTCCTGAAAGTTGGGTGTCATCACTGTTACATTCCGTGTCTCCACTTTTAGGCTTTGTCCATTTTAGTGCTCTGTCACAATAGACAATAGATAATAGGTGCAGGAGTAGGCCATTCAGCCCTTCGAGCCAGCACTGCCATTCAATGTGATCACGGCTGATCATTCCCAATCAGTACCCCGTTCCTGCCTTATCCCCATATTCCCTGACTCCACTATCTTTAAGAGCCCTATATAGTTCTCTCCAGAAATTATCCAGAGTACCAGCCTCTGAGGCAGAGAATTCCACAGACTCACAACTGTGAGAAAAACTGTTTCCTTGTATCCGTTCTAAATGGTTTACCCCTTATCCTTAGACTGTGGCCCATGGTTCTGGACCATATTAGCACAATCCACATCCATATTTACTAGTGATTAGCCCTCACTATTATTTCCCTGATAACAAAGGTGATGGTTGTCTGCTACCTCTGCTTCGTGAATTGCATTTGTTACTCATTTGTACATGCCTGAATGTTGTCTAACTCTTGCTTGTACTGCTTTATTTGCTTGGAATTTTTCAATGGAATCCAACATAGCATGATCAGGAGCAGCTCATTCAGTTCTTTGATCCTGCTTTACCATTTGTCATGATCATGTGTGATCCTACAGGTTCAGTACTCATTTCCTTCGTTGTCCCCATAATCTTTATTTATTTTGCTTTTACAACCATATCTAGATTGTTTTCCACATTGCTGGAACAGCTTGGTGAGAGGCATTACAGATACTTCAACACTTGAGTTGAGGAATTGTAAAGGCAAGAAGACACTAATTGGTGTTATCTACAGACCCTCAAATAGTAGCCCGGGTGTAGGGTGTAAGTTGCAGCAGGAGTTAAAACTGGCATGTAACAAAGATAATGCCACTTTGGTGATGAGGGATTTCAATATGCAGGTAGACTGGGAAAAACAGGTTGGTTCAGAACCCCAAGAAAGAGAGTTTGTAGAGTGCCTCCGAGATGGATTCTTAGAGCAGCTTGTGATGGAGCCGACCAGAGAAAAGGCAATTTTGGATTTAGTGTTATCTAATGAACCAGATTTGATAAGAGAACTCGAGGTAAAGGAACCGCTTGGAGGTAATGATCATAGTATGATTAGTTTTAATCTGCAATTTGAGAAGGAGAAAGTTACATCGGAAGTGGCAGTGATGCAGTTGAACAACGGGGGCTATGAAGGCAAGAGAGAGGAGATGGCAAAGGTAGACTGGAAAGTGATCCTAGCAGGAATGACGGTGGAACAGCAATGGCAGGAATTTCTGGGCATAATCCGGAAGATGCAGGATCATTTCATTCCAAAAAGGAAGAAAGATTCTAAGGGGAGTAGGAGGCAACCGTGGCTGACAAGAGAAGTTAGGAATAGAAGGAAAAGATGTATAACACAGCAAAGAGTTGCCAGAAGCCAAAGGATTGGGAAACTTTCATACGACAACAGAAGGAAACAAAACGGGCAATACAGGCTGAAAAGATGAAGCACAAGTGAAAGCTGGCCAGGAATATAAAGAAGAACAGTAAAAGCCTTTTTAGATACGTTAAGGGAAAAAGAGTAGCAAAGTCAAATGTGGATCCCTTGAAGGCTGACACGGGTGAAATTATTATTGGTAACAAGGAAATGGCAGAAGAGATGAATGGGTCCTGCGGATCTGTCTTCACTTAGGAAGACACAATCAATCTCCCAGGTACTGGAGGACAGAGGATCTAAGGGGCTGGAGGAACTGAAAGAAATGTTCATTAGGTGAGAAATAGTATTAAGTAAGCTAATGGGACTGAAGGATGATAAATCTCCTGGGCCAGATGGTCTGCATCCCAGGGTTATCAGGGATGTGGCTCTAGAAATAGTGGATGCATTGGTGATCATTTTCCAATGTTCAATAGATTCAGGATCAGTTCCTGTGGATTGGAGGATAGCTAATGTTATCCCACTTTTCAAAAAAGGAGCAAGAGAGAAAACGGGAAATTACAGACCAGTTAGCCTGACTTCGGTGGTGGGAAATATGCTGGAGTCAATTAGTAAATAGGTAATAATGGGACATTTGGATAGCAGTAAAAGGATTAGTCCAAGTCAACATGGATTTATGAAAGGGAAATCATGCTTGACTAATCTTCTGGAATGTTTTGAAGTTGTGACAAGTAAAATGGATGAAGGGGTGCCAGTGGATGTAGTGTATCTGGACTTTCAGAAAGCCTTTGATAAGGTCCCGCACGGGAGACTGGTGACTAAAGTTAGAGCACATGGTATTGGGGGTAGGGTGTTGATAAAGAGTAGGAGTGAACGGGCCCTTTACAGAATGGCAGGCAGTGGCGAGTAGACAAGGCTCGGTGTTGGGGCCGCAACTGTTTACCACATATATTAATGATTTGGAAGATGGAATTAGGAGCAACACTAGCAAGTTTATGGATGACACAAAGCTGGGTGGCAGTGTGAACTGTGAAGAGGATATTAGGAAGTTGCAGGGGGACCTGGACAGGTTGAGTGAGTGGGCAGATGCATGGCAGATGCAATATAATATAGATAAATGTGAGGTTATCCACTTTGGCGGCAAAAACAAGGGGGCAGATTATTATCTCAATGGGGTTAGGTTAGGAAAGGGGGAGGTGCAGCGAGACCTGGGTGTCCTTGTATACCAGTCACTGAAAGTTGGCATGCAGGTACAGCAGGAATAGGAATAAAGATGTCCTTCTGCAGTTGTGCAAGGCCCTGCTGAGACCACATCTGGAATATTGTGTGCTGTTTTGGTTTCTTAATTTGAGGAAAGATATCCTTGCTATTGAGGGAGTGCAGTGTAGGTTCACGAGATTGATCCCTGGGATGGCGGGATTGTCATATGTCGAAAGATTGAAAAGACTAGGCTTGTATTCACTGGAGTTTAGGAGGATGAGGGGGATCTTATAGAAACATCTATATTACTGTTCTTAAGTCTGTTCTTAACCACTTCCTGTTGTTCTCTACAGTGATTTTAGAAAGAAACACTGCCACTTACGGCTGTTATTTTTTGGCCATCTTACTCAGAGTCCTCCTCCACTGCGCAGGTCAAGAGGATTTTTCCCATTGATGAAAAATAAAGGAATTATTAGTGTTTAAAAAATGTTGAGATTCTCTCTCCTGAAGGCCACACCCCTTCCGGAGGGTCTTAAAGCCCAGAAGTGTGGAGCTGCTTCAGTTCTCTGCCAAATTGGTGGAGGGAGAGTCGGAATTCTGAACTGTGAATAATGCTGAACACATGTCTACTGAACTGTAAGTGGTTTTACTGATCTGTCAGTGCCCTTAATGGTGTTTGAAAATTTATTTTGCAAATGCAAAAGTGTGTATTGTTTTGAAAGTGCTAAAGCTGTGTTGCCTTTAGTTTTGAAAATGCTAAAGCAAGCTGTGTTGCCTTTGGTTTTGAAAGTGCTAAAGCAAGCTGTGTTGCCTTTGGTTTAGAAAGTGCTAAAGCAAGCTGCCCTGCCTTTGGTTTTGAAAGTGCTAAAGCAAGCTGCCTTGCCTTTGGTTTTGAAAGTTCTAAAGCAAGCTGCCTTGCATTTGGTTTTCAAAATGCTAAAGCAAGCTGCCTTGCATTTGGCTTTGAAAGTGCTAAAGCGAGTTCCCTTGCCTTTGGTTTTGAAAGTGCTATAGTAAGCTGCCTTGCCTTTGGTTTTGAAAGTGCTAAAGCGAGCTGCCTTGCCTTTGGTTTTGAAAGTGCTAAAGTGAGCTTCCTTGCCTAATCAGAGCTGCCTTTCCTAATCAGAGCTGCCTTTCCTAATCAGAGCTGCCTTTCCTAATTAGAGCTGCCTTTCCTAATTAGTGCTGCCTTGCCTAATTAGAGCTGCCTTGCTTTCTATATAATTAAAAGTCTAATCTTGACCACTTCCTGTTTGCTTTTTATATTGATTTTATTAAAAACACTACCACATACGGCTATGATTATTGGCCATCTTACTGAGAGTCCTCCTCTGCTGTTTCTCTGCTCTGCCATCGATGAAAAATAAAATAATTATTAGTGTTTAAAAAATGTTGAGATTCTCTCTCCTGTCAATCACGTCATGAAGGCCACACCCCTTCTGATGGGAGGGGGAGGGACTATACAACCCAGCAGTGTGGGCATGGCTCAGTCTCCGCAAGATGGGAGAGGGAGAGGTCACGACTCGCTGACTTTAGTGGCCCAAAATGGTATAAAACTGCACTTGAATTTGGTGCCCTTGCATCCTGCTTGAAATGGAATTTCAAGGAATAGCTGTGAGTCAACTGTGAGCCCACCAGCCGTACGTGAGTGAGCTGCTGGCACAACAGGCTTGAGTGACTGAGCCACCAGCCCAAGAATCCATTCGGCCCACAATGTCCATACTAGCCCTCTGGAAACCAGTCCCTTCAGCGCATAACACCCTTACTTGCGCTCCAGAAAGTGCCCCCCATCCACTGGCCACCATTATTGGAATTGGTGGAGAGGTGGAATATTGCATTAGGGGACCAGCCCTCCCGTGTGATGCTGGGACCCAACGGGTCCCACTTAGTCTAGTCAAACATTATAAAAGGAATGGACTTGCTAGATGCCGGAAAATTGTTTCCAATGTTGAGCGAGTCCAGAACCATGCGCCACAGTCTTAGAATAAAGGGGAGGCCATTTCAGACTGAGGTGAGAAAAAACGTTTTCACCCAGAGAGTTGTGAATTTGTGGAATTCCCTGCCACAGAGGGCAGTGGAGGCTAAGTCACTGGATGGATTTAAGAGAGAGTTAGATAAAGCTCTGGGGGCTAGTGGAATCAAGGGATATGGGGAGAAGGCAGGCATGGGTTATTGATATGGGACGATCAGCCATGATCACACTGAATGGTGGTGCTGGCTTGAAGGGCCGAATGGCCTCCTCCTGCATCTATTTTCTATGTTTTCTATGTTTCTATAATACCACATCCTATATGTTCTCTGGAAACCCAGCACTTGTTGAGAATACTGCACTTGTATCCAGTATTCTCATTTCTTTCTTGGAGTGAAATATGATAACAATCATTTCTGGGTCATCATATTATTATATGCAACCCTCCCCACTTGTGATACAGCAGAAATTAGCCCCTATTTTTCCTGGAAACAACTTTTAGTGGTCACATACAAAATATCTATTTAATTGCACATTGCTGCTCTGGATCCTCATTAAGGTAAGTCTCACATTTACCTTTACATTTACTTTTATGATCTTCAACCCAACCTAAGGTGTCAAGCCTATTTTCCCTTTGTGATCTATATAATTTTGTTAGATAATTTTACATTTTAATTCAATGTGATCATGGCTGGGTGATTAGGAAAGCCTTAAATAAAATGGTGCATGCAATGATCAAGCCTTCAAGATTTTCTGAGTACATGCACATTGTCAGTGCTAAGGGTGAACATATTCCTGGAAAATAACGTGTATGCAGGCTTTATAATTAGACAGTGAGTGCAAAAAGCATTCACAAATCCAGGCATTCAAAATAAATCAATAAATCTCTGTCTCCCTCCTTGTTGAGCTGATTAGAATTGGCACAGAACCGTGCAAAGCACAATGTAACCTGACCTAAGTAATGATAAAGTGCAGATAGACATGTATGGCTCCCACCCCTAGAGGTTTTATGAAAGGACTCAGATTCATAAAGGCACATTTGTCACTTTCATAGTGTCTAAACTGTATCCTTACAAACAAGTGGCCATGAGTCACTTTTTAACTACTTGTATTTTTCTACCTAAGACTTAAGGAGCAACTCCATTCAATAGACATTATAATAGCTTCTGTAGGTATATAACAAGAAAGGGACTAGATCAAACAAATATTGGTTCCTTGAAGGATGAAACTGAAGAATTACTAAGGATAAATAAAGAAATGGTAGAGATTTAAAATGTCTCATTGAATCAGTCATATTATAAGAAAACACAGAAAGTGTCCCACAATATGCAATATGTAACATGTGAATATGTGATTCTGTTCCATTCTGTTTGTTGTTTGTTTATTTGTTTGTTTCTTTGCACAAATTCCACGAGCATTGCCACTTTTCATTTCACATCTCGTATGTGTATGTGACAAATAAACTTGACTTGACTTGAAGAGATAACCAAGGAACTGTTGCAAGAGTGGAACTTAAAACAATCAATGTCACATAAGAACAAAATACTCTGGGCAAACTAATGGAGCAAGAGGCTCAGTTCTTCTGGCCACAACGGCCTGCAAGCTAAGATCTCAAAGAAAGTAAATACTTTGGTTCCAATCTACCAAATTCCCCAGGATTCTGGAGAAGTCCAAGAAGATTGGAAACTGAAAATATAGTATCAGCATCCAAGAATCGAGAGAGAGCAAATCCAAGAAACAACAGACTATTGGGTCTAACATCTAAGATTGGGAAAAAATGATTTTAAGAAAGAAATGACAGGAACGTTAGATAATTATAAGACATACAGGAAGAGACAATGTGGTTTTGTGAAAAGAGAACCTGTTTAATAAATGTTGTAAAGTTTGTTGAGGATGTAACAAACAGGGTGAAGAAAGGGGAACTGGTATATGAAGCATATATTATTTTTTAAAAGTCATTCAATAATCGGCCACATAAAATATTAACTGCACCACATAAGAGAATATGGACACATAAGAAACTACAAATGCTAGATTCTTGTGCAGAACATACAATACAAGACAATACCGTTTATTGTCATTTGAACCTCATTGAGGTTCAAACGAAATTTAGTTTCTGCAGTCATACATACAAGAAAGTGTTGGAATAACTCAGTGGGTCAGGCAGCATCTCTGGAGGGCATGGAAAGTTTCAGGTCAGGAATTTTCTTCGTAATGAATATGAAAAGATGAAATTGGGAATATTATTTGGTAAGTTATATGAAAGAAGAGATTCAGTATCAAGGAGACATTTTGAAAGGAATAATTGAACTGAGCAATTATGAAGAAGGGTCTCGACTCTTCTATTTCCTTTGCTGCATAGATGCTGCCTCACCTGCTGAGTTTCTCCAGCATTTTTGTCCTCCTTTGATTTTCCAGCATTTGCAGTTCCTTCTTAAACATTGAACTGAGCAATGTCAGCATTGATTCATGATTCACTAACCTACTTGATTTTTTTTGAGGTTGCAATAAGATGAATAGCTGCAGTATGTGGAAATTGGTGATGTGATATATTTGGATTTTTGGGAGGCATTCAATAAATTCCCACGGAGGAGCTTATTCGGCATGGTTAGAGCACAGAATATTGGGGGTCTTTGTATTGAAATTGATTGTGAATTTGTTATTAGATGGAAAGCATAGAAAGGGAATAAATGTATCCTTCTCAGGTAGCCAGTGTGTTGCTAGTGGAATATCAAATGGCAGTAGTTCTTGGGACTCAGCTGCTCACAATCAATATCAGTGCTTGGGCTGAAGAGTCCAAATGGCTTATTTCCATGTTTGCTGAGGATACTAAGCTAGGCGATGGCAGAGGGGAATGTAAAGAAGCTTCAAGGGCATATAGACAATCTAAATGAGTTTTGGAGAATATGCCGATAATGTGGAATAATATAAAATCATCCAGTTTAGCGTGAAATACAGAAAATCCTTTTAAAATGGTGCGAGATAGGTAATCATGTGTAAAAGGGACATAAGTGCACTTGTGTACAAATCACTGAAAGCCAACATGCAGATGTAATGAGCAATTTAAAGGCAAACAGTGTATATAAAATAGAATTTGAATGCAGAAATTGTGCTATACTGTTCGATGTTTTTTGTTCTGTATACTACCTACAGCTTTGGTCTCCCTGCTTATGGATAGAAGGACTTGTATTGGAGACAGATTGCTGGCTTTATTCCTGAGAGGAAGCAGTTAATGTGTAAAGACTTATAGTAATTGGAATTCAGAAGATTGAGAGGTGAACTTATTGAAGCATATGCTATTCTCAACCTGTATGTCTTTGCAGCATGGCAGGAAACCAGAGCACCTAGAGAAAACCCATGCGGTCATTGGGAGAACGTACAAATTTCAGACAGACAGAACCCAGTCTCTGGCATTGTAAGGCAGCAGCTCTACCACTGGATTGAAATGGATTAATGATTAGTCAGATTGGGTTAAATGATGCAGCAGACTCAATGGTACAATTGACCTATGTTAGCTCCTGTTTCTAATATATTTATATTCTTACAGAAATTGACTGGAGGAGAAATCCAGTCATTGAATGTGGGCTGAGGTCATCGTACCAAAAAAGCACATGGCTCCTTTGTGTACATAGGAACTGCAGTACTCCAGCAATGTTAATTCATGACTGGGCACTAATTTAAAATTTCTCATCAAATAATGTGACAATTGGTGTCCCTCATACACATTCATTGCACAAACCCGCTGATATGCAAAATGATTTGTCCGGTATAAGATATTACTCATGGATTCTGAGATTCAATTAATGGATTGCATCTCCTCAGAATTCATATTTATTAACAGTATTGCCTGAAGAAAAGAAAGCTGAACAACTTGTAAGTATCTATTTGACCCCTTAAGCTCTGATTATAAATTTGTTTTGCAAAAAATGGATCACTCGCTTCAGAAGTAAACACAGCTCTATTGAAAAACCTCACACATTTATGGAATAACCTTTCAGTTTATTGCAGACAACCCTGCTTTCAAAATTTGTCTGATGTCTCTTATCCTTTAATTTTGAAGAATTGGACCAATTTGGTTTTATTACAATGGTTACACAAAAAGCTGGAGAAACTCAGCGGGTGCAGCAGCATCTAAGGAGCGAAGGAAATAGGCGACGTTTCGGGTCGAGACGCTTCTTCAGACTGGTCAGAGATCAGGGAAACAAGAGATAATGACAGTGATGTGGAGAGATAAAGAACAATGAATGAAAGATATGCAAAAAAGTATTGATGATAAAGGAAACAGGCCATTGGAAGCTGTTTGTAGTGTGAAAATGAGAAGCTAGTGCAACTTTCAAAACTTTCAAAACTCTTTAGATTCTGGAGTAGTTCCTGAGGATTGGCGGGGAGCAAACGTAACCCCTCTTTTTAAGAAGGGGGGGAGAGAGGAAACGGGGAATTACAGACCAGTTAGTCTAACATCGGTTGTGGGGAAACTGCTAGAGTCAGTTATTAAAGATGGGATAGCAGCACATTTGGAAAGTGGTGAAATCATTGGACAAAGTCAGCATGGATTTACAAAAGGTAAATCATCTCTGACGAATCTTGTGGAATTTTTCGAGGATGTAACTAGTAGCGTGGATAGGGGAGAACCAGTGGATGTGGTGTATCTGGACTTCCAGAAGGCTTTCGACAAGGTCCCACATAAGAGATTAGAATATAAACTTAAAGCATACGGAATTGGGGGTTCAGTATTGATGTGGATAGAGAACTGGCTGGCAAACAGGAAGCAAAGAGTAGGAGTAAACGGGTCGTTTTCACAATGGCAGGCAGTGACTAGTGGGGTACCGCAAGGCTCAGTGCTGGGACCCCAGCTATTCACAATATACATTAATGATCTGGATGAGGGAATTGAAGGCAATATCTCCAAGTTTGCGGATGACACTAAGCTGGGGGGCAGTGTTAGCTGTGAGGAGGATGCTAGGAGACTGCAAGGTGACTTGGATAGGCTGGGTGAGTGGGCAAATGTTTGGCAGATGCAGTATAATGTGGATAAATGTGAGGTTATCCACTTTGGTGGCAAAAATAGGAAAACAGACTATTATCTAAATGGAGGCCGATTAGGAAAAGGGGAGATGCAGCCCGACCTGGGTGTCATGGTTCATCAGTCATTGAAAGTTGGCATGCTGGTACAGCAGGCAATGAAGAAAGCGAATGGTATTTTAGCTTTCATAGCAAAAGGATTTGAGTATAGGAGCAGGGAGGTTCTACTTCAGTTGTATAGGGTCTTGGTGAGGCCACACCTGGAGTATTGCGTACAGTTCTGGTCTCCAAATCTGAGGTAGGACATTATTGCCATAGAGGGAGTGCAGAGAAGGTTCACCAGACTGATTCCTGGAATGTCAGGACTGTCTTATGAACAAAGACTGCATGGACTCGGTTTATACTCTCTAGAATTTAGGAGATTGAGAGGGGATCTTATAGAAACTTACAAAATTCTTAAGGGGTTGGACAGGCTAGATGCAGGAAGATTGTTCCCAATGTTGGGGAGGTCCAGGACAAGGGGTCACAGCTTAAGGATAAGGGGAAAATCCTTTAGGACCGAGATGAGAAGGACTTTTTTCACACAGAGAGTGGTGGGTCTCTGGAACTCTCTGCCACAGAAGGTAGTTGAGGCCAGTTCATTGGCTATATTTAAGAGGGAGTTAGATGTGGCCCTTGTGGCTAAGGGGATCAAAGGGTATGGCGAGATGGCAGGTATGGGATACTGAGTTGGATGATCAGCCATGATCATATTGAATGGCGGTGCAGGCTCGAAGGGCCGAATGGCCTACTCCTGCACCTAATTTCTATGTTTCTATGTTTCTATGACGGGTGGGGGGGGGGGGGGGAGATTGAGAGAGAAGGAATGCCAGGGCCCGAGGGCTGAGGGAGAGGTGGGGAGGGGGAGGAGGCAGCCTGGGTTAACAGAACTGAGAAAATTCAATGTTTAAGCCCAGAGGATGCAGACTCCCCAAGCGGAATATGAGGTGCTGTTCCTCCAACTTGCGATGTTGCTCACTCTGACCGTGGAGGAGGCCCAGGACCGAGAGGTCAGATACAGAATGGGAGGGGGAGCTGAAGTGCTGAGCCACCGGGAGGTCGGGTTGGTTATTGCGGACCGAGCAGAGGTGTTCGGCGAAACGATCGCCCAGCCTCTGCTTGGTCTCACCGATGTAGATCAGCTGGCATCTGGAGCAACGGATGCAGTAAATGAGGTTGGAGGAGGTGCAGGTGAACCTCGGTCAGACTTGGAAGGACTGCTTGGGTCCCTGAAAGGAGTGGATGGGGGAGGTGAAGGGACAAGTGTAGCATCTCTTGCGGTTGCAAGGGAAAGTGCCCGGGGAAGGGGTGGAGAAGGAGGGAAGGGAAGAATTGACAAGGGAGTTGCGGAGGGAGTGGTCTTTGCAGAAGGCAGACGGGGGGGGAGATGGGAAGATGTGACGAGTGGAGGGGTCACGTTGGAGATGGCGAAACTGGCAGAGGACTATCTGTTGTATGCGCCAGCTGGTGGGGTGAAAGGTGAGGACCAGGGGGACTCTGCCCTTGTTGTGAGTGGGGGAATGGGGAGAGAGGGCAGTGTTGCAGGGTATGGAGGAGATCCTCCGCCAGTTTCGCCACCTCCAACGTGACCCCTCCACTCGCCACATCTTCCCATCGTCCCCCCTGTCCCTCCGCCAGTTTCGCCACCACCAACGTGACCCCTCCACTCGCCACATCTTCCCATCTCCCCCCCTGTCTGCCTTCTGCAAAGACCGCTCCCTCCGCAACTCCCTTGCCAATTCTTCCCTTCCCTCCTGCTCCACCCCTTCCCGGGCACTTTCCCTTGCAACTGCAAGAGATGCTACACTTGTCCCGTCACCTCCTCCATCCACTCCTTTCAGGGACCCAAGCAGTCCTTCCAAGTCCGACAGAGGTTCACCTGCACCTCCTCCAACCTCATCTACTGCATCCATTGCTCCAGATGCCAGTTGATCTACATCGGTGAGACCAAGCGGAGGCTGGGCGATCGTTTTGCCGAACACCTCCGCTCCGTCCGCAATAACCAACCCGACCTCCCGGTGGCTCAGCACTTCAACTGAACGTCTCAGAGGTAAATGAGAGAGAGAACAGGAGAGAAAGGCACAAGAGAAGCAGGAAGAAACAACTTCTCAGAGATACATGAGAGAGAGAGAGCAGGAGAGAAGTGCACAGCAGATGCTGCAAGAAACAACTCAATGTCTCGGAGATCAGGGACAGAGAGAACAGGAGAGAAGGGCACAAGAGACGTGGCAAGAAGCAACTCAATGTCTCAGAGATAAATGAGAGAGAGAGCAGGAGAGAAGCGCACAAGAGATGCAGCAAGAAATAACTCAACATCTTGAGGAACACCGAGAAAGTATACAAAGGAAATGGGATGAAGAGATGGGAGATGAAAAGCAAGACAGAGATACAAGACAACAAAATGTACAACTCACAAGGAGAAATCTATCTGCTGATGTTGGTGAAATGACCAAGTTTGCCCTCAGTGTCGAGTGTACCGCTTCTCAAGATAAACAACTAAATTTTGCTGCATGAAGGGTAAGGTCCTCTAAAGACACTCCCTGATGCACTCATTAATTTGTGACACCACAAGCACACGTTCAGAAAGAATATTAGACAATACAATTGCCTCTTTCAACTGACTTAATTCAGTGCCAAGTAAGTGGTGGCACATGGATGGAATCCTTCAGTGATCATCCAAGGCCGGATTCACCACTTCATTGGTTTGTTGATGCCTGACTTAGATCAACAAAGTAAATTCTTGCAAATCTATTTCATGGACCAGCACGCTGGCATTGATTTGCAAATGAGTATACTGCAAGATGCTGGTATTCAAAGGGACATTGTTGAAATACTTGAAAACATGATAAGACTAAACAACCCTTACATTGATTAATTTGTGATGGCAATGGAGAGAATTAGAGATTTACCTGAGGCTTCAATAGTTATTGATCCAAATTATTGGCCACCTTTGGAACATGAATGGAGTTTTAACACACAAACTACCAATTTCATTTCGGAGTCACGTGAGTGACTTCGTGAAGAACCCGCCAGCACGCATGCGCGACATATCGTCGCTCGCATTGCAGTCGACGGCTGGAGAGGAGCGCGGCTCATCACCAGCCCTTCATAAGGGCCACTCGGGTAAGTACTAACAACCTTGAGTTGGTTGTTCTGTGTAAGTAATTGTGTTTTCTTCCACAGAGACATGGACAGCAGGAAAAATAAAGGCCGTAAAACTTCTACAAGGAGTTGTCGGCAACCCAACCCGGAGCCCCCCTCCACGGCAGGAGGACGGGCCGGGAAAAAGGCGCGCAAGCCGGGAAGCCCTGTATTCACAGGATCCGGTTTACCGACGCAGCTATGCCCTAGCGGGGTACCTGCAGAACAATCAGTCGGTACAGCGCCGGAGCAGGTGCATCCTGACTCCATCTCGCTCTCACCCACTGGGTCGTTTGCAGAGACGAGCAAGAGGGATTCGCGTGCTGATGCACGGCCCTTCTCCCTGAGCCCTCTTGAAGGAGGCAGGGATGCAATTCCACTACCTAGCCCTTCGAGGGTTGAGGTCTCACCAGGAGCCACTAGGAAGTGGTCTGGTGAATCAGGCAGGCCCGAGTCCACTGGCAGACCAAGGAGGGCCAGTGTCGACTCACCACCCAGGGGGACCAGGAGGAGTCACAAGGGTGGAGCCTCGCCTAGGTCACCGCTTCCCCCGCTGGGGGCAGGTCGGGACCGTACGCCGTCTGGGTCCAGATCAAGGACAGTCGGCAAGCCCGCGCGGACGTCGGGTCACCACGCTGCGGCGTCAGGTGCCGACCTCTCCCCACCCATGCCCTTCAAGGCAGCCGGGTCCAGCTCAGCGAAAAGGAGGCGCTTGAGCAGGTCCGCGCGGGAATCGCTCAGCTTCGCCGAGGCGGCTGGAAGCGATACATCATCATCACAGTACCGATATTACCTCGACGAGGTACGGACTGCTGATCGGAGCCTCCGGAGCTCCTTCGGGCGCGAGGCCTCTTACCTCCCACACCCGCCCGATGAAGGGCGCTTGGATCGTATGGAGAGGATATTGGAGCAAGTTCTTCTCAAACAGAAACAGGACACACACAGCTCCAGGGGATTCATGGACATATCCCCGTCCCCATCTATGGACAGCATAAGACCAGATGAGGAGGATATCCTGGTACATGCCCCAGCAGCACCTGAGGTCCCTCAGGAAGATCTGCTGGATGTGGCAGCCAAATTCGGGTTACCCGTATCATCAGGACAACCCCTCAACATCAAACTGGCCGCAACCATAGATTACCTTACCAACCATCAATTGCAGGAGGAGGTCCTTGCGAAGGCCATGGAGAGACACAAGGCTCCAGGGAACTGCAATTCACTCCACGTGCCGATTGTGAACATGCCAATCTGGGGTAATATCAGCCCGGGCATCAGAGCGCAGGAAGTGAAACTGCAGAGGATTTTAAAACTACTTACGTCTGGGATCACCGCTTTTGCAAAGTCGGTAGATGGGGTTGATCTAAGCACCGAACAGGAGGATGCTCTAGCTCTGCTCTGCAATACGCAGTACGAGATCAACGCTTTCCGGAAGAGCATTATCAAACCTTCCTTGAATCCCAAATTTGCGGGACTATGCAGAGCACCTCCTACCCCCCCACCTAGACAGCTGTTCGGGGAAGACCTCCCAAAGCAGGTCAAAGAGCTGGATGACCATGCGAAAACCATAGGTCTGATGAGACCACATTTTGTGGCCAGACCTTCGGCCAAGAAGACACCTTACTTCAGGCCACGAGGTCAGACCGACAGGGCAACAAGGACCTACGTTCCGGCACCTCCTCAATATCAACAGCCTCCTCAGCCCAGGCCTTTTTTAGGACTAGGCCCTCAGCGGCCAGCATGGAAGATGCGGATTTCGCACCAACCACGAAACCCAGCACCTCCACGTCCCACCAAAAATCCCAGGGACCGCCGATAACCATGAAGGTAAGGGGGTCTGGGTTCCATGCACTTGCATGTCTAACCTCACGAGTTGGGGGCAGATTACGGGGATTTAAGGAGGCTTGGGAAACCATCACTTCAGATGAGTTTATCTTGCAAAGTATTCAGGGTTATGAAATTGAGTTTATTCATGGCCAATTGCCTCCACCCCAGCATATGCCGAATCGCAAATTTGCACTTTCCAAAAAAGAATTGGCAGAAGGCTATGCTGAAATCTTGAGTTTACAAGACAAAGGTGTGATAGAACGAACCACACATGAACCAATTGAATTTGTGTCTAATATATTTACTAAAACTAAAAAAGACGGTGGATGCCGGGTCATTATAGATTTAACTCACTTGAATACCTTTGTAAAATACACCCATTTCAAAATGGACACATTTGAAACAGCCAAATCTTTGATTTCGGAGGGCTGCTTCATGGCATGCATTGATTTAAAAGATGCATACTATTCAGTATCCATTCGGAAACATCATAGGAAGTTCTTGAAGTTTACCTGGATGGATCAGCTTTGGCAATACAAAGCATTGCCCAATGGGCTTACTACAGCCCCCAGACTGTTCACCAAACTACTCAAGCCAGTGTTATCTACACTGCGGAGACAAAATCATACGGTCATGGCCTATTTGGATGACATTCTGATAATTGGGCACACTCTGGAATCCGCAGAGTTGGCGGTTTCAGCCACAGTGAAAATTTTTCAACAAATGGGGTTTATAATCCATCCAGACAAATCAAAGTTCCTCCCCGCACAGATCATGGACTACTTGGGGTTCACGATGGACTCCAATCGCATGATCACCACCATCCCAACTAACAAAGTTGGTGATGTGTTTCAAGCATGCAAGAACCTGGTCTGCGCCAGTATACCGTCTATCAGATTAACTGCCAGGGTAATTGGCAAAATTGTAGCAGTATTTCCAGCTGCTCAATATGGACCTTTACACTATCAGAATTTACAAAGGTCAAAAATAACAGCATTATAACTAAATGCTGGACATTATGATAGACCCATGCAGTTGCCGGTTAAGGCAAAACTTGAGTTACTATGGTGGATTGGCAATATCTATAACTCATTTAAACCCATCATTGTGCCTCGTCCAATGGTATACTTGCAAACAGATGCAAGCTCCCATGGCTGGGGAGCTACGGACAACAATAACAGTTGTGGAGGTAGATGGGATTCACTTGAAGCTACTTTGTTGTTAGCACAAGGGATAAACTATTTGGAGATGCTAGGAGCATTCCACGGACTAAGAGCCTATTGTTCAAACATGACTAACACTCATGTCCGTCTCCAAATAGACAATACCACTGCGGTGGCTTATCTGAATCATATGGGCGGTACCAGGTCAATTTCATGCAATGAATTGGCAAACACAATTTGGCTCTGGTGTATTCAACGGAATATTTGGATCTCAGCTACCTACTTGCCAGGTGAGCTCAATACAGTGGCGGACACCAGGTCACGGAAGTTCAATGACAACATCGAGTGGATGTTGAACCCCCAAATATTCACCAAAATTACAGCCAAATTTGGTAAACCGGATATTGACCTTTTTGCGTCACGGTTGAACCATCAGGTACCAACATACGTATCATGGGAGCCAGATCCTGGGGCAATGGCGATGGACGCATTCTCGCTAGACTGGGGGAAATGGTTCTTCTATGCCTTTCCTCCATTCTGCCTCATCAGTCGGGTATTGCGGAAAATCCAGCTCGATGCTGCCAAGGGCATCCTCATTATACCCGACTGGCCTACGCAATCATGGTATCCGGTGGTCCTTGGAATGATAAGTCAACCATGGGTCCTCTTGGAGGGTTGCCCACAATTGGTGACGAACCCTGCCACAGGGGAACCACACCCCTGCCATAGTCATTTGAATCTATTGGCTTGCAGGATCTGAACAGGCCACTACTTCAGTATGGTCTATCTTCAAGGACAATGGATACCATGGGAGCATCATGCAGGGAGTCCTCAAGACGGCAGTACTTATCGTACATCAGGAAATGGGAATCCTATTGTGGCCGCATGGACGTTGCATATGACTCCGTCTCCATCACAGATGTGCTGGAATTTCTTGCGGGGCTACATCATGATCAACATCTCAGCTATAGTGCCATCAATAGCGCCAGGAGTGCGCTCTCGTCCTACCTCAATATTGAGGTAGGATCCAATAAATTGGTCTCCAAACTTATGCGGGGGATATTTAATTCCAACCCGCCGAGGCCCCGTTACAACATCACATGGGATATTGGCAAAGTGCTGACCCTGCTGAGAACATGGTCACCCATGACGGGGCTCGAATTGGACAAACTCACCCTGAAGGTGGTGATGTTGATGGCACTTACTTCAGCACAAAGGGTGCAAACGCTTCACAAGGCCAAGATCGACAGAATGATCTCTACCCCTGAACGGGTCACTTTCTTCATTGATGAATTGCTCAAGCAGCATAGACCTGGATTTACAGGGCTGCAGCTGGAGTTTCCAGCATACCCCGCTGATGCTAGGCTATGCATAGCCACCCATATCCGCCACTATATCAAAGTGACGAGGAAAATAAGGGGAATGGAGCAATACCTGTTCATCAGTCACAAAAAACCTCACCATAGAGTGACGGTGCAGACGATATCCCGATGGCTCAGGATCGTCTTGAACAAAGCAGGTATTGACACTGATGTTTTTAAATCCCATTCCACCAGGGCAGCATCAACATCGGCGGCAAAGGTCATGGAGGTGCCCATGGACCAGATACTTGCCACAGCGGGATGGGCCAGTGAAGCCACTTTTCAACGGTTTTACAACAAACCCGTCACCATACCTGGAATGTTCGCAGGAGCCGTGCTGGATGCCGGCCGAGAGCATACAGTTACCCCTCAGTGAGGGGCCTTTCTTGTTGTTATTAATAAATATTATTACTTTCTCAGAGAAACAGTGACGGAAATTGATTACTGCTGTCCACCTTTTCAGTAGCGTGTGTGATAGCATGGACGTTGTCCAGGGCGTGAAATCACAGAAGCTTTGAAGTCTTCACGAAGTCACTCACGTGACTCCGAAATGAAATAGTAAGATTAAACGAGAACTTACCAGTTTGAGGTTTGATCTTTATTTTATGAGGAGTTGCGATGAGGGATTTCGTGCCCTCCGCTCCCAACCCTCGATCATAAAGTCAACTGGTAACTAGAGTCTCTTCAATCTTACTATAACAAGTCATTTCTTGGCTTGGGTTTTTCTGTGATTCCACACCGCGGCTTTGAAGTATGTCGCGCATGCGTGCTGGCGGGTTCTTCAGGAAATCCCTCATCGCAACTCCTCATAAAATAAAGATCAAACCTCAAACTGGTAAGTTCTCGTTTAATCTTACTATTAAGTTGCTGTCCTCAAACCAAACAGGAATCAGCCAGCGGCAACATCACGCCACATTGTCTTGTGAATAAGAGGAAGAGGAGGAGCAGAAGGAGGTCTGCAAATCATTTCAGAGTCCCATAGGTCATATGACAGTTTTCAGTACATCCTTTTCTTTCCACTTGGAGATGATGGATGGCATGAACAACTCCAAATGAGCAACAGCAATAAATTGACACTAATGCGATATTATGCCCATAGGATCATGAATCATGAGAATGAATATGCTGCTCTGTACAGTCAATCAGATACATCATCTAGTACACCTTGAAGGAGAGTGATCAGGCAGCTTTTAGAATTAACGCAAGTGACAAGATTACACAGTACCTGACTGGCAGATACATTGGCCCTTCAGAGGCAGTGGCATCAATCCTTGGATTTCCAACTCATGAGAGAGACCCCACTGTCATTGGACTCCAGGTACATCTAGCACAAGAACAACAAGTCTTTTTTAATGCTGCTCAGCGAGGGAGGAATGATGATATGGCAAGACGACTTTGACTGAATTTATGGCATTGAGTTCTGAAGATCCGTTTGCAAGAACACTATACCATGCTGATGTACCCTGATTTTATACATGGAACAACAGGAGATGGCAAAGAAGCAAGGTTGGGAGGAGAATGGAAGATTTCCCATGTATTTGTGAAGCCTATGTTTTGGGATGAGTGTATACAGTTTCTCTAAGAGGTGGTGGGTGACCTCTACTACTTGAGACTGCTTCTCCATCATGTCAAAGGGCCAGTGTCCTTCGAGTCATTGAAGACACATGATGGAGATATTCTTCCTTCCTTCAAAGACGTCTGCAGAGAAAGTGGTTTGTTGGAAGCTGATGACCATTGGCAACAAACAATGGAAGATGCTGAAATGACAATATTCCCCAGTGCAATGAGGGATTTATTTGTTGTTTTGCTGAAAAATACTGACATCAACGATCCTCGACAATTATGGGATCGGTTCAAGAATTCAATGTCTGAGGATTAACTTGAATGCGAGCGAAGAAGAAACAGTGATCAAAATGATTAGAGGCATCATGATCAGGCTCTGTTGTATATTCAGGACAAACTTGAGAAATGCAACAAAACACTGGAAAACATTTCCTTGCCTCGACCAAAAAATGAAAGGATGGACATTGATGGTGAAAATGTTGATTTACTTAATGAATTAAATTGCAATAGATCAGAACAACAGCAATTTGCTGATGAGAAGGAGCCTCTGCTGAATGCTGAGCACACAGAAGAGTATGACCACATGCGCAACTGCTTGCAAAGGAATATATCTTCAATGATTTTTATTGATTCACCAGGAGGAACAGGAAAGACATTTCACACAAATTTGATCCTCTCCACAGTTAGAGCCCAAGGTGAAATTGCTATTGCTGTAGCATCCTCTGGTATCACAGCTACATTAATGCCTGGTGGAAGAACTGCACATTCTCGATTCAAGATATCCATCCACGTGACAAAGAAGACAACGTGCAACATTGACAATTACTCTAAAATGGGAGATTTCATCAGGAGAGTGAAGCTCATTGTTTGGGATGAGTGCCCAATGATTAGTAGGGAGAGCTTTGAAGCGGTGGACAGAACTCTTCAAGATGTATGCCGCAAAAAGGATAATTTTGGCGGGATTCTTACCATTTGTTGGGGTGATTTTCGACAAATTCTTCCTGTAGTGGAGATGGGAAATGATGTTGATGTTGAAAATTCCTGCATCAAGACATCCTACTTGTGGAGCACTTTTACCAAGTTTGAATCGAAGAGGAATATGCGATTGACCGAGGGAGAGCGTGACTATTCTCGATTTTTGATGGATGTTGGAGAAGACAAGATTGAAAAGAATGAAGACAATGAAATTAACATACCAGAAGACATGGTTCTCTCAGCAAGAACACCGGAGGACTGAACTGATTATATCTATCCAGAATTCGACCATCCTGCAACGTTATTCTCCGAGAATTGTATCTTGGTTCCTGACAACGATAAGATGAGAAGAATCAATTCTACGTGTATCAGACGCTTCCCAGGAACCATGAGGGAGTACTTTTATTTCAATACTGTGACCGACGGAACAAATGCTACTCACTTCACAACAGAATTCCTCGATTCAGTCAAGATCTCTGGATTAGCACCACACAAATTGTAGTTGAAAAAAGGATTTCCAATCATTTTCATGAGAAATTTGAGAAACACCCAAGGCTATGCAATGGAACAAGATTGAATGTAGAACAACTACAACAATAATCTCATTGTTGCAAGAATCAACATGGGAGCCTTCAAAGATGAGATTGTTCTCATTCCTAGGATAAAGAATTTGACAGAAGGCAAAAACATTCCCCTTGGGCAGAGCCAATTCCCAATTCAGTCGGGTTTTGCTATGACAATTCATAAAGCACAAGGACAAACAATGGAGGTGGTCTTGATATACCTCGAGAAATTGGTATTTCAACATGGACAACTATATGTGGCTCTTAGGCGAGAAAAGCTGAAGGAAGAAGTGGAAGTATTCCTGAAGGATGGGGCATCAACCAGGAATGTTGTCATTAGACGTGTGCTTCGCTGAGCGATGACTTCTGCAGTAAGTGCTCAGATTTTCTTAGAGTTAGAGAAAGAACACTAAACTGAAGGCAACAAGAGACGCAAGAAAGGACTGAAAGTCTAGAGTTTCGACAACTTGATTATTGCTCCTCAGTTCAATAAGGGATGTTTAACACAGCAATCACATTTCTGCACACAAAAGATTGAACATGCTGCCTTAGAAAGAGCTTCAAGTACACATGAAGTGACATGTAAAATATTGGCAGTTGTATTGGCTATTAGGATAAAAAGTTTTTAGAGCTGATATCATGCTTCCTGACAAACCATGCAGATGGATTATTTGTTGCAAGATATACAACTCCAGGCTTGTGTAAATTGCTAATTTCTAAGCTTCCCCCCAGTCTTGTTTCAGTAAAAACACTGAATCAAGCACATTAAACAACTAAATATTATTTTAACAATAGGGTGTCACAGTTCAACTACTGTACCTTACCCACCACAGGTTCGATCCTCATATCTGCCTGTTCTGACCCTCTAGGCCACGCTCAGACAGAGACACTCCAGAAGTTCACACAGTCCCAAACTTTCTCCCAGAAGATTAACGCTGGACCTCATGGTAGCGGACTTTTATAGGTCTCGGGACCTCAAGGGGCTGAACAACATGGGGGTGGTCTCTTAATAACCCAATTACATATGTTGATTAAGCCCATACATAACAGACATTTCCCTAATCCAATAATACAACAGCTCAATACATTGTATTCAAACCAGACTTCGTAAGGAAGCCAACTTAAAAACATTTACCCTGATCTGCCAGAAACCCAGACAAGGCTTAATACCTCATCCAATCAACACACAGCAAAGCAGAACTCTGCAACATTATTTACAACTATTTACAAGGTGTATGTCTGGTTTGCAGTCATCCAATCCATTATATGCATTTTGCACCTAATTGACAGGGTCTGCAGATGTTCTTATTCTTTACTTGCAAATTGTAGCTAAACTCTAGACACACTGGCACCTCTTTGCAGCTTGTACCAGCTCTGCAGAGGGCAATTCCAAATTGACCAAATCTCCCAGCAGCCCAGAAGCTTTTACCCCATTTTGAAGTCCTAGCCTCTTCAATTTAGCCAGGATTAACACTTGCACCTCTAGGGTATATCAGGTTCAGTTCAATTAAGGAGTCAATTATTGAGTAAATGATGATTGCCAAGATATTGATGGTTGAAGATTTGGTACTGGTAATGGCATTGAGTATCAAGGTTATGTGGTTTGATTATGCCTTGTGGGAGATTATCTTTACTTTTCTGTTGTTTGACATGAGAGTTACTTGCCACTTTGGTTTATTTTCTAGGTCTTTTGTATGTAAGCATGGACTGCATTTTCTCAAGAGTTGCAAGTGGAATTGAAAATCCTGTAACACAAAGGGAATATCAACTTCTGATCTTAAGATGGAAGAAAGGTGAGTATTTGAAAATATTTGGGGCCAGTGGAGTGTTTTTTCACTCTTGATACATATTTATTTAAGTTTTATCAGAATACCTTAATACCATGCTGTTCAAATGCTGCCTTTTTGTCTAGAGCTGTCACTGTCACCTCATTTCTGGATCTCTGATATTCAGACTGAACATCTTGGGGATCTGAGAGAAATAAAGCATGGACAACAGGGAACAAGAGACACAACAACAAGTCACCAGAAAACACCGGAATCAGTATACAATAGCACAATGTCTTTATTATTCTATGTTAATGGATTGATAGATAAAATTGTCAATTAGAAGTTTATAAATATCTACATCGTAATAAATATCTCTTTTTTAAATCATGACAAGAAGCAGAAGCAAATGAGTTGCAGGATGATCAAGGAACACCGCAGAGAGACGTTGAGAAACAGTAAGGAGCAGAAGGGAACAAGAGATGCAACAAGAAAGGACTGAACCTCTTGAGGATCTCTGAAAATAACGGAAATTCGCAGGGAACAAGAGACACAACAATGTTGCCAAAATACAGCCAAAATGGTACACAATAGTGTAATGTATTTTTTAATCATATGTTAATTCATTGATAGATATAATTGTCTTTAGAAGTTTATAAATGTCTACAATAGATAACATTGTCTTAACAATTTTATAAATATCGATGTTGTGATCAAGAAATGGGAGCAAATGAGTTGCAGGATGAACAAGGAACACCGGCAAGAGACATCAAGCAGCAATAACGAGCAGAATGGCACAAGAGACAGAAGGGCAGAAGGGAAGCTGCCCAAAATGCAGCCAGATCGGTACACTATAGCACAATGTCTTTTTTACTCATATGTTAAAGGATTGGAATATACAATTCTTTAGTAGTTTATAAATATCTGCAATAGATAAAATTGTCTTTTCTAATCATTTGTTAATGGCTTGATAGAAGGAATGAAGAGACGCAACAAGAAATAACAAGGTTTAAACGATCTCCAAAAATGAACGCAAGACAACAGTAATGAAGAGAGCCGACAAGAAAAAACTGAATGTCTCGAGGATCAACGAGAAAGAATGTAAAACAGAGGGGAGCAAGAGACGCAACAAGAAATAACTGAACATGTCGAGGATCAACGAGAAAGAACACAAAACAGAGGGAGCATGAGACACAACAAGAAAGAACTGAACTGAAAAATGTAATCTTTACATTTAATTTGTTGTATTTTAAGTTATTCACATTTTAAGCTTTAATAAATCCCTTTTCCACTTGCCGTGCCTGTCAGCTACTCTCTCCCTCTCCCTCTCCCTCTCCCTCTCCCTCTCCCTCTCCCTCTCCCTCTCCCTCTCCCTCTCCCTCTCCCTCTCCCTCTCCCTCTCCCTCTCCCTCTCCCTCTCCCTCTCCCTCTCCCTCTCCCTCTCCCTCTCCCTCTCCCTCTCCCTCTCCCTCTCCCTCCCTCTCTCCAACTCTCCAACTCTCCCCCTGTCCCCCTCTCCCCCTTTCTGTTTCTCTACCCCCCTCCCCTCTCCCCCTCTGTTTCTCTACCCCCCTCCCCCTCTCCCCCTCTCCCCCTCTCTCTCTCTCTCTCTCCCCTCTCTGTTTCTCTACCCCCCTCCCTCTCTAGCCATGCCTGTGCAGTTGGGGGCTATGCATGATTGGATAAGACAGGGGATGGGGTAAAAGGAGTGAATTAATAAAATTTAATATAATATAAAGCGGGGTGGTTAGTGAGTGTGTGGGGGGTGGTTAGTGTGTGTGTGACGACGCAGGCCACCCCCCTCCCCCCACAATGACGTGTTGGACAGACGGGACCCAACGGGTCCCCCTTGGCCAGTAAAGTATAAAAATTGTACAAAATCATGAGCAATTACAAACATTTAAATAAATTGAGAAAATGTAACTCATCTGAAATTTGCTTCTAATTTCTCAGTTTCTCCCTCTCATTGAAGATAATACATTTAATGAACAGTTGAGTAGAAAATAAAGGGGAGGGACTGAGAGACATAGTTAGGATAGACAGCGAGAATCTTTATCCCAGAATGGAAAAAGCAAATGCCAGAAGGCATAGCTTTAAGGTAAGAGGGGAAAAGTTTAAAGTGTGGGGCAACTTTTTTACACAGAAAGGTGGTGAGTGCCTGTTGTGAGGTTGGTGCCAGGGTTGTTAATTTAGGAAGATTTGACAGTGGCATTTAAGAGGTTTTTCTATGAGCAAATGGATATGCAAGGAATATAGGGATACGGATAGGTGCAGGTAGATGAGAGATGATCTTGGCATCATGCTCGATGCAGACATGTCGAAGGCCGAAGGACCTGTTCTTGTGCTGCATTGTTCTATGTTCTATATTCTGACTCAGCAGATACGGCAGAATCTGTGGAGGGAAATAGATTGTAGATGTTTCGGGTGGTGTCTCTTTCCCTGGACTGAATGAATAGCAAGGATATAGGCAGCATAAAGAGGTGAGGGGGTTGATGCAAAAGCTGGCGGGCAATATATGGATCCAGGTGAGGAAAGGTGGAATGGTGAATGAAGTCAGGTAGTGAGAAAGAGCAGTGGTGATAACAACAGCAGCTGGGAGGTGATTAGTGGAGGTAAACAGGGACTGCAGGTGATATAATCTGATTGGAAATGAAGGTGGACTATGGGACAAAATAAAGGAGGCGGGTTGGACGGTGTGGGGATGTGATCTAATGGGAAAAATGTTGGGTGAAGGGCAGATAGGGCAAATCAGATAAGCTTGATGAGAGCAGATTGGATGTTGTTGGAAAGAAGGATATGAGTGGGTGGATCTCGGTATAGGGGCACTAAAGCATTTATCTCTACCAAATGCTGCTGATGCGTCAAACTTCTCCTCCTTCATCCCACCGTCTCAACGCAAGCACATCATCAATATTCATGTCAGTTGGATTGTAGACCTTTGAGGTGGAATATGAGAGTGTTCTTCCCCAGGTTTGCATTCTGCCTCACGCAGTCAGTGGAGGAGGGCAAGGACAAATTGGTTAGCGTCAAAGTGGGAGGGGAATTGAAATGTCTAGCAACCAGGGTAGATAGAACACAGGTATTTGGCGAAGCGATCCCCCTGTCTGAGCATGGTCTCACCAAAATTGAGAAGGCCTAAAGCAATAGACGAGGTGATGATTTCTCAGTGGAGCTGCAGGAAGTGGGCACAGCACTGCTTAACTCCTAAAGGAGAACAGTAAAACCCCTGTCTCACGGTGCGAGTTAACCGACAAGTGACCCCGAGTTTTCACTCGCGGTAATCACATACAATTAATGTAGCGGGAACGTCGGAACTCGCGCACACAACTTAGCGACTTGTGGTGCTAACGGCAGGTACCCGTGAAACTTGTTAGCTCTTGAAAAAATTCAAATGTTTGAGGTTTTCCACGAGTCAAATTTACTGTTCAAGTTGAAAATGTAAACATTTAAACTCGTTGTAAGAATGTAGTGGCCCGTGAGTTTACCTTAGTGACTCGTAAGTCTACCGTGGGCACTCTTTAACTCAGTGGGACAGGCAGCATCTCTGGAGAGAAGGAATGGGTGACGGGATGACATTTCAAAATTTCTGCTGCATCTTTGTGTAACTCCAGCACCGTGTGTTCACTTTTTGTCAACCAGCATCTGCCCTTTCTTGTGTATGACATTATTTGTATCCGTGGCAGTTGATTGTCGCTCCTTTCAATTTCCCAGGGGGTCGGGATGGGACTGGAGTTGGGAGGGAAATGTGGGGGTGGGGGGGGAGGAGGGGAGGGAAGGTGGGGAGGGGAGGGGAGGGGGGGTTGGGGTGACTTAGTACGGGAGACAAGTGTACTGACTGTGTGAGCAGACACTTTGGTAGTGATTGCCCATGGGGTTCGCAGTCGAGGACTTCATAATGCAGAGAGCATTATAAACAGTGGAGCGATTAACCCTGAAAAGGGGGGAGACTTCTCTCTGAGTTGGACCCAGGAAACTGAAGCAAGGATTTTCTTGAGGTAATTAATGACAGATAAATGGGTGGGAAGGGTTTAGAGGGCTATGGGCAACATGCAGGCAAATAGGACTACCCCAAGACACCAAATTAGACGGCACAGCCAAGCTGGGCTGAAGGACCTGTTTCCGTGTTGTACAGCACCATGACTAAGGCCTATCCAGTGGGATTGAAATATTTTGTATTTTTCCTTTCTAAAGATACAGTGTATTTTGGTGACTATTGCACACTGCAGATCAGAAGCGTTATGGCGGGTGATTGTCGCCTGCCCGCTGTTTCTGACTCTAAAGCCTTGGGATCATTGCCCTTCGTGTTGGCGGGGAGGGGGAGGGGGGTATTGTGCTGTTTGATCGCCCCCTGCTATCCCAGGGACAGGGAGACCCAGCGGCTTTTGAGACTGGTGGGCAATCACTACCAAAGTGTCTTCCCACACAGTCAGTACACCTCTCCCACACTTGTCTCCCCACTAAGATCATCCTGCAGAGAATGATCCCAGCCTAACCCAAGAGCCTTGTCACCCCAGACAGATGTTGCCTGCGCCCGGAATTTGGTAACTCGGGAGAGGAACTTGGAACATTGCAGAAATGACATACCCGTGGGAACTCGGTTAAACTCTTGAACATAAACTTGGAATCTCGTACACAACCATGAGTCTGTTTTTTTTCTTTCACTTTGGGTCACTCGTGGGTGGATTCGCACCGTGAGACAGGGCTTTCAGAATGATAGTGGCAATCAAATGCACAAGACCTTTGATCTTCCAACTAGTGCCAGCAGTAAATGCCAGTTGTTTCACCTGGACCTACTAGCCTTCGTGGTGAAATTTAGTGATATTTAGGGAGAAATACTCAATCTTACATTTGCTCATTCAGGGACTTGGGTATTGAGCTGGAGTAAAAGAACTATCTTGGTAGGAGGAAAGTATCAGCTATGATAAACTGGGGAGCTTTACTTATGAAGTAGACGGTGAATTGACAATGACATACATTTAAGGAATGCATGGGTGAACTATGACAATTGTTCATTCCTGTCTGGTGCAAAAAATAATCAGGATGGATGACTCAACCATGGCCACCAAGGGAAATTAGG
This sequence comes from Raja brachyura, assembly GCA_963514005.1. The sequence continues at coordinate 67,490,286 of OY740784.1, forward strand.
GAAGTATTAAATCGAAGGAAAAGACATATAAATAGGCCTTAGAGAGCAGCAAGCCTAAGGACTGGGAAACATTTAGATCAGCAAACAAGAACCATGGGATTAATTAAGAGGATGAAATTAGATGATGCGCATTAGACTGCAGGAAATAAAAAAAAACAGACTGTAAAATATTTAACAGATATACGAGGAGAAAATTGTTAGTGAAGGAAAATGCAAGCTTCATCCATTCAATAACAGGGGCATTTATTGTCGAAATCAAATAAATAGTAGACCAAATCAAAAATGCTTTGCTTCTGCCTTCATAAGAATGTACAAATAACCTCCCAGAAATGTATGGGATTCTAGGGTTTAGTGGGAGGGAGGAATTAAACAAAATCTGTAATGGAAGGAAAATTGTGTGAGGGAAATTAATGGGATTGAAGATTGAAAAATCCACAGTGCACAATAATCCACATTTCACAATTCTTAACTAAATTAATGCATTGGTGCTCTATTTCCAGTATCCTTTGGATTCTAGATCAGCTCCTGAAGGTTGGTCAGCAGATATTTAACCCCTGTTTTGAAAAAGGAAGAGAGAAAACGGAATTATAAACCAGTCAGCCTGACACTGGTAGAGGAGAAAATGTCAGCGTTTGTTGATGTAAGGCCTCTCCATGACCAACATGTCTAGCATTCCTGAGATCCTCAAGCAGAAATATCTCTACTGGCTTGGGCATGTACACAGGATGGAAAATGGATGCACCGCCAAAGATGTGCTAGACTGGGATGTCACAATGCACAGAGGCTAAGAGGAAGACAAAAGCTTCTTGCCAAGGATATGATTAAAGGAGATATGACAAACTTTAACATTGGCACTGACAACTGGCAAAATGGCTGCTGAGGACTGTGGGCGGTGAGGAAAGGATCTCCAGGTGGGTATGAAGCACAACAATAGCATATGATTCAAGACCCAGGAGGCAAGATGCCAGCTCAACAAATGCTTAACGGCAACAGCACCACAACCCACAATGCAACAGCCAGATTCACCATCACCTGTGGAAGCTGTGGGAGGGTCTGCCTGTCAAGAAAAGGCCTAATCTGCCACAGAAGGACATGCAACCATAGATGAAACATTCCCCTCTCCAACCAGGACAATATCAAAGCAGCACTGTCATTCCTCACAGATGGATGGAAGCTAACTAATGCAGAGTATTTGATAAATAATGACATGGTTGGTCAGAATCAGTATTGATATTCTCAAAGGAAATTATGAGCAACATATTTACTGGAAACTTTTGAGAATATAATGAGTTGAGTGGATGGGTAAGAACCAGTGAATGTGATGTATTTGCACTTTCAAAAGATTTTCAACAAGTTCCCACATTGCAAATTGAAATGCAAAAGTATAACACGTGGGATTGGGGACTAATGCACTGATATATAGAGGGAGCAAGTTGGCAGACAGGAAACACAGACTAGGAAGAGCCAGGTGCTTTTCCAAATGTTAGACAGTTACTATTGGGGGGCTTAAGCCCTCAATGCTTGAAATTCAGCTATTTCTTATAATTTACATGAGGGAGTTAAATGTAAACCTCCAAGTTTGCTGATTTGTTCCAATGATACAGAGAGGCTGCAGAATGTTCTTTGAGAGTTTGAGTGAATGGGCAAGTGCACAGCAGTTGCAGTACAGCGTAGTTATCCACTTTGTTTCTAAAAGTAGAGAAACAGATTATTATCTGAATGGTGACAAATGAGAAGAAGAGTGGATTCAGTGAGATCCCAGCAGCCTTGTACACCAGTTGATACAGTTAAGAAGGAAGACGTTATGTTGGACTTCGTAGGAATCCAGGGCAGGAGCAACTTGTGCAGAGAACTTGGTGAAACCACATCTTGGCTATAGTTTCAGTGTGATTAAAGCAGAGAAACAGTAAAAAAGTGTTCACCAAGGAAAGAAAGTTCCTACTCTGAAAGAATGCAGCAAAGGTTTACTATACTAAGCAAGACTATTGTCTGAAGAGAAACTGGGATGATTTGGTTATAGTCACTATGGTTTGGAAAGAGACCTTATTGAAACATAATATCCTGACAGGACTGGATGGATATGAATATCTATGGTAGCGGAAGGTTTAGAGGGTATGCCTGAGATGAAAAGCACTTTCTTCATCCAAACGACAGAGATCCTATGGAATTATCTCCTCCAGAAGACAATTAAGGCCAAATTGTTAAATACATTCAAGTGGTTAAAGAGAACAAAAGATACTGGAAGAAATCAGGAAAAGACCCAATAAATTTGGATTATCACCATGATCATATTAAATGGAACAGCAGGCTAGCGGCCTTGAAGAGATTAATGGCTTTTAATGCATCTATGCACGAGTGTCAGAGGTTATGGTGAGAAGGCAGGCGAATGGGGTTAGTAGGGAGTGATAGATCAGCTATGTTTTGAATGGCAGACTTGAAGGGCCCAATGGCCCAGTTCTGCTCCTATCACATGATCATTTGATCTTATGAATATCCTTTTCATTACATTCTTTTTCATCTTAGAAACTTCAGTTAAGAGTCTGTTTGAAAAATGAAAGGATTTTGATTATCCAAATTAAATTATGCTATAACTAGATATGAAACATAGTGACACAACTGATGGTGTTGCCGCCCCACAGAGCTGGTTTCCATCCTGACCTTGGCTGCTGCGTGCAGAATCTGCATGTTCTCCCTGTAGCCATTTGGTTTTCCGCTCAGTGTTCCGGTTTCCTCCCACATCCCAAAGATGTGCAGGTTTGTAGGTTATTTGGCATCTATAAATTGGCCCTTTTATGCAGAGAGCGAATGCGAAAGTCTAATAACGTAGAATAAGTATGAACAGGTGATATATGGCCAGCATGGACTCAATGGGCTATGGGGCCTGTGTCCACGCTGTATCGTTCAATCAGTCAGTCAATCAAAACATTTGAATTAATAAAAGGACTTCAGTCAAACCAGACATAAGAGACGGCTGATGTTGGAATCTTAAGCAGAGGAAACAAAGGGCTGGAGGAACTCATGAGATCAGGCATGAATGGAGTCTGAAGAAGAATCCTGACCTGAAACGTTGTCTATCTATTCCCTATACAGATGCTGCCTAACCTGCTGTGTTCCTCCAACACTTAATTTTTTGTTCAGTCAAATGATACACTGACCTCGTACATGCCTCTAATTAGGATTAAAAATGCATTGAACAATAATAAATTAATGATTAATAACAAATTGTTATTAAATGTCAGAGACAGTGGAAACCTGAAAGTCAATAATTCAGTAAACCTGTGATTTTTTTAAAGATACATATGACCAGATTTTAATGTAATGAATTGCTTGAGTTTGGGAATGGATTGAAGGCAGTGGGAAATCAATTCCAATCCAATGTCTTTCAGGCTTCACTCCTGAACACTCTGCTCACTCTTGCAAGAGAGACATGTTGAATCTTAGCATATGTCAACCACTCAATTAGTGGTAACACTGATTTTTCACTTTAGGTTCCATGTGTTTCTGGAATTCCTGGGACTTGCCAGTGATCATGGAGCAGCTACCGAAAGCCTCATGAGAGGTATGTTGTTAGATGCTCATTATTTGCAGTTGTCATCATTCTCTCCCCTTTCACCATTCCAAAGCGATGACTTCCTCTCACAGTTCACTCAGAGTTCACACTTCCACCTCCAACAATACAAACTCCACTTGTTTTGACATCTTCCTATGCAATCGGTGGAGATCCAGCAACTACCATTTTTCTCCTTCCCTTCCATCATTGGAGCCACAAACATACTCGTTCCTGGTGAAACAGTTATTTGTACTTCTTTCTATTTAGCATTCAGCATTCAATGCTTATCAACTGGTGCGTAACAACTTCACAAAACACCGTTTAATAAGCAAGGGTGAACTTGCGTGTCCATTTGTCCGTCACATTACCTCTTCCACTCGTACTGACTCTGCTATTACTGTTCATCATAGGCCTGAGGAACTATATTTAATCTGCTGACAAGACACAATCCCATCTTTAGGTCTCAGCATCTCAACATTGAAATTAACAATTTCAGATAATCAGACATCCCATTCCTGTGTCTTATTGTTTGCACACTATGTTTTATTTTTAAATCCCCGCTCCTGGTGCTTAAGGTCATAAGGAATAGGAGTAGATTAGGCCATTCAGCCCATTGTTGATTTGTGGCCCTTATAATAACAGTGGCCTCACAGCATGTCAGGTATATATATATATAATTTATTAGGTACAAGCAATACAACTTCTCACTTGAGAGTTCACTTTAAGACCAACGGAATGCAGCAGACCGCAATACTAACAAGCTACTGGGCATAACTACAAATGCATGACTCATAGCATGAGCCACTAATCTACATCCCCCTCTTAAAGAATCAACAATGATGTATACCCATAACTAAGCAAAGCAAATATCACACCTGATGACAGACTGGTGGAAAGTCAAACATAGTCCGGATACTTCACGACCGGCCTGCAGACACGACCGGCACGTGTTTGATAGAGGCCATCTCCATTCTTTTTCTCCGGGGAAAGAGCAGGTGATTTCACTGCCATGGGGGAGTGGACCAACGCCTCTGGAGTCGAAGCAGGAGACTGTTGCGTTGGCGAAGATGGAACAGACTGCGGAACTGTCGCAGGCATAGATTGTTGTACTGGCAAGAGCATGCGAGAGTCACTAGATACAGATTGAAATGAACTTGTACAATCCGGATAATAAGGAGGAGGGATTGGTTCCTTCACAGGCAGAAGATGTTGTCTGTTTGGTCGGTAGGTGCCGCCATCGGCTCCAACAATGTATGAGCGTGGTTCCGAGGCAGGACCAGAAACAACCTCAATACGGTCATGGCTTTTGTCAGTTTGTAAGTGGACCACCTGTCCTTTGGTCAATGGTGGCAGAGGCCTACTCATCTTGTTGAACCATTTCTGTTGAATGCCACGCTTCTGTTGCAACCTGGATTGAACTTCCTCAGGTGGAAAGACATGTGGGATTAATGTTTGCTCTGCTATAGAAACATAGAAACATAGAAAAATAGGTGCAGGAGTAGACCATTCGGCCCTTCGAACCTGCACCGCCATTCAATGTGATCATGGCTGATCATCCAACTCAGTATCCCGTACCTGCCTTCTCTCCATACCACCTGATCCCTGATATGGGCAGCGGGGTACGGGTCTGCCTTGACAATAATCGTTGAGCAAGTGAACCCAAGGCAGGGTCACAGGAAATGTTGCGTAAGTTGCGCAAATCCAGGTATACGTCAGATTTAGCCCTGTGAGAGCGCTCCATGAGCTGTTTTGAACATCTGACAGCCCATCCTGCCAGCCCATTAGACTGTGGATATTCAAGGCTGCTGGTGATGTGGTGAAAATTCCTGCGTCTGGCAAACTCTCTGAATTGTTGGCTGGTGAACAGGCTGCCATTCTCAGTCAACAGCTTTCCTGGAGATCTGTGGACGGAAAAATTACAAGATAATTTTGAAATCACACTGCTGGAAGTGGGGCTGCTGAGAAAATCAATGTCGAACCATTCTGAATACGAATCCACGAGCACCAGGTACTGCTTGCCGTGCCATTCAAATAAATCAACTGCCAATGTAGCAGAACTGGCAGAAGTGGTTGCTTTTGTTGATGAGGCACCAGTCTATTGCACCGCACAAGCCGCCATATTTTTGTTGATGTATTCGGCCATGCCAGGCCAGTAAATCATGCTTTTCGCCCATGAAACAGTGGCTTCTGCACCTGGGTGTCCTGCATGGACAGCGTCAAAATACTGGTGATGCAGCGAAACAGGAACTACTTTTAAAACAATGCGGTCTTGCAGCACTAACTTGTCTCGAACAGGGAAGAAAGGGCGGACTGGAATTGGAACGTTGTAGTGCTTGTCTGGACAGCCGCGCTTAATGACAGAAGTTAGCAACCATAGGGTCTTGTTGGTGGCAGTGTGGGCAACCAGGTCCTCCATCCAAGATGAAGGGATGAAGGATACAGTCATCACAATAACGAGGGTAGATCCTTGCAGGGCTTCCGAGGTGCACATGAAAAAGTGTCTGCCAGGTGCATATCCTTTCCACGTTTGTAGGTCAGGGCAATGTCATATTTTTGATGTTGTAGTAACATCCACTGTAGGCGTGCTGGTGTAGGGGTTTTCTCGTTTCCCACAAAAGGGATTTCCCCTAGGTTCTATACCTCGGAATTATGGTGGGATATGATAAAAGGTTGAATTGACCAGAGTGTGCTGATGAGAGAAAACAGAAACCAAGATGGACTCAAAGCAAGTCTAAATTTACAGGCTTTATTAAACAATTAGAAATCGAATCTCACCAACACTACATAATACGTGGTTAAACTTATGCTTTAAACTAAGACTATGGAAGGAAAACTATCGGGCATGTCGTAAAGCTTACTTTAACAATATTTTACTCCCCTTTCCCCTTATTTACTCAACCTCCTATCCTATTTCGTGAATTTCACCAAATCACCGGGATACTCACAGCTAAGTCGATGCAGGTTCACGAGCGGTCCAGTAGAGCAGGAAGAGCCGAAAAGAGCAGAGAGCACAGAGAGCACCGAGTTCTGGCTGGACTCCTGTTTTATACCTGAGATTCCTTTGAACCCCCCAGGTGGTCCTCTGGATAAAAGGGCTTCTTTTGATGTTTCCCAGTTTCGATCTGGCATGAACAATAGGCTTCCGATGATAAGGGGTTTGCTGATGTCATGATCCCTCAGCCTGATCGTTATCCCATCCCCTGGATGGGCTCCTATTGTCTCGATGGATGGGTCATCCATGATGGTGATTGTGCTTGTTCCTGGCCTGTTTACCATCGTCTGCTGAGGCTTGGTTCCTTCCTTTGTGTATCCAAGAAAATCTCGTTATCTCCGTCTCTGCCTTTGTTCACACCGTTGTGTGATGTCCAAGTCCACGGACCAGACGGTTTGAAACTTGAAACTGAGTCTTTCTGTGGATTGCGGGTTTTTCCGTTGCAGCCAGCAAATCTGTCTTTTTGAAAGTTCTTCCATAATTTTGGAGGATTTGCCCCAATAACTTACATGCCCCTACGATACGTCCAGGCTTGCACAGACCGTATCGATTGACAAAGTTAGTGGGCAATCCTCCAGCCTCAAGAGCTGTAAACACTCCTGGTGAGAAGGTGAAACTATGTACCCCGAAAGCCCCCTTAATCACTAAACTAGGCCCTCGAAGCACATTAACTTACACTATACACCTTTTACTTTACATCAATCCCACAAACCATACAGTACCCTCACGACCATTCCCTGAAAATGCAGGGATTACAACATATGTACAAAACTACTGCACTAGAGTACAGATATTTTACAGTGATGGGGTGTTGTTCCGGTGACGTCGTGCGGCTCGATTTACCAGCTGTTGTAATTTGGCCATCCTCCTCCGCCTTTTAAATTTGCAATTAATGCATAGCAAATACATCACAATTATCATCTGGCAGATGATCAGAACATGGGACACGATGCGGACCCATGCTGGAACTATGATCCAGGATTCCAGGTCCCACCAACTTGGAGACTTGATCTCTTCGATCTCCCTGGCGATATCCAGAGTCTTTTGTTCCAGGGAGAAGAAGTGTTTGTGCGACAACTCGACCTTCACCAGCAACTCTTTTAATTTTTCATTCACTGGGGGAATATCATACCCAAAATGGGCAACATAGTTAAATAAGTCAGTTACATTTTCTCGTACCGAGAGGTGAACCGAAGATGGTTCCGGGATGGGTAATATTCGCTGCTGTGCCACATGGACTTCTGCCCTGGGTTTAAAGCAGAAGCTGCTGTGCGGTATCGGGCACCACAGCTGTGATCCGTACTGATACCGCTGGGCACTTGTGGTGACACAGTACGTCCCACTGCCTATATACGCCACCTGTGGAGGGACATGGTCTGCTGCCATCGCCTCCATGGTGCAGTTTACAGGCTGTGCCCCAACAGCCCTGAACCCACACTGAGGCCTAGCCTCAGCGCCCATGTGCTGGGGACACAGGATTACCTGTGCTCCCCGGCTCCGACAACCCAAAAGGTCAATGCCTGTCACAGCTTGCTCCCTTACTATGACATAGGGCGGGACCTTCCCATGGCGAATATGCACCCCCTCACGAACAACCCCCACGTTCTCCACTCGGTACAGAGGAGCTGGTCGTACCGAGGTTCCCATCACCGGGATTCTTACGACCACTCCCATTATGGTGTGATTGGATTTTCCGCAATCCACCAGTACCGGGTAGGCCTCGGAGGCCACACGAAGCTGACAAGGACTCAAAGTGCTGTTATAAGGGTGTAGCGCTGCTAGGTGCTGGTTGCTTATCCAGGAGGGGACCCGACCTTGCCTCAGGTCTTCCAGGTTGCTCCTCCCCTCCCCCAACACCCACGCACCATACAGCCCACACACCTCATTCTGTGCAGCCTGATCGGACGCATTCCGGTCCTCTTTAATCAAAGCGTTTATAGTTTTTGCATGTGTCTCCAATTGTGCGATGATTTCCTTTAGATGTAGAGTCATTGCCACCTCTTCGTGCAGTCCCGATCCTACCACCGCATTTTCCTCCCCCAGAACCTTTCGTAACTGGCCCTTCAACTGATTGATCTGCAGGGCCAGTTCTACGTTGTCCATGTTATTAATAATGGACGTCCCCGTGTTAAATGCTGTAAAACCATCGTTAACCACCCCTCGTCTTTGCCTACCGGACCCCAAACTGAAATCCCCTCCCCCGCGGTACATCTCTTCTATGTCTATGTCCCCAAAATCCAGGTTGTGGAATTTCTGGAACATGTCTCTTAGCAGGTCCTGATATAATAATTCTGTCTCGCGGGGGCACCATGCAGGTAACCGCACTTCAGTCAAATTTAATACTACTGAGGCCACAGCGTAATGCACTCCCTGGTACAGCACCCTTTTGGTTGGGACAAGTGCTAATCCATTCTCCGGTCCTTTGGTGGTGGTTGGACAGTTGTGAGGGTCGATCGGTTGGGCTGTGGGTAGGGGCTTCTTCACTTGAACCAGCAATTCGGTGGCTTTTACTGTCATCCCAGCCCTGGGGGCCACACATGCCTGCCCACTGCGGTCCCAATCTATCCCGTTCCCGGGGTTCTGCCACCACTTGACGAAGGTGATTGATGCCCCTACCGGACACACCTTGGCAGACCCCCATAGACATAAATAAAGCCCCTGGTCATAGGCCCACCATTTGTCCCAACATACAGTGATCCCTCCCGGTGACCCTGTGATGGTCCGGTAGGTATCATTGTCCAGTCTTTCCCAGTCCGAGGATCGATCCCTCATGTCCGAGCTCAGCTTCCTGAGCCACCACCATCTTCCCAAAGGAACGTCCCCCTTACAGGTTAAACACACCCGCCTGCCCTCAGTCACCCTAACCCGGTCGGTAGCCATCTGTATCTCGGCACAGGGTATGGATGCTTCCCCGTAGGCGAAGCTCCTGTGGCTGGAGAACCTGGTCGAGTTCGACCCCAGCCATCCAGGCCATCTCCCCTCATGGGAGTATCCGGCCTGGCTATCCGCTACCAGGTTTCCTTGCCCAGTAGACACGAGGGGTGCTCTGTCCCCTGAGCACCCATATACGATGGACTCCTCCGTGTCCCCGCGACGCGCCACGCACATCCGGAGGCACATCGTTGCCATCATCCATACGGCGGGGCTACCCATCTGGAAAACAAAGCGAAACACCTCCTTGCCTCCACAAAGCTATCTGCCCAATAATGGCATTTGGGGCTTTGATTTAGTCTGTTGTGGTCCACTTTTCCACAGCAAATCCCTTCGATCCCGTACTGTCTGTCCCTGTACTCCCCTGTAGCTATACAAAACCTTATCTCTAGTTATGCTAACTACATCTACTTACACACAAACCACTGCTATATACACTGCCACCCGTCTCCGGGTGGCCAACTCATAACTGGTCCCCGTCACGTTGGGGCCACCCCTCTGGTGGGCCCACCCGTGCAGGCCAGAACTCCTCCTGTCGAGGGGCCTGACTGCCCCTCACCTCCCTTTGTACTATGGGGTTTTGAGTTACCCCTACGTTCCCTGTGGAGCCTGGGCTCCCTCCAGCCGCACTCCGAAGTGCCCTGTTTCGGCCACTCTCCTTCCCGGCCCTCCTGTGGCCGGCCCTAGCCCTAGGTTTAATTAGGGCTGGGGACCACCTTATTGGGGGTTTAGTGACCCTGTCACTCCTACGTCTGACCGGGGGTTCCCAAACCAGAGGTGATACCACCATCTCCTCTGTTTCTGCTACTTCTTCCTCTTGTAGGCAGTCTACGGTACCTGCCTGCGGAGGGCTGGAGTCAGCCTCCTTCTCAGCTGCTTCCAGTCCTCGCCCTGGGACACAGCCGGCTACTTCAGGCTGACTACCTGTGGACTCGCCTGGCTCCCCCACGGTTTCCACATCAACCCGGGTCTGTTCCTGATCCTGTTCTCCAACATGTACCCCTTTCTTACTTTTCCCTGCCCTTGTGGGGTCAAACAATTTACACTGGTTGATGTGGAACCATTTGACTCTACGGGGAAGCTGAATGGCATACACCATGGGACTGGCCTTGTCCACTATGTTGTATGGGCCCGCATACAAGGGTTCAAACACCCCTACCCTAGCATATCTCCTGACCATTACCTGGTCTCCCACTGCCCACTCACAATGCCTGCGAGGCTCCAGCAGTAGCTTGTTTCTTTGGTGCTGGGCCCCCATGTTTCTGGCTGCCTGCCAGTGAACCTGCCTAAGCTGCTCAAATAGCTTCGTGGCAAACTTGTCCAGGTTCACTTCCCTGAGCTGTCCCTCTGTTAGGGCTGGGACCATAACGTGCATGGGCGTTCTCATGACCCGGCCCGTCATAAGCTCATGGGGAGAGTACCCCGTACTCCTGGACTGGCTGGCCCGGATCCCCATAAGGACCAGGGGTAAAACCTCCACCCACCGGTTGGGTGAGTTCCCTGTTTCCTTCCTTATCCTTTCCTTTATTGTCCGGTTCAACCGCTCTACCGGACCCGAGGACTGGGGGTTGTAGGCCACATGCCACTTGGCCTTGATGCCCAGTATTCTAAGGGTGGACTGCATGACCTGTCCTGTAAAATGGCTCCCCTGATCTGACTCCACGAACTGTGGGAGTCCCCACCTGGTGAACACCTCCCTAACCAGGATTTTTGCCGTACCCATTGCGGTGGCTGCTCTGCAAGGGAAGGCCTCTACCCATTTTGAGAACACATCCACAAGGACTAAGCAGTACTTGTAACCCCCTTGTGCGGTAGGAAGGGGTCCGATGTAGTCGATTTGAATCGACTGCCATGGCCCCTCCACCCTCCTGATGTGTCCCATGGAAACCTTCCTTTTCTGGGGGTCTGGGTTGTTTGCTGCGCAAACCAGACAGCTTGCACAGAAGTCGCGAACGTCTTCCCTGAGCCCTGGCCACCATCCTGCCATCTCTACTCGCTGCCATGTGGTCTCTGGCCCGGGGTGACCTGCCCCTGGACCCTCATGGGCTAGTTTTAAAAATTCCCTTCTGTACAGGGAAGGCACTACCCACTTATCTTCCTTGAATAACATGCCTTCCTTCACTGACATGTCTTTACCCCCATATGGTCCCTCTATTTTCTCCTGCCTGCAAATGGCTGCTGAGGCAGCCTTTAAAATAGGGTCTTGTGCCTGGACCGTGGTCAGGTCCGGAGCCAAAACCACTCCCGCACTCTCCTTTTCCCGAGGCCGCTCCCTGGCTGCAGCTACCTGTCCTTCCTCATAGGGGTCCCATGCTTTCCCGCTCCTGGCTCCTTCCCTGGCCAAGCAATCCGCCCTCTGATTTCCCTCGCCCCGTGGCTCCGTTTTGGAATGGGCCTTCACCTTATGGATATATCTATCCCCGCCCTTCCCTACGGCTGCTACAATCCTCTCTAATAGGGGTTTAGTGGTCAGGGGCTTCCCGTCCGATGAGGTGTACCCTCGGCGGGACCAGATAGCCAAATATTCCTTGCAGGAATTGCATGTGAACATGCTGTCCGAACATATGGTGTGTGGAGTGGGGAAACGCTCAGGATGGGTCACCACGTACATTACCGCCGCCAGCTCGGCCTGCTGGGCGCTTAACGTATGTGGGAGTTTAAGAGCTAGGGCTATTTCTGCCTTGGGGTCCCAGATCCCACAGCCTGTGAGCCGTATGCCCTCGGACACGAAACTGGACCCGTCCACGTATATTTCCCTACCCGTGGGATGTAACCCTGCTCTAAGCCCAAAGTCCACCTCCCATACCCCTTCCACCGAGCAATGGTGTGGCTCCCCTGGGTACACCAAATTGGCTGCGAACTTGGGCTCACATAGCCTCTCAACCCGTAAGGCCATTTGGGAAAGGAGAAGGGTCCAGCGAGTGATCCTCGCACTGCTAACGGTCCCATCCTTAATCCGACCGTCCAGCAGCACCTGGGTTGGAGTATGGTGGGTCAGGAGGGTTTTGGGGGACATTCTTATGAAGACCTGTACCCTCTTCATTGCCCAGTATGTGGCTAGCAGGTGCCGCTCACAGTTTGAATAGGACATTTCTACCTCTGTGAGGACTCTGGAGGAATACACCACTGGCCTTAACTTGCCGTGCCGTTCCTGGAGGAGCACTGCGCTCAGGCCATCGCTGCTTGCGGCTACCTCCAGGAAAAATTCCTCCCTGGAGTCGATGGCACCCAGAGCTGGGGCCTTTTGTAGGTCCCACTTCAAATGGATGAATGCCGACTCGCACTGCTCATCCCACTCCCACTCTACCCCTTTGCGTAGCAGCCGGTGCAGAGGTGCTGCGGTCGCGGCATAGTCCTCTATAAAGTCTCGGCAGTAGCCCGTGACTCCCAGAAATGATCTTACCCCCCCCACGTCCGTTGGGACTGGGAGTTCCTGCACTGCCTGCCTTCTTGCTGTATCAATACCCCTTTCTCCAGCCCTAAGTGTCAGTCCCAAGAACTTTACCTCATGTAACCCTATCTGTGCCTTCTTGGGATTTATTTTTAAACCGCTCTTACAGAGCAGCTCCAGCAGTTCGTTTACTAGGGGTCCATATTCCTCACTGGTGTCCGTGAATAGCAAAATATCGTCCACATACTGGACGATCTTGTGGGGCTCACTAAATGCCTTCAAACATTCTGCCATACATTGGTGGAAAATACTGGGACTATTGTGGAACCCTTGAGGAAGACAGTTCCACGTGTACTGCTGCCCCTTGAATGTGAAAGCAAATTTGTACTGGTCTTCCTTCCTGACCGGGATAGACCAGAAACCGTTCGAGATGTCTAGCACCGTAAATACAGATGCAGACGCTGGAATTTCCGCTAATAGGTCTGCTACAGCTGCCACAGTTGGTGCGCAAGCCGGAATATTCTTGTTCAGGACCCTATAATCTACTGTGGCCCTCCAGGAATTGTCTGGCTTCCGTACGGGCCAGAGCGGTGAGTTCACGTGGGTGGCTATGGGCCTCAAAACGCCTTGCTTAACCAGTGAACTCAGGGCCACTTCTAAGTCAGCCTCCGCTTCTCGGGGAAACCTATACTGTTTCTGCGGTCGGGACATGGGATCCCCATCTATCCTGACCTCTGTTCCTGTGACCCTTCCACAGTCGTGCTTGTGAGTAGCGAATGCAGCCAAATTTTGCTTAACATGGCCTCGATACTCTGTCGGGGTCTGCCTCACTAGGACCTCTAGATCGTACCCCTCTCTGGGCTTCACGACACACAGAGCCCCTCTCTCCGATGCCCTCTCGATGACCATTACCTCCTTCTCTCTCTCAGCCCCTTCTCCTGCTATGCCCCACAAACAGTGGTTCCTCAGGTCCACCAGGACCTGGTGGGCCACTATAAAGTCGGCGCCTAGTATCCCCTTTCCCTCCTGCTCCCAACTCATCAGGATGCATTTCCACTGCGCCTGGAGTGCTCCTAATTGAATGGACAAGGGAACAGAGAAAAACCCTGTCTTCTCGTTTCCTGTAAAACCGACAAGACTATAGGGTATCCCACTAGATAGAGGGGATGTACGGGGATTGTCCATGTGGACAATAGTACTGGAACCACCTGTGTCCAGCAGGTAACTCCCCACCACATCCTGGACCTCCATCTTGACCCAGGGTCTCCCACATGGGCCATACGCTAATGGGCATAGGAATGTGGGCTGTTTCGCTGGCAGTCATAAAGGGGCCGGGGGTGCGGATACGGGCGTGCCCTGGCCTGTTGCCATGGCTACCTGTCCGGACCCTCCTGCCTTTGACTGCAAATAGATAATTAGATCTCTTACATCTATTGTTACCTCCGGGGCTGGGTTGACTGTTACCGGGGTCCTATCCCCCACTGCTCTACTTGGGTTTCTGCACTCCCTCTTGTAGAGCCCGGGCTTCCCACACCCGTAGCACACCAGCCTCATCTCGGAAGAGGTCCGGCTGCCTTCCTGTTTCCACTGCCTCCCTTTGGGGGGTGCCGGTACTATTTCATGCACCTTGCCCTTAAGGGGCTTCTCCTCACTTCTCTCCCCATTGCGGTATGCAAGGGTGAGCTTCCTGATCACCTCCGCCTCGTTAAGGTTCGGGTCAGCTGGGTCGAACCAGTGCTCGGCCTTTGCCCTAACTCGCGGGAGGCAATTCGCCACCAGAGTCTTCAGCCAGTGAGCTGTTCTCTCATCTAAATTCTGCCTATCTAAAGGCATCCCACACGCTCCCTCATACACTGCCCACAGTCTGTCTGCGAACATGTCCGGGGACTCAGCTACCTGTTGCTTTGTCTCCCCCACCCTGGTGAAAGGACTACCCTGATTCAACCCCATGGCCTCCAGAACCGCTGTCTGTGCCGCTACCCATGTTTCAGGTCTTCCTCCTTCCCTGGAGGTCACTGCCTTGCATAGGTAGGAATCTAGGGTCATCAGTAGCAGCTTTACCCGTTCTACCTCATCGCAATCGTTTATGTCGACTGCCTGCTGCACCTCCATAAAATGCAATGACGGGTCTCCCGCCCTGGTTAACTTGGGAATGTGAGCCACCATCCCCCTCAGCACATGTGCCCCATGGGGAATGATGATATCACTCTCTATGGGCCCCCTATCTGCCTGCCCTACCGGGGGACCATATTTCCTTTGCCGTACCGGGCATATCTGCCCTACCCGGGGCTGTTGCCCCTTTACCTCCGGCTCTCCCACCATGATCGGTAAACCCACCACCTCGTGGTGTGCAACACATGGCGCGGAAGCCGCTAACTGAGGGTGCTCTCCCGCCCCTCCTTGGGCCTGTCCCTTCCCGGACAACCTGAACCCCACCTGCTGACCCGGACCTATCCCCGGCGCCTCAGGAGGCGGTCTATTCCCCTTTGCCTCTGGGGAATCATCTGCTAAGGGATGCCCTCCGCCCCCGGGGGACCCCCCTGGTCCTACCAGGTGAACCCGTCCCCTGGTAATGGACAGAGTCTCCTCCAGCTGCGCTATCCTTGCCTGGCAAGGCCCGTGATCACTATCGCCTAGCTCGCTACGGGCCACCCTGTATGCTGCTTGTATATCTTGGAACTTTCCCTCCAGCTCCATGCACTTCTGTGTACTCTGAGCCAGGAGTTCCTGGGAGTTCCGTTCCCTCTCCTTTGCCTCTACCACCTGGCATTGGAGGAATTCCTGGGCATTTCTGTGGGACTCCCTTGCCTGCAAGATACACTGCCTGGTTTCACTGAGTTCCTCAGATAGCCCTTCCCCTTCTCTAGCGCTTTCTTCAGCGCTGGCCCTAGCTTCTCTCAACTGCTCTTCCAGTCTATCTACCTGTCTCTCCAGTTTGGCTACCTGCTGTGATAGGCACGCTAGCCAAACTGCCTTTTCCTGCCCTTTATTATACATTTTGCTTTCCGTCCATTGAGCTGCAGCTGCTGCAGGCTGCTGTGCTGTCAGCAATGCTATCACCCATTGTTTGGTGAGATTGATCTTTTTAAACAGATAAGAGGAGATTCTCGCCTCCATCTTGCTACGTTCTCTCACCCCCTCTGGCAAATCACATATCCCAAACCACCGAGGTCCTGCCATGGTCGCCATTCTGTAGGGGTTTTCTCGTTTCCCACAAAAGGGATTCCCCTAGGTTCTATACCTCGGAATTATAGTGGGATATGATAAAAGGTTGAATTGACCAGAGTGTGCTGATGAGAGAAAACAGAAACCAAGATGGACTCAAAGCAAGTCTAAATTTACAGGCTTTATTAAACAATTAGAAATCGAATCTCACCAACACTACATAATACGTGGTTAAACTTATGCTTTAAACTAAGACTATGGAAGGAAAACTATCGGGCATGTCGTAAAGCTTACTTTAACAATATTTTACTCCCCTTTCCCCTTATTTACTCAACCTCCTATCCTATTTCGGGAATTTCACCAAATCACCGGGATACTCACAGCTAAGTCGATGCAGGTTCACGAGCGGTCCAGTAGAGCAGGAAGAGCCGAAAAGAGCAGAGAGCACAGAGAGCACAGAGAGCACCGAGTTCTGGCTGGACTCCTGTTTTATACCTGAGATTCCTTTGAACCCCCCAGGTGGTCCTCTGGATAAAAGGGCTTCTTTTGATGTTTCCCAGTTTCGATCTGGCATGAACAATAGGCTTCCGATGATAAGAGGTTTGCTGATGTCATGATCCCTCAGCCTGATCGTTATCCCATCCTCTGGATGGGCTCCTATTGTCTCGATGGATGGGTCATCCATGATGGTGATTGTGCTTGTTCCTGGCCTGTTTACCATCGTCTGCTGAGGCTTGGTTCCTTCCTTTGTGTATCCAAGAAAATCTCGTTATCTCCGTCTCTGCCTTTGTTCACACCGTTGTGTGATGTCCAAGTCCACGGACCAGACGGTTTGAAACTTGAAACTGAGTCTTTCTGTGGATTGCGGGTTTTTCCGTTGCAGCCAGCAAATCTGTCTTTTTAAAAGTTCTTCCATAATTTTGGAGGATTTGCCCCAATAACTTACACTGGAGAGTTATGAATAGGTTTATTGAAAATGCTGATAAGAGGTTGGTGGCCGGTTTCAATTGTAATAGTGCGACCAAAGATGAAATTGTTGAGCGTTTTGCAGGTGAATACAGTTCTTTTTCGATTTGGGCGTATCGTTGTTCTTGTGTCAGACATGGTGCATGAGGCATAGGCAACAGGATTATTGCCATGGCCATCATTCTGAAGGCATGCAGTGCCCAGACCATGTTGTGATGCGTCACATGTAAGTGTAATAGGCAGTCTAGGATCAAAGTATGCTAGAGTAGAGGTGGCCGACATCTGCCGTTTAAGAGTGTGAAATGCTGTCTGCTCATGCCAGGTCCAAGCAGAGTCTTTGGGTGTGAGATGGCACAATGGAGGTGATATTTAGCTGAAACCTAGAATTAATTTGCTCAAATAGTTCGCCATGCCAAGGAACCTCTGCAAGCTGGGCACATCTGTGGGTGCTGAAAGCTCATTAATAGCACTGGTTTTCGCTGGATCAGTTTTCAGGCCGTCCTTGGTAAATATATGGCCTAGGTATTTTACCTCATTCAACCTGAATCTGTATTTTGGGGATTGAGTTTGGGATGGATGACCTCGGCACGCTTCATTACTGTTGTCAGATTGGCATCATGTTCCTCAATCCTTTTTCCAGCAATGAGGATATCGTCTACTATGATGGAGCATGGGTATCCGGCAAGCAATTGTTCCATGGGTTGTTGAAATACTTCACTGGCAGAACAAAGGGCATCCTAAAAATTTATAACATCCGAACGGAGTACTGGGAGTTGTCAGCTTTGAGGATTTATGTTCCAGTGGTATCTGCCAGAATGAACTCTTAGCATCTAGCACTGTGAATACAGTTGCTTCGGCCATCTGCGCCACTATCTCATCCACTGAGCGCATTGGTAAATGTGGTCTCTTAATTGCTGTATTTAAGTCCTTGGGGTTAATACAAATCCGTATCTCATCTTTATTCTTCTTAGTACCGACAACCATTGAGGAGACCCAGTCTGAGGGTTCAGTTACGGGAGTGATCATGAACTACCATTCTGTTAAGTTCACTTTGTACATGATCTCGCAAAGCATGGGGAATCCTGTGAGCCGGACGGACAACTGGGATTGCCTCATGGTCAATAGTAACCATGTATCTCACAGGCAACCTGCCCAAACAAATCCAGACTCAACTTCTGGTCTCCAATTGGAGGCGTGGGTTCGAATCCAACTTCTGACACCATGTTGATTGGTGACCCTTATAAAAGCAGTGCCTCACACCGTGTCAGGTATATATAGAGTTTATTAGATACAAGCAATACAACTTCTCACTTGAGAGATCACCATAAGACCAACGGAATGCAACAGACCGCGACACTAACAAGCTAGTGGGCGTAACTATAAATGTATGCCTCATTGCATGAACCACTAATCAACACCCATCAAGTCTATTTTGCCATTCAATGATGGCTGATCGAACCCCATTCTCCTACCTTCTCCCCATAACCTCTGACACCTGTGCTAATTAATAATCTATTTACCTGCCTTAAAAATATCCACTGACTTGGCTTCCACAGCCTTCTGTAGCAAATAATTCTACATATTCACCATGCTCTGAACAAAGAGATTTCTGCTCAACTCTTTCCTAAAAGAACGTCCTTTAATTCTGAGGCTATGGCCTCTAGTCCTAGACTCTCCCATTAGTGGAAACATCCTCACCACATCCACTCTATCCAAGCCTTTCAGTATTCTGTATGTTTCACTGTGGTCCCCCCCCTCATTTTTCTAAATCTTCTAAATGCCTACAAATGCTCATCATAGGTTAACCTACCCATTCCTGGGATCATTCTTGTATTCCTGGGATCGTTCTTGTATAATTCATGCATAATTTCACGTATAATTCAAGCTCTTCTATTTATATCTTCTATTTATATCTCCTGAATGATCAGCAGGTGTCATGGTTACCATTAATATATCTGACTCTTATAAAAAATATATATTTATTTAATAATTTGAATTTAAATCCCTCAGTTGTCTTGATGAGATTCAAACTCATGACTCTGGAACAGTAGTCTGAGATGTGGCTGCACATCCAGCATCATAACCATTATGTTCCTGTACCAACAACCTCTGTCATTTACTATCTAAAATCCTTTCATATTTCTAAACACTCTTGTCAGATCTCTCCGTGACTATCTCTACTCCTGTTAATGCAGCCTTGAAGCAACATTGTCTATTGAATTTACCTGCGGAGATCAAAGTATGCGACTTATTAGAAAACCATGTTCAAAGCTATTATTTTCTTTCTGCTCTCAGTGGGCAGAAAATGTCCTTTGACTGAAAGATTCCTCGGGGCAACACTGAGAAATGTTCTCACTCATTCACAGCAGACCTCAGAGCTGTTGCATGGTCACAAAATGAAAGAATATCAGTTATAGCATTGTGGTATTCTGAATCAGGTAGATTGTACACATCAGTAATGTTAAGTGCCAATCCTTACATGTCCAGTAAATTAGCAATGTCAAGAACAAGACAACTTGGAGAAAGTCAAGTCAGGTCCAGCTGAGTTTAAAGTGTTTGATACCACAATAAAAATGATCCAAAAAAAAAAAATCTGAAGACACTCAGCAAGTCAGGTAGCAGAGCTGATATTTCACAATGTAAAAAAATGGAATCCAGGAGCAAATAACCTTTGTGATGCATTATGGCATGAATAAGAAGCCAGCGCGAATTGTAGTTATATGACCTGTTCCTTAAATGTGTGGCTTCAGATTATACAGAACCACTAATAGAACATAGAATTTCTATGAACATAGAAGTTCTAACATAGAACAATACAACACAGGAACAGGCCTTTCAGCCCACTCTATCCATGCTGAACATAATGCCACATTAAACTGATCTCCTCTGCCTGCACATGATCCATATCGCTCAATTCCCTGCATATTTATGTACCCATCTAAAAAGTCATTGTCGTATTTGCCTTCACTACCACCCTGGCAATGCGTTCGAGGCACCTGCCACTCTGAGTAAAAAGCATATCACACATATCTCCTTTAAACTTTGCACTTCTCATTATAAAGTCGTGGCCCTGTAGACTTTCATCTGGGAATAAGGTTCTGACTGTCAACCCTATCTATACCTCACATAATTATATAATTCTTCTATCAGGTCTCTTCCCAACCTCCGCTGTTCCAGATGAAAACAGTCCGTTTTATCCAAACACTCCTTATTAACTTTAATCGAGGCAGCATTGTTAAAACCCCCTTTTGTATCCTTTCTAAAACCTCCACATCCTTCCTGAAATTGGGCCACCGGAATTGTACATATACAATATTGTTTAGAATATTTTGTTCTGCTTGACAGAGAGTAAAATTATGTGATTGGGCAGGTTAGGAGGCGATGATCAGAAATTGCATAATTTGTGATAAGTTACAGTGCTGGAAGTTGAAAAGAACAGCGCTGCCAATAGCAATAGGAGGAAGAAGGTGTGCAACAAAGGCTGGACATGATAAATGGGGGAGATGATTGGTGCATCAGCGAAAAAATAAAAGTGGGTGGTATTGTTAACATGGAATTAAGCAAGCACACTGGTGAACGGCATACACTGGAGCTTCACAAGCACCAATCAAGCTTGGTATTACATCATCCAATGATTCAATTATTCAATTCAATTCAATTCATTAATTCAATGATACTTTATTATCACGTACCAAGGTACAGTGAAATGCTTTGTTTTGCATGCAACCCGGTGAAATCATACAGCAGACCTCACCTAGGCAGTCACCACATTTCTAGCACTGACAAAGTTACAAAACTTCACCCAACAGTCATCTGGATAGGTTTAATTATGATATTACACACTAAAAAAACCCATTTAACCCCAGTGTGCATGCTCAAATAAACAGGTTGTTCCCCCACTGAATTTCAATGGGTAATCACTAAAGGGTACAACAGAGTAGATGACCCATCTACACTAGTCCCATATCAGGCAGGTGGAGCTAGCCATAGATCAGATATCTTAATCAGCATGGGCAAGATGGACCAAAGGGCCTGTTTCCATGCTGTATGACTCTTGACTCTAAGCAGGATACTCCATCACCGAATTTCATGGGAAACCACTAAATATAACACGGTTATAATGGGTGACTTCAATCTGCATGTAGATTGGGTGAATCAAATTGGCAGGGGTGCTGAGGAAGAGGATTTCCTGGAATGTATGCGGGATAGTTTTCTCAACCAACATGTGGAGGAACCAACGAGAGAGCAGGCTATTCTAGACTGGGTATTGAGTAATGAGGAAGGGTTAGTTAGCAGTCTTGTTGTGCGTGGCCCCTTGGGCAAGAGTGACCATAATATGGTTGAGTTCTTCATTAGGATGGAGAGTGACAAAATTAAGTCAGAAACAAGGGTTCTGAACTTAAACAAAGGTAACTTTGAATGTATGAGATGTGAATTGGCCAAGATAGACTGGCAGGTGATTCTTAACGGGTTGACAGTGGATGTGCAATGGAAGGTATTTAAAGACTGCATGGATGAAGTACAAAAGTTGTTCATACCAGTTTGGCAAAAGAATAAATCGGGGAAGGTGGTGCATCCATGGATAACAAGGGAAATCAGGGATAGTATAAAAACAAAAGATGAGGCATACAAATTTGCCAGAAAAAGCAGCCTACCGGAGGACTGGGAGAAATTCAGAATCCAGCAGAGGAGGACAAAGGGCTTAATTAGGAAAGGGAAAATAGATTATGAAAGGAAACTGGCAGGGAACATAAAAACTGACTGCAAAAGTTTTTATAGATATGTGAAGAGAAAGAGACTAGTTAAAACAAATGTTGGTCCCTTGCAGTCAGAAACAGGTGAATTGATCATGGGGAACAACGACATGGCAGACCAATTGAATAACTACTTTGGTTCTGTCTTCACTAAGGAGGACATAAATAATCTGCTGGAAATAGCAGTGGAACGGGGGTCAAATAAGATGGAGGAACTGAGTGAAATCCAGGTTAGCCGGGAGGTGGTGTTGGGAAAATTGAACGGATTGAAGGCCGATAAATCCCCAGGGCCAGATAGTCTGCATCCCAGAGTACTCAAGGAGGTAGCCACAGAAATAGTGGATGCATTAGTGATAATTTTTCAAAATTCCTTAGATTCTGGAGTAGTTCCTGAGGATTGGAGGGTAGCTAATGTAACCCCACTTTTTAAAAAAGGAGGGAGAGAGAAAGCGGGGAATTGCGGAGGAGCGGGGTATTGCGAAAGATTCAGGCAGATGCTGCCAAGGGCATCCTTATTATACCCGACTGGCCCACACAGCCTTGGTATCCGGTGGTCTTTGACATGCTCAACGAACCTTGGGTCCTTTTGAAGGGTTGCCCACAATTGGTTACTCACCCTGTCTCAGGGGAGCCACATCCCTGCCATGGCTATTTAAATTTGTTGGCTTGCAGGTTTTGAACAGGCCGTTAGTCCAATACGGCCTCTCGGCTCGGACCATGGATACCATCGGGGCGTCGTGTCGAGAGTCCACAAGGCGAAGATACCGCTCGCATATTAAGAAGTGGGAAGCCTACTGCAGCCGCTCTCGCATCACGTACGATGACGTGACAATAACCGATGTCCTGGAATTCCTCGCGGGGTTGCACCATGATGAACACTTAAGTTACAGTGCCATCAACAGCGCCAGAAGTGCGCTATCATTCTACCTCAAGATTGGGGTAGGATCCAACAGGCTAGTGTCCAGACTCATGCGGGGTATATTCAATATGAATCCGCCTACACCACGCTATAATATCACCTGGGATGTCAGGGACGTATTAACCCTGCTCAGGACGTGGTCTCCCATGGAAGGGCTCCAACTGGACCAACTCACCATGAAGTTGGTGATGTTACTAGCGATGACTTCAGCTCAGAGGGTACAGACACTACACAAACTTCGTGTCGACAGAATGACATCTACCCCTACAGAAGTAGTCTTTTTCATTGACGAGCTACTAAAGCAGCATAGACCTGGGTGCACAGGGCTGCAGCTGAAGTTCCCGGCATACCCCGCAGATGCTAGGCTATGTTTAGCCTCACATATCCGCCACTATGTCAAGGTGACGGCACGCATCAGAGGAATGGAGAGATACCTGCTTGTCACTCATAAGAGACCTCATCATCGAGTGACAGTCCAGACGATATCCAGGTGGCTTCGAGTCGTCTTGGGTAAGTCAGGTATCGACATTAATGTGTTCAAGTCTCATTCCACCAGGGCTGCATCGACGTCAGCGGCGAGGGTCATGGAGGTGCCCATGGACCAAATTCTCGCCACAGCAGGATGGGCGAATGAAGCTGTGTTCCAGCGTTTTTATAACAAGCCTGTTGCTGCTCCTCTACAGTTCGCAGAAGCCGTGCTGAATGCAGGTCAAGAACGTGGAGATGTCCCCGCATGAGGGGTTTTTGATTTGTTATTAATAAATATGCTCTTGTTTTGCAGTATGAACTATTGAGCAAGTTTGTTCCTCCCATCCATCCCTGGTAGTGGTGTGTCAGCATGGACGTGGTCCAGGGCGTGTAATCACATAAGCTTTGAAGTCTTCACGAAGTCACTCACGTGACTCCGAAATGAAATAGTAAGATTGAACGAGAACTTACCAGTTCGAAGGTTGATCTTTATTTTATGAGGAGTCGAAGTGAGGGATTTCGTGCCCTCCTCGCCCAACCCTCAATCACCTTCATCTGGTAATCTTAGTCAATTCAATCATACTATGCGAAGTCATTTCTATTGTTGGTTCTGTGGTTCCACGCCGCTACTTTGAAGTATGTCGAGCATGCGCGCCGGCGGGCTCTTCACGAAATCCCTCACTTCGACTCCTCATAAAATAAAGATCAACCTTCGAACTGGTAAGTTCTCGTTCAATCTTACTATTCTCTGCCACAGAAGGTAGTTGAGGCCAGTTCATTGGCTATATTTAAGAGGGCGTTAGATGTGGCACTTGTGGCTAAAGGGATCAGGGGGTATGGAGAGAAGGCAGGTACGGGATACTGAGTTGGATGATCAGCCATGATCACATTGAATGGCGGTGCAGGCTCGAAGGGCCGAATGGCCTACTCCTGCACCTATTTTCTATGTTTCTATGTTTCTATAATTCAATTGGGCGCAATCTCTACTCTCTTATAAGACTCAGCATGTCATTGAACACCCCATCAACCTTCTTCAAATATACCGTGAAAATGGTCCTGACTGCTTTCATCATGTCTTCGTACGGCAATTCCAGCACACAGGAATGCAAGATATTGCGGGGATTGATGGATTACTCCATCAGGAGCACAGGCCTCCTCACCATTTAAAGCATCTACTTAAGGTGCTGCCTCAAAAAAGATCCCCACCACCCAGACCATGCTCTCTTCTCCCTGCTACTGTCAGACAGGAAATGCCGAGGCCTGACGTTCTATACCACCAGGTTCAGGAACAGCTTCTTCCCACAACTATCAGGTTCTGGAACCAACCTAATCCTCTCTCATGAATGGGACACTATGGACCACCTCTCACACTACTGGTGATTTTTTTAAATTGTGTTTCCTACTCATGCCTTGTTTCTTTACGTTGTAATTTCTCTTTTTCTGCCTTGCAGAATTTTTCTATCATTTAGTTTTTTTTGTATGTTTGTCTGTATCAATATGTCTGTGATATTGTTGCAAATTTCATTGTACCTGTACCTTATCATAAAATCATAAGTGATAGGAATAGAATTAGGCCATTTGGCTCATCACGTCTACTTCGCCATCCAATCATGGCTGATCATCTCTCCCTCCAAACCCCATTTTCCTGCCTTCATACTTGTGGATATGACACTAAGCTTGAAGTTACTTAATTTTACACAACTGATTCTTCTACTTGGGGATAGCATTCTATCAGCTTCCTGTTTAAATCCACATCATAAAATACATTGGATAAATGCTGTAAGATATTGTAAATTGAAGTGTTCATGATTCCCTATTGACTGCACTATGATTGGAACTAATGCATCTGCAGTGAATATAAGGATAATTTCTCTGTTTTAATGGATACGTTCCTGCATTTGCGTGGTGGCCTTGGACACCTGTGCCTTCGGTCGCATTAGCATGTTCATTATTTACATGTAATCGGAAACAGCTGCACACTGTTTGCAAAAATTCCCAGCCAATTGCTGTAATTGAAAAATATATAAGATTCTGCAAAAATTATATTGGCAGAAAAGGCTCTGAGTAATTAAAGATTTGGTCAACTCAGGGATTGCAAGACAGCTAAACCAGATTAAGATTAATCAAGGAGGAGTGTTGTTCTTAAAGTAATTTAACAATTTAATGCGGACGGAAACTGATTGTGAGTCATCTGCATTTGGATAATTCATTGCTGAGCACTACAGATAAAAACAACAGAGGTGTTCCTTGAGCTTGCCGCTGAGCCTCATTCTAATTGTGCAGGGGAAGTAATAGTACAGACAGAAAGGCCAAAATGGGAATGGTATGGTGAATTAACATTGGAGGTAACCATATACCCAAGATCACTCCTCCAGACTAAACACAGGTTCTCCACAAAACCATCATCCGATCTGTATTTTGTTTCTCCAGTGTAAACTAGGTCATATTGTGAACACCAAATGCAGATTAGAAGAAGTCAAGTAGCTTACAATACAAACAGGTAAAAATAAGCAAATACTAATAGAGTACTAATAGAAGTAATATCCTAGATGACTACGTAGAAGTTTCAGATATACCATTCAATTTCAGTGGTTATGCATGGCAGAGCTTCATTTCTAAAGGTCTACCATTTTCAATATCTATTGTAAGGCAGTATATATATGATCACATCTCATTGTTCCTGCTCCCTAAGTACTCCCCACTCATCAGACGGGTTAAACCAACTGTGGGGACAGTTAAAGTCTGGTCAGAGGAAGCGGACTTCACACTTCAGCAGTGTTTTGGAAACACTGACTGGAAGGCGTTTGCAGCCCAGGCCACCCTTGACTCCCACACGGACATTGACTCCTACACATCCTCTGTTCTGGACTTTATAAACTCCACCATCAATAGTGTCACCTCCCTCAAACAGGTGACCATATTCCCAAATCAGAAGCCATGGATGAACAGCGAGGTCAGGCTACTGCTGAAAGCACGGGACACCGCTTTCAGGTCAGACGATGCTCGAGCCTACAGTTCAGCCAGGGCTAACCTGAAGAGGGGCATCAAGAAGGCCAAGCACTGCCATAAGCTCAGGATTGAGGAGCACTTCAACAACAACTCCGACCCCTGACGCATGTGGCAAGGCATCCAAGCCATCACGGACTACAGACCCGCCAACACCACCCCCACATCCAGCGACGCCTCCTTCCTTGAGGAGCTCAATCACTTCTATGGCCGCTTCGACAGGGACAATCTAGAGACAGCCATCAAGGCTGTGCTACCTGCCGATCACCAACCCCTCACACTCACCCCCTACGACGTATACGTGGCACTGAGTAGGACTAATGCACGTAAAGCTGCTGGCCCTGACGGCATCCCCGGGCGCGTGCTCAGGGTCTGTGCGGCGCAGCTGGCAGACGTCTGGACTGATATCTTCAACCTGTCACTTGCCCAGGCAGTTGTCCCCACGTGCCTTAAAACCACCTCCATCGTGCTAGTGCCAAAACACTCCACTGCGGCAAGCCTCAACGACTTCCGCCCAGTTGCACTTACCCCCATCATCACCAAGTGCTTCGAGAGGCTGGTACTGGCACACCTCAAAAGCTGCCTACCCCCCACACTGGATCCCTATCAGTTTGCCTACCGCAAGAACAGGAGTACGGAGGATGCCATCTCAACGTCACTTCACTCCGCCCGCTCCCACCTCGACAACAGAGACACTTACGTAAGAATGCTGTTCATCGATTACAGCTCAGCATTCAACACCATTATACCATCAAAATTGATCACCAAACTCGGTAACCTGTGCATCGCTCCTTCCCTCTGCAACTGGATACTGGACTTTCTAACCAACAGACCCCAGTCTGTTAGGTTAGACAAGCACACCTCTTCAACCCTCACCCTGAACACCGGCGTTCCACAGGGCTGTGTGCTGAGCCCCCTCCTCTACTCCCTCTTCACCTATGACTGCACACCTGTACATGGTACTAACACCATCATCAAGTATGCAGATGATACAACGGTGATTGGCCTCATCAGCAACAACGATGAGTCGGCCTACAGGGAGGAGGTCCAGCACTTAGCAGCATGGTGCGCTGACAACAACCTGGCCCTTAACTCCAAGAAGACCAAGGAGCTCATTGTAGACTTCAGGAAGTCCAGGGGCGGCACGCACACCCCCATCCACATTAACGGTACGGAGGTGGAACGTGTTTCTAGCTTCAGGTTCCTGGGAGTCAACCTCTCCGACGACCTCTCTTGGACCCACAATACCTCAACTCTGATTAAGAAGGCTCACCAGCGTCTCTTCTTCCTGAGGAGACTGAAGAAGGTCCATCTGTCTCCTCAGATCCTGGTGAACTTCTATCGCTGCACCATCGAGAGCATCCTTACCAACTGCATCACAGTTTGGTATGGCAACTGCTCTGTCTCCGACCGGAAGGCATTGCAGAGTGTGGTGAAAATTGCCCAACGCATCACCGGTTCCTCGCTCCCCTCCATTGAGTCTGTCCAAAGCAAGCGTTGTCTGAGGAGGGCGCTCAGCATCGCCAAGGACCTCTCTCACCCCAACCATGGACTGTTTACCCTCCTACCATCCGGGAGGCGCTACAGGTCTCTCCGTTGTCGAACCAGCAGGTCCAGGAACAGCTTCTTTCCGGCGGCTGTCACGCTACTCAACAACGTACCTCGGTGACTGCCAATCACCCCCCCCCCCCCCGGACACTTATTATTATTTATTCAAATCATTTGCTGTGTCGCTCTTCCAGGGAGATGCTAAATGCATTTCGTTGTCTCTGTACTGTACACTGACAATGACAATTAAAATTGAATCTGAATCTGAATATAGTGAATTAAATAATGGTTTAAGAGTGTGACCATTTTGCTTCTCTATGATTCCAGAGTTCATGCCAAGGAACACCAGTTATTGCAGAGATGGATTCATAGATCAGAAACTAGTTCTGTGGCACACCAAGACTACACTATTCATCAAACGCCACTAATCTACTTTTCCCTCTCACATCCCCATTTACCACATCCAACTCCAATTTACCTGCTACCCTCTACATTGGGAACAAGTTACAATACCCAATTAACTTACCAACCAACATGTTTAGTTTTAGTCTAGAGATACAGCATTACAAGCCCTTCAGCTCACTGAGTCCATACTGACCGTAGATCACTCATTCACACTAGTTCTATACTACACCACTTTCTACAGACTAGGGGCAATTTACAGAGGCAATTAACCAACGCGTTTCTGGGTTGTGGGAGGAAACCAGAACACCCGGAGGAAACCCCTGCGGTCATAGGGGGAACATGCAAACTCCACAGAGGCAGCACTCGAGGTCAGGACGAACTTGGGTCTCTGGTGCTGTGATGCAGCAGATTTACCAGCTCTATCAAACACCACTGATTTAATTTTCCCACTCACATTTCCGTAACCCAGATCCTACTCCAATTTACTATCCTCTGCATTGGGAACAAGTTACAGCAGCTAATTAACCTACCAACCAGCTTGACTTAGACGTCTGGTGAGAAACTAATACATCTCAGAGAAATCCACAAGTCATAAGGAGAATGTAGAAAGGCAGCAAAGGTCATTATTGTTGATCTTGGAGTCATCTGGTGTCTCATTCCATACACCCACCACCCTTTGTGTAAAATCATTACCACACAGGTTCCCCTCACATTTTAACTCTATGTCCCCTGGTTCTCGATTTCCCTACTCTGGGCCATAGACTTTGTGCGTTTACCCAAACAATTCCTCTCTTAATTTTGTACATTAATTTTGTTCACTGCTGTGTTTGTTGCAGATTTTGAACCTGTGCTCCTGCATTATTCACATACTCAGAATTACTCATCTGCTCTGCAATTTTCAATGCCACTGAACTTTTCCATGCGTTATTGCTCCCATCATAAACGCACACAGTCTTTAAGCACCATAACTTTTTACTTTCCCATATTTTTAAAGTCTCTAGGTGTCAGCTTTTCTTTAACAATGAGGATTCAAATTTATGGGTCCAGGACCAATTTTTGTTCAGCAAATCAGCATAAATAATTAATCCAGCTCATTTCAGTTTAGTTTATTGTCACGTGTACCGAGGTACAGTGAAAAGCTTTTGTTGCGTGCTAACCAGTCAGCAGAAAGACAATATATGTTTACAATCAATCCATTTACATGAGAAGGGAATAATGTTTAGTACAAGGTAAAGCCAGCAAAATCCGATCAAGGATAAACCAAGGGTTAATTAGTCCAATGAGAACCTTTTTTATCAATGCTTTAAAATCTTTCTTATCCAGAGACATAATAGTCAGTCCTTGCATTTTCAAGTGAGTGGCATTAGTTAAATGGTAGTCAGCTTACTTTGTGTCATACCCTAGCTACGGTTCCCACTAACAACATTCAAACATCCATATTAGGAACAACCATCAGTTTATTGAATGCTACCAATTTGGGGCCGCACAGTGGTGCAGCAGTACAGCTGTCACCTCACAGTGCCAGATGCCTGAATTTATAATACTAAAATAGTAATATAGATTTCCAAGAGAACGCCGCCACCTACGGCCGCCGCGTTTGGCCACCTCGCTCAGAGACCTCCTCCGCCTTCTTGGACCAGAGGATTTTTCCCATTGATGAAAAATGAGAGAGATATTAATGTTTTTAATGAATTCCCAATTCTCTCTGCTGCCCCCGCTGGTGGCAGGGGGAGGGACTATAAAGCCCGGAAGTGTCGTGCCTCACTCAGTCTCTGCCAGCCAGGAAGCCAGAGGGTCACGGCTCTCTGAGCTGTGAATAACACTGAACGTATTGGTTGTAAAGAGTTTGCAAATTTGTTTCTCTTGGGTTTTAAAATGGTTGCAACAGTTTTCGGATGGATAAAGCATGAATAAACATTTTATTAGATCAGATCTGTATTTAATTTTAAAATTGGCTTTGCTTCAGCAGCAGCAGCCTTTACTGCAGGCTTTAAAGATTTGTTTTACACACTGTATATTCAACACATTCTGAAGTTACTTGGCATTTTAGTTGTGTGTGTGTTATGTGTTATCTGTTATGTGTGTTGTGTGTGTATTGGAATTGGTGGAGAGGTGGAATATTGCGTGGGGGGACTAGCCCTCCCGTGTGAAGCTGGGACCCAACGGGTCCCACTTAGTCTAGTCTGATCCTAAATAC
This sequence comes from Raja brachyura, assembly GCA_963514005.1. The sequence goes on from OY740784.1 coordinate 67,520,578, forward strand.
AGGTGCTGGCTGTGCAGAGTTTGTAGGTTCTCCCTGTGACCACCACATGGGTTTTCTCCAGGTTCTCCAGTGCCTTGACTTCACTAGGGCCTTTGGGCTTTGTATTTTTTTTTGCCAGACCATCAACGGCCATGGCTTCTGAGGGGGAGTCAGACATTACTGGAATGGTTTGCCTTGCCCACCATAAGTCAGCTGTGGGAATGGATCCGCTGGCTCCTTCTGGGCCAGAGCCTCAGGGGGCAAATTTGGCCCATCGTTCGACCATGGAAGTTCCATTGAGGTTGAGATTGGTCGCCTCACCCAACCTAGGCACCATATTTTCGGGGAGACTTCCAGGGGGGGAAGCTTCAAGTGAGCTCGTAGAATTTTGTCTAGATTAAAGGAGGTGCCGGACCATCGTTGGCTGGAAAATTTGTGGTGGATTTGAGGAATCTGAGGAAAGACATCCAAATCTGAGGAAAGACATCCTTGCCATAGAGGGGGTACAGAGAAGATTCACCAGACTGATTCCTGGGATGTCAAGACTTTCATATGAGGAAAGATTGGATAGACTCAGTTTGTACTCGATGGAATTTAGAAGATTGAGGGGGGATCTTATAGAAACCTACAAAATTCTTAAGGGGTTGGACAAGCTAGATGCTGGAAGATTGTTCCCGATGTTGGGGGAGTCCAGAACAAGGGGTCACAGTCTAAGGATAAGGGGGAATTCCTTTAGGACCGAAATGAGGAAAACATTCTTTACACAGAGAGTGGTGAGTCTCTGGAATTCTCTGCCACAGAAGGTAGTTGAGGCCAGTTCATTGGCTATATTTAAGAGGGCGTTAGATGTGGCACTTGTGGCTAAAGGGATCAGGGGGTATGGAGAGAAGGCAGGTACGGGATACTGAGTTGGATGATCAGCCATGATCACATTGAATGGCGGTGCAGGCTCGAAGGGCCGAATGGCCTACTCCTGCACCTATTTTCTATGTTTCTATGTTTCTATGATTTGCACTTTGTTTATATACCTGTCTGGTTGCTGCACATAAGAATTTCATTGTTCCGTTTTGGTACATATGACAACATAACATTCTCAACTCCTTGCCACTCAACACTCAAGCTTACTGCGGCCATTTAATATGATCATGGCTGATCTGATTGTAGCCTCAACTCTCTATTCACATTAAGACATACATGTCGAAATAATTTAACAGGTCAGTCAGGATCTTTGGAGAACATGGATAGGTGACGTCTCAGATCAAGACCTTCCTTAAGAAGAAAGATCTCAAACCGAATTGCCACCTATTCACGGCGACACAAAAGGCTGGAGAAACTCAGCGGGTGCAGCAACATCTAAGGAGCGAAGGAGATAGGCAACGGTTCGGGCCGAAACCCTTCTTCAGACTGATGGGAGGTGGGGGGGGGGGGGGGGGGGGGGGGGGTGGGGAGAAGAAAGGAAAAAGGAGGAGAAGCCCGAGGGCTGGGGGAGAGGTGGGAAGGGGAGGAGACAGCAAGGGTTAACAGAATTGAGAAAATTCAATGTTCAAGCCCAGAGGATGCAGACTCCCAAAGCGGAATATGAGGTGCTGTTCCTCCAATTTGCGGTGTTGCTCACTCTGGCCATGAAGGAGGCCCAGGGCAGAGAGGTTGGATACGGAATGAGAGGGGCAGTTGAAGTGCTGAGCCACCAGGAGGTCGGGTTGGTTATTGCGGACCGAGCGGAGGTGTTCGGCGAAAGGATCGCCAAGCCACCGCTCGGTCCCACCGATATAGATCAGCTGGCATCTAGAGCAGCAGATGCAGTAGATGAGGTTGGAGGAGGTGCAGGTGAACCTCTGTCAGACCTGGAAGGACTGCTTGGGTCCCTGAAAGGAGTGGAGGGGGGAGGTAAAGGGACAAGTGTAGCACCTCTTGCGGTTGCAAGGGAAAGTGCCCGGGGAAGGGGTGGAGCAGGAGGGAAGGGTAGAATTGACAAGGGAGTTGCAGAGGGAGCGGTCTTTGTGGAAGGCAGACAGGGGGGGAGATGGGAAGATGTGGCGAGTGGTGGGGTCATGTTGGAGGTGGCGAAACTGGCGGAGGACTATGTGTTATATGTGCCAGCTGGTGGGGTGAAAGGTGAGGACCAGGGGGACTCTGCCCCTGTTGCGAATGGGGGAATGGGGAGAGAGGGCAGTGTTGTGGGTTATGGAGGATACCCTGGTGCGAGCCTCGTCTTTAGTGGGGGAGGGGAATCCACGTTCTCTGAAGAATGAGAACATTTGTGATGACCTGGTGTGGAACACGTCATCCTGGGAGCAGATGCGGCGTAGACAGAGGAATTGGGAATAGGGGATGGAATCCTTACAGGATACAGGGTGGGAGGAAGAGTAGTCCAGGTAGCTGTGGGAGTCAGTTGGTTTGTAGTGGATGTCGGTCAGGAGTGTATTACCTGCAATAAAGATGGTGAGGTCAAGGAATGGTAGGGAAGTGTCGGAAATGGTCCAAGTGTATTTGAGTGCCGGATGGAAGTTGGTGGTGAAATGGATGAAGTCAGTTAGTTTGGTGTGGGTGCAGGAGGTGACACCAAAGCAGTCATCGATGCAACGGAGGTAGAGGTCGGGGATGGAGCCCTGGTACGCTGCGAACAAGGATTGTTCGACGTACCCGACGAAGAGGCAAGCGTGGCTCGGGCCCATGCGTGTGCCCATAGCTACGCCTTGTGTTTGGAGGAAATGGGAGGAGTCTAAAGAGAACTTATTGTGGGTAAGGGCCAACTCGGCTAGGAGGAGGAGGGTGTCAGTGGACGGGTATGGTTGCTCCTCTGGTCGAGGAAGAACCAGAGGGCTTCTATGCCACCTATTCATGTTCTCCGGAGATGCCATCTGACCTGTTTTGTTACTCCAGCACTTTGAGCCCTGTTGTATATTAACCAGCATCTGCAGTTCTTTGTTTCTGTATTCCTATTTCTCCATGTTGCCATTTCATCCTTGCCTTGAAAATCGACTCTCATTGTCCTTTGAGATAAAAAGTTTTACAATCCTCTGAATTTTGGAGGAGTGACCGTGAACATGCAGTTGCATGCCATTTTAATTAACTATCCCATTCCCATTTTGACCTCATCTTTATCTTAAATGGTGACCCCTTCATTTTAACTGGTGACTCACATCTAATTAAAGCATTATCATGCTACTTTTGTATTCATTCCCCCAGCCACAAAGATATCCTGATAATTTTTCCAATTACTTGCTGCATTTGCCTAACAGCTTTTTTGTGAATCACAGTAGAATAAATTGAATATCCAATACATTTTGGAGATTTTAATCTCCCATCATTTAGATATGTCTTTACTATATCGTTCCTAATTAAAGTGTTTATTTTCATATTTTTCCACCATGCTCTATTTGCAATCTTGAAAATCGAGAATGGGCCAATGAACCGGGGTACCAAATTACAGGACTCAATGTGGAGGGGGAGATATCGGGTGGACAGCCATAGCACCTGGTTAGGACGATAGCGAGGGGCAGGGGTCCGGTGATGATCTGACTGCTATCTGTACCTGGAAGCGGTGCAGAGCAGGGCAGAATGGGCCCCCTTGCTAGCCCGACGACCGTGGTGCACAAACTCCTGGACAGAAGGAACGGAGATCTCCTCCACTTGGTCTGGGAACAGAGGTGGCTGATAATCAATGGAACAGTGGAATGGAGACAGACCAGTGGCAAAGCTGGGCAGAGAACTGTGGGCATATTTGATCCATACCAATTTGCTAGACCAGGTGGTAGGATTGGCAGACACCAGGCAATGTAGGGTGGTCGCCAGGGCCTGTTTGATTCTCTCCGACTGACCATTAGATTGTGGATGAAACCCAGATAAGAGGCTGGCGGATACAATATATCTCTTAGCCAAAATAACTCTTCACAATTTATTTTTCCATCACCTTTTGAGTTATCAGCAAATATAGTAACTATACACGGTTCCTTCATCTATATCACTGATATAATTGTAAGAAGCTGAGGGCCTAGCACCAAAGGCCAGAATTCGTTACCTATCCCTATCTGCCCCTGCTGATGAAGAAGGTGCATAGTCTGCTTGCCTTCTTCAGTTGGGTCATCTTATCCTTACTATAACTATAACATTTTGATCATGTGTGTGTGTGCGTGTGCGTGTGCGTGCGTATGCGTGCATGCGTGTGTGTGTGTGTGTTTATTTGTTTGTGTGCTATCACATCTACTCGAAAAAATGACCTTTTTTACATATTCCGGTAGAGATTTATCCTGTGAAATGAAAAATCGCCTTATCTGAAAATTTCATGTGTTATTTCTCGTTTACTTAGAAAAGAAATGAGATGATCTCGCTGATGACGTCACAATGGATCTGACTGCCTGCCGCTGCTCGTGCTGCGTGTAACGTCACCCCTGTTCTGTCTTCTTGGCTTCTTAACATTCACTTCTTTAAATTTGTCACTTAGCATTTTTAAACTGCTGCTTTGGTCGTGCTGTGCTCTCCGCTGGGCTCCTTGAAGTTCTAGAACATGGTGTCAGCAGTTGTTATCGCCGCACGGGTGAGGGTGCAGCCAGCATGAAGGTGGCTGTGGCGGCCATTTCTCCCCCTGGGAGAGGTTATCCATGGAGACATGTGATTCCTCCGTCCATCGCAGGGACTCGAGGAATTGTGCCGCCTTTTCCTCGCTGATGATCCCGATCCCACATGGCGATTTCTGGCCCTCCCGGGGGACGACCTCCTCTCCATCTCCTCCGCCCGATCGTCTGTCACACAGGGGAGTGGGCTTCCCCTCGCAGAAGCCATGATCGACCGGCCCTCTGCTGCTTTTGATCGTCCTCAGATGGCTCCGTGCCTCGCTCGGGTCCACGCCAGCCGCAGCCTCGCTCGGGCACGGCGCCTGGTGGGGAGACTGCTGCTCTACGACCTGGCTAGTTGCTGCCTCTACCCCTCCCCCTCCCTTTCTACCCCCTCCAGAGAGAGAGAGGCGAGGGAGGGGGAGGAGAAAAAGTAAACGTTGCGGAAATTTTCACATTCACATGATGTGCTTAAAGTTTACCGACATTAATTAAAAGATAAATATTTTGGGCAGAATCTTGCAGACATTTCCTATGTTCCACTTCATTATAACAGCAAAGGATATTTTAGTTTTACGTGAATAAGTGGATAGTGCCTTAATCTTAAGTCATCCGTGCAGCATAATGCTAGTGGCATTAGTATTGGTTTATTTTGTCACATGTAACAAGATACAACGCAAACCAATATTTGCATGCCATCCAGTTAAATCATTGATATATGAGAGCAGTCAAGACATGCACAAATGCAATATATGTGGCACTTGTGGCTAAAGGGATCAGGGGGTATGGAGAGAAGGCAGGTACGGGATACTGAGTTATATATTTTAAAATAAATTGGATAGGCATATGGATGAGAAGGGTATGGAGGGTTATGGTATGAGTGCAGGCAGGTTGGACTAAGGGATAAAAGTTGTTCGGCACGGACTTGAAGGGCCGAGATGGCCTGTTTCCGTGCTGTAATTGTTATATGGTTATATGGTTATATAGTTGGATGATCAGCCATGATCACATTGAATGGCGGTGCAGGCTCGAAGGGCCGAATGGCCTACTCCTGCACCTATTTTCTATGTTTCTATGTTTCTATGTTTCTATAGCATTAGACTCCTCTGTCCTTGAGAAAAGACAACGGCTATTCACCTTATCTATGTTTCTCATGATGTTATAAAGTACGCTAAGATTGCATCTCAGCCTCCCAACGCTCCTGGGAATAAAGACAGACTTATCCAGCCTCTCCTTATAATTCAAACCTTACCGACCTGATGGCATAATTGCAAATCCTTTATGGCACCCTTTCCATTTTAATGACATCCTTTCTGAGGCAGGGTGACCAGAACTGTACACGGTACACTAAATGGGGCCTCACCAACATCTTGTACAGCTGTAACATGACTAGTCCCACGTCCTGTATGCAATGCATTGATACCTAATGCCTTCTTCACCACCCTGTCCACATGTGTCAGCACTTTCATGGAACAATGTACCTGCTCCCTGAGACCTTTCTGTTCAACAATGCTCCTCAGTGCCCTACTATTTATTGTGCAAGTCCTGCCCTGGTTTGTCTTGTCAAAACACAACACCTTGCATTTATCTGAATTTAACTGCATCTGTCATTCCTTGGCCCATTTGTCCAGTTGAACAAGATCACATTTTAATTGTGGATAACCTTCACCGCCACTATAGCATCTATTTTAATATCATCCATGAACCATACCACCTTTGTTCTCATCCAACACTTGATGTGTCAAGGACTTGTTGTTATGTTATATCTTTCTATGATGCTATTTGGTCACAAAACGGTATAACTAACTACAAAGTAGCTATGGCAGTAAGTGTAAAATACATTTCAGAGGTTCATTCACTTTTTCACTGGAAACAAATTTTTTAAAGCCTAAAATCTTTGTTTTTTTAAGTCTGAGATTGAAGATCAATTTCCATAGACAGCATGTGTTTTTATAAATTTGAATTACTCGATCATCCATAAGAACAATGTCATTTCATAAGCACCTCCTGAAGATGTATCAGCCACTTAATATTACAGCAGGGAGCTAACTAAAATATCGGCTTTGTTAGTGCTGTATGGAAGTAATTGAGATTTTAAAATACGACAGGCCAAGTATGGACAAAATTACACACAAAAAAGAGAAATGAGTCATATTTTGGCAATTAAGATAATTGGGGTAAGAAGCAGGGAGCATTGTGCAAAATTTACCTGCTGAGCTGTTATGATCTATAATGCTGTTATGATCTATAATGCACTCTCTAAAAAATGGATGTTTAAAACCAAATTCAGTGACAATTTTAAAAAGGAAATTTAATACGCTGCCTTAAGGACTGAGAAATTAATTGTGATTGCCATGGAACTTTTCAAAGAATAGTGCAATTGAGCTGTAAGTTGAAAAAGCCTCATTTTGAGATTTATCATGGCCACATTCATTGTTTTGTTTTAGTTTGCCATCAGAAAATTGTTATTGATGTATTATTGTCAGTTGTACTGAGATACTGTGAAAAACGTTGTTTTGTATGCTATCCAGGCAAATCACACCAGACAAGAGGATAATCAAACCATGGGTACAACAGGTAGTGTAAAAGAGAGAGAACAAAAAAATACAAGGTGCAGATTATAAGGTGCATGCTTGCTCCAGGAAACATTCAGGGAGCCTTCTATGTACTCTCGGACAACATCAAGAAAACCACTGGAGAATCCTTAATTCCAGGAAGCGCTTGAGGAACCATCCTTGGTACCTGCTGTTAATCACTATGATCATTCAGAAAACAACTAGAGAAGTTCCAGATAACCTCCAGGAATATGGCAATAAATGTCAAAAAAACCCTTCAAAGAAATATCCATGAGATGTCTAAGGACCCACTGAGGCCTTCCAGTGAAATTTCAGAGGCCCTCATGGGTACAGACATAGATCCTCCAGGGGATCACCAAAGAACCTCCAGAGAAACTGTAGAAAATGCCCGAGCAATTTCTAGGGAATATCCAGAGAATGTTCAAGGAGAGTGTAAATATGACATGTACACAGCATGTAATTTAAGATCATCTTTGATCCACATACAGACTTAACAGCACAGTAGCATGTTAGTTGTCACTGCATCTTGTCTGCTACCCGAACTGCGTAGCATAGGAAGTGGGTGTTAATATTAATGATAGAGTAAGGTGGGGTTAGTAATGCTAACCTATATATGATTGGTTGCATGCATAAACCAATTTACATCCTTCCCCCTTCAAGAGTAAGTATAGTGCACCCATGACATTAAAGTTATACAAATTTGCCATATCTATCAGGTGGTCTGTTAATGCGGCCCGAACGCGTACGGACCAAACCCTCTCCTCCTTCACCGGAAAGGTTAGAGGGAGGGGGTGTACCTGGAAGCGAGAAAGCTGCGGGAGCGGCTTGTGGTGGCCGAAAGGGAGAGTGTGTAGGTGGGGTAATCCCGTGGTTAGTCACGGCCACTGCTCGTGGAGAAGTGTGGGACATGCGAGGAGTAAGGGACATGCGGGGATTGGTAGAAGGTTCAGCAGCGACCGGCTGGAACTGAAGTGGTGGAGGATAAGGTCCGGTTGGTGGCGGACGGGGTTCTCGCACAGCAAGCAAATGTTGACGACTTCTGTGGTATACTGCTCTCTCATAGTCCACAAGGTAAGACTGTGCTTCGTCAGCTGGGCCGACAACAGTACCCAGACGGGAATGTCCCATGGATGTTTGTAGAGGAACAACCTGGCCCGGAAGTAGAGGCACGAGAGGTTTGCATGAAATGTCATGGGACAGTTTCTGAATATCGTGTTTCTCCTGAATACACTTTTGGATTGAAGCAGGCTTCAGCACCTGAGGTATCAGCTTCAGCTGAGCAATCGGAATTGGAGGTCTTGTTGTTCTGGACATCAGTCGCTGGGCTGGTGATCCCAGGGTTCTGTCTATGGCAATGTTTCTGAGATTCTCGTGACGTGGTGGAAATTCCATTGGTTGGCAAAGAGCTTGAACTCAAATGTGGAGAAGAGTTTCTTTAGTTTTCGGATGACCATCTCAGATGTGATGGAGGGCAGGAGGTCGAGTTCAAACCAGTTTGAAAATGAGTTGACGAGGACGAGGTAGTGATTACCGCGCCATTCGAAGATGTCTGCCGCCACCGACGTCCAGGCCAGGGCTGGTGGAGGTTGTTGCAGCAGGGGCTGCCTCTGCTGGTGTGGTGCAAGACTGTTGCAGGTGGGGCAAGAGGCTACACAGTCCCGTATGTATTTGGCCATCCCAGGCAAGTAGAACAGGTTCTGTGCATGGGTCAGTGTAGCATCGACACCCGGGTGACCGCTGTGTGTAATATTCTCTGTGGTATTCCTCATGTAGTGATGAGGGAACCACGACTTTACGGCTCTTAACTATGACATCATCCTGTATGACCAGTTCATCGCGGACTAAGAATAATGGCTGTGCCTCTGTTGGTGTGCTAGAATATCTGTCTGGCCCACTCCTTTTGATCACTGATGCTTGTATTTGGAGGGTGGCGTTGGCTGCAATGTGTTTGGCTAGACGCCGCAGTACCAATCAAAGTTGGTACACTGGTGAGCTTGGATATTAAATCGTCGAATGCTTGTTGGTGCTGCTGGAACCAGGACCAAGCAATGTCCTTTCTAGTCAGTTGTCGCAGGGGTGAGCTTAGTTCACTGAGGTTTGGTATGAATTTTCCAAGATAGTTCACCATACCCAGGAAACCCTGCAGACCGAGCACATCGGTGGGGGTGTGGATATCTTGTAGGTCACAGGCAGTTTTCCTAGTTTGTCATCGAACAGTTCAGGGTATTCTTTTATCGAGTCCATTGATATCAGCAGCTTCTGGACTGTTTTGTCGAATGAAATCAGTCCTAAATCTTGGCATGCATGGTTGCCCAATAGAGTCACAGAATTAGAGTTCAAGACGTAGAAGGTCAAATCCCTTGTAGTTTTTTTCAGCACACATTTAAAAGTAGCTCTTCCCAGTGGTACGAGCATGCAAAGTGGAGCTGTCCGCAATCAGGAGCTCGTTATTTCTTATCTTGTTGTAGAGGTTGATCAACATTACATTGACCTTGGCACCTGTGTCTAATTTAGCCTGAAAGTTGAAGTTGTTGACAGTTACAAAAACTGTTGGGTCGGGAATCTTGCCAGCTGCATGTAGGAGTGAACACACGTTTGACCCCCCTTGCTAATTAATTGGACTGGTATCAGGGGCAGTGTCGAGCCTGAATTTGGAGTTGGAGTTGTTTTCGTTTTGCAACAATATGTTTAGATTAGGTCTGGGACTGAAGGGCTTCTTCCCATGAGCATGACAGGCAGCAGCAAAATGGTTCATTTTCTTACAATATTTACAGGCCTTTCCATAAGCAGGACATGGCGATTGCCTGTTATGCAGATCATTACAATTGGGGCATCTTTTGGGAGGCTCCCTATTAGATGCCGGGTTGGCCTGAGTCATAAATCTTGTGTTTTCTGTCTGAGCTCGCGGTCTATTAAAACCAGTCAGATGAATGGTTTTGGTATCTGCCCTGCGCTGACTGTTTAATGGGTCAATGATTTCTGCCATTCGACAAGCGTGCGCAGCTTCATCTAAAGTTAAATCAGGTTTGTGCAGGAACTCAGATCTCAGCTTTTGATCATTCATCCCTGTCACCAGAAGGTCTCTTGTTAGCTGGTCAGTCATATTTTCAAAACGGCACCTCTGGGCCATATATTTAAAGTCTGAGATGAATCTTTCGACAGGTTCATCTGACAATTGTCTCCTGGTAAAGAATATTGACCTTTCCAAAATGTGATTAGAGGGCAGGTCACAAATCGCACTAAATTTACATAACAATACATTAGGGTCGTCAGCAGATTCTTCAGGTGTAACTACCTGACTGTTGGCACCCAGGATCGCTGGGGCATATTGGAATGTTCTGGCTCTTTCATAGCATCCGGACCAGTGAGGTTAAGTAGAAGGGAGTCTTTGACAGTGTCTGGTTCATTTCAATCTCCAATGTTCATGTAGTGCCGGTAATCCATTTCAAAAAACGCCCAGCGCTCACCGATATCTGAATCAAAGATAAGCTGTGCATGCTATCGGCAGGAGAAAGCCATCGCGAAACATGAAAATAAAAACTAGCAAAAGAAAATAAAAACCGATATACAGGAGGAGTGGGTTAACCCAAACTTGACACCATGTAAATATGACATATACATGGCATGTAATTTAAGATTATCTTTAATCCATATACAGACTTAACAGCACAGTAGCATGTTAGTTGTTACTGCATCCTGTCCGCTACTCGAACTGCGTAGCATAGGAAGTGGGTGTTAATACAAATGATACAGTAAAGTGGGGTTAGTGATGCTAACCTATATATGATTGGTTGCATGCATAAACCAATCTACAGAGAGCATCCATGGAACCTTTTGAGAAACTTCAGAGCATATCTGAGGAATTTCCAGAGAACGTTGTGGGAAACTCCAGGTATCTGCCAGTAACCTCCATAGAGAGAACCGCAAGAGATGTTCCATGAAGCATTCAGATAACCTGCAATGTGTTCTCAGGAAACCTACAGGAAAGCTTCAGATAACATCTGGGTATTCCAAGTGAACATCCATATAGATTGATAGTCTCCATGATACACCGGAGAGCTTCTAGGAAACTTCTAGAAAACATGCAGAGAATTGAGGTATTTCCAAAAAATTTAAAGGCAACTTGTACATTTTCTCCAGACAATATCCAGTGACATTCAAGGGAACCTTGGTCGGACAGCCTCCAGGAAATGTCCAGAGAATTGAGGAGTGGCTGTTCTACAATTCCCAAGAGGAAAATGATGTCCACAACGCTGCCGTCATCAGCCTTCTTGGTTAATTCTTCGAAAAAATCCAAATTAAATTCGATAGATGCAGGGCATGCTGGGCGGCACGTTTGCGCAGTGGTAGAGTTGCGGCCTAATGCCCCAGTCCCACTTACGAAACCTGAACGGAAACCTCTGGAGACTTTGCGCCCCACCCAAGGTTTCCGTGTGGTTCCCGGAGGATACCAGAGGTTCCCAGAGGTTTTTGTCGGTCTCCCTAATCGTCGAAAGTGGTTTCCGTTTTAAAAATCGGTAATTGTTTAGTTGAAGCCTGTTGCAATGCTAATTGAAGGTGGTTGCCAGAGGACAAAAACTTCCGGGAACCGCATGGAAACCTTGGGTGGGGCGCATCGTCTCCAGAGGTTTCCATTCAGGTTTCCTAAGTGGGACAGGGGCATTACAGAGCTTGCAGCGCTAGTGACCCGGGTTAGATCCCGACTACGGATGCTGTCTTATGGAGTTTGTACATTCTCCCTCTGACTGCGTGGGTCTTCTCCAAGAATTTTGGTTTCCTCCCACACTCCAAAGGCGTACAGGTTTGTTGGCTTGACGTACCTGTAAAAAAAAAATTTGTCCCTAGTGTATGTAGGATAGTGTTAATGTGTGGGGATCGCTTGTCGGCGCGGACCTGGTGGGCCAAAGGGCCTGTTTCCACACTATATCTCTAAACTAAACTAAACAAAACATCTCCAATGAAAAAACAATGCTGACTATCTGTGACAATATCAATCTAATTTACGCATATGAGCTGTACTCATTCTCGCAAATGCTCAGTAAATCCGTCAGTGACCTTTGGCTTGGAAATAAATAATTCCTGCTTTTGATTCCAACACGAATGTATGTGGAGCCATCTTTTTCCGTCTAATATGCGCTAGTTTTACCTATATCGTAAGCAGACACATATCAAAACATGGAGGCAGCGGTGAAAGTGAAGATTTGTGGATCAAATAGACACTATGATGATTAGCTAAAATACGTTGAAAAGCTTTCAGGAATCAGTGTTTCAATGCTCAGCAACCGGACAAGCTGCATGCATGAGTGGAATGGTATGCAGGTTAGTGAGTATACAAAGATAAGATGCAGTGTGTAAATCAGTGTTGTGGGAGACTGCTTAAAGATAGCACACGCTGTATGGAAACAGAAAAAAAAAAGAGTTTTGTTTAGAAAATATTTTTGATAGTAGTAGAAGATATTAGTGAATATTACACAAATTACACAGTTGTGCCTTGTGCTTATAACTAAACAATACATAAGCTATTAAGAGCGAGGGGAGACGCTAATATTTCAAAATGGTGCAGACCAGTCCATCTTTCCATGTGGCTCCACCTCCCAATCTAAAGCTCAAAGAGAAACAGGTGGAAGAGTGGAAAATGTTTAAACAAATGTACAAAAATTATGCAGTGATAACAGAACTGGATAAGAAGGAGAAACAGTATCAAAAAGCAGAATTTCTTCATACTATTTGACCGGAAGGACTGCAAGTCTTCAATATCCTGAAATTTGGAATGCTAGCAGATGAGATGGATATGAAAGTCATCATCGACAAGATGTCTACCATCATCACAGGAGAGACGAATGAAAAGTATGAAAGATTAATTTCAATAAACAAGACCAGAAACCAGGGGAAAGCATTGAATTGCATTTTGCAGAGCTGAAGGAGCTTGCTCAGACATGCAACTTCTATGATTGCCTGAAAGAAAGCCTAATTTGAGATTGCATCATCATTGCTATTGCAGACCAGTCAACTTGGAAGAGGAATCTGACACTGCAGGAGACTGTGGACATATGCAGATCCTCAGCGGTAACAGCGACAAGAATGCAGGTCATCGGCGAAAAGCCGACAATACACAAGGAGGAACGATTCAAACCAAGGGATTTTCCTTCACAGAGGAAGAATCAAGGACTAGTCAAGTGCAAGTTCTGTGCAAGGATGCACAAGCGTAGGAAGGAGGAATGCCTAGCGTATGGGAAGGACTGCAACAGATGCGGACGACAAAACCACTTTGCATGCTGCTGCAAGCAGAGGATGGAGAGCACACAGGGACGGGGTCTGCACAAGGTCGTAGAGACATCTGACACTGCGTCCATTTCCGACGCAGAGTCTGTGAGTTGCATTGAGGTCAATGCAGCTGGAAACAATTCCTCTTCAGGCCTATGCTCTGAGATGCAGGTCGGCACAGAAGCTATCAAGTGTCCGATTGACTCTGGTGCTAGTGTTAATGTGATTCACAAGGATCTTGTACCCAACAAAGAGGACATTAGATGAGATAAAATAATCTTAAAGATATATAACGGATCCAACCTACTGGCAGAAGGTAGGATGAAAGTCATACTCCAGAACAAGATGAATAACAAGAAGTACTGTTTTCACTGCATAGTGGCAGAGGAAGGCTGGCTCACACCACTCCAGAGTGGCAAAGCTGCACAACGGATGAAACTCCTCACGGTTCACTATGAAAACTTCAAGAGCCTGAAAGCTGTTAGCGAGGCTGGCTCATTACTCAAGAGCTACAAAGATATCTTTGACAATGAAAGGCCGGGGAGACTAGCAGGCAAAGTCAAGTTGGTAACGCAGACGGAGGGTGTGACCCCATCACAATGTTCTGCAAAGCCGGTACCTGTAGGGTACAAAGGGAAGGTCAAGAATGGTCTCATGTAGCTGGTCGAGCAGGACATCTTGACTAAATTCAAAGAACCAACTGAGTGGTGTAGCAGCTGATCGTTACACAGAAAAAGGACAGCACAGAGTTGACGTTCTTCATAGATCCTAGACGCCCTCAACAAAGTCCTGAAAAGGGAGATACACAGAATACCAGTCTGAGAGGACGTACTCCTTGACCTGCCTAAGGCAGATTTTCTCCAATTCGATCTGGAGTCAGGATACCTCCACTGGGAACTAGATGAGAAGAGCAGTTTCCTAACAACCATGAACACCCCCTTTGGGAGATATCGCTGGAAGAGGTTACCATTTGGACTGAAAATAAGTGCAGAGATCTCCAGAAGAAGCTGTAACAAGCCCTAGAAGGATTAAAGGGAGTGGAATGTGTTGCAGTTGACATCATCCTATTTAGAGTAGGGGACTTCAGAGAAGGTGCAGAAAGGAATCACGATGCAAGACTGCAAGACCTTCTTCAGTGATGCAGGGACAAAGGCATCAAGCTGAACCGGAAGAGGTCGGCAGTGAAAACTATTTGTATCAGATTTCTAGGACAGGTAGTTACAGATCGTGGCCTGAAACCGGATCCGAAGAAGATCCAAGCTATCCTAGAGATGCCCAACCCGACCAATCCAACAGGAATACAAAGATTACAAGGCAGTGTAAACTACTTTTCAAGATTCCTGCCAATATTGTCGGACACATACGAGCCTTTGAGGAGATTGACCCACAGAAGCAGAGTGAGAATGGTCATCGGAACATGACATGGCAATGTCAAAGATCAAGGAGCTGTTGGCAGCGGCGTACTACACACCAGATGAACAGCTGACCATACAATGTGATGCAAGCAAGGCAGGTCTGGGTGCAACACTTATGCAGAAAGGACAACCACTGTCCTATGTGAGTCAAGCATTGACGCCAACCGAGCAGAGATATGCTCAGATTGAGAAGGAGGCACTAGCAATAGAGTTTTCCCTCGAGCACTTTCATCAGTACACCTACGGACAGAGAGTAATCGTTGAGAGTTACCACAAGCTATTGGAAGTCATCATCAAAAAGCCTCTGCATAGAGCACCAAGAGATCTTCAGGGTATGATGATGAGAATGCTACACTATGACATGGAGATCAAATGAGTAAAGGGAAAAGACATGCATCTAGCAGATATGCTCCCCTGAGCATACATCCCGGACACCACAGGATCAACCAGATTCACTGATTGAGTCAACATTTGAGTCCTTGAGCATAGGAGAGGAAAAGGTCAAATACATCCAAGCCCATATCAAGAAAGATGAAACACTGCAGACCATTAAGAAAGTAATCCAAATGGTTGGCCAGATCACAAAGCAGAAGTCCCAGAGGCAGCACAACCGTACTTCAATGTCAGAGATGAGTTGTGTGTGCAAGACGGCCTAGTGTTCAGAGGAGAGAGAGTTGTAATCCCAATCACTCTATGCAAAGATATGAAGGAGACACTCCACACCTCTCACCTAGGAGTAGAAGGAACCCTCAGAAATGCTCGAGAGTGCATTTTCTGACCCGGAATGAACTCCGATGTAAAGCAGTTCATTTCAACCTGTGAAGCCTGCAGGACATACGAACAACAGAATCAGAAAGAAACTGATGCCCCATTGTAAAAAAGCTCTTCTAAGCTTCCCTCCAGTCTAGTACAGTCAATAAAACACTGATTCAAGCACTGGAACAACTAAACATTATTTTTGCATAGCACAACAAATGACTCTATATGATATCTAAACCAGCGCGGGTTCGCTCCTTGTATCTGCCTTGCAAGCAGAGACACAACAAAAGGTCATGCAGTCCCAAGCGCTCTTCCAGAAGATCAACAAAGGACCTCATGAGGGCTGCCTGTTATAGGTCCCCGTACCTTGAGGGGAGAACTACAGAGGGGTAGTATCTTTACAATCCAATCAAACATATTAATTACAACAATACATTATTGACAGTTACACAGACCAATAACAGAATACCCCTTACATTGTTACAGGAGAAGCTTCCAGAGGAAGCTAACATAACTTGAATAATGCAACATTTACGTTGAAATCCAAACAAACCTGCCAGGGTTTGGCCAATCAACAAACAGCAGGTAACTGTCTACCAACATTATTTCCAAGGGTTACACAAAAAGCTGGAGTAACTCAGCGGGTGCAGCAACATCTACGGAGCGAAGGAGATAGGCGACGTTTCGGGTCGAGACCCTTCTTCAGACTGGTCAGGGATCAGGGACCCCATATTATTTCCAATGTGTACACTTAGTTTGCACTAATCCAATCAACTTCATGTATTTTACACTTTGTTGGAGGTCCTCTGCAGAATCCCATTCATTCTGTCAATTGAATATGCAACGCTGATCTGGGCCCTAGGCTTACTGGCACCAGTCAGAAGCTTGTCTTTTTTCTGCAGAGCACATCAGACATGACCAAAATGGCATAACAATACATGAGTCCTTACTAAATGTTGGTGCTATGGCTTCTCTATGGAATTCCCAGTTCTCATCATAGGAGTTCGCCAAATTAGCAAGGAAATGGCAATTTGACCAGTATACAATTTCTCCAAGACATAGACAAGCAAACAGTAAGGTGGAATCAGCAGTCAAGGCAGCTAAGCGAGCACTGAAGAAAACCACTCACTCCAAGACAGTTTCGCCACCTCCAACGTGACCCCTCCACACGCCACATCTTCCCATCTCCCCCCCTGTCTGCCTTCCACAAAGACCACTCCCTCCACAACTCCCTTGTCAATTCTTCCCTTCCCTCCCGCTCCACCCCTTCCCCGGGCACTTTCCCTTGCAACCGCAAGAGATGCTACACTTGTCCCTTCACCTCCCCCATCCACTACTTTCAGGGACCCAGGCAGTCCTTCCAAGTCCGACAGAGGTTCACCTGCACCTCCTCCAACCTCATCTACTGCATCCATTGCTCCAGATGCCAGCTGATCTGCATCGGTGAGACCACGCAGTGGCTGGGCGATCGTTTCGCCGAACACCTCCGCTCGGTCCGCAATAACCAACCCAACCTCCTGGTGGTTCAGCACTTCAACTCCCCCTCCCATTCCGTATCCGACCTCTCGGTCCTGGGCCTCCTCCACGGCTAGAGTGGGCAACACCGCAAGTTGGAGGAACAGCACCTCATATTCCGCTTGGGGAGTCTGCATCCTCTGGGCTTAAACATTGAATTTTCTCAATTCTGTTAACTCAGGCTGCCTCCTCCCCTTCCCACCTCTCCCTCAGCCCTCGGGCCCTGGCATTCCTTCTCTCTCTATCTCCCCCCCCCCACCCAAGTCGCACTAGCTTCTCATTTTCACACTACAAACAGCTTACAATGGCCTGTTTCCTTTATCATCAATACTTTTTTGCATATCTTTAATTCATTGTTCTTTATCTCTCCACATCACTGTCTATATCTCTCGTTTCCCTGATCCCTGACCAGTCTGAAGAAGGGTCTCGACCCGAAACGTCGCCCATCTCCTTCGCTCCTTAGATGCTGCTGCACCCGCTGAGTTTCTCCAGCTTTTTGTGTAACCCTCGATTCTCCAGCATCTGCAGTTCCTTCTTTAACACTCCAAGACAGATGTGTACTTGGCAATACTGGAATTGCGCAGCACCCCTGCGCAAGGAATGAACAGTAGTCCTGCACAAAGACTACATGGAAGGAGAACAAGAATGACACTTCCGACTGCATCAAACCTTCTCAAACCATGTGATGCTTAGATACTCACAGAAGTCAAGTCAAGTCACATTTATTTATATAGCACATTTAAAAAACAACTCTCGTTGACCAAAGTGCTTTACATTTGTTATAAGAGTAGTATACACAAGCAGGGTACATACATATTCATAAATAGCCCTCGCTCAGAGGACATCAGGAAAGACTTGGGAGAACAGATACATTTTCAGACTAGACTTAAAGGAGTCAATGTAGGAGGCAGTTCTAATGGGGAGGGGGATGCTGTTCCACAGTCTAGAAGCTGCAACCGCAAAGGAACGGTTGCCCCTGAGCTTATGCCTAGACTGCAGGGCATTCAGCAACCCCAAGTCGGTCGATCTGAGGGACCTGGAGATGGTGTAGTGGGTGAGAAGACTTTTAATGTAGGTGGGTGCAAGCCCATTGAGGGCTTTGTAGACAAAGAGGAGGGTCTTGAAATGTATTCGGAACACCACAGGGAGCCAGTGGAGAGGGGCCAGGATCGGGGTGATGTGGTCCCTTTTTCGGGTGCCCGTCAGGAGCCTCGCTGCAGCGTTTTGGACTAGTTGCAGGCGGGACAGGGAAGATTGGCTGATGCCAGTGTAAAGGGAGTGGCAGTAATCTAGGTGGGAGGAGATAAATGTATGGATGATCTTTTCAAGGAAGAGAGGAAAAAGATGAAGGATTTACAAGCAAAACTGTGAAAGATCTACAACCAGCATGCCAAGGATCTGCCAATCCTGGAAAAAGGGGATGTCGTAAGACTTAAAGCCTATGAACTAGGAGATAAGAGATGGCAGAGAGCAACAGTTCAGAAACGACTGGATGAGAGATCATACAAAGTCGAGACAGTGTCAAGACTTCTAATCCGACGTAATCAAGGGGATCTGAAGAAGACCGGAGAACTACCCCCACACATAACTCCAGACAAACCACCAGATGCGGAAAAGACTGAGAAACCTTTGCAACCTCAGCTGACACAGGAAAAACCAACACAAAATGCATCACCAGAAAACTCGTAAAACTCATAACACAGAGAAAAATAAACAAACACAAAGTGACACAAGAGAAGAAATGTACCTACTGAAAAGAAAGACACTTCTGAAAGAAACACCATCATAAGGACTAGGGCAGGTAGAGTTGTCAGACCACCGGAAATATACGGCGAGTATGTCAAGAAGTAAGGTGTTTTGTTGTGATGTACCTTCATGCTTATGTGAAGAAATCATTTTTTTGTGTTATTGAAATGTCACAAGTGTGGCTATGGTTGAAACTATGAAATAAGACAGAACAGTTGTTTTGTTAAGTTAAAACATATTACTACGTTGTAATGTTATGAAAAGTGTTTAGGTTTGCTTTGTTTTGGATAGTTGGAAGTGTAATCTCAAAATGTCAAAAATGAAAGGATGTGACAATATCCATGTAATTTATGCATATGAGCTGTACTCATTCTCGCACATGCTCAGTAACTCAGTCAGTGACCTTTGACTTCGAAATAAATCATTCCTGCTTTTGAAGTGTGTGTGGAGTCATTTTTTTCAGTCTAATAAGTGTTTGTTTTACTTATATCGTAGCAGACACATATCAAAACACTATCCCTAGTCAAACCCTATCAATCTAAATACATATATCCACTCTAGTAGACAGACACAAAAAGCGGGAGTAACTCAGCGGGTCAGGCAGCATCTCTGGAGAAAAGGATTGGTGATGTTTTGGTTTGAGTCCCTGCTTCAGTCTGAGAGTCATGGGAAAGGGAAACAAGAAATATAGACAGTGATGTAGAGAGATGTGAAACAGTATATCACTGTCTATATATCTTGTTTCCCTTTCCCCTGACTCTCAGTCTGAAGAAGGGTCTTGAGTCACACCTGGTTCCTGTTGTCACCTAGCAAACAGCTAACAATGGCCTGTTTCCTTAATCATCATTCCTTTTTTGCATACCTTTCATTAATTTGTTCTATATCTCACTACATCACATCTACAGCTCTCGTTTCCCTTTCCCCTAACCAGTCTCAAGAAGGGTCTCGACCAGAAAAGTCATCCATTCCTTCTCTCCAGAGATGCTGCCGGTCCCGCTTAGTTACGCCAGTACTTTGTGTATATGTTTGGTTTAAACCAGCATCTACAGTTTCTTCCTATAGATCAGCCTTGATCAGGCGGTATGGTGGCACAGCAGTAGAGTTGCTGCCTTACAGTGCATACAGTGCCAGAGACCCGGGTTTGATCCCAACTATGGGTGCTGTCTGTATGGAGTTTGTACGTTCTCGCAGAGATCTTCAGTTTCCTCCCACACTCCAAAAACGTACAAGTTTGTAGGTTATTTGGCTTGGTATAAATTATAAATTGTCGCTAGTGTGTGTAGGGTAGTGTTAATGTGCGGGGACCGCTGGTGGGTGCTGACTCGGTGGGTAGAAGGGCCTATTTCCGCGCTGTATCTCTAAAAAAACTGAAAGGCATAACAGGTTTGAAGCTACAGAAACAAAGCAAAAAGATGGAATCAAATTATAGATCAGCCTAGATCTAGGTGAGAAGCATAATGGGCTTGAAAGGCAGAGAACTTGCTCTTGTCCCTACATTGCTTTTATTCTCATTGTCATCTTCAAAGTACCTTGGTAGAAAAAAATTGATATGAACTAGTCATGAATATACTACATGGAAGATTACTGGAAGATTGTACTTGTGCTCGCTATCTTATCATGCAGTGGGGATAGAGAGATGTATGCTTTGGCTGATGTATTTGCAGCAACCCTGCTGTTCTGTTGTGTGAGGCGTCATCCTCTTAGATATATTTTCCAACTGGTTCTATTTTAATGCCAATGTTAAACCATTTATTTATGCACTGCAGTCTGTTATTTCAGACAGTTTAGGATGAATTTCCCCTGCAGAGAGAGATGAATATATATAAAGAATAAAAAATAAGGAGAGATTGGAGGTCGATCATGTCAACTAGTGCAAGATGCTAGATAGATGGTTGATAGGGAAAATAGGCATGAATTATGCGAACTGGTGTCAGATTCCTTCGAAATTTAAAATTAGTGGTTTTCACCAGCCAACAAACAGATGAATCTTATCATGGACTATTTATACCCACCCGATAAGAAAGATGGTTTATCATATTACCAAAAGACTGTTCTTGCAGAACTGCAGCTATGATTCAGCTTATTAATGATGGGCTAATGTTGTGACAGGGACTTCCCAACTCTCAGAGTGCTTGCGTAAAAAGGTATGGGTGTGTTTTGCCTATTGTGTTACAGCAACCATTAACCCCTGTTCCCTCTTGTTTAAATTATAATTTAACTAATGCCTCCTCAACACTGTGGCTAGAATCATCCATCCACATGAAATCAATGTAAGCAAAATTAGTAAGGGGCTGAGGAACTCACTGAGCAAACATGGAAACCTGTGGTATTATTGTGTGCTAATTAGATTTAATGAGTTTTCGGTGAAATTTAGGATATCAATAATCAGGTATCTGATGAAGTATGTATTTAAGGTTCTGTCCCACTGTACAAGATAATTCAAGTCAGAGAATGTCCGCAGCGTGTCCGTAGGAGTTTGTGGATGTCTTGTAGTGGCTCGTACAAGTAACAGTAGGTACTTGGGAAATCCGGTAAACTCCAATAAATCCGGTATACACAGATTTTTATGTA
Source organism: Raja brachyura (assembly GCA_963514005.1). The sequence goes on from OY740784.1 coordinate 67,541,956, forward strand.
CATATACACACATGTCACATATACACACATATAAATATATATACAAACATAGAAAATAGGTGCAGGAGGAGACCATTTTGCCCTTTGAGCAAATCGTCCACAATGAGTAACCCGTGCCTGTCTGCTCCCCATATCCCTTGATACCGCTAGCCCCTAGAGCTCTACATAACTCTCTTTTAAATTCTATCTTCCATGGCAGAGAATTCCACAAATTCACAACTCTCTGGGTGAAAAAGTTTATTCTCATCTCAGTTTTAAATAGTATCCCCTTTATTCTTAGACTGTGCCCCCTGGTATATACACATACACACACATATGTTTATATATATATACTAGACTGAGTGGGACCTGTTGGGTCCCAGCTTCACAAGGGAGACCTGGTCCCCCAATGCAATATTCCATCTCTCCACCAATTCCAATATTGCTGGCCAGTGGGGGGCAGAGAGGGGGGGGGGGGCTTTCTGGAGCGCTGGTATGTATGCTGTGGGTCAAAGGGACTGGTTTCCAGAGGGCTAGTATGGACATTGTGGGCCGAATGGATTCTTGGGCTGGCAGCTCAGTCACTCATGCCAGGCAGCTCAGTCACTCTGGCCAGGCAACTCAGTCACTCTGGCCAGGCAGCATTTTAGAACCAATAGAGACTTTCTGCAAGCATTTTGGAACCAATAGAGACTTTCTGCAAGCATTTTAGAACCAAAAGAGACACTTTTTGCAAGCATTTTAGAACCAATAGACACACTTTTTGCAACCATTTAAGAACCAATAGACACTTGTTGCAACCATTTTAGAACCAAAAGAGATATTTTTTGCAAGCATTTTAGAACCAATAGAAACTTTTTGCAAGCATTTTAGAACCAATAGACACTTTTTGCAAGCATTTTAGAACCAATAGAGACACTTTCTGCAAGCATTTTAGAACCAACAGAGACACTTTTTGCAAGCATTTTAGAACCACATTAAGGGCACTCACAGTTGAGTAGACATGTGTTCAGTGCTTTTCAGAGCTCAGAGAGACGTGACCCTCTGGCTCCCTCCATCTTGCAGAGACTGAGTGAGGCATGCCACTTCCTGGTCTTATAGTCCCTCCCCCTCCCTCCAGCAGTGGCAGCAGAGAGAATGGCCATTTAAAAAAAAAAACATTAATATCTCTCTGATTTTTCATCGATGGGAAAAATACTCTGGTCCAGGAAGGCGGAGGGGGGCTCTGAGCGAGGTGGCCACAAATGATGGCCATAGGTGGTGGCATTCTCTCAGAAATCACACCACAGTGAGCCAAAAGCGGTCAAGCGCAGACCTGCTGGGTCTGTTCCCACAACGCGCGGTGGGGGTACTGCGGCTTCACATGCACACTAATTACCCCCCACACACACAGGGGGGGAGGGGGGAGGGGGTGAGAGGGGGGTAGGGGGAGACGGGGTGGGCGAGGGGAGGGAGGGGAGACTGCTGGGTCCCGGTCCCTCAATGTGCGTTGCGGGGGGGGGGGGGGGGGGGCTGTGGCTTCACATGCGCACTAACCACCTGCCATACGCATAGGGGGGAGGAGGGGGGTAGGGGGAGACAGGAGGGGAGAGGGAGAGGGAGAGGAGGGGGAAAGGGGGGAGAGAGAGGGGGAGGGGAGGAGGGGGCAAGAGAGTAGAGGGGAGAGAGGATGTGGGGAGGGAGGAGGTGGGGAGAGAGGAGATGGGGGAGAGGAGAAGAGAGGAGGGGAGGGAGAGGAGGGGGAGAGAGGAGGGGGAGAGATGAGAAGAGGAGGAGTGGGGGGAAAGGGAGGGGGTAGAGGGGAGGGGAGAGGAGTTTGGAGGAGGGGAGAGGGGGTTGGAGGAGAGGGGAGGGGGGTTGGAGGGGGGGAGGGGAGTTGGAGGGGGAGATGGGTAGAGGGGGGAAGGAGGGTGGAGGAGGAGAGATGGGTGGGGCGGAGAGAGGGGAGATGGAGGGAGGGAGGGAGGAGGAGAGGGGGAGATGGAGGGGGGGGAGAGTGGGGACCATTTTCACACATTCTACTCACCTTTCTCCCATTGAGGCGATAATTATCTTCCCGTCGCTTTCCCACCTTTATTTCTGAAGCTTTTAATCATTTAATGTTTTAGAACCAGCCCAAAAACTCACCCTTATCGGAAAAAAAACCGGAGTGACATCACAATGCACTCGCAAGGCAGGACGGGGCACTCCGGGAGCGAGGGGCACTCCAGCGCTCATGTGGCGGCGGCTGACCGCTCCCGACGTCCGATGCTCGACGCCCGGTGACGAGGGTGTGCCGCGGGCCCTGACTGGAGCTGAGCCTGATGCTCCAGGTCGAGTGAGAGGCGAGCCTGGGGCTTGGGGTGGGGCCATGACCAGGGCTGAGAAAGAAACCGCTGCTGGAACCAAGGACAAGCATGGTTCCGGTGTCATGGACGAGTCCGGAGATAAAGTCAGGGCCTGGTGTGCAGCCCAGACGGCGGACGAGCTGATGGCTGTAGTCTACAGCCAAGGCCAGACCCAGTACAAGAACCAGGCCTCACTCTCTCTGCCCGCTTTCTCTCTCTCTCTCTCTCTTTTTTTTTTTTTTTTCCATTTCAAAAACTTTATTCAACACAAATCATAAAATACAACACATCAAAACACAATCAAAAATCACACTATAATGAACAGATCATTGTAGTACAACAGTACATTCATTTATAATCGCCTCAACCCCACGCGGCGACCAGCGCTGACGAAAGGCCTCCAGAGTCCCCGTGAACACCGCGTGTTCCCTCTCCAGGGACACACGTGCACGGACGTAGGCCCGAAAGAGGGGCAGGCAGCCGACTCTCGCCTGACCGTCGACCGCCCGCTGCCTGGACCCACGAATGGCCATCTTGGCCAGGCCGAGGAGCAAACCGACAGGTAAGTCCCCCCCCCACACTCGGCTCTCCCCACTCCCTGCCTTGTGTCCAAACACCAGGATTGTGGGACTAAAATGCAGCCAGAACTTGAGGAACAGCCCCTTCAGATATTGGTACAGGGGCAGTAACCTCACACACTCCATATACACATGGAATACGGTCTCCTCCTCTCCGCAGAAAATACATGCGGCAGACGAGCCCGTGAACCGACTCAAAAGTTTATTACAAACCACCGCTCCATGCAGCACTCTCCACCCCAGGTCCCCAATATAAAGGGGTACAACTCCCTTATAGAAGGACCCCCACTGGGGCCCCCCGCCGCCTTCGGATGGTAACACCGTCCTCCATGGTGAGTCAGGACGGGAGACGAAGGCACGGTGGTTCAGAATGTGCAGGAGCATCCTGTACAGTGCGCGTCTCCTTGCATCACAAAATGGCATGCTGGTCATCTCAGAAAGGCAGCTCAGATTATGCGGAGCCGGAGGCCGAGAAATATCCCGAAGCCTAGGCCCGATGAGCAGATCTGACGGAGCGGGGGTAAGCTCTATCTGAACCACTCTAGGCTCGCGCCTCTCCTCGACAACCACCATGACAGGATGAGGACCAGCCACCCCCGCAGCCACAACATCCCCCTCTCCTCGTGGAACAACACTCTGGCTGAACACCACCAAATTCCTCACTCTTAACACATCCCTATAGAAAACAGGCAAGCCCCTTAGAGCGGGTCGACTGACACCCGCCACCGGGAGCCGCGAGACCCCCCTTAGGCAACGACCCTGACGAAAAAAATACGTGGCCAGAGCGTGCCATCTGGGAGGGTTCTCTACATACATGTATCTCCGCAGAGTCCTGAGACGGAGAGCCGCCACCTGGGTGCGCACGCACACCAAGGACTGGCCGCCCTCCTCTAACGGAAGACTCAGGACCGCCGCGGAAATCCAATGCTTCCTATTTCCCCAAAAGAAATCCACCAGCTTCTTCTGTATAGCAGTTACAAATATAGAGGGCGGGACAAGAGTAGCCAGCCGGTACCATAACATAGAGGCCACCAGCTGGTTTATGACCAGCACCCTCCCCCGAAAGGAGAGAACTCCAAGCAGGCCTGACCAGCGCCCCAGCCGAGCAACCACCTTCGTCTCCAACTCTTGCCAGTTTGCCGGCCAAACATCCTCAGTGGGACTCAGGTACACCCCCAGATAGAGGAGGTGCGTGGTACTCCACGCATACAATGCCATCTCCTCCGGCAGGGAGTCTACCCGCCACTGACCCACCAAAAGTCCAGAGCACTTACTCCAGTTAATCCTAGCAGAAGATGCAGCCGAGAAAATCTCCTGGCAGTCACGCATCCTCCGCAGGTCACCAGGATCAGTGAACATAAGAAGTACGTCATCGGCATACGCCGATAGAATCACCTCAACCCGCGGGCCAGGTAGGGCCAGGCCTGTCAACCTCCTCCGAAGAAGACACAGGAACGGCTCCACACAGACCGAATACAACTGGCCCGACATAGGGCACCCCTGGCGGACCCCCCTCCCAAAATGAAAAGGAGCTAGCACCGCGCCATTAACCTTTACAAGGCACTCCGCAACAGCGTACAAAAGCCGGACCCGGGCCACGAAGTGTGGTCCAAACCCAAACGCTTGCAACGTCCCAAATAGGTATTCATGCTCCACCCTATCAAAAGCCTTCTCCTGATCAAGAGACAGAAAAGCAGCTGACTCACCAGTACCCTGGACTAAATGAATCAGGTCCCTAACCAGGTGGATGTTATCCTGGATGGACCGGCCAGGGACTGTATAAGATTGATCAGGATGAATCACTTGATGCAGCACGGAGCCCAGGCGATTTGCCATTGCCCGTGCAAAAATTTTATATTCTGTGCAAAGGAGAGAGACTGGACGCCAGTTCTTCAACAAACGGAGTTCGCCCTTCTTAGGCAGCAAGACAACTACCGTCCTACGCCACGAGAGAGGCATCACTCCAGTCGCCAGGCTCTCCCCCAGAACCAACATATAGTCACCCCCTAGGACGTCCCAGAATGCTCTAACAAACTCCACCGTCAACCCATCCAGCCCGGGGGACTTACCCCTCCTGAGCTGCTGCAAGGCGCGAGTCAACTCCTCCAAAGATAAGGGGCCATCAAGAAGATCAGCCTCCCCCCTATCTACGGTCGGTAGACCCTCCCACAGATCTTGCTGAGCCTCCACACTGAATCCTTCCGCAGAGAACAGGGACCCATAAAAGGACCTAACCAAGGCATTAATCCTCTCTGGATCAGTGACAGAGGAGCCGTCATCTGCAAGCAACTCCACGAGCTGTTTTCGAGCTCCCCGCCCCTTCTCCAAAGAGAAAAAGAAAGGCGACGCTCGGTCCAGCTCGTGCAGCATCTGGACCCGAGACCTCACATAAGCGCCTCGAGATCGCTCAAGCAGCAGACTCCTCAAAACCTCCTTCTTCCTCTGAAACTCTCCCCATTCGCTGGAGTCTTCACCAAACTGACCAAGGCGAGACTCAGCGTCCTGTATCTCCCTCTCCAGCTTCTCGACCGCTGAGTCCCGCCTCCTAGTCGACCCCCATGTATATTCCTTACAAAAGAGACGGATGTGAGCTTTACCCACATCCCACCACTGCCTAAGGGAAGAGAAGCACCTCTGCCTCTCTCTCCACTTCACCCAAAACCGAGTGAATGACTCCCGGAAACACCGATCCTCCAGCAGCCTGTTGTTAAAGTGCCAGTACGCGGACCCAGCCCGAGCGCACGCTGGATTAAAATCCACACGCACCAGACAATGGTCCGAGCACGGCACCAGCCGCATTGAGGCCTCTGAGACACGGGAAACAAACGCTCGGGAAATATAAAACCGATCAATGCGGGAACCACCGCCCTCAGACCTCCGCGAAAAAGCAGTGGAATCAGGGTGAAGGTCCCTCCAAACATCAACCAACTCAAAGGAGTCAATCAAGCCTCTCAGCTTCTTCGCTACAGCAGGCGCACACTGAGTACCAGAACGGTCCCGCACCTCAAGTGTGCAATTAAAGTCCCCACCAAGGAAGACACACTCTCCCCTATCAATAGTGCCCAACAGAGCATTCACCTCCCGAAGTAGGCCAGCCTGCATCGTGCCGGAGCTAGGGGCATACACGTTAATGAAATGCAACGGCATGCCATCCAGGCTCACGGCCAGATGGAGCAAACGTCCTGGCACCACTTCCTGCACTTTTAAAATGCTTGGCAGAAAATTTGGGGCCAACAGAAAAGCCACCCCACTCGAATTTGAGCTGAGATGGCTCATATAAACCCTCCCTTCCCACTCCAGTTGCCAGGTAGGTTCATCACTAGCAACGGTATGTGTCTCTTGCAGATAACAAACTGCAAATCTCCCCTCCCTTAGGGCTGATAAGAGCTGAAATCTTCGAAAACTCGCTCTACTCCCATTTAAATTTAATGTAGCTACTGTGAATGTGTAGGCACATTAGATTGAGACCCTCACACTCCCTGTAGTCTCAGGAACTCCTTTTCTGAGGACCTTCAAAAAACCCCGAAACTGCCCCAAATCCGAGTCAGAAAGACCACTATCCTTGTTACTAAGGATAACCTCGAGACTCGCCTGCAAATCTAGACAATCCCCCCACCGCCTTGCAGCAGCAAACCATAATGTTTTGGAAGTGCGGCTTATTTTTAAGAACTCTCGCACCTCAACAATAAGCTTCGCCTCAGACACGGCCTTGGAGTCTGGGCTCGCAGCCAACCCGCTCGCACCTGAATCAACAACCTCAGAAAGACCAGAACTCTCTGACAAATCACTCTCTGTGCCACCCCCACTGGCCGCATCGCTGTCCTCCTCCACAGCCATGACACGACCCCCCGGATCAATGCTGGGGGTGGGTCCCGACACCCCTGCCTGAGACTCGCAGCCCTCTGAATGGCTGGGCTCCTGCACGCTACCATCACCCTCCTCTTCTGGGCCTGGGGAAGCAACAACAAGAGGCATCCCCAGGGCCTGTGGAACACTGGTACCCTCGGAGTCTGAAAGAGGATCACGACCCATAACAGCCCTGACCTCCACATCATCCAGAGTGCCCTCTCCACAGGCATCACCCAGAGCATCACCACCTGCTATTAACCTCACCCCAGACAGCTCATCCGGTGAGGCATCCCGCCCCCCAGCACCTCCACTGGCACTGATATGGAGCACAGACTTGAACGACAACACCCCCGAAACTCCCCCCTCAGCCTGACTCTGCACATCCCCCGTCACGTCACCTAACGTGCTAGCACCCTCAGTAGGCCTCTGAAACGAGGAGACCTCATCCGACCCAGAGGGTACACACCCAAGGGAGCTAACCACAGCACCCGCCGAGATAACTCCCTCAGAGGGCCCCTGAGATGAAGGGACAGACTCCCGCCCAGTGGACACAACTCCACCGGAATCAACTTCAGCTCCCAGTCCTGTGACACCCGCTGTAGATCCATGAAGAGAAGGCCCAACCACCGACCCAGAAGACACCGGGTCAAGACCACTTTCAGCCACCTCAGTGGTGGAAAGCCCGGAGAAAGACATCCCCTTCGCTCTGGACCCACGCCCTTCCTCATCTTCACCAGGCAGATGCCTCCTTTTAGTCCCACTCGCATGCGGAGGTGCGGTAACCTCCATAAGGGAAGGATCATCCGCCTCCACATTACCCCCATCCACTTTGCCACCCACACGTTTAGGCTTCTTTACCCCCTTCCGAGCCACCCCAACTCCCCCCTGGGCCCCAGCAGGTGCAGTCTGCACCACACTGGAGCTAAACTCACCCGATTGCACTTTCTTCGCTCGGGCGGCCCTATCCCTCTCCTTCTTCTTGTTGTGCTTCCCCTGCTTCTCCCAAAACCCCCCCTCAACACTCCCCTCCTCCTGCGCCCCACCTCCATCCGCCGCCACAGGCGCAAGACGTGGGGGACGTGGGGGGCTTGGGCTCTCACCGCCCAGGGTCCCCAAAGCGGAACCTACGGACCCAGAAGGCTTCGCACTGCCGCTCCGGGTCACCAAGGCAGAACTGGCAACCTTAGCCGGGTCAGCAGTACCACCCCGCGCCGCTGAGGTTTGACAAGCCACCCCAGATGGGCCAGCAGCGCTTTCCTGGGCCACTGCACTAGAACCTCTAGCAGTGCCCCCGCGAAAAAGACACTCCCTACGGAGATGTCCAAATTCGCCGCACGCATGACACCGTGCCTTTCCCCAACTCCAACGCACGGTTCTGGGGACACCCTTATGCACCACCTCAAAACTCCCCTCGGCACCATCCCCCTCACCCACCTTCATGAACACCCTCCTCTTGAAACTGAAGACCCCTTTTTCCTCCGGGTCCCCCCCGGGATGCAAGAGACGATAACATTTAGACCGCACCACCCCGAACTTGGACAGGTGTGGAAAAAGCACTGCATCCGAAAAATAAGTGGGGCAGCTCCGCAGGAGAACCGGTCTCACCCTTGATACCCACGGATCCACCTGTATGTGGACCCCCCCCACTGAGATCCCCTCCTCCAACGCTCGGGCCACACACTCCCGGGTCTTAAGTATCATCTCCACCTTTCCCCTTTCGAGCTCAGAAGAGACAATAGCCCCCCTCCCAAGAAGTTCATTCATGGCCTTCGTAATTACCCCCCTCGACATCATAGGCCCAGTTTGAACAGAAATACCAAAACTGTCCCCATCCAAGTCAACATGAAGCTCAAGCTCAGATGGCCTCGCACCCGCCACTGATGCCGTCGCTGCGTAGGTCCGGACCTTCGGCCGCGCCCCTTCCATCGCCATCCTCACAGAGGCACAAACCAGCTCCAAGCCCCTCAGCAGCACAGCTCCAAGTTAAGTCCCAGAGACAGTCACAGTCAAAGACAGGCAGCAGAAAACAGAAACCTCCAGCTGAAGCAGGAAAGTCCCCAGGTTCGTCCACAGCCAAGAGCAGCTTTCGGGAAACTCGATCCCAGTCGCGCTGGAAGCAAAAGTACCTTCTTCACATTAAGCCAGGCAGCCGCACTGAGCAAAATGACTTTAGGGCAGAGAAGCGGTGCCAAAAACGACAAAGACACCGCACAACTTCAACCCACTGAGATCACAGGCACTCTTGGCAATCCGCCAACGCCAACCGCACCCTCGACAATGTGGAGAAACTCAGGAATCTTCACACAGATGGAGGCTCCCCAGACCAGAGAAAAGCTTCAACAGCCCAACAATAAGTTGAACTATGAAGCCCCCCTGGGTCTGTGCCCTCTCCAACGGCAAAATCCTTGAAAGGCTGCTTCAATCCTTCTCAACTGCAGAGCTGAGAAGAAAACACGAACTCTCTCTCTCTCTCTCTCTCTCTCTCTCTCTCTCTCTCTCTCTTTTTTTTTTTTTTTTTTTTTTTTCCATTTCAAAAACTTTATTCAACACAAATCATAAAATACAACACATCAAAACACAATCAAAAATCACACTATAATGAACAGATCATTGTAGTACAGCAGTACATTCATTTATAATCGCCTCAACCCCACGCGGCGACCAGCGCTGACGGAAGGCCTCCAGAGTCCCCGTGAACACCGCGTGTTCCCTCTCCAGGGACACACGTGCACGGACGTAGGCCCGAAAGAGGGGCAGGCAGCCGACTCTCGCCAGACCGTCGACCGCCCGCTGCCTGGACCCACGAATGGCCATCTTGGCCAGGCCAAGGAGCAAACCGACAGGTAAGTCCCCCCCCCACACTCGGCTCTCCCCACTCCCCGCCTTGTGTCCAAACACCAGGATTGTGGGGCTAAAATGCAGCCAGAACTTGAGGAACAGCCCCTTCAGATATTGGTACAGGGGCAGTAACCTCACACACTCCATATACACATGGAATACGGTCTCCTCCTCTCCGCAGAAAATACATGCGGCAGACGAGCCCGTGAACCGACTCAAAAGTTTATTACAAACCACCGCTCCATGCAGCACTCTCCACCCCAGGTCCCCAATATAAAGGGGTACAACTCCCTTATAGAAGGACCCCCACTGGGGCCCCCCGCCGCCTTTGGATGGTAACACCGTCCTCCATGGTGAGTCAGGACGGGAGACGAAGGCACGGTGGTTCAGAATGTGCAGGAGCATCCTGTACAGTGCGCGTCTCCTTGCATCACAAAATGGCATGCTGGTCATCTCAGAAAGGCAGCTCAGATTATGCGGAGCCGGAGGCCGAGAAATATCCCGAAGCCTAGGCCCGATGAGCAGATCTGACGGAGCAGGGGTAAGCTCTATCTGAACCACTCTAGGCTCGCGCCTCTCCTCGACAACCACCATGACAGGATGAGGACCAGCCACACCCGCAGCCACAACATCCCCCTCTCCTCGTGGAACAACACTCTGGCTGAACACCACCAAATTCCTCACTCTTAACACATCCCTATAGAAAACAGGCAAGCCCCTTAGAGCGGGTCGACTGACACCCGCCACCGGGAGCCGCGAGACCCCCCTTAGGCAACGACCCTGACGAAAAAAATACGTGGCCAGAGCGTGCCATCTGGGAGGGTTCTCTACATACATGTATCTCCGCAGAGCCCTGAGACGGAGAGCCGCCACCTGGGTGCGCACGCACACCAAGGACTGGCCGCCCTCCTCTAACGGAAGACTCAGGACCGCCGCGGAAATCCAATGCTTCCTATTTCCCCAAAAGAAATCCACCAGCTTCTTCTGTATAGCAGTTACAAATATAGAGGGCGGGACAAGAGTAGCCAGCCGGTACCATAACATAGAGGCCACCAGCTGGTTTATGACCAGCACCCTCCCCCGAAAGGAGAGAACTCCAAGCAGGCCTGACCAGCGCCCCAGCCGAGCAACCACCTTCGTCTCCAACTCTTGCCAGTTTGCCGGCCAAACATCCTCAGTGGGACTCAGGTACACCCCCAGATAGAGGAGGTGCGTGGTACTCCACGCATACAATGCCATCTCCTCCGGCAGGGAGTCTACCCGCCACTGACCCACCAAAAGTCCAGAGCACTTACTCCAGTTAATCCTAGCAGAAGATGCAGCCGAGAATATCTCCTGGCAGTCACGCATCCTCCGCAGGTCACCAGGATCAGTGAACATAAGAAGTACGTCATCGGCATACGCCGATAGAATCACCTCAACCCGCGGGCCAGGTAGGGCCAGGCCTGTCAACCTCCTCCGAAGAAGACACAGGAACGGCTCCACACAGACCGAATACAACTGGCCCGACATAGGGCACCCCTGGCGGACCCCCCTCCCAAAATGAAAAGGAGATAGCACCGCGCCATTAACCTTTACAAGACACTCCGCCGCAGCGTACAAAAGCCGGACCCGGGCCACGAAGTGTGGTCCAAACCCAAACGCATGCAACGTCCCAAATAGGTATTCATGCTCTACCCTATCAAAAGCCTTCTCCTGATCAAGAGACAGAAAAGCAGCTGACTCACCAGTACCCTGGACTAAATGAATCAGGTCCCTAACCAGGTGGATGTTATCCTGGATGGACCGGCCAGGGACTGTATAAGATTGATCAGGATGAATCACTTGATGCAGCACGGAGCCCAGGCGATTTGCCATTGCCCGTGCAAAAATTTTATATTCTGTGCAAAGGAGAGAGACTGGACGCCAGTTCTTCAACAAACGGAGTTCGCCCTTCTTAGGCAGCAAGACAACAACCGTCCTACGCCACGAGAGAGGCATCACTCCAGTCGCCAGGCTCTCCCCCAAAACCAACATATAGTCACCCCCTAGGACGTCCCAGAATGCTCTAACAAACTCCACCGTCAACCCATCCAGCCCGGGGGACTTACCCCTCCTGAGCTGATGCAAGGCGCAAGTCAACTCCTCCAAAGATAAGGGGCCATCAAGAAGATCAGCCTCCCCCCTATCTACGGCCGGTAGACCCTCCCACAGATCTTGCTGAGCCTCCACACTGAATCCTTCCGCAGAGAACAGGGTCCCATAAAAGGACCTAACCAAGGCATTAATCCTCTCTGGATCAGTGACAGAGGAGCCGTCATCTGCAAGCAACTCCACGAGCTGTTTTCGAGCTCCCCGCCCCTTCTCCAAAGAGAAAAAGAAAGGCGACGCTCGGTCCAGCTCGTGCAGCATCTGGACCCGAGACCTCACATAAGCGCCTCGAGATCGCTCAAGCAGCAGACTCCTCAAAACCTCCTTCTTCCTCTGAAACTCTCCCCATCCGCTGGAGTCTTCACCAAACTGACCCAGGCGAGACTCAGCGTCCTGTATCTCCCTCTCCAGCTTCTCGACCGCTGAGTCCCGCCTCCCAGTCGACCCCCATGTATATTCCTTACAAAAGAGACGGATGTGAGCTTTACCCACATCCCACCACTGCCTAAGGGAAGAGAAGCACCTCTGCCTCTCTCTCCACTTCACCCAAAACCGAGTGAATGACTCCCGGAAACACCGATCCTCCAGCAGCCTGTTGTTAAAGTGCCAGTACGCGGACCCAGCCCGAGCGCACGCTGGATTGAAATCCACACGCACCAGACAATGGTCCGAGCACGGCACCAGCCGCATTGAGGCCTCTGAGACACGGGAAACAAACGCTCGGGAAATATAAAACCGATCAATGCGGGAACCACCGCCCTCAGACCTCCGCGAAAAAGCAGTGGAATCAGGGTGAAGGTCCCTCCAAACATCAACCAACTCAAAGGAGTCAATCAAGCCTCTCAGCTTCTTCGCTACAGCAGGCGCACACTGAGTACCAGAACGGTCCCGCACCTCAAGTGTGCAATTAAAGTCCCCACCAAGGAAGACACACTCTCCCCTATCAATAGTGCCCAACAGAGCATTCACCTCCCGAAGCAGGCCGGCCTGCATCGTGCCGGAGCTAGGGGCATACACGTTAATGAAATGCAACGGCATGCCATCCAGGCTCACGGCCAGATGGAGCAAACGTCCTGGCACCACTTCCTGCACTTTTAAAATGCTTGGCAGAAAATTTGGGGCCAACAGAAAAGCCACCCCACTCGAATTTGAGCTGAGATGGCTCATATAAACCCTCCCTTCCCACTCCAGTTGCCAGGTAGGTTCATCACTAGCAACGGTATGTGTCTCTTGCAGATAACAAACTGCAAATCTCCCCTCCCTTAGGGCTGATAAGAGCTGAAATCTTCGAAAACTCGCTCTACTCCCATTTAAATTTAATGTAGCTACTGTGAATGTGTAGACACATTAGATTGTGACCCTCACACTCCCTGTAGTCACAGGAGGTCCTTTTCTGAGGACCTTCAACAAACCCCAAAACTGCCCCAAATCCGAGTCAGAAAGACCACTATCCTTGTTACTAAGGATAGCCTCGAGACTCTCCCGCACATCTAGCCAATCCTCCCATCTCCTTGTAATGGCCCACCATAATGTTTTGGGAGCACGACTTATTTTTAAGAACTCTCGCACCTCAACAATAAGCTTCGCCTCAGACACGGCCTTGGAGTCTGGGCTCTCAGTCAACCCGCTCGCACCTGAATCAACAACCTCAGAAAGACCAGAACTGTCTGACACAACACTCTCTGAGCCCCCCCCACTGGCCGCATCGCTATCCTCCTCCACAGCCATGACACGACCACCCGGATCAATGCTGGGGGTGGGTCCCAACACCCCTACCTGAGACTCGCAGCCCTCTGAATGGCTGGGCTCCTGCCCGCTACCATCACCCTCCTCCTCCGGGCCTGGGGAAGCAACAACAAGAGGCATCCCCAGGGCCTGTGGAACACTGGCACCCTCGGAGTCTGAAAGAGGATCACGTCCCATAACAGCCCTGACCCCCACATCATCCAGAGTGCCCTCTCCACAGGCATCACCCAGAGAATCACCACCTGCCATTAACCTCACCCCAGACAACTCATCCGGTGAGGCATCCCGCCCCCCAGCACCTCCACTGGCACTGATATGGAGCACAGACTTGAACGACAACACCCCCGAAACTCCCCCCTCATCCTGACTCTGCACATCCCCCGTCACAGAGGGCACACTACCAGAGGAGCCAACCACGTCACCTACCGTGCTAGCACCCTCAGTAGGCCTCTGAAACGAGGGGACCTCATCCGACCCAGAGGGTACACACCCAAGGGAGCTAACCACAGCATCCGCCGAGATAACTCCCTCAGAGGGCCCCTGAGATGAAGGGACAGACTCCCGCCCAGTGGACACAACTCCACCGGAATCAACTTCAGCACCCAGTCCGGTGACACCCGCTGTAGATCCATGAAGAGAAGGCCCAACCACCGACCCAGAAGACACCGGGTCAAGACCACTTTCAGCCACCTCAGTGGTGGAAAGCCCGGAGAAAGACATCCCCTTCGCTCTGGACCCACGCCCTTCCTCCTCTTCACCAGGCAAATGCCTCCTTTTAGTCCCACTCGCATGCGGAGGTGCGGTAACCTCCATAAGGGAAGGGTCATCCGCCTCCACATTACCCCCAACCACTTTGCCACCCACACGTTTAGACTTCTTTCCCCCCTTCCGAGCCACCACAACTCCCCCCTGGGCCCCAGCAGGTGCAGTCTGCACCACACTGGAGCCAAACTCACCCGATTGCACTTTCTTCGCTCGGGCAGCCCTATCCCTCTCCTTCTTCTTATTATGCTTCCCCTGCTTCTCCCAAAACCCCCCCTCAACACTCCCCTCCTCCTGCGCCCCACCTCCATCCACCGCCACAGGCGCAAGACGTAGGGGACGTGGGGGGCTTGGGCTCTCACTGCCCAGGGTCCCCAAAGCGGAACCTCTGGACCCAGAAGGCTTAGCACTGCCGCCCCGGGTCACCAAGGCAGAACTGGCAACCTCAGCCGGGTCAGCAGTACCACCCCGCGCCGCTGAGGTTTGACCAGCCACCCCAGATGGGCCAGCAGCGCTTTCCTGGGCCACTACACTAGAACCTCTAGCAGTGCCCCCGCGAAAAAGACACTCCCTACGGAGATGTCCAAATTCGCCGCACGCATGACACCGTGCCTTTCCCCAACTCCAACGCACGGTTCTGGGTACACCCTTATGCACCACCTCAAAACTCCCCTCGGCACCATCCCCCTCACCCACCTTCATGAACACCCTCCTCTTGAAACTGAAGACCCCTTTTTCCTCCGGGTCCCCCCCGGGATGCAAGAGACGAAAACATTTAGACCGCACCTCCCCAAACTTGGACAGGTGTGGAATAAGCACTGCATCCGAAAAATAAGTGGGGCAGCTCCGCAGGAGAACCGGTCTCACCCTGGATACCCACGGATCCACCTGTACGTGGACCCCCCCCACTGAGATCCCCTCCTCCAACGCTCGGGCCACACACTCCCGGGTCTTAAGTATCATCTCCACCTTTCCCCTTTCGAGCTCAGAAGAGACAATAGCCCCCCTCCCAAGAAGTTCATTCATGGCCTTCGTAATTACCCCCCTAGACATCATAGGCCCAGTTTGAACAGAAATACCAAAACTGTCCCCATCCAAGTCAACATGAGGCTCAAGCTCAGATGGCCTCGCACCCGCCACTGATGCCGTCGCTGCGTAGGTCCGGACCTTCGGCCGCGCCCCTTCCATCGCCATCCTCACAGAGGCACAAACCAGCTCCAAGCACCTCAGCAGCACAGCTCCAAGTTAAGTCCCAGAGACAGTCACAGTCAAAGACAGGCAGCAGAAAACAGAAACCTCCAGCTGAAGCAGGAAAGTCCCCAGGTTCATCCACAGCCAAGAGCAGCTTACGGGAAACTCGATCCCAGTCGCGCTGGACGCAAAAGTACCTTCTTCACATTAAGCCAGGCAGCCGCACTGAGCAAAATGACTTTAGGGCAGAGAAGCGGAGCCAAAAACGACAAAGACACCGCACAACTTCAGCCCACGGAGATCACAGGCACTCTTGGCAATCCGCCAACGCCAACCGCACCCTCGACAATGTGGAGAAACTCAGGAATCTTCACACAGATGGAGGCTCCCCAGACCAGAGAAAAGCTTCAACAGCCCAACAATAAGTTGAACTATGAAGCCCCCCTGGGTCTGTGCCCTCTCCAACGGCAAAATCCTGGAAAGGCTGCTCCAATCCTTCTCAACTGCAGAGCTGAGAAGAAAACACGACCTCTCTCTCTCTCTCTCTCTCTCTCTCTCTCTCTCTCTCTCTCTCTCTCTCTTTCTCTCTCTCTCTTTTTTTTCTTCCTCGTTTTTTTTCTCTCTCTTTCAATAAATTTATAAAACTGACATTTCTTTATTTTTTCCTATGGTCCGCAAAAATGTGCCAAATATATAATGTGGCCCTCATGCTAAACAAATTGGAGGCCCCTGGTCTATGTAGTTCAGAGCTCATTGTAGGTTGTAGTGTTTAATAGCCTGATGGTTGTAGGGAAGAAGCTGTTCCTGAATTTGGATGTTACAGGTTAGACTGGCATAGATGGTGCATCTTGTTTGGCCTGGACAAGCTGGGCTGAAGGGCCTGTTTCTGTGCTGTATGATTATAACTCTATGAGTCTATGACTCCCCTTATTTCCCTGCAGGCATGCACTTCACGCTCTCTCACATACCTGTCAATCCCCCTTTTGTCTTTGTGTCACATACAATAATGTAACTTGTGCTAGTCAATTAACCTACCAACATGCCTCAGGGAAGTTGGAGAAATCCAGAGCTGCCTGAAGAAACCCATATAGTCACAGAGAGAAGGAGTAAGCTTCACACCCACGGTCAGAACAAAACATAGATTACCGGAACTGTGTTAATTGCAATGACACCATGCCGCTCCAGTCCATTAATAGCTTAATAATTAGGTTGGACAAAGCCGTCTGTACTTATTCACTCAGCTGCCAAATCACTTCATGATCAATTTAAAAGTGGGAGAGAAAATGTATCTTTAAAGGGTGCATTGAAACTAACAATCAAATAACTTAATAATACAGCACCCATTAAACTTAACATGAACTTCAAAGAGTAATATATTACACATATCTATTTGAATCAAATTGGTGACTATTTAAAATTTTAATGGAGAATGTATCATTCAAATCTCATCATTTGAAATATTATGACAGAGCAAATAGTAACTGTTATTCTGCCTGAGATTTATTTCCCATGTTTCATACATTCATGGTGGATGTCTGCACACAAGAGATATCTGCACTTACAGTGTGAAAGATACATCTTCTAGATGCACTGGGACACATCCTCAGTGATGTGACCTGGGGTCATCGGGTGTTTCGGGTCTCACAACATCAGACACCCTTGCCCAGGCGACCCAGCCGGGGTTGATCAAGCCCTGACTTGCGTCCCAGCAGCAACCGCCCACGGATCAGCCCTCTTAATCCAAAGCCACCTAGTGGCTTTCTCTGCGGCTTCACTTGCGGATTGAATGGCCCTCTTCTTTGCCAGCCCCGTAAAGCCCAACTGGTTGAGGACTTTGCAGAGTGAGCGTTCTGCTAATCCTCTACAGCCCACCTCTATCGGCTCATAGTATGTCTTCCAGCCTCTGTCCTGGCACATCTCCACCAGTTCCTGGTACTTTGCGCGCTTCCTCTCATTAGCTTCTTCAATACGCTCTTCCCAGGGCACTGTCAGTTCCAGAATGATCAGCTGTTTTGTCACTTCGGAGGTGATGATCATGTCTGGCCGGAGTGATGTTGCTGTGATGTGCTGTGGAAATTTCAGCACTCAAGGTGTCCAAATTTCATGCACTCATGGTGTCCAAACACACGGGTCATGGTGGTGCCTCGCACGGCCAATCGGGAGTTCTTCTGCCGCACGTAACTCTTCCTGATGGTAGGAGTGAAATGAAACCATGGCCTGAGCTCTTGATGATGCTGGCTGGCCTTTTGGGACAATACCTCTTATGAATCCCTTTGATGGTGGCGGGATCAACGCTTGTGATCAATATGGCAGTGTTGAGAATCTTTTATAATCTACTTAATTCCTGGGAATTCAAGTTGTTGAACCAGGCTGTGATGCATCCAATTGACATGCTCTCCACCGTACACTTGTAGAAA
This sequence comes from Raja brachyura, assembly GCA_963514005.1. The sequence continues at coordinate 67,559,773 of OY740784.1, forward strand.
GTCAAGAGAGTATTCGATGACGTAATGAAACTCCTCAATCTTCTAAGGAAGCAGAGACATTGATGGGCTCTCTTTATGATTGCATCATTGTGTTGGGCCCAGGACAGATCTTCAGATCCAGTTCAACTCTCCCAGTTGCTAACCATTTTAACTCCTCTTCCTATTTCCATACTATCCTTTCTGTTCTGGGCCTCCTACATTGCCGGACAAAGGCCATAGCCAAACTGGAGGAACAACACCTCATATTCCACTTGCAACTAAATGGTAAGAACTTTGAATTATCCAATTTTATGTAGCTACATAACCCTCCCCCTCTCATTTCTTCCCCTATCTCGCCTCCCCCGCCATCTTCATTGTACCCCACCTGGACTCCCACCTAATTATGTTCTCCCATCCCACTTCCCTTCCACCTACATTCCTACCTCTAGCTTCACAGTTTCCAATCCTATTATCGAACACCTTCTGTCTTTATATCTCTGGCATTTGTCCAAAGCATCCACCTGTCAAAAAATCTTCCTACCAACTCATTAGCTGTGAGGCTTTGTCCTGCCATCCCTTCCAGGTTTCGCTCCACCCCACACCTTCCAACAACCAGTGTGAAGAAGGGTCCTGAGCCGAAACGTCACCTATCCACATTCTCCAGAGATGCTGCCTGACCCACTGAGTTACTCCAACACTTTGTGGCTATCTTAGGTGTAAACCAGCTTCTGCAGTTCCTTGTTTCCATGGCACACTGCGGCTGCTATTTACGCTATTTACAAAATGTACTGCAGTCATTTAGCACAGCTTTTCGAAAAGCACCTTCAAACCCAAAAATCTGGATCACCAAATCTGGATCACCAAGATGAGCAAAGACCATAGGAATCCGTCTGTTCACTTACAGTCCTGACTTAGAAATAGACCACCTCTCCCTCATTGTTGTTGAATCTGTCCTGGAACTCATTTTCCAAAAGCATGGGAGGTATACATTCGCCAGAAAGTCTGCAGAGGCTCAAGGAAATGGTTCACCACCACTTTCTCAAAGTGAGGTTGGCATTGTGGGGCATCGGTAGAGTTGCTGCCTTACAGAGCCAGTGACCTGGTTTGATCCTGACCACGGATACTGTCTGTTAGAAGTTAGGAGGTCCTCCCCATGGCCTGCATGGGCTTTCTCCTGGTACTCCAGTTTCTTCCCACACTCCAAAGACGTACAGGTTTACAAGCTAATTGGCTTGATCAAATTGTAAATTCTCTCTTGTGTGGGTAGGATAGTGTTTGTATGCGGAGATCGCTGGTCGGTGCGAACGATGTGGGGTGAAGGGCCTGTTTCCGTGCTGTATCTCTAAATTAAACTAAACTAAACTAGTGATAGGGGATTAAAAGTTGAGATTCAGCCAGTCTACATTTCATAAATAAAAATAGCAAATAAAGCCTACAGAATCTCTGCAAAGAAAAAATAAATTTCTGCTCAATTACTTTTCACGAGTTTGGTCACTGAACTGAAATGTTAACACTGCATCTCCAGACTTGCCGAGTGTTTCCATAATTTTCAATTTTGTATTTATATTAGAGACAATGTTAATTGCATCAACTGGAACAATTCCAGGTTGTAATGAATCAGATGGAAAATGAAAATGAAACCCATTTTTTAAATACATGAATCTATGTGCTATTATCAGGTCAGATAGGACCCAAGGACTTTTGCCATGATGGTGATATAATCAAAGTATAAAGGTTAACCTTTGAAGTAATTGTACAATGGCATTCAATGTAGTGAAGCACAACAGAGCAATACAAAGTGGATATGAAAAATAGACAGGCACATAAAATCATTATAAATCAGTGTTGAGTTGCTATAGACAGTGCCTCAGGCAAGTCTGGCTCTTTATGCTTGTCAGAATTATCTGAAATTCTTTTACCATGATTATAATCATCCAGGGGTACGGAAATCTTGAAATTGATTTGAAAAGATTCAGACATTACATGGCGGTCTTTGGCTGCATCCTTCAACAGCCTACATTTTTTGGTCTCTGCTGTACTTAACACCGGAGCCAACATTCCCATGAGGAAATGATAGGATTTCAGACAAACATAATTTTATTGCTTCAATTTTCTGAATCTCACAGAAAAAGACAAAGCTGCAAGAAGCAAGCTGCCTGTGGATGGAAATTGGAGCTTATTTCCCTGCTTTTTTCATATTAGTTGAGTGCCATGTAAGATATTTTGGAGAGCAGACATTCTGTGCTGCGAGATTGCTTAAAATAGATCTATGCAGAGATTGTGTCAAAGCTATGAAAAGCTGTGATTAAAACCCTCGTTCGATCTGGTGAACCCCAACCACAGAACACATTTAAACCTATTGCTACAAAGGCTTTTCAAATCAAACAATGCTCCTACTGTATAGAAGACTGAGATGCTTGTATGGTATATATTGGCAGGTGGTCGAGATAACCATTGAGGGTCAGTTTCAGACTGCCTTTCCAACCTGTGTACACATTGTGTTTGCATGACTGACAGAACCAGATGCCTAACATGGCTATCCCTTCACATAGCTGCAAAACCAAAGTAAGGTAAGTTTGCTCATATGTAGAAAGGATCAAGATAACTATGTTCAAAACTTGGAAGAAGCATCCGGCTCTGGCGATTCTTAGGCTGACCCATGAAAGGCAATTAATTCAATCATTTAAAGATCAATCAAACACATTAATGAACTCAAAAAGCAAAAGGCCACTGTGTTCGTGAACCAGTATCTCTTTTGGTCTGCTAGAACATTGGTGTCGCAATGAACTTAACTTATTACACTGTATTACAATGAAGTCAAGATTAAGGTGACAACAATACTGCAACATATTGGCATATTTAGTTTCCCATCTCCACTGGTGGCCTGAATATATTATTGCTTTAAATGATCAAATGATCAAAACTTGAGTTGACAATGTAAATACTCGTTTTTTAATTTATTTTTCTTAATTTTATTGTTAACAATTCATTTTAGTTTACTTTAATATAGAAATGGTGCATAGAAGCAGGCTCTTCAGCCCACTGAGTCCATGCTGACCATTGATCATCCGTTCATACTAGACTTATGTTATCCTACTTTCTCATCCACTTCCCACACACTTGGGGCAATTTTGTAGAGGGTAGTTCACCTACAAATCTGCATGGTTTTCGATAGGTGTAGAGGGGGGGAGCTAGTAGAAAGAGATGAGGGGAAGGGGTGGGTGTAGTGATATATGGATCTAGGTGCAGTACCCTTACCTTCCCCAACTGTTTCCCCATGACATCAATGACAGCACTGATGCTGCCTCCTGTACTGTGCAGAATTAATCAGTTTCACTATCCCTACCACCACCTTACACTTTGCCCTGCAAATTCCCTTGGACCATCTCTGACACCCCTCTCCCTTAGCTTAATTTTTTTGTTCTCCCTCAGGAGAAAGACTACCCCCTTATATCTAGTACAAACCCATTGACTCCTATTGCTTCCTTGATTATTCTTCCTCCATCCTTTTGTTTGTAAGGATACCATCCCTTTCTCGCAAGTTCTCTGTCCCCACCGCATCTTCTCTCAAGATGACGTTTTCCACTCCAGACAGGAGTCCTTCCTCCTTCCCAAACAGAACAGAGATTCACTGGTCCTTACCTTTCACCCCACCCCATGTTTCTGTCCATTACCACGGCCTGACCGTGGCTGACCTGCTGAATGACTGATCCGCTGTGCTCCTTCTCAGCGGTCTGTTATTTTGCAGAATATTGTCAGGCTGTTAAATTAGGATAAGCACTCACGGCTAATCATTTTTCACTTTCCAGTACACACACTGGGGCGAGAGTGCAATTCTCTACTAGAGAGAAATAAAATAATGAAGTATATGACAATAACCAGAAAGAGGAATTTTATGGTTTAAAAAGAAAGACAGAGTGTCCATGCAAATAGGTCCGTGCTATATAATAATGAAAAATTGAAAGAGCTGCAAGGGAATAGTAATAATTATTTGTTTTTATCACTGCAAAAAAATGGTAACATCACAACTGCATTCTATATAAAACCACACCACAAGTCCTTGGTCTAACAAAGATTGACTCCTCTCACTGACTCTGAGCAATGCCATGGAAAATCTATTGGTTCTTTCAGGGAACACAAAGCCTGACCAGAATCACTGATGTTGGTTCTTGCCTACCTCTTTTATTTGTTTTTCTGTTTGTACCCTGAAGCATAAAATAACAAACGCAGCAAGAGACTAAAACACTGCTGTGTGCATCAAATGTTCTGTGCTATAAAGCTACTGAAAACAGAGCAAGATATATCTCTGGCCAAACCAACATCCATATGCAGTACACATCCATTTTCTCTGTAGCTCTCAAACATCAAATGTCGGCCTGGGATTCATTGATTTCAAAATTAATAACCCAGAACACTAACATTTCTGTGTGGCAGGAAGAAGACCTTATGCACATAATGTGCAAAATGTAGGTATTAAACACAGTCCCCTGTGCTCTCTCAAGTCCTACTGTTTAACATTATGTGGATGCTTATAACCCAGGGTGAATGCAGGCTGAAGAGATAAACAAAGCAATCTGGCAAAAGGCAAAACAAAAACACAATAAATCTCTGCAGAAATCTAGTGTTTTTGCTTCATGTGAAGAGCAATACAAACAGAAATATATTTAGATTTCATGAATGTTTCAAATACTGTATTTCATAATATGCATAAACACATCTAAGTCTAATAGGTTTCTAAATTGGACCATTAAAGTATTTACTGCTATGGCACATGCTCAAAAAATGTGAAGGGCATAGGCTTTCTAAAATATCTTCTCTGTCTACGAACCCTGGGATCATGCTACATAACAAATAGAACAACTGGCTATATAACATACTAGACCAAGTGGGACCCGTTGGGACCCTGTCACACGGGAGGGCTGGTTTCCCCCAACGCAATATTCCACCACACACCCGTAGCCCCAACTGTGCAGGCAAGGCTGACGGGGTGTCGTTGTGATGCCAGAGATCCCCGTTATGATGCGAGTCATGGCAACCTTCTCCAAGTGCGCCTCGCTATTCCTCTTCCTACCCCTATCCCCCTCCATTCCTCCTCATCCCCAGCACATTCACATGCTCCTCTTCACCCTCTATCTTCTTTCCCCTCTCCTCCTCCTCTCCCTTACTCCCTCTCCTTTCCCCTACCCCCAGTCAGTCCCTCCCTCCCTCCATAACCCCACTTCCCTCCATACCGCCCTTGATGTCATTGTGATGCGAAACGCTGCTGTGTTTTTTAAAACTGAGTTTTAAGATTCCATTGTGATGTCATTGTGGGGTGGAACACTGCTGACATGCAGTTTATGTAAATGAGATTCAATTGTGATGACATTGTGGGGTGGAACACTGCTGAACAGCAGTTTATGTAAATGAGATCCCATTGTGATGACATTGTGAGGTGGAACACTGCTGAGGGGCAGACAGGTTTTTTTTTAAAGTTTTTTTTCTAAGTTTTAAATGTGAATAACTTGTAAAATATGGCATCAATCTGAACAAAACTTATTTTTGGCACATCACAGGACAATGGTGAGTAAAGTGGTGCAAAAATTGTAGTGCTATTCTATACAATGTTTCTGCAAATATAGGTACAAACGAACAGAAAAACAAACACCATGAGGGTTTTAATAATTTATATACTAGACCAAGTAGGACCCATTGGGTCCCTGTCACAGGGAAGGGCTGGTCCCCAAACGCAAGATTCCACCACTCACCCATAGCCCCCGTCTGCGCAGGCGTGGTTGACGGGTTCCCGTTGTGACGCCAGCGATCCCCGGTGTGATGCGAGTCACATCAACCCTCCCCAAATGCGCCTTGCCATCCTTCTTCCTATCCCTAACCTCCTCCATTCCCCCTCATCCCAAACACTCCCTCCCCCTCCTCTTCACCCTAACTCTTCTCTCTCCCCTCTCCTTCTCCCCTCCTCTACTCACTCCCTCACCTCTCCCTCCCTCTCTTTTCTCCTACCCTCAGTCTCTGCCTCCCTCCCTCCATAACCTCTCTCCCCTCCCTACCCCCCCCTCCCTCTATCTCCCTGCTCCCCCACTCCTCACCTCTCCCCTATCCGACTCCCACACTAAACACAATGTTTAAATAACATTTCTCCTCCTCCCTTCCCCCGCTTCCTCCCTCTCCTTACAACAATGTATCAAATCTCTCATTGCACTGGGTATAACTCTGTTGACGGGCAGTTTATGTAAATGAGATCCCATTGTGATGTTTAATGCTGCTAACAGCCAGTGGAACACTGCTGAGGGGCAGTTTATGCAAATGAGATCTCATCGTGGCATCATAGTTGCTAACTGACACTGCAACTTCAACTTCAAACTGGATTTTGTATAGTAAAAAATGTGATTAACGTAAAATATAAAATCAATCTGAACAAAACTCGATAAAAACAAGACAATTGTGAGTAAGGTGGTCCACAAATTGTAGCGCTATCATGTACCATTTTGCCGTAGTTCCGGGAGCACATACGCACGCATGCATGCAGACACACAGAATCACAAACAAGATGAGAGTTTTAGAGATAGATAGATAGATAGATAGATAGATAGATAGATAGATAGATAGATAGATAGATAGATAGATAGATAGATAGATAGATAGATAGATAGATAGATAGATAGATAGATAGATAGATAGATAGATAGATAGATAGATAGATAGATAGATAGATAGATAGACAGACCTGGATAGATTGAATGTGGCGAGGATGTGGAGAGAAATATTGAACTAGATGAAAAAAATGCAGGAGTAACTCAGCAGGTCAGTCAACATCTCTGGAGAACATGGATTCAACCTTCTGAAGGGTTCTGATCCAAAACATCACCTATCCACATTGCTCTGACCTATTTAGTTACTCCTGCAATTTGTGTCTGTATATTTTGTTGTCTTGACGTCCATGTATAATAAAAAGAATGGAGACAGCACTTTATGTTGTTGTTCTCGGTTAACACTGTAGTTCCAACTGACTTCTAGATGCTTCTCATTCTTTATCTGTTCCCACTCACTTGATCACATCACTTTAATACATTATGCATGTCAGAACACATAGTTTCAAATGATGACAATATAATTCTTGTGGACCCCCCCTTGTGGCCCTCCTGCTTTAGAACTTTTTATTCAAAACTGCCGTCTCAAAAAAAAACACCTCAACTTCTCCACTCCCCTGACTCACTCCAATCTCCCCCCCCCCCCCCCCCACCGAACGTACTGCCATCGACTCACTCCGCAACAACCCAGACTGGGTTATCAAACCTGCCAACTAGAGATGTGGTAGTCTGGCGCGTCAATCTCTACAAAGCCGAGGCCACACGCCAACTCTTGGACACCTCCTCCTACTTACCCCTGGACCATGACCCCACAGACGAGCACCAGGCCACCATCTCTAGCACCACCACCGACTTCATCAACTCCGGCTCCCTGCACCACCGAGCCTCCAACCTCATCATTCCCCAGCACCCCATGGCCCGATTTTACCTTCGCCCAAAAATCCACAAACCTGACTGCCCCGGTAGACCCATTGTCTCTGCCTGTTCGTGCCCCACCAAACTTATTTTCACATACCTTGACTCCATCCTAAACCCCTTAGTTAAATCCCTCCCCACCTATGTTCAAGACACCTCAGACACCCTCTGTCAGCTCTGCGCATTCCATTCTCTAGGCCCCCATCCTCTCATCTTCACCATGGATGATCAGTCACTCTACACCTCCATCCCCCACCAGGATGGTCTCAAAGCCCTCCGGTTTTTCCTCGACCGGAGGAGCAACCAATACCCGTCCACTGATACTCTCCACCACCTATCAGAGTTGGTCCTTAACCTCAAGAAATTCTCATTTGACTCCTCCAATTTCCTCCAAATACAAGGCATAGCTATGGGCACGCGCATGGGCCCCAGCTACACCCGCCTCTTTGTCGGGTACGTCGAACAATCCTTGTTCAAGGCGTACCAGGGCCCCATCCCCGACCTCTACCTCCACTACATCAACAACTGCTTTGGTGTCACCTCCTGCACCCACACAAACTGACTGACTTCATCCGTTTCACCACCAACTTCCATCCAGCACTCAAATACACCTGGACCATTTCCGACACTTCCCTACCATTCCTTGACCTCACTATCTCCATTGCAGGTGATAGACTCCTGACCGACATCCACTATAAACCAACTGACACCCACGGCTATCTGGATTACTCGTCCTCCCACCCTGCTTCCTGTAAGGACTCCATCCCCTATTCCCAATTCCTCCGTCCACGCCGCATCTGCTCCCAGGATGAGGTGTTCCACACCAGGTCATCGCAAATGTTCTCATTCTTCAGAGAACGTGGATTCCCCTCCCCCACTATAGATGAGGCTCGTACCAGGGTATCCTCCATAACCCGTAACACTGCCCTCTCTCCCCTTCCCCCCACTCGCAATAAGGGCAGAGTCCCCCAAGTCCTCACCTTTCACCCCACCAGCCGGCACATACAACACATAGTCCTCCGCCAGTTTCGCCACCTCCAATGTGACCCCACCACTCGCCACATCTTCCCATCTCCCCCCCGTCTGCCTTCCGCAAAGACCGCTCCCTCCGCAACTCCATTGTCAATTCTTTCCTTCCCTCCCGCTCCACCCCTTCCCCAGGCACTTTCCCTTGCAACTGCAAGAGATGCTACACTTGTCGCTTTACCTCCCCTCTCCACTCCATTCAAGGACCCAAGCATTTGTTCCAGGTCCAACAGAGGTTCACCTGCACCTCCTCAAACCTCCGCTGCTGTTAATGTCAGCTGATCTATATCAGTGGGACCAAGCGGTGGCTTGGCGATCGTTTCGCCGAACACCTCCGCTCAGTCCGCATTAACCAACCCGACCTCCCGGTGGCTCAGCACTTCAACTTCAACTCCCCCTCTCATTCTGTATCCGACCTCTCTGTCCTGGGCCTCCTCCATGGCCAGAGTGAGCAACACTGCAAATTGGAGCTTGGGGAGTCTGCATCCTCTTGGCATGAAATCGAATTCTCACAATTCTGTTAACCTTTGCTGTCTCCTCCCCTTCCTACCTCTCCCTCAGCCCTCGGGCTCCTTCCCCTCCTTTTTCCTTTCTTCCCCCCCACCTCTCCCCACCCCCCATCAGTCTGAAGAAGGGTTTCGGCCTGAAACGTTGCCTATCTCCTTCGCTCCATAGATGCTGCTGCACCCGCTGAGTTTCTCCAGCATTTTGTGTACTCTCGATTTTCCAGCATCTGTAGTTCCTTCTTTAACACAATATAATATTCCGCCTTCTTAAAAATTGTTTACTTTTTAAATAATCTGTGCAATATTACCACAAAAGTATAACTGTTGTTCATCAAATTCTGTGCATCCAATTCCGATTTTTCTTGTTGTCACGCCATAATCTGTGAGTCTCAGCTTTTCCAACAACTTTTGCAGGTGTCCGTATTTTCAGAACTGTATCATGCGTATGAACATGTTATCCTCTCAGCAGTTCTGGCAATCTTTTGGCATGTCTGTTGCATTACTTGCACACTTCAGTTTGAGCATCAGTTAGTCATTGTTGTACTTCCTCCTAGTCTTGTAGAGGATGTAATTTGCTTGGCAGGTTTGTTTTGTACCTTCTGCCATACAGTCACCTCATCCGGTTACTTCATCTCAGCTCTTAATGGTGTTGCTCTGAGTGACAACATTGCAAAGTCTTCTTTTGTCCCTCAGCATGTGAGGAGCATTTTCTTCACTGTTTCATTATCATAAGTCACCTCCTGAGGTATCTTTGTTCAGCAAACAGGATCCGTACTGCTGTAGAGATTGTTGATGCCCTAATGTCTTTCATGGTGAATTGGAACTTTGAGTAACAATAGGCTACAATCATGTACCATTCTTGGTTGTAGGTGAACAAATCCATACCCAAGTTATTCCATGGCCTTGGTGGTGTCAGACTGTATTTCTGGCATACACCACATTCATATGCATATTTGCTATTTAGATTTGGTCGGTGTTTTAGACATCTTCTCAGATCTTGGATGTTTGTGTCTATATTATGTATGGGGCTTCAATGCATCCACCTTCCTGTTTGTAAGAGATAATAGAGACATTTGTCTGTTTGTAACTTCATGCCCTCGTGCTATGTCAATGGCATCTTGAAGCGTCAATTTCTCATCGCTTTCAATGAGAGACATCTGGACCTCTTTGTAGATTATGAATTGGTCAATCACACGATCATTGATCTGTTACATATCTCTGAATTTATATTTTGATGTAACATTCTTCAGCTTTGTGAGATACTCATCCACAGATTCATTATTAGCTTTTATTAGGCCTTGAAAAGTGTCTTTGGTTCAAAGTGTTTTTCAAACCTATCTTAGATAATTTTTGTTTCTTTCTATCCACCTCTTGTTCAAATGTCCAACTGCTCTAGTCCCTTCTCCCCCTGTCCAGAGAAGCAGGTAGCTAGCTTTCTCACTATCACTAGCATTATTTAACACACTCTTGAACATCAGACCACATTTTGGTCCAAATCTGCTGAAGGCATTCATTATATCAGCTACTTCAAAGTCCATTAGTGGCGCTAGAATGGGCGTGTTCGTTGTAGTAATGTCTGTTGTGATGTGCACAGCATTGCCATTCCAAATGTACTTGACTAGTAAATAACAGAATCAATTGGTTATAAATGTTTAAATCTAAAGTGTGGTTACTCACTCGTTTTCAACAGCATCTAGCGACAAAACAAAGTCATCTTTTGTTGAACATTTGGGTCCTTGGTCACCGGTTAGAGCATATTTAGCACTTGTAAGAATCAAAACCACTGCTACTATGTTATGTTTTGTTGTCTTGAAGTCTATGTATAATATAAAGAACTGAGACAGCATCCAGTTTCAGCATTTAATAATTCCAACTACAAATGGCTTCTACGAGCTTCTCATTTTGCATCTGTTCCCGCTCTCCTGATTACAAGACTTTGTTATATCATGGATTTAATTTGCCAATAGTCACAACACATAGCTTCAAATCATGCCAATATAATAGTATCATTGGTATAAACCAGCATCTGCAGTTCCTTGCTATTACATTGAACTAGACGGGTTTTGTATCACAATCAATGTTTTCAACGTCGCTATCGTGAATAATTCCAGATTTACTGTATTATGTTAACTGAATTGAATTGCCTTGGTGCCATGGGGGTGTCTCTAGATTGAACCAGGCTATGTTACAGGTTCATGAACTTTACCACAAAGCTGCCACATCTGTGTCGGTGGTTACCTCTTGCAATTTTGCACCGTGTTTGGCCTGCCTGCAACTCTTTGCAAGTTGCCAAAGTTTGCCCTGAGTCCTTTTGATTTTATTTCAGTGCATTCCTGATTGGATTTCCTTGATGTGCTCATTGTAAATGTAAGGTTATTCAAAACTCTACCTCTTGTTTTCTAGTTGCATTTACTCCTTTTCAGCCGCCATGCCTCCTCTCGATAACCTGCACCGACACCCAGTGAAACCAATACTAATTGCAACATTGTTGTGCTTGTTCTTTTGGTTAATTCCTCCATTCTTATAATCATCTAAGCATTTAGACCTCTAAGATATATGAGGTCCACAAATCCTGACCCCTTCACTGCCCCTAATTGTAATAATTGACACTGTCTGCTGCTGCCAAGACCATAAGCTTCAGAAATCCCTCACCAAATCTCCATTTCTCAATCTATCGTCCCTCCTTAACGATACTTTATAAAACCTACAATTTATTGTTGTTTTCAATCGTAATGCCAGTGTCACTTATGTGGCTTGGCGTCAAATTGCATTTCATAATGACCCTGTTGAACATCATGCTGCAAAAGTGTTCTCTGCTGCAAGGCTTGCAGAGTTTGTGGCTTGCAGAGTTGTCAAGTTTTCCCTGCAGGTGAATAGCCCCAGAAGTGTACATGTTTGTGCCCAAAAGCAGAACTTTATTGTGTTTAACATGAAATCAATGAGAAGGATGAAATATTAGTGCCACTGGTGGATTTGCTGCTCACACTGCCAGAGACCCAGGTTTGATTGGGACCTTGGGTATTGTCTGTGTGGAGTTTACATGTTCTCTCTGTTGCCATGTGGGTTTCCTCTGGGTGTTCCGGTTTCCTCCCACATCCTAAAAATGCACGCATTTGTACATTTGAACCTTGGCTTTGCACTGTGTGAATTTATTAGACAGCGCTCTCCCCGCTTGCCCTGTCCCCCACCTGCATAACGGACTGGTGAAGGAATCGATGTGTTTGTGTGTTCCACTCTGACAGTCCCATTCCAGTTGTCGTTTTTTAAGGCGACTGCCGACAACTTGACAGTCACCGGTATTCCGCTGAAAAATCGCCTAAGTGGGACAGCCCCATCAGGCACTGCTAACTTCATGGAACTGCAGAAGCCTATAAAACCCAGCACAGAACCTACAGATGAAACCAAGGAAGACTTCCACTGAAGATTAAAATAGAACCACAAAATTATTAATCACTGTGAAGGGCCTGTCCCACTTAGACGATTTTTCAGCAGACTGCCAGTGACTGTCAAGTTCCCGGCAGTCGCCTGAAAAACCGGAACTGGAACGGTGACTGTCAGAGTGGAACGCACACACAAACACATCGCAAAGGCGGGTGCCATGGAAAACGGGGGGAGCGCTGTCTGAAATTTACATGGTGCAAAGCCAAGGTTATACAGACAAACACCGCGATGAACAGGAAGGTTAAGACGGCTAACACAATGTATGGTAAGTCCTTTAAAAGAGGGGGGGAGGGGGGGAAGAAGGGTTGAGAAGGGGGGAGAAGGGGAGAGAAGGGGGGAGCAGGAGGGAGAAGGAGTGGAGACATTTCCAGACAACTTATAATAAGCTAGAGATGCAAAGCTGTGAAGTGTGGTGGGCATTTAACATTACCGGTCGGTAATCCTTGGTTCTGAAAACTCCTGCTTACATTTTCTTTCCCCAATGTGCCAATGATAATGACCGGTCAGCAAAGGCGATTAACTAAAACTACCTACGACTGCCTCGACTACCTATAACTACATGTCAGCACCACTACAGCTGCACCTACGACCACAGGACTATTAATTTTCTCCATGGCGACCAATGTTTGGTCGCAGAAAAATTTTCAATATGTCGAAAAATTTGTGTCGACCATACTGAGGCTGGGACTAGTTCCCAGAATGCGGGAACTCCCCACGACCATGAAGGAGACTCACCAGAGACTACCAGCGAACTTGTGGTGATCATGTTGCGAGCGCAAAGTCTCCTGCACTTGCCTAAAAAGTTGTCTAAGTGGGACAGGCCCTTAATACCAACTACATGCAAGTTGTCATGGGATTGATTACATCAGACAGTTAAATGTGCAGTTCTGATTGATGAGCAAGATTCAATACATGAGCCACTGAAAGAGGGAAAAGGAGATCTCAAAAATGTTTATTTTCTTAATTTATTGGAAATGTTTTCCCAATAGAGGATAACGAACAGGGGACACAAGCAAATGCAAATGCTGGTCTTACCAAAAGAAGACACCATGCTGGAATAACTGCAGTGGGTCAAGCAGCATCTCTGAAGAACATGGATAAATTATATTTCAGGTTGAGACCCTTTTTCAGTCTGACTGGTTTGAACACCTCACTTTGGGTACCTCACTACCTCAGGATTTATTGATAGTTGTCATTGAAATGATCAAAGGCATAGAATTGATTGAATGTTAATTGTTTCTTGACAATGACAGCAAAAGTAGGTGACATAATTTATGATAATCATTGACCATGATTTCAACATATTGATTTGTTGAATTTACACACATATTTCAACATATTGATTTGTTGCGCACTTGTTGCCAGTAAAACTGAATTGGAATAGGACAGCACCAATAACTAAATTTTGAGTGTATCTATTTAACTCGTGAATCACAAGCAGTTACATTTTTTAAGGCTTTCTTGGCAACAACCTGACTTCCGGATACATTCCTCCATTGCCATTGCACCCTTTTGCTTCTAATGTCGCCTTTTGTGTCTTTCTCAACTATTACGTGATGCAGTGGCTGATACAATGCCCATATTCCTTCTTCAATTTTTAAAATACAATGTCTCGGGAATCAATGACAGAAAGTAACATAACCAATGATGCATATTATTGATTAAACGTCTCTACATTTCCTGAAATAACAGAGAAACGGCATTTCTAATTAATTTCCCCTGCATAAAGTTCATGTTCTGTGCCCCTATAATAAATCAAGGGGATTAGGTGAAATGAAAATTGCATGCCAGGCTGCATTACTTTAGGTGGGAGAGCAAATGTTGGAGGAATATTGAACATGAACAGCAGCTGCATGCTGGTGGAAAGTCTTACTTTCTTTAGTTTAGAGATGCAGCGCGGAAACATGGCTTTGACCCCCTGAGTCTGCACCATCCAGCGATTCCTCTGCATTAACAATATCCTACACACTAAGGACAATTTACAATTCTTACCAAAGCCAATTAGCTTACAGACCTGTATGTTTTCGAATGTGGGACGAAACTGTAGAACCTGGAGAAATCCCACACAGTCACGGGAAGAACTGTACAAGCTCCTTACAGACAGCACCCATGGTCAGGATCAAACTTAGGTTCTGGCACTGTAAAGCAGCAATTCTACAGCTGTACCACCGCATGATGTTGAGTAGAAAGAAGCTCTTACAGTGGCTTGCAAAAGTATACATACCCATTGAACTTTTCCACATTTTGTCATGTTACAACCACAAAGGTAAATGTATTTTATTGGGATTTTATGTGATAGACCAACACAAAGTGGTGCATAATTGTGAAGTGGAAGGAAAATGATACATGGTTTTCAACTTTTTTTACAAATAAAAAACTATAAAGTGTGGCATGCAAAAGTATTCAGCCCCCTTTACTCTGATACTCCTAAATAAAATCCAGTGCAACCAATTGCCTTCAGAAGTCACCTAATTAGTAAATAGAGTCCACTTGTGTGTAATCTAATCTCAGTATAAATACAGCTGTTCAGTGAAGGCATCAGAAGTTTGTTAGTGAACTTTAGTGAACAAACAATGTTCCTTGGGCATCATGAAGCCCAAGGAACACACCAGACAGGTCAGGGATGAAGTTGTGGAGATGTTTAAAGCAGGGTTAGGTTATAAAAAAAATCCCAATCTTTGAACATCTCACGGAGCACTGTTCAACCCATCATCCGAAAATGGAAAGAGTATGGCACAACTGCAAACCTACCAAGACATGGCCGTCCACCTAAACTGGCAGGGCGGGCAAGGAGAGCATTGATCAGAGAAGCAGCCAAGAGGCCCATGATAACTCTGGAGGAGCTGCAGAGATCCACAGCTCAGGTGGGAGAATCTGTCCACAGGACAACTATTAGTCGTGCATTCCACAAATCGGGCCTTTATGGAAGAAGAAATGTGGCAAGAAGAAATCCATTGTTGAAACAAAGGCATAAGAAGTCCCATTTGCAGTTTGCCACAAGCCTTGTGGGGGACACAGCAAACATGTGGAGGAAGGTGCTCTGGTCTGATGAGACCAAAATTGAAGTTTTTGGCCTAAATGCAAAACGCTATGTGTGGTGGAAAACTAACACTGCACATCACCCTGAACACACCATCCCCACTGTGAAACATGGTGGTGGCAGCATCATGCTGTGGGGATGCTTTTCTTCAGCAGGGACAGGGAAGCTGGTCAGAGCTGATGGGAAGATGGATGGAGCCAAATACAGGGCAAAGTTGGAAGAAAACCTGTTAGTCTGCAAAAGACTTGAGACTGGGGCAGAGGTTCACATTCCAGCAGGACAATGACCCTAAACATACAGCCAGAGCTACAATGGAATGGTTTAGATCAAAGCATATTCATGTGTTAGAATGGCCATCAAAATCCAGACCTAAATCCAATTGAGAATCTCTGGCAAGACTTGAAAATTGCTGTTCACAGACGCTCTCCATCCAATCTGACTGAGCTTGAGCTATTTTGCAAAGAAGAAGGAGCAAACATTTTAGTCTCTAGATGTGCAAAGCTGGTAGAGACATACCACAAAAGACTTGCAGCTATAATTGCAGCGAAAGGTGGTTCTACAAAGTATTGACTCAGGGGGCCTGAATACTTTTGCACGCCACACTTTTCAGTTTTTTATTTGTAATAAAATTTGGAATCCATATATAATTATCCTTCCACTACCCAATTATGCACCACTTTGTGTTGGTCTATCACATAAAATCCCAATAAAATACATTTACGTTTGTGGTTGTAACGTGTCAAAATGTGGAAAAGTTCAAAGGGTATGAATACATTTGCAAGCCACTGTATGTGCTTCAGTAAATGAATTGAACAATGACTTGTACTTTGGCCTCTAAGCATTTGCAAAATGCAATGATCATCTGCATACGATAGCTTAATTGTCGAACCTGGAGTGACCAAGCAACCGCCCGACTGAAGTGAGAGGGGTCAGAGATGATCTTGCCCACTCATTTCCTGGCCCTTGCAGTGTACAGTTTATTAATGGAGGGAAGGTTGCAGCCAATAACCTTCTCTGCTGATCGGACAATTCGCTGCAGCCTCCAGGTGTCGAACTTGGTGGCTGAGCCAAACCAGACCATGATGGAGAAGGTGTGAACAGACTCTACAATGGCCATGTAGAATTGGACCATCATTACCTGTGGCAGATTGTGCTTCCTCAACTGCCGTAGGAAGTACATCCTCTGTTGTGCCTTTTTGACTGTGGAGTTGATGGTAGCCCCCCACTTAAGGTCATTGGAGATGATGGTTCCCAGGAACTTAAAAGACTCCACAGATGTGACTGTGGTGTTGTTGATGGTGAGTGGGGTGAGGTGAGGGGGAGCTCTCCTAAAGTCTACAATCAATTCCACTGCCTTAAGAGCATTGAGCTCTAGGATGTTGCGACGGCACCAGGACGCCAGCTGTGACACTTCCTGTCTGTAGGCAGAATCCCCCCCATCCTGGATCAGTCCAATCAGGGTTGTGTCATCCCCAAACTTGAGAAACTTGACAGAGGTGTCTGTGGAGTTCAGTCATTGGTATAGAGAGTGTAGAGGAGAGGAGAGAGTACACAGCCTTGCGGTGCTCCTATGCTGAGCGTTTGCGGGTCCGTGATGTGCTTTCCCAGCCTCACATGCTGCTTCCTGTCTGTCAGGAAGCTGGTGATCCACTGACAGAGGGGTTCAGGCACAATCAACTCAGAAAGTTTGGAGTGTAGTAGCTCTGGCACAATGGTGTTGAATGCAGAGCTAAAATCACCAATAACCAATTGGAGGTGCAACATAACCCTGGAAATAAAACTGGGTGAAGGGTGTGTAAAGGTACGAAGCAGGTGTCCCTTTTAATTTTTATATCTTTATATCTTCTTTTTCTTTTTTTTTTCTTTCTCATGCTCTACATCTTTATGGGCTTTTTTTCTCTACTTCCTCACGAACCATCAATACCACTCACTACCTCACCTAACTTTCTCTTTCTGGCTTTTTCTTGTTCTGCTATTTTTCTACTATTGAATATTAAAACAAGAAGTTGTACATAGAATGTATTATGTTATTCTTGGATTATACTACTGTACATGACTTCTAATAAAAATATATATTTTTAAATAAAAAAAATCAACAAACAGAATCCTCGCATAGGTCCCTTGGTGGTCTAGGTGCTGTAGGATGAAGTGCCGGCCCAGGTTGACCGCATCATCCACAGATCTATTGACCCGATATGCAAACTGCAGAGGGTCCAGCAGGGGGTTTGTGATATTTTTCAGCTTGGCCAGGACAAGCCTTTCGAGTGTCTTCATGATTACAGAGGTGAGTGCGACAGGCCTGTAGTCAGTGCGACAAGCACCGCTGCCATTGCCGGCTTGATTTCTGTCTCACCGTTGGGGCACCTTCTACAGTGTTCGGCCTTCTAGGTCAGCACCACTGCCATTGCCGGCTTGTTTATGATGTAAATTTGAGTTATTGTACAGTGTTGTGAACATTACAAACTGCCTTGATTGCACTAGGGACTGAGTACAGAATTGTTTATGTGAAGTGCGAGTTAACATAAGTTGCATATTGCGTAAATCGGGGAGTGTCTGTAATTTAATTTTATTAATGGTACAGACTGCCATGGTGTACTGGTGGTGGAAGGAAAGAATGATTTTGGTAATGAATGGGATGCCAAATGGAACATTCAACAACTTCCAGTTACATTGTTCTTTTAACTCAATGAAACACCTCAAGGCATTTTGCAAGAGCATTATCAATCGTTATCAAACAAATAAAGAAAAGTTAGGACAGGTTTCAAAAGAGTTGCAGGTTTCAAACAGTTATTAAAGAGAGGCGGAGACATTTATAAAGAAAATTCTGGATGAGCCAAAGGCAATGTCAACACCGTGGACTGATTAAAATGGGTTGATGAAAAAAATAGAACTAGAGAGCTAAAGATCTCTTACAATGCAATGGGATTAAAGACACAGAGTTGCAAAAGGTCGCTGATGAAGCTAAAGATAAGGATGACAGTTTAATGATAAAAACATTGCTTAATAAGGAGTCAATGTAGAAGTCAGCAAGTACAGAAGCAAATGGTTTTGGCATTAGATTTGCAGATTCTAAAACAAGTTATCCAAGCCAGCATCAGAATAGTCCAAGACTATTGTTAATAAAATCACGAGTGAGAGATCGTGCAGTAGATGACCTGAGACAAGGAAAATGATCCATGGAATAAATTAGTAATTTGGTGATGCCTTTGATATATGGTCTGAAGCTTATCTCAGTGTCAACTAAATCAAACAAGGATAGAACCAAGGTTCAGGTCCAGGGATGTGCATGTGTCCAAAGTCCTTCCCATATTTGGTAGCACTTAATGGCCGCTTTCTGTGTTGTTAATATTCTATGATTCAGTTTAAGTGATTCAATGATTTACTTGCAAGAGATTTATGCCAATACATTTGTACATATTCATAAATAATCAGGCAATTAATGAATAAGAATAGGTTAAATTAATATTAGGGAATTTGAAATAGAGAGCTGTTAAGCCATAAAGCATGGAAACAGGCCCTTCCGCCCAACATGCCCATGTTGACTATATTTTATAACTGAGCTGGTCCAATTTGCATGTGATTTGTCCATATCACTCTATATTGTTCTCATCCATGAACCTGTCTAAATATATTTTAAACATTGCCATTATATCTGCCTTTAAGCTTCCTCTGGCAGCTTTAGTCATATAAGCATCACCCGCTATGTGAATAAATTACCCCTCAGGTCCCATTTAAATCATTTTCCTCACCTTAAACCTATGTCTCTAGTTCCAGACTCCACTACATTGGTAAAAAGACTGTGACCAATCATCTTATTTATTCCCTCGTGAATTTGTATACCTCTGTAAGGTCACCCAGGAGCGTTCCTTGCAGCAGACCACTACAAGCCTCTGACTCCTTCCACCCAACCCAATTTCTAATGCAGTTAGCCAATTGGCCAGTTCACTCTGGATTCTTTGTGATCCTACCTTCCAGACCAGCTTTCCATGTTAGATTCTAGTCAAGGGTCTTGCTAAAGTCCACAACAAAACATCCACTGCCCTACTCTTCTCAATTCCCTTGGTGACCATTTCGAAAAACTCTATCAACTTTCTGAGATGTGTTTTCATGCACAAAGCCCTGCTGAATAACGTTAGTCATAGAAACATAGAAACATAGAAAATAGGTGCAGGAGTAGGCCATTCAGCCCTTTGACCCTGCACCGCCATTCAATATGATCATGGCTGATCATCCAACCCAGTATCCTGTACCTGCCTTCTCGCCATACCCCATGATCCCTTTAGCCACAAGGGCCACATCTAACTCCCTCTTAAATATAGCCAATGAACTGGCCTCAACTACCTTCTGTGGCAGAGAATTCCAGAGACTCACCACTCTCTGTGTGAAAAATGTTTTCCTCATCTCGATCCTAAAGGAATTCCCCCTTATCCTTAGACTGTGACCCCTTGTTCTGGACCTCCCCAACATCGGGAACAATCTTCCTGCATCTAGCCTATCCAACCCCTTAAGAATTTTGTAAGTTTCTATAAGATCCCCCCTCAGTCTTCTAAATTCTAGCGAGTACAAGCCAAGTCTATCCAATCTTTCATCATATGAAAGTGCTGACATCCCAGGAATCAGTCTGGTGAATCTTCTCTGTACCCCCTCTATGGAAATAATGTATTTTCTCAGATTTGTAGACCAAAACTGTATGCAATACTCCAGGTGTGGTCTCACCAAAACCCTGTACAAATGCAGTAGAACCTCCCTGCTCCTATACTCAAATCCTTTCGCTATGAATGCTAACATACCATTTTGCTTTCTTCACTGCCTGCTGCACCTGCATGCCTACTTTCAATGATTGGTGTACCATGACACCCAGGTCTCGTTGCTCTCCCCTTTTCCTAATTTGCCACTATTCAGATAATAGTCTACCCTCCTGTTTTTGCCACCAAAGTGGACAACCACACATTTATCCACATTATACTGCATCTGCCATGCATTTGCCCACTCACCCAGTCTATCCAAGTCACCTTGCAGCCTCCTAGCATCCTCCTCACAGCTAACAGTGCCCCCGGCTTCATGGCATCCACAAACTTGGAGATGTTGCATTTCATTCCCTCGTCCAAATCACTAATATATATTGTAAATAGCTGGGGTCCCAGCAACGAGCCCTGCGA
Source organism: Raja brachyura (assembly GCA_963514005.1). The sequence goes on from OY740784.1 coordinate 67,580,426, forward strand.
TACCCCGCTAGTCACTGCCTGCATTCTGAAAAAGACCCATTTACTCCTACTCTTTGCTTCCTGTCTGCCAGCCAGTTCTCTATCCACATCAATACTGAACCCCCTATATCGTGTGCTTTAAGTTTGTATACTAATCTCTTATGTGGGACCTTTTCGAAAGCCTTCTGAAAGTCTAGCTATAACACATCCACTGGTTCTCCCTTATCCACTCTGCTAGTTACATCCTTTATAAATCAAAGCATTGAATATTGGAGTAGGGAAGTAATGTTGAAATTGTACAAGGCATTGGTGAGACCAATTCTGGAGTATGGTGTACAATTTTGGTTGTCTAATTATAGGAAGGATGTCAACAAAATAGAGAGAGTACAGAGGATATTTACTGGAATGTTGCCTGGGTTTCAGCAACTAAGTTACAGAGAAAGGTTGAACAAGTTAGGTCTTTATTCTTTAGTGTGCAGAAGGTTAAGGGGGGACTTGATTGAGGTCTTTAAAATGATGAAAGGGATAGACAGATAAGGATATGAAAATGATGAAAGGGATAGACAGGTGTGGATAAGCTTTTCCCATTGAGGGTAGGGGAGATTCAAACAAGAGGGCATGACATGAGAATTAAGGGACAGAAGTTTAGGGGTAACATGAGGGGGGACTTCTTTACTCAGAGAGTGGTGGATGTGTGGAATGATCTTCCAGCAGAAGTGGTGGAGGCAGGATCGATTTTAACATTTAAAAGTAAAGTGGATAGGTATATGGACGGGAAGGGAATGGAGGGGTATGGTCTGATTGCAGGTAGATGGAACTAGGGGAAAATAAATGGTCGGCACCGACTGGAAGGGCCGAGAAGGCCTGTTTCCATGCTGAAATTGTTATATGTTTATATTGTTATATGGTTATCCTCGAAAAATTCTATACGATTCGTCAGACATGATTTACCTTTCATAAATCCATGCTGACTTTGTCTAATGATTTTACCACTTTCCAAATGTACTGCTATCCCATCTTTAACAACTGACTACAGCAGTTTCCCCACTACCAATGTTAGACTAACTGGTCTGTAATTCCCCGTTTTCTCTCCCCCTCCTTTTTTATAAAGTGGGGTTACATTAGCTACCCTCCAATCCTCAGGAACTACTCCAGAATATAAGGAGTTTTGAAAAATTATCACTAATGCATCCACTATTTCTGAGCCTACTTCCTTGAGCACTCTGGGATGCAGACTATCTGGCCCTGGGCATTTATCGGCCTTTAATTCATTGAACTTACCCAACACCACTTCCCGGCTAACCTTGATTTCACTCAGTTCCTCCACCTATTGGACCCCCGCTCCCCTGCTATTTCCGGCAGATTATTTATGTTTTCCTTAGTGAAGACAGAACCAAAGTAGTTATTCAATTGGTCTGCCATGTCCTTGTTCCCCATGATCAATTCACCTGTTTCTGACTGCAAGGGACCTACATTTGTTTTAACTAATCTCTTTCTCTTCACATATCGATAAAAACTTTTGCAGTCAGTTTTTATGTTCTCTGCCAGTTTTCTTTCATAATCTATTTTCCATTTCCTAATTAAGCCCTTTGTACTCCTCTGCTGGACTCTGAATTTCTCCCAGTCCTCTGGTTGGCTGTTTTTTTCTGGCTAACCTGTGTGCTTCATCTTTTGTTTTTATACTATCCCTGATTTCCCTTGTTATCCATGGATGCTCTACCTTCCCTGATTTATTCTTTTGCCAAACTGAGATGAACAATTGTTGAAGTTCATCCATGCAGTCTTTAAATACCTTCCATTGCACATTCACTGTCTACCCTTTAAGATCACTTGCCTGTCTATCTTGGCCAATTCACGTCTCATACCTTCAAAGTTACCTTTGTTTAATTTCAGAACCATTGTTTCTGATTTAATTATGTCACTCTCCATCCTAATGAAGAACTCAACCATATTATGGTCACTCTTGCCCAACAGGCCACGCACAACAAGACTGCTAACTAACCCTTCCTCATTACTCAATACCCAGTCTAGAATAGCCTGCTCTCTCGTTGGTTCCTCTACATGTTGGTTTAGAAAACTATCCCGCATACATTCCAAGAAATCTTCTTCCTCAGCACCTGTGCCCATTCACCCAATCTATATGTAGATTCAAGTCACCCATTATAACTGTTTTACCCTTGTTGCACGCATTTGTAATTTCCTGTTTGATGCCATCCCCAACTCCACTACTACCGTTAGGTGGCCTGTACACAACTCCCACTAGTGTTTTCTGCCCCTTAAAGTTTTGCAGCTCTACCCATATCGATTCCACAACCTCCAAGCTAATGTCCATCCTTTCTATTGCATTAATCTCCTCTCTCACCAGCAACGCTATCCCATCTCCCTTTCCTTTCTGTCTATCCCTCCTGAATATTGAATATCCCTGGATGTTCAGCTCCCAGCTTTGGTCCCCCTGGAGCCACGTCTCTGTGATCCCAATCATAGCACAGTCATTAATAGCTATCTGCACATTCAACTCGCTCACCTTATTACGAATGCTCCTTGCATTGAGACACAAAGCCTTCAGGCTTATTTTTACAACACTCTTACTCCTTATACAATTATGTTGACAAGTGGCCCCTTTTGAATTTTGTCCTGGAAACCCACCACCTCTTATTCTCTGTTTGTTTATTTCCCCCCCCCCCCCCCCCCACATGCTGGGTCTGAGTGCTTCCCTTCTCTGCCTCCTGCCTCAGACCCTGTCTACCGGCTTTCTCTATTTGTGTGCTATTTGTGTGAAACTAGTTTAAAGTCCCCCCGGTAGCCTTTGCAAATTTCCCTGCCAGGATACTGGTCCCCCTCGGGTTCAAGTGCAACCCGTCCTTTTTTTCAGGTCACTCCTTCCCCAAAACATAGAAACATAGAAACATAGAAAATAGGTGCAGGAGTAGGCCATTCGGCCCTTCGAGCCTGCACCGCCATTCAATGTGATCATGGCTGATCATCCAACTCAGTATCCCGTACCTGCCTTCTCTCCATACCCCCTGATCCCTTTAGCCACAAGTGCCACATCTAACGCCCTCTTAAATATAGCCAATGAACTGGCCTCAACTACCTTCTGTGGCAGAGAATTCCAGAGACTCACCACTCTCTGTGTAAAGAATGTTTTCCTCATTTCGGTCCTAAAGGAACTCCCCCTTATCCTTAGACTGTGACCCCTTGTTCTGGACTCCCCCAACATCGGGAACAATCTTCCAGCATCTAGCTTGTCCAACCCCTTAAGAATTTTGTAGGTTTCTATAAGATCCCCCCTCAATCTTCTAAATTCCATCGAGTACAAACCGAGTCTATCCAATCTTTCCTCATATGAAAGTCCTGACATCCCAGGAATCAGTCTGGTGAATCTTCTCTGTACCCCCTCTATGGCAAGGATGTCTTTCCTCAGATTTGGAGACCAAAACTGTACGCAGTACTCCAGGTGTGGCCTCACCAAAACCCTGTACAACTGCAGTAGAACCTCCCTGCTCCTATACTCAAATCCTTTCGCTATGAATGCTAACATACCATTTGCTTTCTTCACTGCCTGCTGCACCTGCATGCCTACTTTCAATGACTGGTGTACCATGACACCCAGGTCTCGTTGCATCTCCCCCTTACCTAATCTGCCACCATTCAGATAATAGTCTACCCTCATGTTTTTGCCACCAAAGTGGATAACCTCACATTTATCCACATTGTACTGCATCTGCCATGCATCTGCCCATTCACTCAGCCTATCCAAATCACCCTGCAGCCTCCAAGCATCCTCCTCACACCTAACTATACCCCCCAGCTTGGTATCATCTGCAAATTTGGAGGTTCCATTGATCCAGAAACTTGAATCCCTGCCCTCTGCACCAGTCCTTCAGCCTGGCATTTATCTTCCACCTTGCTCCATTCCTACTCTCACTGTCGCGTGGCACAGGAAGTAATCTTGAGATTGTCATCTTTGCGGTTCTTTTCCTTAACTCTCTTCCTAACTCCCTACATTCTCCTTTCAGGATCTCTTCTCTTTTTTTACATATGTGTTTGGTACCAATATGTACCATGACCACAGGCTCCTCTCCCTCCCTTTTCATCTTGGACATGTTCAGACACATCCCGGACCAGGGAGGCAAACTACCATCCGGGTCTCAGGACTGCATCCACAGAATCGCCAATCTGACTCCTTAACTATAGGGTCCCCTATTACTAATGCCCTCCTCTTCTTTTCCTTACCCTTCTGAGCAACAGGGCCGGTGTCTGTACCGCAGGCCAGGTCGCTGTTGCTACCCCCAGGTAGGCCGTCCCCCCCAACAGCACTCAAACAGGAGTACTTATTTATTCAAATGCTGGTAAGTGCTTTTGCTCAGGCTCACTGACGTACTTCATTTGCCTGTCCTTGCAACCCGTTCTAAATAAATACAAAAGTAGCCACCCTCTAGACTTCCAGTTTAAGAAAGAACTGCAGTTGCTGGAAAATTCAAAGTAGACAAAAATGTTGGTGAAACTAAGCGGGTGAGGCAGCATCTGTGGAGAGAAGGAATAGGCAAAGTTTTGGGTCGAAAGAAGGGTTTCGGCCCGAAACATCGCCTGTTCCTTCTCTCCATAGATGCTGCCTCACCCGTTGAATTTCTCCAGCATTTTTGTCTACCCTCTAGTCTTCCAGTGTCACCCCCATGACTAAAGATGCAATATCTCTGCCAGAGCTCCAGCAATTTATTTTCCCTAGCATCACACAATGTCCAAGCATACACTTTGTCAAGGCTTGGGGTTTTATTCACCTTAATATGTTTTTAAAATGTTACCATTTCTTGTTTGTAATTCAGATATGGTCTCACATGTCACTACTTATTTCTCGCAGTTCCATTGTTTCGATGACCTTCTCCTCAGTGAATGAGTTTACTTTCATCAACACACATAAAATCACAGTCACACAGTGCAGAACATGGCCTTTCAGCCCTCCAAACCTGTGCCAATCATTGGACCCATCTCTCCTAATCTCATTTACCTGCATTAGGACTGTAGCCATCAATCCTTTGGTGTATTAGGTCTTGTGGATGCTTCTTAAAACTTGTGAGAGTATCTGCTGTACTGTTCTGTGTTTTATGACACTTCTTTTTAAAAATCCCTTCTTCATTTTAGCATGAATTAAGTTGTGGACCACACACCTTCTTCTTTAAATCGTTACTTATTTCTTGTGTTCCTCCTGCTCGAGATGTGTGACTTAACCTTTTTCCTGAAGTTTTTCATTTTTGCTATTATCTATTACACTTGGTTGACCATCATGGAGGCTGGGGAGGAGGCAGGTAAAGTGTGGTGGATTTGCCCTGAGGCTCCAGCTCTAATAGGCATTGCCCTGTGGCAAATAGAAAATAACATGTAGTTCCTAGAATCAGATTAATTTGTTCATGCGGTGTGATGCATTATCCTTCAACAGGGATCACTTTTCTTCAAAATAATCAATACAAAACTACAAATGCTGGAAATCTAAAATCATAACAGAAAGTACTGCATATACTCAGTAGATCAGGCTACATCTGTGCAGCCTGATCTGTTGAGTATTTTCAGCACTTTCTGTTTTGTTCAACGTGGCAGTGAATTTTATCTTCCAACACGAGCAGATGTGAAGTCTGTTTATTCCCAGTGTCACATTTCAGTTGCACACCAGGAGGGTTACATTGTTAGTGAGCAACCCGAGCACAGAATTATTCCCAATTTATAAATAATATTTGCTCACATAGCTGGCATGATTTATCATCTCTATTAAGTGGTTCTGTTTTATAAAATGTGGCATCATTCAATATGGTTTTAATTTAAAGCGACCAGCATTTAACGTTTAAAATTAAAGCTCTGGTCCTCAATAGATTGGCAAATGGAGTTTTGTTACATTTAACTCCCGTTAAAACCAGACAGGATCTCACTGTAGAGTGCATTGTGCTGCCCAATTTCCAATGCTCAATGCCAATGGGGTGGACAACTGGTAAAAAGCAATAAACCTTGTAATTGCTGTTCAGTTAAAGACATCTGTGCCAGCTGTTAGTTTGCAGGTTTGCCCTGATTTTGACTGCTGGGGTTTGCTCAAGCAATGGCAATTAAATATTTATCTGTACATTTCAGGAGGAGGAGAAGGGGATGTATCATTACTATTTGGAGCTGTCAGAGCTGTGGATAAGTTCTGAACACTACAAAGTGAAATGTTTAATTAACACTTTCACTTTGTCCTCATCGGAAAGCTTTTCTTTCATTGATGCCAACAAATTGGTATAATGGAGGCGTACACCTACCGTAATTGTGGGCATCTGAATTGGAAAGCTAATAGTTAGGCAATTAAATTCTTCCTTCAATAAATATAGCAGTATGAACTTTCACTGTGCGCTAAGTACAAGTTGTATACTTATATTATGTCTGAATGTGTGGGGATGTTCATTGATTATCTTCATAGTAGGGTTGTAGGATTAGATTCTGATTGATCCAATTGAGGGAATGTATGTTAACAAGATTGTCCTTCAATAAAGATGTAAACTTACCACTTCTCTGTGTTATCCTTCATACTAAATGTTGTGATTTAAACAGTAAAAGGCAACTGCCGGGGGCAAGACTGTTACATGGTCCCTGCTGGTCTCATTAATTAGCCTATATCATCATCACTAAACTGGATAGGAAGAAAACGTTGTATTTGCTGGAAGGGTGAAGATCGAGATGATAGCGGATTATAAGAATTGGCCAAAGCACCAAAAGTGAAGCGAGGAAAATGTCCTACACCAGAGATGGATAGGATTTAGAATGCACTGCCAGGAGTGAGGTGGGGGATGCAGAATTAGAGAGGGGCGAGGGCAGGGAATGGGCTGGTGAACGAGAAGTGAGAAGGGTGATGGAGAGTGGGAGATTTTAAGGATACAGGCTAGAGGATGGGGGGGGGGGGGGGAGGGTGGGGGTGGAGGATGGGGTATTTGAAGAGTGGTCAATGGTCAGAATGTTTACAACAGAGCAAGATTGAATAGAGCCATTTTCAAGGGAGCTGGTAAAAAAAAATGCTTTGTAGTGGAGAGAGAATGAAGAATAATGCACACTGGATTATTCTTGCATGGCCCATGCATGAACTAATGTTGAATGACACCCTGTCACACTGTAATATTGCTCTCTTTTGTGATCAGTACATATTGACGAGCTAGTAGTTTCTTTGAAGAAAGCTCTAATACGGTGCTGCGTGTAGGAAGGAAATGCGGATGCTAGTTTACACTGAAGATAGACACAAAATGCTGGAGTAACTCAGTGAGACAGGCAACATCTCTGGATAGAAGGAATGGGTGATGTTTTGGGTTGAGACCCAATCTTCAGACTGAGAGTCAGGGGAGAGGGACCAGAGATAAGAGCGTGTAGGGTGTGACAATGAGAAATCTAAGGGGACAAAATCAAGGAAAATATAGAATACATCATTGTTAGATTGGGGAAGGTGACAACGAGGTATAGAAAGATAAAGTTTAAAAAGGACAGTCAAACTAGTTGGAGAATTAGAATGGGGTAGGGATGGAGAGAAATTATGCCTATTGCCGTATGTCTGAGAACCCTGGCTCTCCACATCTCCCTCTTTCAAGTAGGTTCTCAAAACCTACTTCTTCGGTAAAGTTTAATGTCCACTCTCTTGATATCTTTATTGGTGGCTTTGCGTCAAACTGTTTGCTAATGCTCTGAAATGAATTGATTGATTGATTGATTGATTAAAAGATATAGCATGGAAATAGGTAATTCAGCACACTGAGTCCTCTCCCATTCCTCTGGGTGCTCTGGTCTCTTCCACATCCCAAAGACCATTCGGGTTTGCAGGTTAATTGTCCTCTAGATTTTTGCAAATTGTCCTCTGTAAATTTCCCCAAAGTGTTTGGTTCTATGTTTTCCCACTTTTGCATCCACTCTATACACTATTGGGGCAATTTATAGAGGCCAATTAACCTACAAACCCACATATCTTTGGGATGTGGGCTGGAAAATGGAGCACCTGGAGGGAACACACGCAGATACAGGAAGAAAGAGGAAAGTCCACAGACAGCACAAGAGGTCAGGATTGAACCAGGGTCTCTGGCACTGTGTGGAAGCAACTCCATAAGCGGACACAGTTATTATGCCAACAGTCTCAGCGAATTCAAGTGTTTACTTTTGAGAGTGTGCATTGCATATTAAACATATTGAAAGCACATATCCAAAGATATAGTTGGCATCAAATATATTAGTACCAGATAGAAAAACAAGTCAGGTAGGAGAATTTTAAGCATTCTGACTGGACATCCATAAATGGAGTAATTGAGTGGGTTAAAGGTAAGAAATGGGAGTGGAGAGACCAGATTACATATTATGTTACAACTGCAAGTACAATTATATTAGAAAAAGAAACCAAACAGTTGAAAATAACACAGCAGTTAAACAAAAGCAAATTTACATCCTGGTTTCTTTTTAATTAGCTACAAAATTATGGTTTCATTTGGATCTGCCCTGGAGCAATAAAATCTCTGACACATACAAACCTTCTCAAACATTATTGCCTAATTACTAAACAGCAGGGTCGAACAAAACATTTAGATTTTATGCTCCCTTGAAGGGGATATTTTTGGCAGGGTTGTTGCCTGTGGCTGAATATTTGCATGTTTCCTTTCATTACTGATTCATCTGCTCCCAGACTCAGCAAGAAAACCTCTCACTCAATGTTCGCCACAAGCCTGGGAACCAGCAGTGTACCATTGAGGTTGCCCATCACGTTGTTTAATTTGTCTAACTAATTGTTTATTTAGTGGCTATTTCGGCTGTATTTTCTTCATAATTAAACAGGCATTTACAGTGTCCATGAAACTTCTTGTGGACTACTAATTTTCGTAAAGGATGGGTAAAATGCACTACCTGATCCTGGCATGACATCAAGTTATGTAAGATAGATAGGTATCAAGCTAAATTCCTCTATCTCTTCCTATATTTGTCACAGTGTCTGAAATATTGCATTATATTGCACAAGAACATAAGAAAATATTTGCGGATGTAGACCACATGCCCTGTCCCTTCAAGCTTGCCCCTTCATTCAATATAATCACGGCAGATTTACATTGGCCTCAACTCCCCCTTTGTGCGAGATCCCCATGGCTCGCAATCCTTCTGAAATTGCGGATTCTGGGGTTTATCAAGGTGTATGGAACGAGCCGCCAGAGAAGGTAGTTGAGGCAAGGACTATCACAGCATTTAAGAAACAGTTAAACAGGTACACGGATAAGACAGGTTTGGAGAGGTATGGGCCAAACGCAAGCAGGTGGGACTATTGCAGCTGGGACATGTTAGCCGGTGTGGGCAAGTTGGGCCGAAGGGCCTGTTTCCATGCTGTATGACTATGACTATTACTCTATCACTAGTGGCAGCATTATTAGTTGATAGAAATAACTAAAATAAAGAGGGGTGCATAAAGAGGTTGGAATCAGGCAGGAACTTAGACTGATTCCTTTCACAGCTAATGCATCATGCCTACAGACACACTCTAAAAATCAGCGATAATGATGTTTGGAACCGGAACAGTGCAGGGAAAGATGGCATTTTGCTAGATAAAGGACGACATTATTATATAAGTAGTTCATTGGTAGAGCAGGATCGACACAAGGTCTTGACCTGAAATGATGACTTAATTTTTGCTTCCACAGATGCTGCCTGATCTGATGAGTTCCTGTGGCAAGTTGTTCTTTGCTCCAGATACCAGCATCCACAGTCACTTGTGACTCCCTGGCAAGTTTGCAATTGGGATTCATTTAATTTTGAGGGCCAGGTCTGAATACAATTTTGGTAGTGAGGTATGTTCTCTCAGAGTATGTTCTGTTATAATTTGCTGCATTTGGAAAGGTTGGCAATAATGGCGATGGCTGCCCTGGTGGATCACCACTTTAAGTACACTTCCCAGTTGGTGGCTTCCTGTCACTTGAATAAAAGATAAGCTGCTGGAAGAACTCAGCAGGCCAGGCAGCATCTGTGGAAGGAAGAGGACGGACAACATTTTGGATCTGGACATTTCTTCAAACTCACAGGTGTGCTGACTGGATTGGCAATAAAATTAGGTAATTGTTTTTATCTTTCTGAGGTCCTGGATATGGCTTCAATAGATAACCTTCCCCGTCATTTGACCATAGAATTGAATTCATAAAAATCTGTATATAACAAATATTATTTCAACCTTTTAATAAAGCACAAATAATACTCAACCACGACTACTTGTATTCTATGATGTATGTCATGTTGTTTGCATTACCCTGCTGTAGTTTATATTACATAATATCTATGCAACCAATGTATAGATATCTTAAAGCACTAGTCATGAGGATATAGAAGACCTTTGGATGGCACAGTGGCACAGCGGTAGAGTTGCTGCCTCCATACGCATCCCCCTTCTGAATGATGGCAGAGCTCAGATTGTGAGTGCAGTGGACAAGGCCGAGATCTCAGACCCATATCACATTGCTGCTTCAGTGCAAAATTAACCAAAATAACTATATTCAAAGGCAGGGTAAAGTGCATCAGACGTGACATCAACAAACCCCAGTAAAATGCACAGTAGCACAGGTGTAGAGCTGCTGCCTTAAAACGCCAGAAACCCGGGTTTGATCCTGCCTATGGGTGGTGACTGTACGGAGTTTGTGCAGTATGTTCTCCCTGTAACTTGCGTGGGCTTTCTCCGGGTGCTCCAGTTTCCTCTCACACTCCATAGACGTACAGGTTTGTAGACTAATTGACTTGATCAGATCGTAATTATTAGTGTGCGGGGATCACTGGTCGACGCATTCCCAGTGGGCCGAAGGCCCTATTTTCACGTTGTTTCTTTAAACTAATCTAATAACTGGTCAGAGGCTCTGTATTCAGTAGCATGTGAGCAGGAGAAGCAGGAGAAAGCACTGATTGGCTCTAGCCCAAGTGGGAGGAGAGTTCTCAGTGAGTCAGAGGGGGAAAGCAGTTCCTCAAAACTGAGGAATTTGGTTTGTAAATTAGGCAATTGAACAGTCAATATAAGCAAGGCAGCTCTTGGGGGAGCGGCCTTGTGAGGGAAGTGCCCTGTGAGTAAAGTGTGAGTCTTTGGCTCGAGAGTCTTCGGCGAGGAGGCTGCGCAAAATACTGGATAGGGCGAGACCGAGGCAAAAGAAGATGTCAAGCAAGCTGATGCAGTGTGATGCTTGCAGTATGTGGGAGGTCAAGGACACTGCTGGTGCCTCTGGATGCTACAAATGTGAGAAGTGCATCCAGGTACAGCTCCTGAAGGACCGTGTTGGGGAACTGGAGAAACAAGTGGATGACCTCAGGTTCATTCGAGAAACTGAGTCGTTTCTCGACAAGTCCTTCAGTGAGATTGTTACACCCAAGGCACTAGAAGAGAGAAGGTGGGTGACGGTGAGAAAGGGAGGAAAACATGGGATGCAAAGGTCCCCGGGTGTTGTACCTCTTGCGAACAGGTTCACCCACGTGGAAGCTGCCGGGACAGAAGACGGTATCCCACTGAGCGGCGGACTGGCTTGCCAAACAAAAAGGGCTGATGAGCCAAACCCACAGAGGCCAAAGTCGGGCAACGCCATTGTAGTTGGAGACTCCATTGTGAGAGGTACGGACAGGGGTTTTTGCGGCAACAGACGGGATTCCAGGATGGTGTGCTGCCTTCCTGGTGCCAGGATCCAGGATGTTACGGACAGAGTGCAGACAATCCTCAAGGGCGAAGGTGACCAGCCGGAAGTGGTCGTGCATGTTGGCACAAATGATGTTGGAAAGAAGGAGATGAATTTTTTGCAGCGGGACTTCAGAGAGCTCGGAAAAATGCTGAAAAGCAGGACTTCCAGGGTTGTTATCTCCAGTTTGCTTCCAGTTCCTCGTGCTGGCGAGAGCAGGAACAGGGAGATATGGGACCTGAATGTGTGGCTGAGGAACTGGTGCAGGGGGCAGGGATTTAGATTCTTAGATCACTGGGATTTTTTTTATAGTAAGGGGGAACTGTACAAAAGGGACGGATTGCATCTTAACAGGTGGGGGACCAGCATTCTGGCCGGCAGGTTTGCCACTGCTACACGGATGGTTTTAAACTGAATAAGGGGGGTGGGGTATCAAATGGGATAGTCGAGGACGGAGTTAGAGGGAAAGAGAGTAAAGCGATGGTTAATGACCCCAGAATTAACGGGGAAGAAAGCTCACAAAGGGATAGGAGAGTATGGCCAAGTGTAATAGGGATCGATGTGAAAGGGGCCACTTGTCAACATAATTGTATAAGGAGTAAGAGTGTTGTAAAAACAAGCCTGAAGGCTTTGTGTCTCAATGCGAGGAGCATTCGTAATAAGGTGGATGAGTTGAAGGTGCAGATAGCGATTAATGACTATGCTATAGTTGGAATCACGGAGACTTGGCTCCAGGATGACCAAGGCTGGGAGTTGAACATCCAGGGATATTCAATATTCAGGAGGGATAGACGAAAAGGAAAAGGAGGTGGGGTAGCGTTGCTGGTGAGAGAGGAGATTAATGCAATAGAAAGGAAGGACATTAGCGTGGAGGATGTGGAATCGATATGGGTAGAGCTGCGAAACTCTAAGGGGCAGAAAACGCTAGTGGGAACTGTGTACAGGCCACCTAACAGTAGTATTGGAGTTGGGGATGGCATCAAACAGGAAATTAGAAATGCGTGCAACAAGGGTAACACGGTTATAATGGGTGACTTCAATCTGCATGTAGATTGGGTGAATCAAATTGGCAGGGGTGCTGAGGAAGAGGATTTCCTGGAATGTATGCGGGATAGTTTTCTCAACCAACATGTGGAGGAACCAACGAGAGAGCAGGCTATTCTAGACTGGGTATTGAGTAATGAGGAAGGGTTAGTTAGCAGTCTTGTTGTGCGTGGCCCCTTGGGCAAGAGTGACCATAATATGGTTGAGTTCTTCATTAGGATGGAGAGTGACAAAATTAAGTCAGAAACAAGGGTTCTGAACTTGAACAAAGGTAACTTTGAAGGTATGAGATGTGAATTGGCCAAGATAGACTGGCAGGTGATTCTTAAAGGGTTGACAGTGGATGTGCAATGGAAGGTATTTAAAGACTGCATGGATGAAGTACAAAAGTTGTTCATACCAGTTTGGCAAAAGAATAAATCGGGGAAGGTGGTGCATCCATGGATAACAAGGGAAATCAGGGATAGTATAAAAACAAAAGATGAGGCATACAAATTTGCCAGAAAAAGCAGCCTACCGGAGGACTGGGAGAAATTCAGAATCCAGCAGAGGAGGACAAAGGGCTTAATTAGGAAAGGGAAAATAGATTATGAAAGGAAACTGGCAGGGAACATAAAAACTAACTGCAAAAGTTTTTATAGATATGTAAAGAGAAAGAGACTAGTTAAAACAAATGTTTGTCCCTTGCAGTCAGAAACAGGTGAATTGATCATGGGGAACAAGGACATGGCAGACCAATTGAATAACTACTTTGGGTCTGTCTTCACTAAGGAAGACATAAATAATCTGCCGGAAATAGCAGTGGAACGGGGGTCAAATAAGATGGAGGAACTGAGTGAAATCCAGGTTAGCCGGGACGTGGTGTTGGGTAAATTGAACGGATTGAAGGCTGATAAATCCCCAGGGCCAGATAGTCTGCATCCCAGAGTACTCAAGGAGGTAGCCACAGAAATAGTGGATGCATTAGTGATAATTTTTCAAAATTCCTTAGATTCTGGAGTAGTTCCTGAGGATTGGAGGGTAGCTAATGTAACCCCACTTTTTAAAAAAGGAGGGAGAGAGAAAGCGGGGAATTACAGACCAGTTAGTCTAACATCGGTAGTGGGGAAACTGCTAGAGTCAGTTATTAAAGATGGGATAGCAGCGCATTTGGAAAGTGGTGAAATCATTGGACAAAGTCAGCATGGATTTACGAAAGGTAAATCATGTCTGACAAATCTGATAGAATTTTTCGAGGATGTAACTAGTAGAGTGGATAAGGGAGAACCAGTGGATGTGTTATATCTAGACTTTCAGAAGGCTTTCGACAAGGTCCCGCATAAGAGATTAGCATACAAACTTAAAGCACACGGTATTGGGGGTTCAGTATTGATGTGGATAGAGAACTGGCTAGCAGACAGGAGGCAAAGGGTAGGAGTAAACGGGTCCTTTTCAGAATGGCAGGCAGTGACTAGTGGGGTGCCGCAAGGCTCAGTGCTGGGACCCCAGCTATTTACAATATATATTAATGATTTGGACGAGGGAATTCAATGCAACATCTCCAAATTTGCAGATGATACCAAGCTGGGGGTTATAGTTGGGTGTGAGGAGGATGCTTGGAGGCTGCAGGGTGATTTGGATAGGCTGAGTGAATGGGCAGATGCATGGCAGATGCAGTACAATGTGGATAAATGTGAGGTTATCCACTTTGGTGGCAAAAACATGAGGGTAGACTATTATCTGAATGGTAGCAGATTAGGTAAGGGGGAGATGCAACGAGACCTGGGTGTCATGGTACACCAGTCATTGAAAGTAGGCATGCAGGTGCAGCAGGCAGTGAAGAAAGCAAATGGTATGTTAGCATTCATAGCGAAAGGATTTGAGTATAGGAGCAGGGAGGTTCTACTGCAGTTGTACAGGGTTTTGGTGAGGCCACACCTGGAGTACTGCGTACAGTTTTGGTCTCCAAATCTGAGGAAAGACATCCTTGCCATAGAGGGGGTACAGAGAAGATTCACCAGACTGATTCCTGGGATGTCAGGACTTTCATATGAGGAAAGATTGGATAGACTCGGTTTGTACTCGATGGAATTTAGAAGATTGAGGGGGGATCTTATAGAAACCTACAAAATTCTTAAGGGGTTGGACAAGCTAGATGCTGGAAGATTGTTCCCGATGTTGGGGGAGTCCAGAACAAGGGGTCACAGTCTAAGGATAAGGGGGAATTCCTTTAGGACCGAAATGAGGAAAACATTCTTTACACAGAGAGTGGTGAGTCTCTGGAATTCTCTGCCACAGAAGGTAGTTGAGGCCAGTTCATTGGCTATATTTAAGAGGGCGTTAGATGTGGCACTTGTGGCTAAAGGGATCAGGGGGTATGGAGAGAAGGCAGGTATGGGATACTGAGTTGGATGATCAGCCATGATCATATTGAATGGCGGTGCAGGCTCGAAGGGCCGAATGGCCTACTCCTGCACCTATTTTCTATGTTTCTATGTTTCTATGTGACTCAACCTGAAACTGAATGCAGCATAACACTGAATACGGCAAGTTGGGTCACATAGCTTTTTTCCGCATAGTATGACTCCATGAACTCCCGACTTTCCAACACTATCTCATCACACAAAATAAAATGGATTAATGTGTAGGAAGGAACTGCAGATGCTGATCTACACCAAAGATAAACCAAAAGCTGGAGTAATTTAGTGGGTCAGGAGCATCTCTGGAGAAAAGGAATAGGTGACATTTGGGCTCAAGCACCTTTTTAAGACAGAGTTAGAGGAGAGAGAAACTAGAGGTATGAAAAGGTTCAAAACAATTCAGAGCCAGTACCGATAACAAAACTAAGGTGGAGCCCGCAATGGTCCATTGTTGGCTGCGGAAGAGGTGATAACGAAGGCATATATGGATGTGAACAGAGGAATTAGCAGGATGACTAGGGTGGGGGAGGGGAGGAGAGAGAGGGAATGTAAAGGCTGCCTAAAATTAGAGAAATCAAATATCATATCACTGGTTTGTAAACGGCACAAGCCAAATATGAGGTGCTGTTCCTCCGATTTGCATGTGACCTCATTCTGACAATGGAGGAGGCCCAGGCCACAAAGATCAGTATGGGAATGGAAATGGGAGTTAAAATGTTTGGCAACTGGGAGACTGGATAAATCAAGAAGGACTGAGTGTAGGTGTCCAGCGAAAAGATCGCAGAGTCGGCGTTTGGTCTCACCGTTTTACCGGAGTCCACATCGAGAACAACGGATACAGAAGATGAGGTTGGAGGAGGTGTGTGGAATGGATTATTCCCTGTTTGTATGGAGGAGGTCAGATTGGTAATTCTCATGAACTCAATATCAATATCAATATCAGATCCAAGCGCACAGCTTCCTTGGACCTCATTTACTGCTCTTTCCTTCTGATCCCTCGATTTTTACACACCACAGCTGCAGTGCATTTCATCTGCAAAATGCACCAAGGATTCCTCATTAGTCCAAGGACAGAGGGTATGGGACTCAAATCATTTCGATGTGGGGAGAAACTTTAAGCCGGTGGCATTCATTCCTCAATCAAAATTATGGACCCTCTTAATCATCTGTAGCGTGGGAGTGCCTTCATGACAACCGGCACAGTGGTTCACAAGGACAATTAAGCATGGGTATTAAGTGCAGTCTTGCCTGTGATGTCCAAATCCTTCGGAATAATAAAAATTACCCTTTATGTCTGCTCAAGGAGAAACACGAGGGAGTAAAAGTCATTGTGAAAAACAATTGTAACATATGCATGCTATAGTTAAGCCTTTGAATATGTTTCCATAAATTGAAATAAGAGTCCTGAATACACTTTTAAACAACAATATCATACCTAAATCCCTGAAAATTTTGCTGGATCTGCAGTGCCATCTACCAGTTATAGAAAATAACACTCTGCCACCATCTCCTTTAAACAAAAGAGAAAATTCCCTGGACCGATAAATTCAGATCGAAGAAATTCAGATTCAGAAATTTACATAGAATACCGAAGATTAAATAAATTGCACCGTTAACAATTTGTTTGTTTTAGAGACAAATTCAATGAACTTTGTGTTTTTTTCTCCAGACATGTGGTTTCTTGGAACTTTCCCATTTAATTATAGAGGTTTGCTTTCTGCACTGAAGTCATAGTTAAGGGCCTGTCCCTTTTTCATCGACTGCCTTCGACCTTCAAGTTCGAGGGCACTCGCCTGAAAAACCTCGAGCTGGATCGACCATCAGCGATGAAACCATGAGCTGGATCGACTGACCGCACACACAAACACATCGCAAAGACGGGGGCCAGGGAAAGCGGGGGACGCTATCTGAAATTTACACCCGTGATGACCAGGAAGTTCAAAGATGGCTGCACAGTGTATGGTAAGTCCTTTAGAGAGTGCGGGGGGGGGGGGGGGGGGGGGGGGGGGAGGGAGAGAAGGGGAGAGGATGGGAGGGGAGGGGAGTGGAGGGGAGGGGAGGGGAGGGGAGAGAACCGGTCAGTTTTCCTTGGTCCTGAAAACTCCAATGAGCCAATTAAGATGCCCGGTCAGTGAAGGAGATTGCCTACGGCTGCCCTTGACTGCCTGTAACTACATAGCGACCCCACTCCACTGCACTACGAGTTCAAAAGAACCATGCCAACCACATTTCACTTGTGGATACATTTTCAACATGCTGAAAAAGTTTCCTCGACCAAACTGAGGCAGATCAAACTCGAGCATGAAGGAGAGTTCCAGTGACCTCATAGGACCTCCTAGGACCACGTGTCGACCATGCTGCAAGTTTGAATCAAGGGCAAACTCTTCTAAACTCGTAGGTTAGATCACCGCAGTGGGGCAGCCCCTTTATATATCAAAAACTAGCCTAGGGTGAACATTGTGATGACTTTGAAAGAGAAGCGAGTGAGCAGAAAAACACTATTCCCAGCTACAACAGGCAACCACTTGTATTTATCTCTTCCAACTTTTTTCCCCCGACCCCCAACATTCAATCTGAAAAAGTGTGCCAACCCAAAACGTCACCTATCCATGGTCTCCAGCTGTTTAAACCGCTGAGTTACTCCAGCACTTTGTGCCCTTACTTGAATTTCCTGTTGCAATATTTCTCAAGACAATTCACAAAATCAAACGCTGAGAAATATATATTTCTAAATTTCTTATTAAATGTTTTGATTTTGGCAAGCTGGTCCATCAGATCCATGATGGCTCTCAAAGCATTTCCATTAGTCCCATACCGCATACCAATTTCCCTTGTGACCTATACTTTGGTGCCTGCCCATTAACACATCACTGATTCTCCTAGGGCAGTGTTCTCCGATCATAGATACATAGACAATAGGTGCAGGAGTAGGCCATTCAGCTCTTCGATCCAACACCGCCATTCAATGTGATCACGGCTGATCATCCACAATTAGTATCCCGTTCCTGCCTTCTCCCCATACCCCTTGATTCCGCTAGCCCTAAGAGCTCTATCTAACTCTCTTTTGAATGCATCCAATGAATCGGCCTCCACTGCCTTCTGCAGCAGAGAATTCCACAATTCTCTGTGTGAAAAAGGTTTTTCCTCATTTCAGTGCTAAATGGCCTACCCCTTATTCTTAAACTGTGGCATGCGGCTCCTCCAACATTGGGAACATGTTTCCTGCATCTAGCGTGTCCAATCCCTGAATAATTTTGTATGTTTCTATAAGAAATCCTCTCATCCTTGTAAATTCCAGTGAATACAAGCCCAGTCGCTCCATTCTTTCATTATTTGATAGTTCCGCCATCCCAGGAATTAACCTCATGAACCTACACTGCACTCCTCAAATTAGGAGACCAAGACTGTACACAATACTCCAGGTGTGGTCTCACAGAGCCCTGTACAATTGCTGAAGGGCCTCTTTGTTCCTACACTCAACACCTCTTGTTATGAAGGTCAATGTGCCATTAGCTTTCTTCACTGCCTGTTGTACCTGCATGCTTACTTTCAGTGACTGATAAATAAGGACACCCAGGTCTCATTGTACTTCCCCTTTTCCTAACCTGACAACATTCAGATAATAATCTGCCTTCCCGTTGTTGCCACCAAAGTGGATAACCTCACATTTATCCACATTATACTGAATCTGCTATGTATCTGCCCACTCACCCAACCTGTCCAAATCACCCTGCATCCTCAAAGCATCCTCTTCACAATTCACACTTCCACCCAGCTTTGTGTCATCTGCAAATTTGCAAATGTTACTTTGAATTCCTTCATCTAAATCATTAATGTATTTTGTAAATAGCTGCGGTTCCAGCACCGAGTCTTGTGGCAGCCTAATAGTCACTGCCTGCCATTCTGAAAGGGACCCGTTAATCCCTACTCTTTATCTCCTGTCTGCCAATCAATTTTCTATACATGTCAATACCCTACCACCAATACCATGTGCTCTAATATTTCAGTGGGAGCTTATTAAAGGCTTTCTGAAAGATCAGATACACTACATCCACTGGCTCTCCCTTGTCCATTTTACTTGTTACATCATATAACCATATAACAATTACAGCACGGAAATAGGCCTTCTCGGCCCTTCCAGTACGTGCCGACCATTTATTTTCCCCTAGTCCCATCTACCTGCACTCAGACCATACCCCTCCATTCCCTTCCCATCCATATACCTATCCACTTTACTTTTAAATGTTACAATCGATCCTGCCTCCAGCACTTCTGCTGGAAGATCATTCCACACAGCCATCACTCTCTGAGTAAAGAAGTTCCCCCTCATGTTACCCCTAAACTTCTGTCCCTTAAGTCTCATGTCATACCCTCTTGTTTGAATCTTCCCTACCCTCAATGGGAAAACTTATCCACGTCAACTCTGTCTATCCCTTTCATCATTTTAAAGACCTTAATCAAGTCCCCCCTTAACCTTTGCTCTCCAAATAATAAAGGCCCAAAATATCCTCAAAACATTTCCAGAAAATTTGTCAAGCATGATTTCCCCTTCGTAAATCCATGCTGACTTGGACTGATCTTGTTACTGCTATACAAATACAGTTAAATATTTGATAATCGACTCCAGCATCTTCCCCACCACTGATGTCAGGCTAACTGGTCTATAATTCCCTACTTTCTCTCTCCCTCCTTTCCTGAAAAGTGGGATAACTATTATTCATTTCACTATGGCAATTTACATTTGCCAGTGAACTTACCAAACAAAACATTATCAAGGTGTGGGAGGAAACCAGGAGCAACCAAGATAAACCCTTGAACAAGATTTTCTCAAAGAAAATATGTAAAATATGTAGCATCCATAGGACAGGATTAAAGCTGGCTGTCTGGTGTTGTGACAATAACACTATTTACTGTACACTGTGCTGCTAGTAAGGATTTATCTATCTCTCTATACTATTACTAAAACTCTCACCTTGTCCTCTTCTGGTTTGCATTGTTTTTAAATTTGTGCAAAAAACTATCCCCCAAAGCACTACGATTTTTCTCCGCCTTACTTGCCATTCTCCTGTGCTGCAAGTTAAATAAGTTTTATTCCGATCGGTGAAATAGTACAAAAGGTATGAAGGTTTAAAAATCGTAAACCACCCCATCCAGAACCCACTGTCAATCACGGTGGCGAGGAGAATACGAAACTGAAGGAGCGGTGTGTGTTGAGCAGCGTGCAGGTAGAGAGCAGCTTCCGGAGAGCGAGCCGCATGAGAGCAGGGAGCAGCTTGCGGAGAGTGAGCAGCTTGCGGATAGTTTGCGGTGTGCGGGCAGAGAGCAGCATGCGGGTTGCTTCTGTGGCGACCAGCACGACAAGACGGGAGTTGCTAAATTGAACCGGAAGCCTCTGAGTGAAGCCAGAGTGGGACCGGGAGCTCCTGCGTGAGGCCGATAGCTGAAGGTGTGGGGTGAGCAGAGTGCGGGGTGAGCAGAGTGCGAGCTGTATCTGCTGTGACCACCCTCCACTCCCCACACCCCCTTTCCCCCTCCCCCCAAACCACCCCTTTCCCTGCCCCCATTCCCCACTCCCCCCACCCCCCACCCCCAGCCTTCCCCCCCAACACCACCCCATTCCCACTCACCACCCTCCCCCACAAAACCCCCTCCCCCACAAAACCCCCTCCCCCTCCTCCCCCACACTCCTCTCCCCCACACTCCTCTCCCCCACCCTCCTCCTCCACACACACCCCCTCCCCCACAGGCCCGCTTCCCCACACCACCCTCCCCCCACACCACCCCTCCCCCCCTCCACCCGTCCACCACTCACCCCCACCCGCTCAAATCTCCCCTAAATGCCTTATAGGTTTGAGTTACGTTTTGAGCAACTGAGATATTACTAAATCATCAAACAAAAGGACCTACTCATGGAAAATATGTTAATGATTGTCATACATTTCAGCAACAACTATAAACAGATCCATTTTATCATCAGTCAAACATTGCTTTTCACACTGATTTGTTTTGCTCATTTTCATCAAGTTTTAAATATCAGGGATATCAGGAAGTCACACTTGGAGCAGTACAGGTATCTTAATTAGGTTAAGATTTAGGTTTATTATTGTTGTATGTAGTGAGGTACAGTGAAAAGCTTTGTTTTGCATGCTGTACAATCAAATCAGATAATACTATACATACTGTAAGCACAATCAAGCCAAACTCAAGCACAATAGATAAAGCAAGTAGATAAGGGGCATTAGACTTACTGGTAGAAAATAGATTTAAAAGAGTAGAGCGATTGTTTAGGATGGTAGTAGATCTTCCAGTGGGACGGCCATACAAAGAGTTGCCAAGTTCTGGTGGCATCTTGCATCCATCTGAGTTGCAGATCAAGTAATTTGCACAATTACTAAAAACTATCTCTGTGCTTTAACAATAGTGTTACAAAATTGAAATAACTGGTTTTACAAATCTATCTAAAAAAGAATGCAAAACATTTTCATGCTGGTGGTCACATACTGGTGGTCACATGCTGCCCATTATGGGCTAGTTAGTTTACCAGTATGCCTCTGATTTCCTGATGCACATCTGAAATTATTTTACTTATGTTTGTCTGATTGGCCATTCAATCATCTTCCTTTCCATTATTTGGAAACAAAAACACTGAAGCAAAATTTGCTTTGATCAATGTATATGGCCTGCGATCTACATTGGGTTGATTAATTCCACTGGTTAAAAATGATACTTACTGCTGGGCCAGATCTTTTAATTTCTCTCATCCCCTATTTATTTCTGTCAAATGCAGACAAAATGTAGTCATTATGAAGATATCAACTAATTGTGAATTCAAAGTTCATGGGAGGTCATACGAAGGTAACTTGATTAGTTCTGCAACTTCTGTTACTGTGGTAGTTTCTTAATTGATATACAATTGGCTGTTAATAGATAATGTAATGTCCTCAGACTGCATTGAGACTCATCAACCTCTCCCGAGAGATTGAGGTTTATTTCCAAAATAGTATACTATTTACGTGATGTGCAAACTATCAACTACACTGTTACACTGCTTGAGAAGCAGGTACTACATGACTTTCTGCTCCATATTAAGTTAGTTGATGTAAACTTAAGAAATATAGGAGTTCAACAACTTGTCACAGGATCAGAAAAAATGTGGAGCATTCAGCACACAATGATTATCTTAAGAAACTCTGGGTCTACATTCCAGAGAGAAAAAGTATCCTTGATAACATCCAGACAATTAAAGTTCTGGTAAAGATATGACATTGATTACCATTTAGCTCTGAGTTTGTACATTGGTTCCTGACAGATATTATAAGTACAGAGGGCAGTCTCCCTGGCAGGACTGATAGCTTCAAATAAAAAGATCTTCGAAAGTTAGAAGGGACAAGGGATGGGAACAAGTGCAAGTTTTGTGACAGTGACCAAGGTAACTATGAAGCACATGCAGGGTGCATTTTATACCACTATACATCAGTGGTAGACCTATACAATATGTTCTTCGAATTGTGTCAAGTAAGACTAGGTAAGTACAGTTGCCGATACTCTAACTCTGCAGGAAGCTACCATTTACATCCTCTTCAGAGAGGATGCAGAGTGGAGGAACTCAGAGCAAGCAGGCAGCATCTGAGGAGAATTTAGACTTCTAGACTTTAGGCTTTAGAGACACAGCGTGAAAACAAGGTCTTCGGTCTGCTGAGCCCGCACCGACCAGCGATCACCCCATACACTAGCATTATTCGATACACCTACAAACCTGTATGTCTTTGGAGTGTGTGAGGAAACCGGAGCATCCGAAGGAAAAACACACTGTTAAAGGTAGAATGTACAAACTCCCTACAGAGCGCACCCATAGTTAGGATCGAACTTGGGTCTCTGATGCTGAAAGGCAGCATTTATACTGCTGCTCCACTGTGCTGGAGTGAGAGGAATGGTGGACATTTCAGGTCGAGACTCTGCAAGACAGTGAAGCCTTGGATTTGGTGAATTGTGATTCTATTACCAGCTTCGTGTTTGGTTTGTGAAGCAATGCCATTGTATTTAATCTGGAATGATCAAGAGATAGAAGGAAGGAAATGCATTCAAAGGTGAGAGAGTATAAAAAGGATGGATTTTGAATTTGTTAGCTATTGCAAAGGGGCAGGGGCTGTCGGGGGCTGGTGAGGGTAGCTCCTGCAGCCGGGGGAGGGGGACGGCTTCAGGCGGGACCTATCGGGGGCCGGTGGGGAGGGCGCTGCCATGGTCTACCGCTGCAGGATGCTCCACCCCCCCAGCACCCGACAGCCCCCTCCTGAAGCCGCAATACTCCACCGCTGCAGGATGCTTCCCCCACCGGCCCCTGCCTGAAGCCGTCCCATCCCCAGCTGCAGGATGCTCCCCCCCATTGGACCCCGCCTGAAGCAAACCCCGTCCCCAGCTTAGGGACCTGGGGGGAAGTGTCCTGCCGGCTTCAGGGTGGCTGTCGGGGGCCCGGTGGGGGGGGGGGGGGGGGGCGGGGTGTAGATTAAACAGTTTTGCTGATTTGGTCCGTGTCTGTCATCATCCTGGAGGCATAAGCAATGGGCTGCTCATACTGCAGACATGCTTCACCGAGGCTGTACTGCAATGCATCACAGGTCACAGTAACAGGTTTATTGACATCTTAATAAGCCAGGGAAGGTGGGCATGACATCTGATGATTTAGAGTGTCAAAAGCATGTTGCTGCTGTTTGTGCCATGTCCAGGCAGTGTCCTTGTGAGTTGTGAGTAAGTTGCTTCACGGAGCCGAGATTTCGGCAAAGTTGGGAACATATTTTAGATGGTAATTAACCATGCACATACATTTCTGCAGGCCTGCAACATTAGTGGGTCTGGACATTTCGCTAACAGCCACAGTCGAAAGCCGTGAGACTATCAGCCGTGAAAATAACCCCCATGTACCTCAGCTGGTTAACATGGAACCAATATTTTTTGGGATTCGGTTTTAAGTTGGTATCATGTTGTTCCATGTCTTTGCCAGGGAGGAGCGCCCTACAGCTGGGGGAGGGGGACGGCTTCAGGCGGGGGCTGTTGAGGGGGAAGCATCCTACAGCTGGGGGCTTTCGGTGGGGGGAGCTTCCTGCAGCTGGGACGGGATGGCTTCAGGCGGGGGCCAGTGGGAGGGGAGCGTCCTGCACCACGGGAGGTGGACGGCTTCAGGTGGGGGCTGCCGGGGCGGGGGGGCGAAGTACTGTAGCTGGGGATGAGATGGCTTCAGGTGGGGACTGTTGGGGGATGGTCGTGGGGGGGGGGGGAGGAGAGAGCCCTGCAGCCGGGGGAGGGGGATGACTTCAGGCGGAGGCTGTCGGGAGCAAGTGGGGGAGGGAGCATCCTGCTTTCACTCCATAATTCCTCAGCCCCCCCCCCCATTCATTCTTCACGGCTCTCTGGTGGCACAGATTCCCACCCATTAGGTTCCCATTGTGTTGTACAACACGCAGGTATTACTGTGCAGGATCAGCAAGTGGAAAAGGAATTTATTAAAGCTTAAAACGTGAATAACTCTTAAAATATAACAACAATGTAAACGCTAACGATGAGATGTATCCAGTCCATTCTTATTGCATCTCTAGTTTTGTTCAGCTGTCGGGGGCTGGTGGGGAGACCGCTACCATGGCCTACCACTACCATGGCCTACCACTGCCTACCCCTGCACTGCCTATCGCTGTCGAGATCTATCGCTGCCGTGGCCTATCGTTGTCACTCCCCACCGGCTTAAGGCGGGGAATGGTGGGGAGCATCCTGCTGCTGAGGATGGGACGGCTTCATACGGCGTCTGGTAGAGGGGAGCATCTTACAGCGGGACAGGTGTACGGTTTCAGGCTGGGGCAGTCGGGGTTCGGTGGGGTGGTGATAGAGCGTCTGCAGCTGGTGGAGGAGGACAGTTTCAGGCAGGGTCTGTTGGGGGCCGGTGGGGTGGGGAAGGGAGCATCATGCAGCCAGGGGAGCGGGACGGCTTCAGGCAGGGGATACCGTGCCCTACTGCTGTTGCTGCCGTGGCCTACCACTGCCATGGCCTGTCGCCGCCACTCCCCACCAGCTTCAGACAGGGACTGGTGGGGAGCATCCTACAGCTGTGCACGGGGACAGCTTCAGGCGGGGTCTGGTGGGGGGATGGGGGAGCATCCTACAGCTGGGGACGGGAGAGGGGGGCATCACGGGGGAGGGGGGAGGAGCCAGCGCAGGGGCCAGAGGTGTAGTGGCTGGAATTGGTGGTGTGATGGGGACTCACAGTGGGCACTGGTCGCTTGTCATTCTCCTCCACCAAGATCAGTCTCCACTTTCCGTTTGGCGACATCTCCGACTCTGGGCTGGGTTGGGTTGAGTCTCCGACACTGGGCTGCTCCTTGGGGCAGGGCTGCTGCTTGGGGCGGTGCTGCTCCTTAGGGCGGGGCTGGGCTGCTTGTGGCTGGTCTGCTTCGGGTCCCTCCAAAAGTCTGGTTGGAAAATTCTGCTGGCCAACCTCAGCTCCAGTAAAGACGTGATGGCGCAGGAAGGGGTGGACCATCCCGGGGAGTGACAGGGAAAGAGACTAATCTGTGCGGCACCGATTGGCAGGAGAAGAGATCAATTTGCGCATGCACAGTTTATAAAAAATGTCAACCTCGCTAACTTTTACGGCATTCAACTGATTGGAACAAAATGTGGTGCAATCGCAGCACAGGAGAACGATGAGTGAACTGGCAAAAAATCGTAGCGTTATTCCGAATCGTTTTTGCAGAAATATAAAGACCACATAACCGGAAGATAACAAGATCAGAGTTTTAGTTATGTACAGATAAACTCCTCCACCCTTGCTGACCCCACATCCCCTCCAGTTCCTCTTTCCATTATGCCCCACCTAGACATACCTAATTCTCCCTTTCCCTTCCTTTTCCAACTACATTCCTTCACAACTCTTCAATCAAGCCGTTAAAGAAGGAACTGCAGATGCTGAAGAATCGAGGATACACAAAAGGCTGGAGATATATGGAGGGTCTCCTGCATACCCCGCAACACTGCCCCCTCTCCCCATTCCCCCACTCACAACAAGGGCAGAGTCCCCCAGGTCCTCACCTTTTACCCCACCAGCCGGCACATACAACACATAGTCCTCCGCCAGTTTCGCCACCTTCAACGTGACCCCTCCACTCGCCACATCTTCCCATCTTCCCCCGTCTGCCTTCTGCAAAGACCGCTCCCTCCACAACTCCCTTGTCAATTTTTCCCTTCCGCTCCACTCCTTCCCCGGGCACTTTACCTTGCAACCGCAAGAGATGCTACAATTGTCCCTTCACCTCCCCCCTCCACTCCTTTCAGGGACCCAAGCAGTCCTTCCAGGTCCGACAGAGGTTTACCTGCACCTCCTCCAACCTCATCTAATGCATCCGTTGTTCCAGATGCCAGCTGATCTATATCGGTGAGACCAAGCGGAGGCTTGGCGATCGTTTCACCGAACACCTCCGCTCGGTCCGCAATAACCAACCCCACCTACCGGTGGCTCAGCAACTCCCCCCCCCATTCCGTATCCAACCTCTCTGTCCTGGGCCTCCTCCACGGCCAGAGTGAGCAACACCGCAAGTTGGAGGAACAGCACCTCATGTTCCGCTTGGGGAATCTGCATCCTCTGGGCTTAAACATTGAATTTTCTCAATTCTGTTAACTCTTGCTGTCTCCTCCCCTTCCCACCTCTCCCTCAGCCCTCGGGCCCTGGCATTCCTTCTTTCTCTATCTCTCCCCCACCCAAGTCGCACTAGCTTCTCATTTTCACACTACAAACAGCTTACAATGGCTTGTTTCCTTTATCATCGATACTTTTTGCATATCTTTTATTTATTGTTCTTTGTCTCTCCACATCATCGTCTATATCTCTCATTTCCCTGATCCCTAACCAGTCTGAAGAAGGGTCTCAACCCGAAACGTCGCCTATCTCCTTCGCTCCTTAGATGCTGCTGCACCTGCTGAGTTTCTCCAGCCTTTTGTGTACCCTCTTCAATCAAGCCATTTGTCTCACACCTTCTGTCTATTCATTTCTGGTCTATGTGGAACCATCTGGTCTATGTGGAACCAACAATCAATACCCCTATCAATCTATCACCAGCCAGGCTTTGTCCTTTCTTCCAACTTTCTTCCCCTCCCATAATCAATCTGGAGAAGGGTCCTGACCTGTCTATGCTCTCCAGAGATGCTACTGACCTGCAGATTTACTCCAGCATTTTGTGTATTTTCTTTTGCCAGAGGAAGTGTTGAGGAAGATACAATAACATTTAAAACACAGTTGGATCGGAAAGGTTCAGAGAGGTATTGGTTATATGCAGGCAAATGTGACTAATGTAGATTAGCATCTTGGTCAACATGGATGAAATGGGTAAAAAGCCCCGCTTCATTGCTCTATGACTGTTTTGAATGATGGGCTGGTTTGGGGATTCTGGTGTCCTAATCTTGCTCTAATCTCTCGTTTTCTCAGGTGCACTTCAATGGGCAGATATTGTTGTAGAGAACCCTTACAATAAATCTGCCTCCATTTTGTTATGTTCCATTGAAAAGAAATGTAAGCAGATTCATTGTGATAGCCACAAAGCTGGAGTAACCCAACAAGACAGGCAGCATCTCTGGAGAGAAGAAGGGTGACGTTTCGGGTCAAGACCCTTCTTCAGACTGAAAGCCATGGGAAAGGGAAATTAGAGATATGGACTATGATGTAGAGAGGTATAGAACAAATGAATGAAAGATATGCAATAAAGTAACAATTATAATGGAAACATGCTATTGTTAGCTGTTTGCCAGGTGAGAACGAAAAGCCTGTGTGACAGGTGGGGGAGGAATGGAGAGATAGAGAATGCAGGGGTTACTTGAAGTTAAAGAAATCAGCTATCATTGTGTTAACTGCTGATTTAAGTGAACATACTGTAAAACACAGGAGAATAGGAGCAGGAAAAGGCCACCTTATGTTTACATATTTGACCTGTTTAGTGAAATGTCTGAATCCTTGTTTACCCACATAATGGGTAAACAAGGATTCTTCCAATTGCTTTCCAAAACTGAATTAGATAGAGGAAATGTGGGATAAACAACTATATCTGGAAAATGGAAAAATCATGACAAAGATTTTAGAGATATAGATAGGGTAGACAGTCAGAACCCTTTTCCTAAGTGAGAAATATCAAATACCAGAGGGCATAGCTTTAAGGAGAGAGGGGCAAAGTTTAAAGCAGATGTGCAGGGAAAGTTTTTTTAATGGAAAATGGTGAGTGCCTGGAATGCACTGCCGGGGACGGTGGTGGACACAGATAAAACAGGGGCATTTGAGAGACTTATGAATAGGTACATGGATATGCAGGGCATGGGGGGGGGGGGGATATGGATTACTTGAGGGCAGGGTAAGGATTGGTCTTGCTGTAATTTTCGACACAGACGTAGTGGCCCAAAGTTTCTATGCTGTTCTATGTTCTAAGATGTGCAAGATGAGTTTATTTTCTAAAAGGGAATTCAAAAAATTACTTCTTGAAAACTGATTGTATTAACTTACCTCTCAAAATGGAGAGTAATATTGACAGATGGCTTAGGGGTTTTCCTCCAGATATAATTTATTCAGACTCAATCTTAAACAATATAAGTTTATAGTCTTTTGGCAAGATATGCATATGTCTACAATTGAAGGTGAAAGATCAATTTAATGTAAAGAGAAAAAAAAAAAATGTCTGTAACAAAATAATGAACTGAAACTATTTTAGTGAGGTTAATTATGGCCTGGCTTTGGCTGCAGCATTATGTGGGTAAAATACACATCATTATTCTTGCATCTATAAGGAGAGCTGATAACAACTGTGTGTAGTACGCTGCATAGAATACATCCCTCTAGTGTTCCGCATAAAACGATTAAGGCTTGTGCTACATGCAATTATGCTTGACACATCTGAGGGTTTTTCACAGATTGCTGGAAACGCTATGAGAATAAATGTATATCTCTCTCTATCCCCTCATCTCACCTCCTCCTACAAACATACACATGTACGCACGCTCGCACACACACATGTACGTTTTGGTTTCACCAAGCTTTAATGTTCAGTGTTTTGCTCATTTTCCTCTGATACTCAAAATGCCCATACATATGCATGTACCATTCATGGATGTGGTTGACATAACGTATTCACTCTGATCTTAATGGTTTCCTTTAAATAGAAGCTGTGCCAGTATGATCAAGGGTTTCTATATCAACGGATATTGTTAGCTTGAGAAAAAATTGGCCAATATTAAATAGAGCATTATATTAGCTGAGATGTGCAACCCTGTTCCCTGAGTTGGGGAAAGCGGCTGGTTCCAAACTCATCTATTGTGCTGATTATAAACTGTCACCTAACATTAGAATCATCAAAATAAATTCTGCACAGACTTCCAGTGGCACTATGGAGTAGGCAGACTCGCTCCATATAGCTCCAAAAATCCGAAAAAAAACGGGGGAAAAATCGGGACTTACCTGCTCAACAACACTACCGACTGACTGTAGTAAGCCTGTGACGTCATCAGGCCTGCGATAAAACCGACGGTATGTCTACACAACATACCTCCCCCAAACAGAGAAAACCGACCAGGTCTAGAGAAGTAGGCCTGACTGAAGCCTCGGCCTCAGGTTTAACAGCGACCCAAGAAGAAATCTCAAGGAAAAAAAAGACAGATGTGGAAGAATTAAGAAGTTTCCTCGCTCTGGAAATCTCAAAAATAATGGCAGAATTGAAAAAACTCAAACATGACTTCATAGATGAGTTGAAAACTTTTAAAAAAGAAATTAAAGAAGAAATTAAGAAAGATATTGTTGCTATGATACAGGAACGAATGGATGCCTGGAAGCTGACCATGGAAGAAAATCTAAATCAAAAGATTGAAGAGGTAAATGTTAAATTGACACTAATTAAATCTGTATTTAATTCGAAGGTGGACCCCATCTCGCAGGCACTAGAACAACAACATAATTCTGTAATCGAATTAGAGGAAATCGCTGAAACAAGCTCTGAAACTACAAGCAAACTTCTCTCCGAGAACAAGCGTTGATCAGACTTATTGCATAAAATAACTGAAAAATGCATTGTCTTGGAGGTACGACAGAGGCGCCAGAATCTAAGGATTATTGGCGTCCGGGAAGGAAGAGAGGGGAACCGTGATCCCCGTGAATTTGCTGCAGATCTACGGAAGAAAGTTTTAAATCTGGATCAAGCACCTTTACTTGCTCGGGCACATAGAGCACTGAGACGCCATCCAGGGGCAGACGCCCCACCAAGACAATTTCTTGATAAAGAGAATAGAGCTAAATAACAGAGATTGGAAATGGAAATAAGGCAATTAGACATAGAAAATACTGAAGATATTGAAGGTGCAATATGGCCATGTCTTGGATGACATGATGAAGAAAATCGTTTGCAGCAGATATCTTGAATTTGAAGGAGACAAGATCAGCATATTTTGAGACTACCCGGCGGAAGTTGTCAAGAAAAGAGCATTGTTTACAGAGCATTGTCTGAGGTCCGGGTGTAAGGTATGGTTTAACATGCTGAACCATCTGCTCCATTATAGACCACCCTAATCATAAGATGCAAGACGTAAAAGGGAAAACTGGGGGTGAAGGAATTACATTCTGCAGTTGGAATGTTAAGGGAATTAATTAACCCATTAAAAGAGGCAAAGTATTAGCTCACTTAAAATTGCTTAAAACAGACATAATTTTCCTCCAAGAGACTCACCTTAAAAAGGAAGCGTAATATAGATTGAAAACAAAATGGATAGCTCAAACATATCATTCCTCATTCACACATATAGCTAGAGGGGTTGTAATTTTAATCTGTAAAGGTATACCCTTCAAACATATCAACTATAGAGGATACTGATAGTAGATATATCATAGTAGAAAGCGAATTATACTAAAAAAAATGACTCTCCTTAATGTATATGGACCAAATTTTGATAGTCCACTGTTTTTCAAGAGAATACTTAATAACATTCCGGAATGCACACTAAACAATTTAATAATTGGTGGTGACTTAAATTGTACACTAGATCCATATTTAGATAGATCATCAACTCGAAGAAAATCAAAATCTATGTCAAGTGAATTCTTTAACTCATATATAAATAATACCAATATTAAGGATGTTTGGAGAATTGAAAACCCATCCAGACGAGAATATTCATTTTACTCACCTGTGCATAAAACATACTCGAGGATAGACTAATTTTTAGTAGACTCTAAACTAATTCCATTTACTTATAAGGCACAATATCATAACATTATAATTTTGGATCATGCTCCATGAACGTTTATGATTAAATTAAATGGAATGGACAAGAAACAGACACAATGGAGACTTAATCCTCAAATCTTAAAGGAACAGGTATGTTGTGAATATCTTGTAAAACAGATTAGTATGTTTTTCGATGTCAATGACCAGCGTGGAATCTCTGCTTCCCTTCTCTGGGAAACATTTAAAGCATTTATACGAGGGGCATTAATTTCTTCTCAGGCATTTCTTAATAAAGAGAATAGAGCTAAATAACAGAGATTGGAAATGGAAATAAGGCAATTAGACATAGAAAATGCAGGAGCACCTTCATTGGCGAAACATAACAAAATAGCAGCACTAAAATATAAGGTAAATAAATTATACTCTGACCAAGTAATAAAACTTTATCAACACACAAAACAATTAAATTTTGAATTTGGTGATAAACCACAAAAATTATTAGCCGCCAGCTTCGTAAATTGGACGGGGAAAAAACGATTCATTAGATCAAATAAGGGAGAAATACTAACACTCCCCAAAGATATTAATGACAGATTTTTACAACACTATCAAAATCTTTATACAACTAAATTGGCAGAACAATCAACAGGAATGGGAGCATTTTTACAGAAATGTAACCTTAAAGGCTTAGATTTGCAAGAGCAAGAATTATTAGGAGCTGAAATAACAACAAAAGATATCGAAGAGTCAATTAGATCTTTAAAAAATGGAAAGGCCGCAGGCCCTGATGTCCTAAGCTCTGAATTTTACAAAAAAAAATTATGATCTGATCTCTTCACGCTTACAAACACTGTATAAACACATTTATACTCAACAGCAACTCCCGGAAACATTAAACGAATCTACAATAATACTTATACCTAAAACTGATAAGGATCTGGAAGCAATAGCTCATTTAGAGCAATAGCTCTATTAAATACTGATCAGAAAATACTAATGAAAATCCTATCTTATAGATTGAGTTTAGTGATTAACAAATTAATACACCCTGACCAAACAGGCTTTATCCCAAAATGACACTCATTTTACAATCTGAGATGATTATTTAATATTATATACTCAAATAGAATTGCTAACGCAGATCTAGCAATTATTTCGCTAGATGCTGAAAAAGCCTTTGATCAAGTAGAATGGTCATATTTATTTCAGTGATGGAAAAATTTAAACTGGGAGAGAATTACTGCACATGGGTTAAACTTTTATACTCTAATCCAACAGCTGGAATACTAACTAACCAAATGTTATCAACTAAATGTAAACTCTCTAGAGGTTGTAGACAAGGATGCTTGCGTCTCCATTATTATTCGCTTTAGGAATTGAACCACTTGCAGAAAATGTTAGATCTAATCCAGAAATCCATGGGTACAATACTAAAGATACAATTAATAACATTTCTCTATATGCAGATGATGTATTAATATATATTACAAAGCCAGAAATGAGTATTCCAAATTTATTAAACCTAATAACTCAATTCGGTCAGTTCTCAGGAAATAGAATTAATTGGAATAAAAGCGAAATCATGGCAATAACAGAACTCAATTTACATACACTACAACAATCACCTTTTAAAATAGTTGAGGAAAAATTTAAAATATCTAGGTATTTATGTAACTAAGGCGTATACTTCTTTATTTAAATCAAATTTCCCACCTTTGCTGAATAAACTAAATAAGAATATTCAATACTGGAAAACACTTCGATTTCAATGTTCGGTAGAATTAATGCTATAAAAATGATCTTTCTTCCGCAATTATTGTACTTATTTCAGTCAATTCCGATATATATTCCAAAATCTTTTTTTTTTAAAGTAGACTCTACTGTTACAAGCTTCATCTGGGACTACAAGGATCATAGAATAAATAAAAAACATTTATGTAAATCAAAGATTAATGGAGGCTTAGCCCTACCAAATTTTCTGTTTTATTTTTGGGCAGCCCATATTAAAAACATGAATTTTTGGCTGGAAGAAATGGATCAACAAGCAGACTGGTTAAGGATGGAAAAGGAGGACTGTTTACCATTTTAAATCGGTTCGATTATATTTGCACCGACAAAATTGCACAAAAAAACCTATAGGGAAAACCCTATAATATACAGTGGAACACGTATCTGGAAACAATTAAAAAGGGCCTTAAAATTGGATAATATACCACTCTGTCTCCCTATTGTAAACAATCCCTTATTTAAACCTTCCATGCTGGATATAGGTTTTACATAATGGAAAAAACAATGGCATCAAAAAGATGGAACATCTTTATAAGAAAGGCACTTTTCTTTTATTTCAGGAATTACAACAGATTTACGGATTACATTCAAATATTTTTTTCCGATAGCTACAACTCAGAGATTATGTTTAATCAAACACACAAGATTTATAGGAATAAGGAACCAGAAATCCTTGATGAATGTTTTAATAAGCATCCTAATACAGCAAAACTAACAACTTATATATATAATATCCTTTTAGATAGCGAGATACGAACAACGGAAGCATAGAGACATACATGGGAAAATGAAATAAACCAACCCATAACAAAAGATATATGGGACAAAAGTTTACAATATATACATCAATGCTCGTTAAATACCAGACTTGCTTTAATACAATTTAAAGTACTACACAGATTACATTACTCAAAAGTTAAATTGAATAGAATCTACCAACAAATCTCCTCTATCTGTGATAAATGTCAGCATCCAGAGGCTAATTTAACACATACTTTTGCAAATTGTATAAAAATTAAGAATTTCTGGACTGAGATTTTTAGAATAACTTCTGACGTTATTAATATTAAATTGGATCCGGACTCAAAATTAATAACACTTGGAATATCAGAACAAAGTATAATACTTACAAGTCAAAGAATTTTCCTAGATTATAGTATAATAATTGGGAAGAAATTAATATTAAAATTTTGGAAAGGCCCTATATCCCCCACAATTAAAATGTGGATTACGGAAATATCGGAGACCCTACACTTGGAAAGAATCAGATTTGCCTTAATGGACAAACAAGAAGCTTTCGTTAGAATATGGTCTTCTTTCATTGATTACTTAAAAGGGCAGATCGGTTCGGCAAGGAACCCTAACTGAAACTTGGACTCAGGATTAAATGAAAAGTTATATTTTATTTTTCTCGATTTTAGCTCCAATTACGTATTAATGGTAAATTATTCCATTCCTTATGATTTCTTTTTTTGATTTATATTTTATTTTTCTCTGTTTCTCTCTCTTTAAAAAAAAATTATTAGAGACAAAATGATTCATTTGATATTAATAATGTATGATTGTTGCACACAAAATATTACTATCATAATATGTGTTTGCTAATGTACTGCTTACCTACTCTAATAAAAATATATATATTAAAAAAATAAATTAAAAAAATAAATAAATAAATAAATAAATTCTGCACAACCATGTTTCAGATGGGGCATTAAACCAATAGCACTGATTGTTCAGGTAGATGGGAAAATAGTAAGATTAAAAAAGAATTTACCAATTTGACGTTTGATCTTATTTTATGAGGAGTTACGATGAGTGATTACGTGAAGAACCCCACCAGTCCAAATGCGCATCAATCTTCAAAGCAGTGGTGTGAAATCACAGAATAACAGTAATTGAAGTAACATAGTAAGATTATAAACTTGGAACTACCAGATGACCTTAGCGTAATGAGGGTTGGGAGCGGTGGGCACGTAATCACTCATCGTAGCTCCTCATAAAATAAAGATCAAACTTCAAACTGGTAAGTTCTCGTTTAATCTTACTATTTTACATCAGAATCACGTGAGTGATTCCGCGAAGATTTCAAAGTTCTGTGATTTCATGTCGTAGATACGAATCCAGGTGTCTCACTGCAGCAATTGACTCAGCATGAGTCAATAAAACAATGCATTGAATCATGACATTGATTTGAAATATTAAGTTTATTTAACAAATAAACAATATCAACCCTTCTCTCCCAGGGGTAATTAAAATGGATTGGGCGAATACCCCCGGTTTGGTAAGCGGCTTCTTATAGAACCTTTGGAAAGTCAGTGCATTTGACTATCCTGCGGCCCCAATTATATGGTCTAGAGGGATGTCCATTGCCCTCGCTGCTGACGTTGATGCCGCCCTGGTGGAGTGAGATTTTAAAATGGTTAGTGTCCACTCCTGCATTCACGAGAACCTGTTTCAGCCACCTTGAGATGGTCTGAACCGACAATTTCATATGCGTTTTTTTGTAGCTATTAGGTAATGCTGATTCCAAACCTCTACTAGTCTTGGTGACCTTAATATAATATAGCAAGTGCGACACTATGCACAGTCGTAAATCCGTGGGGTATGCCAAAAATATAACCTTGAACCCTGGCAACCCTGGTCTGCTCTGTTTAATTAAATCATAGATGTAAAATGTAATGTTATTACCATATGATACCATCCTGTCCAGTCGCAGCTTTTGCAAAGTCTGGACCCGTTTTGTTGAAACCAGCGCCATGAGCATGACCACCTTAAGGGTGATTTTGGGCAAAAACAGGGATGTGGCTGCACCCCACTGCACCATACTCACATCCCAGATTTCTGAGTACCTGGGTCTAGGGGGATTGGAATTAAAAATACCCCTCATAAACCGGGATATTAAAGTGCGAGATCCAACTGGATGTTGTACCGACCCCAGCCATAAGTATGATGACAGGGCACTCCTGGCACTATTGATGGCACTATAGCTCAACCCTTCATCAAAATATATCGTTGACAGAAATTCTAGCACATCTGAGATTCCTGCCATGTGATATGCAATGTTCCCCTGTGAACAGAACCTCTCCCATTTCCTGATATAAGAGGTATACTGTTTTTTGGTACTATCCCTCCAGGCCGCAGCAATCACATCCACGGTATAGTCCAAGCCCCAGGTATGGCCTTCTCAGCATCTCCAAATTAACAGATCAATACGACCATGTAATGGATGTAAATCTCCAGTTACAGGGTGTACCAGTAGATCACTGCGTTTCGGAACACCCATAATTGGCTGTGTTGTTATGTCCATAACGAGAGGGAACCATGGCTGAGTAGGCCAGACGGGTACCAGCAATACTCCTGAAGCGGAATCCTGCTTGATCTTGAGCAAGCACTGACTGATAAGGCAAAATGGAGGAAATGCATATAAAAACATTCCACCCCAATGTAGCGAGAATGCATCTACCGCTTCTGCCCCAGGGTCTGGTTCCCATGAAACATATTTAGGTAACTGGTGATTGAGTTTGGATGCAAACAAATTGATATCTGGCATCCCATATCGAACAACAATATCATTAGATA
Organism: Raja brachyura; assembly: GCA_963514005.1. The sequence goes on from OY740784.1 coordinate 67,617,113, forward strand.
CTTCATGATTCAACATCCATTCTGTGTTGTCATTGAATTTGTGTGACCTGGTGTCTGCCACCATATTGAGTCTACCTGGTAGATAGATAGCTGAAACCCAAATACTTCTTGTAATGCACCAGTGCCAAATAAGATGAGCCAATCTATCACAAGATTCTAACTTGATTCCACACATGTGATTAACATACGCTACTGCCGTAGTGTTGTCAATCTGAAGTTGGACATGCAGGTGACTCATGGTTGAACAATAAGTGTTAAGGCCATAAAATACTCCCAATAGCTCTAAATAATTAATTCCATGTGATTGAAGAATCAATGCCTCATGCATATTCTATCTGCCTTCACAGCTAGAGATATTATCTGTAGCACCCCAACCTAAGGCACTAACATCAGTCTGTAAAACAACTGAGGGTTCCTCAACCAGAATTTTGCTGGAGCAATTTGAGATGTTCATAATACACCATTTGCAATTCAGCAATGGTTTCAGCTGGTATTTGCTCGAGCCTGTCAAAATGACCTGCATTTATTCTGGGTGCCTGTTCCTTTGCACATTGTAAATGTTGGTAATGCAACGGTCCTTACTGAAAGGCAGCCACTAATTTGCCAATCAGGCTGGCCACCTGTCTAATTGAAGGTTGTTGCTCCTCCATGAGCTTGTTACAGCCCTCGTTAAATCTAATCTCTTGCTCCTTGGCAAGGTCGCTAACATGTGAGTCGAGTTAATAGTGAATCCCAAATAATCAATCGCTTTAACTGGTATCAATTTGGATTTAAGTGGATGAATGAGGAACCCCAATCTCTCAAACAAGAGTTTAACAACTGAGACTGATAATCCAGCTGTTGCTCGGGTCTTTCTTATTATCAATTATCATCCAAATAAGCCATTACAATATGGCCCTGAGCCCATAGTAGCCCCAATACTGGTTTTAACAGTTTTGTAAATAATCTAGGTGCCGAAGTTAACCCATTAGGCAGTGCTTTAAATTGCCATAATTGCCTCATCCAGCTAAATTTCAAATATCTCCGATGATCCCTATGAACAAGCACTGAGTAATATTCATCTTTAAGATCTATACATGCCATGTAACATCCTCTGGAAAGTTGTTTGGCAGTAACAAATGTTTCAATTTTAAAATGTTTATACTGCACATAAGGGTTGAGACTTATCAAGGCCATAAAATGTATGATTTGGCATATCTTTTTTGGCCTAGGAAAAATATTAGACACGAATTGTTGAGATTGAAAAAGTGTCTTCTCAATTACCCCTTTTTTATATAATATTTCAATTTCAGCTTGTACCTCAATATTCTCTTTTTGTGAGAAAATTAGTGTCCGACTTGGGGTATGCTGTATGGGAGGACACAAACCAGGAAGGAATTCAATCCGGAACTCTAGTATACTATGCAGTATAAACAAATCTGATGTTATCCCACACCATTCCTTGAGAAACAAGTGTAATCTTCCTCCAACTTGTAAGTGATTCCCACTTAATATGTTCCTACAAGAACCAGACCCATCTACCTCCATGGTTACCTGTGGGTTTCTCTGCCCTCTGTTTCTGGGAAAAGGCATGTTCGCCCGTGCCCCTGCTGGCGTGCACCAGTTGCGCACATTGGTGAATGGCCGACTTGGTCCTGGACCTGTCCCGTTTTCAGCAAGCCGTTTAAAGGGCTATTGCCGCCGCAGCACTCTGACACTCAACGGTACTTTAATAAGTCCGACCGTCTTTGCCTCATCGTCCAGTTCTTTGACTCTTTTTGAGAGGTCTTCACCAAACAGCAGATTTGGTGGCTGAATATTACTCGGTTTGCACAGAGCAGCGAACTTCGGTTTGATGGTGGGGCGGATGGCACTTTTCCTCAGACAGTTGATCTCGAAGTGCGTATTACACATGAGGGCCAGGGCATCCTGCTGAACATCAGACAGGTGCCATCCATCCAACAAACCTGGCGAATGCTGTAATGCTCATTTCCTGAGCCCTTGTGCCTACGCTCATATGACCCCATATGGCGTGGTTCCCAGCCGGCACTTTGAGTAGGACACAATTCGACGGTGTCTCATACATTCTGGCTGTTTCATCAATAATGAGCTCTTGAAGCTTGTGTGAAGCGAAGTAGTTAATACTTGCAGACAACTCTTCACCCAGCGCCTCTCCTGTGTCTGTTGGGATGGCAAATCTTGCTGCCAGGGATGGTACCTCTGACTCTTGCCCTTCAACCCTTGGGGTATGCTCCATGGCTATACCCTCAGACACGGCATCAGAATAACATTGATGCACACTCTCCTCCTCCAAGAGGGAGACATTAAGCAGCCCTATTTCAGGCACTGCTGGCTCGGGCTGGTGCTGACACACCATAGGCTGGTGCTGACACAACTCCTCCTGTTGCAGTGTGTCTAGATGGAGCATCCTCTCCATTAGGATCTCCATTCTGAATAACCGTCCCAAGACGTTATCCCTTCCTGGAGGGGAACCCTCCCGACCGGACTCGTCAGAGTCCATGGGCCGTGCAGACTTTTTGGTGGCTTTGCGCCCCACTAGAGCAGCCATGGTGCTTTCAGGCACCAAGTCTGCAGTCGCTGGTCGTACCGCTAGCGACTCTGTAGGTGAGCTAGATGGCCGCCCGCCACCCGCACTTCCGCGGGCTTCCATGAGTACGTTCCTGGCGGCTCGCCTCGATTTCACCCATGTCGTTTTCTCCATACTTGGACTTGCTTCTGAAACAAGTTTTCCACTTACCTGAGGTCTTTAAAAACTTACCGCTGGAAGAGCGATGCTCCTCCCAACCGGTCGCTGCGCCATGCAGCAGACGTAATGACGCACATGCGGACTGGCGGGGTTCTTCATGGAATCACTCATGTGACTCCAAAGTAAAATAGTCCATGTAGTCTTGGAAGACAGAACACCAGGAAAGTGGTGGAATTGTAGGAAAGAGCAGTAAAAGTAATTATTTATCCAAAAATCAAATTAAACCCTAAAGCAAATGGTAAATGCTTGAAATACCCAGCAGGACAGACCATACTGTATTGGTGGGAAGAGAAACAGAATCAAGGTGTCTGCACAAAAACCCATTGTCTGTCAGGTCCACTGAAACACTGGCTTTATGTCTCTTCCCACAGATGTCGCCTGATCTGCTGAATATTTCCAGCATTTGCTATTTTTGGTTCAATGCTTCATCTGCCCTGGTCAATATTAATCTTCCAACCAGCAGTCATCAAAGACATATTAACCTGCCTTCTATTTCATTTTTATTTGAAAAGTTTAGCTGAGTTCAAAATGTTGCCAATCTACAAAACCTGTGCTTCAAACATATCATGTTAGTTTTGATGTACTCTGAATTTCCTGAAGGCATGAAAGGAATTATAAAAAATCATTGATGAACATCAATGTTATATAGATAACTACAGCAGTGTTCACAGATTTCTCAACAACCTTATTTGTGACCAGGAAATCAAAAGGCAAATATGGACCATTATGACCAGAATTGCATGAATTATTTTGTATGTGAATGACCATGGTGATAATCCATCTTCTTGACTGTAGGTTTGGAAAAGGGTGAGGAGGATAATAATTGTTTTTCTATTAGTGGCTCTGCAATATTTGCATTTCATGACATGTCTTTTGCCCACACATCAAATTTTGGAATAGGCTAATCCAAAATTTCAAATTCTTTCCCCCCCCTATTTTCCTGTATCTTCTGTGAACTCGAATCTTGATATGCTCTGCACTTAATAGTGCAATGGACCCCACTTCTCCCGAGATGCTGCTGACCTGCTAAGTATTTATTTGTTTGTTATATACACACACTGAATTATTTTGTGGGAAAGCAAACCAATCTTTATGCAGAAATATACCATTGCACCATCTTAATGTTGAGATACTTAGATGTGAAAATGTACATATTACAGAAGGACAATAAGAGAAGAAATACTGCACTGGATAGAAAATATTTAGACAGATTTGTAACACTTGAGGCTGAAAAAGTTATTCCATGTAAAGGAGGAAAATGCAGAGTTGGGCTATGGTGTTATCTTAAGTCCACAAACACACGTGGAGGAATCCATCTGCAGAACCTTTAATGATGGATTATAATGCTAGATTTTCTATATGTGTGTGTATTTATATATGTGTGTGAATTGAGTGGAACAAATTGAATTGCTCTTTCAAAGGGCCAGCAGTAGCATAGTGGGTTAAATGGTCTCCTTTAGTTCAGTCAGACCCTTATGGGCCTAGCCCATTTGCTGATTTTTTAGGCAACTGCCAGCGACTGTCACAGTCATAGCAGGTCGCTGAAAAACTGGTGACAACCTACGTCAGGGGTCGGCAACCCACGGCCCCCAGGCTGAATCCAGTCCGTAACCCGAAATCATCTGGCCTGCAGGCTTTTTTATTCCCTCAATCATCTGGCCCGCAGACTATCATCATCTCCAGTACCTGGAATGTTTAAGAAAGAACTGCAGATGCTGGAAAAATAGAAGGTAGAAAAAAATGCTGGAGTGAGTTTACAGGAAGGTGATTTGGCTATACCGCATCTTGCGCAAGGCCGCCAGCACAGCCGCGCACCTTCTGAATCTGGGCTTCACTGTCAGGATCGTGGTTGTCAGTAGGCCAGGGACAAGTCAGTACAATATTTGAGCTCAGTGCTCCGGGTGGCGTCCTCGAAGGGGCGGGATCTATGTGAACACATGATATGATGCCTGCCATAGGGGCGGGATGGGGGCGGGATCCATGTGTACACATGATAGATGTGGCCCACCATCCACTCACAGATATATGTCCTGGTCCCTTGGCAGAAAATGTTGACGACCCCTGACCCATGTCATCCAGGCGACAACCTACAACAGCACCTATGTCAGGAGAAGTCAAGCTATGCTCATTGGCGTCAAACCCACTGTCACCTAAAAATTTTTAGCTCGTTGAAAATTTAGCGGCGATCAGTAAAACGCTACGACTTTTTGCGTGACTGAGCAGACTACTCCCAGCGACCACCAATGAACATGTGACAACAAACTAGTCGCCTGCAGTTGCCTAAAAAATCGCCTAAGTGGGACAGGCCCATAACTGTGTTCCTAATTGATCAATTTCTCATTTTTTCCGTGTCAGACGGGAATGCTGAGATTGCACAATATAACAGCCAGTTCAGTCTTGATTACGTGAGTGATGCTCCAACTCTCATTCTTGGCAGGGCCTGAAGGCAAGTAGCATCTACTGCAGAAAAAATATTAATCTTAGTTACATGGAAATGCAGATTCATTTTATATGCATACTTTATAAATTTGCTTTATTCATTTTTTTCATTTTAAGAAAGTGCATGTTGCTGCCAAGTTCAGCATTTATTACACTTTGTTAATTACTCTTGAGGTGATTATGCTGAGCCAACATCTGGAGCCACTATCATTCATTAGATCATAGGACTACAACAGGGCTATTGAGCAAGGAATAGCAAGATTTGGACGTGGCACTGATATTCTGTTGATCTACACAATTCCAATTTCCCTGCATTAGGGCTGTTGCCATTTATGCCTTACCTATATCAGTGTCCATCTAACTGCATCTTAAACATCGTAATTGTATTTGATTCCACCATCTGGGCGGCACGGTGGCAGTGCTGGAGACCCGGGTTCGATCCAGACCATGGTTGCCGTCTGTACGGAGGTTGTACGTTCTCCCCGTGACCTGCGTGGGTTTTCTCCAAGATCTTTAGTTTCCTCCCACACTCCAAAGATGTACAGGTATGTAGGTTAATTGGCCTGGAGTATGTGTATCATTGTCCCTAGTGTGTATAGGGTAGTGTTAATGTGCGGGAATCGCTGGTTGGTGCGGACTCGGTGGGCCGAAGAGCCTATTTCCGTGCTGTATCTCTAAAACTGTATCTCTCATCTGGTAATGTGTTACAGCTATCAGTCCCAGTCTAAAAATACTGTACATACCCTTTAGATCATCTTTAGAAGTCCTTCATCTCACGTTTAAGCACATGCCTTGTTTTTGATAGTCCAACCATGGGAAAACGATGATGACTTTCTTGCTCTCATTACCTTACATACTTCAGAACTACTTTATAACAGAAGCCTTAATGTATTAGAAATAAGTTATTTGCAATGATTATGAAGTTTCAAATTATGTTTTACTAGTATTTTTAGTCAGTATTATGCTAAGAATGTACTAGACATAGTGGGTACTGTTGGGCCCCATTGTCACATGGGAGGCCTGGTCCCCCAACACAATATTCCACCACTCGCCCATCGCCTCCAACTGCGCAGGCACAGCTGACAGGTTCCCGTGGTGATGCCCCTGTTAACAAAAACTCACAAAAAACCCCAAACAATTACAGTGCAATAATAATAATAATCTATTGCATTCAGAGTTTATGAGGTTGTAGTGTTTAACAGCCTGATGGCAGTAGGGAAGAAGCTGTTCCTGAACCTGGACGTTAAAGTTCTCGGGCTCCTGTATCTTCTTCCCGATGGCAATGGTGATGTGAGTGTGTGGCCAGGATGGTGTGGGTCTTTGATGATGTCGGCTGCCTTTTTGAGGCTGCGACTATGATAAATCCCTTCGATGGTGGGGAGGTCGGAGCCGTTGATGGCCTGGGAATTGTTTACAACTTTTTGCAATCTTTTCCGCTCCTGGATGTTCAAGTTGTCGAACCAGGCCAGATGCAACCAGTCAGTATGCTATCGAGTGTGCATCTGTAGAAGTTCAAGAGAATATTCTTTGACATACCGAATCTCCATAATCTTCTCAGGAAGTAGAGGTGCTGATGTGCAGGAAAGATTGCCGGAAATATGCATGCCCAGGAATTTGAAGTTTTTGCCTCTCTCCACCATTGTCCCATTGATGTAAACAGGATTATGGGTCCTCAAACTTCCTCTTCCAAAGTCCACAATCAGTTCTTTGGTTTTGCTGATATAGAGAGCCAGGTTGTTGTGCTGCAACCATATGGTCATTGTGACATAGAACACGCAGGTATTACTGCTCAGGTGCAGTTGACAGACACGCCAAGTGGAAAAGGGATTTACTAAAGCTTAAAATGTGAATAACTCTTAAAATACAACAACAATTAATTGTTAAAGATGAGATTTATTCAGTTCAGTTCTTTCTTGTTACGTCTCTTGTTGCGTTCTGCTGCTCACTGCGTCTTGATGTTTCTTTGCTGTTGATGGAAAAAAGACACACAATTTTAATACAGATATATTAATGAATAGTCAAACTTTAACGAAAAAAATCTGAGAATTTATCTCAGAATTCATCGTTCAACCAAGCACGAGTTTAATGACAACTTTCTTGGTTAATGTTCCATCCTTCAGGAAAACATTAGTGACTTAGTACAGGAGACAAGTGTACTGATTGTGTGAGCAGACACTTTGGTAGTGATTGCCCATGGGGTTCACTGTCGAGGACTTCATGATGCAGAGAGCATTATAAACAGTGGAGCGATTAACCCTGAAAAGGGAGGAGACTTCTCTCTGAGTTGGACCCAGGAAACTGAAGCAGGGATTTTCTTGAGGTTATTAATGAGAGCTATATTGATGGGAAGGGTTTAGAGGGCTCTGGGCCACATGCAGGCAAATAGGACTACCCCAAGACGCCAACTTTGACGGCACGGCCAAGCTGGGCCGAAGGACCTGTTTCCGTGTTGTACAGCCCATTACTAAGGCCTATCCAAAGTGTCTGCCCACACAGTCACCTCTCCTACACATGTCTCCCGCACTAAGATCATCCTGCAGAGAATGATCCCAGCCTAACCCAAGAGCCTTGTCACCCCAGACAGATTAATGACGCCCGCGCACCACCCCCCCCTCCCCAACCTCCCTCCACCTCAACCAAAGGGGTGGGGGCGGGGGGGGGGTTCGACCTGCAGCCAGGGAACGAGGGCGAGCATCTTGCAACTGGGGGAGGGGGATGGTAGTAGATGGGGTGGGCGGGGGGGGCGCGGTGAACATCCTCCAGGTCGGGGAGATAGACAGCTTCAGGCAGGTTTGACGGAGGGAGCGTCTTGCAGCTGGAGTAGGGGGACGGCTTCAGGTGCGGTTAGGTTGGGGGGATCATGCTGCAGCCACGAGAGGGGGAGGGCTTCAGTCAGGGGCCAGAGTGGGAGGCTTTGCCGAAGGCTAGTACAGGTATTTTGAGCTGAAGGGACTGGTTTCCGGAGGGCTATTTTTGGAGGGCTGGTGGGAGGAGGGAGAGGGGGCAGCGGATGGCCTCGGCTGGTGGGGGGAGGCAGGGGGGAGCGCTGCCATGGCCTGTCACTGCCACAGCCTGCTGCTGCCATGGGGGTGTGTGCAATGTGAGAGTGGCGTGCCCCACCAGTACCTGGCCCAGCCTCACAGTCGGCCCGGCTCTGGGCCGCTCCGTACTCTGGGCTGCTCCACACCCCGGGGCTCCCTGACTCAGTGCCGCCTCTGGGCTTCCAGTCTCAGCATGGCTTCAGGGCTCCCTGACTTGGGGTGGCTTCGCGGCTCACCAAATGGGGATGGTTTAGGGACTCACTGACATGGGGTGGCTTCGGGACTCACCAAATTGGGGCAGCTTCAGGGCTGACCGACTCGGGGCAGCTTCAGGGCTGACCGGCTCGGGGCAGCTTCAGGGCTGACTGGCTCGGGGCAGCTTCAGGGCTGACCGGCTCGGGGCGGCTTCAGGGCTGACCGGCTCGGGGCGGCTTCAGGGCTGACCGGCTCGGGGCGGCTTCAGGGCTGACCGACTCCGGGCGGCTTCAGGGCTGACCGGCTCGGGGCGGCTTCAGGGCTGACCGACTCGGGCGGCTTCGTGGCTCACGGGCTTCAGGACGGGTTCGGGACAGCTTCGGGACGGCTTCTGGATGACTTCTGCACGGCTTCTGGGCTCATGGACTCAGCCCGTCCTCCGGGGTTTTACTCTCCTTGCCCCAGTGATTGAGGGCAAGGAGGGTGCCGGAAGGAACGAGGCCATCCCCGCGACTGACAGGAGGGAAGACCAATCCACCTGCTGGCTTCTAGACTCTGGGCAGCTTCGGAACTCTCCGTCTCGGGGAGGCTTCATGGCTCATTGACTCGGGGCAGCTTCAGGATTCACAGACTCATGGTGGCTATGGGGCTCACTGACTCAGCGCGGCTTCGGGGCTCACAGACTCATGGTGGCTATGGGGCTCACAGACTCATGGTGGCTATGGGGCTCACTGATTCAGGGTGGCTATGGGGCTCACTGACTCAGGGTGGCTATGGGGCTCACTGATTCAGCGCGGCTTCGGGGCTCACCAACTCGGGGCGGTTTTGGGGCTCATTGGCTTCGGGAAAGCTTCGGGACAGCTTCTGGATGGGTTCTGGGCTCACGGACTCAGCCCAGCCTCCGGGAATTTCTATTCTCCTCGCCCCGGCGATTGAAAAGGGTGTCCCGGTGACAGACAGGAGAAAAGACCAACCTCCTCTTACAATTTTTAAACATTCATAACTTTTGTAATATTCCATCAATCGGAACAAAACTTGGTTGACATGTAGCACAGAATGACGAGTAAGGTTGTGAAAAAATTTAAAAACAACGCAAACCAGAAAAGGACAAGATGAGCGTTTTAGTTAATTATAGATAGACATGGATGGATGGATGCATGGATGCATGGATGCATAGTTGCATAGTTGCATAGTTGCATAGTTGCATAGTTGCATAGTTAGGATGAATGTAAGACCCAAGTAAACTAGCTATTGATCATAGGTTGGTTTCTAATGTTTACTCAAGGTGTGACACCCACTTCAGTAATTTGACAGATAATAGATATTCCACTGTATTTGATCTTGACGTGAAATCTTTGAACTTATGACTGTTTACACAGTAAATAATTACTTTCACTATTCTTGAGGGGAAAAATATGCTTGAAAGCAATTTAATATTTCTACTTGGAATAATTCAACAAATAAAGAAACACTCTTGCCTTTATTTACTTCTGTTTTCAAGATCTGTCCTTAGATTGCTATTGTGTGCAAATGTAGAGCAGTTGCGATTTAGCCTTAGCAAATAATATAGTCAGATTATAACATTCCACCATGAAGATATATTTGCAATACAATGAGATCTGTCCTCACTCTAACCTACTGCATTCTGCGTTTATTATTTTTCCAGGCATTACCAAATCATTTATTTGGAATGAAAAACAAACAGCAAATAGTGGGATACTGATATAAAACAGAAAATGTTGGAAATACTCAAGGTCAGGCAATATCTGAAGTGAGAGATTAACAAAATTAATAATTTTGTGTCGATAACTTTGTCAGTTTAGTTGTACATTCAGATTCCAGCTTAACCCTTCTCACTTACCTCTTATTATGGATACAAATATAACTGTACAACTGTACAAATATACTGAGTATGGTTTGTTTCTTCAGTCCTTGACCTGTTTTTCCAGTTGGTGGAAAATGTCTGATCTAAAGCTGTACCAAAATTAGAATAATATTCTGGACTCAATCAGTAAGTTGTCAAATGGATCTCCTCAGCAACTTTATTTTGGTGTGGTTTATGCTCATTAAGTGTTATTGAAGATCACTGGGATTCTTCTTCAATGACAGCATCAAATACTCTCAGTCAGTTGAAGTGTGACAAAAAAAAAGCAATAGACAATAGATGCAGGAGTAGGCCATTTGGCCCTTCGAGTCAGCACCGCCATTCAATGTGATCATGGCTGATCATCCATAATCAGTAACCCGTTCCTTCCTTCTCCCCATGTCCCCGACTCCGCTATTTTTAAGAACCCAATCTAGTTCTCTCTTGAAAGCATCCAGAGAACCCGCCGTCACCACCCTCTGAGGCAGATAATTCCACATACTCACCACTCTCTGTGAGAAAAAGTATTTCCTTGTCTTTGTTCTAAATGGCTTACTCCTTATTCTTAAACTGTGGCTCCTGGTTCTGGACTCCCCCAACATCTGGAACATGTTTCCTGCCTCTAGCTTATCCAAACCCTTAACAATCTTATATCTTTCAATGAGAATCCTCTCATCCTTCTAAACTCCAGAGTGTACAAGCCCAGCTGCTCCATTCTCTCAGTCCTCTTGTATTATGTCCATTTTCTGGAAGGAAATCTAACATGTTATTCAGAATGGTGTGACCCTTTGTTAACCTATATACAACACTGGTAATCTAACATGTTACCTTGCTAACCATCATATTTGGGCCCTCCCGCAGATAATAATGTCTTTAATTTATGTGGCAACTTTGATGGAAATAAACCCCAGCAAAGATAAGTACCAATCCATCCATATTAGGCTGTGTAAACAATGCTTGATTGGAGGGGTTGGCTTTGTTTATTGAAACAAATGTTTACTGCTTGAAAATGGATCTGCTGAACACAGTGACAAAGAGCAGCTTGTGAGCTCAGCATTACAACTGGTAAGAGCCTTGACAGAACTGCTAACAATGGTCCCTTCAGTGGTGTATGAATGTTTGATATGTGCGAACCACCCTAGATAGATAAGGAAGCCTGTTTTTGAGTAATGTGTTGTGTGTGAAAGTTCTTAGTTCAATGTCCAGTGTCCTTTATTTGTTAGTTATGTTCAGTTTTTAGTTGTAATTCCATAGTTTTATTGTTTTGTTAGTTTTGATATGTTCAGTTTTTAGTTAAGGTCTGCAGATATTTTAATGCTTTGCTCTGATGCCATATATCCCTTGTGCCTAAATCAAAAATGTTAAACACTACTACTGGACTCAGAAAATATTCAGTGATCATCCATTGATCAAGGCTTTAATGGAGGAAAGATAGGTAGCGAGACAGAGAGATTTGGAGAAAACATAAGGTTGTTAGAAGAGCTCTGCCACTGCCGAGGTTCTGGGCGGTCTCCTCAGGAAACGCCGCTCCAGGCCCGCTGGTAGGCCACGAGGACGGGTCGAAGTTGCAGCCCGGAGAAAAGCTGCCTCTCCGACCAGGTAGGGACCAAGAAAAGTAGTTTCCCCCTCCCCCTCCCCCCCCCCCCCCATAAAAAAAATAGAACTCCAAAGAACAAAACACTTTAACTCACCAAAAATAAAAAAAAGAGTGAAAAACTTACAGCTGCAGGCTGGGCAGCCCTACCATACAGGATGGCATCCCCTATCGAAAATAAGAACAATGAAGAGCTGTCAGTGGGCTGTAAATAGCAACTGTAGCTATAGTATAAGGATTTGTGAATATTCTAGCGAAATTACCTCGATGTTGTAAAACTTCCCCGTCATACTTGTTATGGCATGCAAACACCTCTATTGCATTTACTCTGATCCAAGGGTAAGTTTAATTAAAACCAACCACTTTCAATTACACACCAATCTTTTTTGAATGATTCACTCGAATAAATCTAATTATGAATGGAAAAAGAGAGGAAAAATAGAGATGAAAGCGTGGGATAAGTTCCTCCAAGGAGTTTACTTTGATATAAAAGAAATGAATAACTTATAAAATGATTAGCTGAACTGTAAACACTGTTAATTTAAAAATATGGTGATATGCATAAGCATGACTGCTCAGCAAAATGGGGACATCGTACTGATCTTTTATTGTTTCATCCAAGTTATTCCAGCAGTGACGCAGATTCTTTAAAAGGGAAATGCATGATATTTCTTTTCAATAATGTAATAATATATCATATCCATCAAATAGCATATTGTTGAGACCAAGATAAAATCAGACACAATCTTAGTGAATAGTGAAGCAGGTTCCAAGGACCCATTGGCCTGCTACTTCTCCTGTTGTTAGTGTCTTATGTATGGCTAACAGAGAACCTGTAAGGTTGTATGTATTTCCTATGATAATTTATGGATTAGACAACAATAATTATTTGTGGGTTAGACAACAATAATAAATTGTGCAAGATAACAAGGCAATGACCATTCTCACCTTACATGGTAATTTGATTGAAAGATTCATAGTGTACACAATTGCTTAATCATCATGGTGCTGGTTTGTGGATGGCTCGGATCATTAGTTTGTTATAGATAGTTGTCCAGGGAATTAAAGGTGATAAGTTCATAAAATCATAAGTTACAGGAACAGAATTAGGCCATTTGATCCAACAGGTCTTCTCCCCATTCAATCATGGCTGATCTATCTTTCCCTCTCTACCACACTATCCTGCCTTCTCCCCATAATCCCTGACACCTGTACTAATCAAGAATTTGTTAATCTCCACCTGAAAAAATATCAATTAACTTGGGCTTCACAGGTGCAATGAATTCCACAGATTCATCACCTTCTAACTTCCAAAAAAATGTGCTGCAACCATTTTAGAGCATATCTCGATAAACAAAATTGGTCAGTAGAGATATGCTCTAAAATGTTTGCAGTGTCAGTTATTAATGCCTGACATGGACAATGTATACATAGGAACAAGTATTTAGGAGACCACAAGATGGACGAGAGAAGATTTGCCAGCTGTTGGGAGTCTCTAGGCACTCCCTGCTGGCTGGAAACAAGGCATTTTGATGTACCTTCTGTCCCCACATCCCCCCCCATGTCATAACACGCAGGAGATGCGTTGAGCTGGTAGTGCCGAGCAGACCCACTCGCTCACTCACTGAGTCAATGAGGTCGACTAGCCAGAGAGCTGTTCTTCCTGCTTCTGCTCATTCTCCTCTCACAGCTGTTTCTGTGATCCTCTCCTGCAGTGGTTTTCTTCATTGTTAACTCACTAACCATTCGGGTTACGAGCAGGTTCTCAGGATTGGAACCCTGTCATAACCTGGTCACTGCCTGGATTGTTACTTTCTTCTCTTCTCTTCATCTATTCAGCAATAGAAAAAATGGTTTGCATCTGGCTCACATAGTGCTCTTTTATGGACTCAGTTTGTCACATTGAAGCCTTACACCCCAAGCTTAATTTACATTAACTGGGGCCTAATTCCCATCCTCCTTTAAAACTCAGACTATAGAAACAAAAAACTGCAGATGTTGGATTATACACAAAAGGACACCAAGTGCTGGAGCAACCAGCCCGTCAGGCAGCATCTCTGGGGAACATATAGGTGACATTTCTGGTCTTGATTTTTCTTCTGACTCTGAAGAAAGGTTCCTACTCGAAATGTCACCTCTCCAAAGATGCTGCCTGACCTGCTGAGCTACTCCAGCACTTTGTGTCCTTTTGTTTCCTGTAAAACGCATCTGTTCCTCTTTCCCATGTTCCTTTGAATCTTACAGAGCTTTGAACTTGGGGTCCAGCTAAACTTACTGGGTTCACTGGAAATGTTATTATTCTACTGCGTAACATCAAAAGAAAATGTGCTGTAAATGTGTCAGTAGAAATAACATCCATAGTCTGCGAAATCTGCTAGTCTGGTGTCACCAATAAGCCAAACCTGCCAGACTAATAGAGATTTTTGGAATAAAATTGATTTCCCTAGATACCAAATCTTGCCAATGCTTGGTATTTATATTGAGGAATTGAAACAGAATGGTTTACAGATTTGTTGTATCGAAAAACTGGAAATGATCTTCTCTGTAATCATGCAACCAAAATATAGAAGCAAGTTTCATGAACAGCAAGATCCAATATATAACAATTACATAGATAAAACGCTGATCCAGTTTATTGGTGAAGTTCAGTTCGGGAACAAGAGTAGTTAGGAAACAAGAGTAATTACTTCCATTTATTTAATGTTTTTAAAATAATAAAACATCCAAATAGCTTCACAGATAGATTTCTTGATAGAATTGGATGCCAAGTCACAGAATGGAGTATTACAGCACATGACCAAAACATTGGTCAAAGAGCTCGGTTTAAAAGGGGCAAAGGAAAAGGAAAGATAGAAAGACACTTATGCAAAAAATGAAACAAACTAAATCGGTTATACACTAGAACCAATAACAGGGAAAATACAGAGTGTTTGATGTTTTAATAGGTGCAAACAATGATGAGAATTTTAAATTTGAGATGTTGGTGAAACAAGAAGTCACCATAGGTCATGGGGCTACCATACAGGTCTCGAGCAGAGTTCAAACTGGTCTCGTCCAACACAAAATAATTGATGTTGCAGTTTGCTCCTTAATATCTCCTGAGATAATAAGGTGTAAAGCTTGACTAAGAGTCACCATCCTGATCATTTTCCAAAAGGCAACGGGCCCCTGTGGAAGTATCCAGTAGCACAGAATCAATGGATTCAGAGAAGGAAAAGGAACAGAATAAATCTTCAGAAAGCCAGAAGAGTTGATCGTTTAAAAACAAACAACTGCTTTCTCTTGAAATCAATACCCCAACTAATTGGTACAATGTTGAAAACATGCTGAAGGCAGAGTTTAAAATAAACTGTAGTGGCTGACAGTGCAATGGCTTGAAACAGAGCAACTGAGCCCCACCTTCAATCTCCAATTTACTCCTTATTAAGAATTAGACAGACTGTATAAGGATACAATAGTTCAAAAGAAGAAACAAGATGACATTGAAGAGCGAAATATGGTTTAATATGCAGACTACTTCAGGGAAAGAAAAGATTGAAAAGAACAACTGGACACAGTGATGCTTAAACCTCAGGTATGAGACTCCAATTAAACAACAGAATAAGCTGTCCACTCTTTTTCAGCTGTAAAGAGATCAACATCGATACTGCCTGTAGATGTTTTATATTTACTTACGGATTTCTGATACTAAAAAATCCCATGATATTGTTTCAAAGCAGAATAGGAGAGTTCCTCCCAAGGTGCTGGCCAATATTTATATTTCATATGTATTAACGAGCAAAAGGATTATGAGGTCATTTGTATACTGCTGTTTCTTCGACAAAAATCACTTTAATAAATTATCTGCTGCATTTTCTCTATTATAATTGCACCCACAGTTCAGAAATTAGTTTTGGAAATCCATTAAATTTTAAAGAGTGGAGTTTTTAACATCTTTCTTTCTGTAGAGGGCGAATCAATTTCAAAATGTAAAATGAAAAGCAATGAACAGGTCCTCTGCATTATCAAACCACTACAGTAAATCTACACTTTATAAAACAATCTTGACAAAATATATGGACAAAAATCACAGCCTGTCCAAATTTCAAGATAGGATAAATAATGATTCTGCATTAAACCACAAAAAGAATATCTGCCCCCCACTGACTGGGAAGTGAAGGAGCCTATTACAATGACAGCTTCAAGTCAAGTCAAGTTAAGTTTATTCGTCACATACACATACTGGATGTGCAGTGAAATGAAAAGTGGCAATGCTCGTGGACTTTGTGCAAAAAACAAACAAACTACAAACAGAATCACGTGTTATTTTTCATAGTAAATATTAAAGCTTCTGAATTACTCTCTGCACAGGTCTGCAGGGATACAGTGATCAATGATGTAAAACATACATTGCATTCGAAATCGACCAACTTCCCATTATAGAAAGCAAAGTTGTAACATAAAGGATTGTAAATATGTAAATATTGATGTTGTAATAATTTCCATATAAATGGCGATCAAAGATCATACCAGTTGCAAGGGAGTGGAAGAAAGTTTTCTGGTCTTCCCAAGGTGTCTGAATGTCATGTGAAGAAACAGATGATTGTCCACAATTTTGTACCAAACCATTTGCAGCAGCATTCACATGCAGTATGCTACTTCAGTTAAGACATACAGAAAGTGCACTTCAACAGTGTAGTCACCTGATGCAAATGAAAAGGATTCAATATATAGGATCTACAATAATTATTTAACTGTTGGATAATATATTTTAATCCTGCATGTTAGACCATTGCCATGATGTATGCAGACGGAGACAATTTTCACAGAATTCTCTCAGATTTTATGGGAAAGGATCGATACTATTAACAATTCAAAATTGACTATGGTAGAGGATCAATCTAATAGTTAAGCAACAAAATCATAATCTAATAAATCTCTTGTTATTTGTTAAATTACAATAATTGGATAGCATTAATAATAAGTTAACTATCTGTGCTAAATCTAATATTTATTAACAGTGCATCAATACTTTGATGCAGTAATGGGCCTGTCCCACTTAGGCAATTTTTCTCGTGACTGCCAGTGATTGTCAAGTTGCCGGCAGTCGCCTGAAAAACCGGCAACTGGAACAGCGATTGGAACACACAAACGCATCGCTTCCTTCACTAGCCCATTATGCAGGCAGAGGACAGGGCAAGTGGTGGCAGCGCTGTCTGAGTGAAATTCACACGGTGCAAAGCCAATGTAATACAGACCCACACAGCGATGACCAGGAAGGTTGGCGCTGTAACTAAGAAGCTAAAATGCACAGTGTACGGTAAGTTCCTTAAGAGAGGGAAGAGAATCGGGAGGGATGGGGAAGAAGAGGGGAGAAGGAGTGGATACAACTTTTAAGAAGCTAGAGATACACGGCTGTGAAGCTCGGCAGACAGTAACATTACCAGTCGGTTATCCTTGGTTCTGAAAACTACTGTTTACGTTTTTATTTCCCATTGAGCCAATGAAATTCAGCGGTCAGCCCCGGCTACAACCTACGAGAAACCAAGAGAACCTTCAACCTCGTGGCAACCCACTAGGACCTTCTGGCAACCCACTAGGACCTCCTGGCGACCCACCTAAGGCACAAGAATTCTCCATGGCGAATTGAGATTACAGTAATCCTGTTTAAGATTTGTTTGTTTTACAAAGTGTAGATTTATTGGTTTGATAATGTAGAGGACCTATTCATTGCTTTTGCTTCTACATTTTGCTTTTACAAACTATGACTGAAAATGAAAATTCAAAGAAATCATGTTTTTTTTAAATCCACTTCACAATTCATGGCACTCCAGAGCTAATCGTACAATTGGAGGTGCAATTTATAATGGAAATAATGCAGCAGACAATTCCTGAAAATAATTTAGTGTATGTCCCAGAAACAGCAATATGAAAACTACCTCCTATGCCAACCAGTTACCTAAAGCAGAGTTTTAAAATAGTCCAAGTTACCTAATGTAATGATGTAATGTTTTGACTCTATACGGTGCTGGTCAGGTCACATTTGGAATATTGTGAGCACTTTTGGGCACCATATCTGAGGATGGACGTGCTGGCTCTGAAGAGTCTAGGCAGCTCACTCTGCGAAACTTGAGGGTAAGGCGTTCGAAGGCAGCAAACATCTCCCTGGCCATATTCTCGATCGCCTCAGGCTCGAATCCACAAATGCTCGAAGAAACTGTCCAAGCCCGAGCAGGCTTGGGAGAAGCGGCAGCTGAGTTCGGAGTGTTAGCTCCACAATCCGCCTTCACCACCCTGCCACTTGAGCGGCTCCTAGGGGCGACCTGCTGCTGCTTCACAGGTGCTGCTGGTGTGGTTGTGCACCCTGGGTTGCTCCTAGCATTGGTGACTGGGGGGTGGTGGTAAAGGGGCGGAGAGGAGGGGGGGAAGAGAGGAGAGAGGCCAGGGGTGAGGAGAGGAGGTGTGAGGAATGGGGGGCAATGAGGGGTGGGGGGGAGGGGAGAGAAAGGGGGGAAGAGGATGGGGGAGAGAAGAGAGGGCAGCGGAAGGGGAGAGTATGAGGAGGGGGGAGCAGAGGGCAGCACTCGAGAAATAAAGCATTACATTTTCAGATAAGGTGATTTAGGACTCCAAGGGAAATATCTCGACCGGAATATGTAAAAATGTTACCGTTAGCACGTCGTTTTTTCAAGAATATGTGATTTTACACAAACAAACACACGCACATGAATAAATACACATCTTAGATCAGACTTTGAATAATTACTAGACCAAGTGGGACCCGTTGGGTCTCGTCCCCTCAACACGTGCGCCACCCCCCGCATGCACACACACTAATCACCACCCTTGATATTATATTAGTATTATCCATAATAATATTATTAGATATTCTGGTGTTCACTCTACCGGAATATGTAAAAGTTTTACCATTATAGTGTCGGTTTTTCGCAAAGATGTGACAACACACAAACAAACACACACACACACACACACACACACACACACACACACACACACACACACACACACACACACACACACACACACAAAAACAGAGTTTCATAAGTATAGAGATATGATTGAATCAAAATCAAGAATTATAAATTCACATTTCAGAAATGGTTTCAGAATTCAGTAGTATTGATTTTCAGTATTCCATACTGATATTTGGGAATAAATGAAGTTGCATGCAAAATACTGGTTTTCAAAAATCCAGTTTCTGTGTAGTACGTTCTATTGCATTTATGTGAGAAATACTGATTTCCCCAACAAAATACTGATTTTCAGGCATCAAAGTACAGAAATGCTCGGTGAAACTTGGCAGCTCTGCAATTATTCACAATCACATTGTGTTTGAGAATTCAAAATGTGATTTGTGATCTTGTTTATGTCATCATGGAACTAGAATTGTTTATAATAATATGATGGTAAAATAGGTTTGTTTGAACACAATAGTAAAGGAAATGCACCATTTAGTTTGACTTCAATTTTCATGATGGAAGTTCACATCACTATTCCATGTTGAAATTGATGTGATGTGAAGTTGTTAGGTCAGGAGGACCATTAAAGGTGCACTGTGCACACTAACACAGTCTGACATGAAACAGTCCACATTAAACTGCATCTGCCATGCATCTGCCCACTCACCCAACATGTCCAAATCACCCTGCATACTCGCAGCATCCCCCTCACAGTGCCACCCTGCTTTGTCATCAGCAAATTTGCTAATGTTAAGTGGCTGTCCCACTGCGACAACCTAATTGCTGAGTTTAGAAAAGTTTAGGAGAGTTTGAAAAAGTGTAATGTAGAAGACCTCCTTCGACGATCTAGAAGACCTCCTTCGACTATGTTGAAGACGAGCTTCGGGAAAATTGGACACCGAATAGTGGAGAGTGAAGACGACCTCCTTTGATTTCCTTCGACCTCCCTTCAACTATGTTGAAGACTCTCTATGACTACCTTTGATTATCTTTAACTAACCTCGATTACCTACGAATAACATGCTGATCTACTACGACCTACTTCGACGAAACCTACGAGTAAAAGAAATATCGATTCTTTTCCATGGCAACCTTTTTTCACTCATGGCAAATAATATTGGGTAGGCTAATGGGACAGAATGATGATAAATCCCCAGGGTCTGATGGACTGCATCCCAGGGTCCTCGGGGAGGTGGCTCTAGAAATAGTGGACGCATAGGTGATTATATTCCAATGCTCAATAGATTCAGGATCAGTTCCTGTGGATTGGAAGATAGCTAATGTTATCCCACTTTTCAAGCAAGGACCAAGAGAGAAAACGGGGAATTACAGACCAGTTAGCCTGAATTCAGTGGTGGGAAAGATGCTGGAGTCAATTATTAAGAAGGTAATAATGGGGTATTTGGATAGCAGTAAAAGGATTAGTCCAAGTCAGCATGGATTTATGAAAGGAAAATCATGCTTGACTAATCTTCTGGAATTTTTTGAGCATGTGACACGTAAAATGGATGAAGAGGAGGCAGTGGATGTAGTGTATCTAGACTTTCAGAAAGCCTTTGATAAGGTCCCTCACGGGAGACTGGTGACTAAAATTAGAGCGCATGGTATTGGGTGTAGGGTGTTGACGTGGATAGAAAATTGGTTGGCAGACAGGAAGCAAAGAGTAGGAGTGAACAGTTCCTTTTCAGAATGGCGGCAGTGGAGATTGGATTGCTGCAAAGCTCAGTGTTGGGGCCGCAACTGTTTACCATATATATTAATGATTTGGAAGAGGGAATTAGGAGCAACACTAGCAAGTTTGCAGATGACACAAAGCTTGGTGGCAGTCTGAACTGTGAAGAGGATGTTAGGAGGTTGCAGGGTGACCTGGACAGGTTGAGTGAGTAGGCAGTTGCATGGCAGATGCAGTATAATATAGATAAATGTGAGGTTATCCACTTTGGTGGCAAAAACAAGGTGGCAGATTATTATCTCAATGTGGTTAGGTTAGGTAAGGGGGAGGTACAGCAAGACTTGCATGTCCTTGTACACCGGTCACTGAAAGTTTGCGTGCAGGTACAGCAGGCAGTGAAGAAAGCTAATGGAATGCTGGCTTTCATTACAAGAGGATTTCAGTATAGGAGTAGAGAGGTTCTTCTGCAGTTGTATAGGGCTCTGGTAAGACCACATCTGGAGCATTGCATACAGTTTTGGTCTCCTAATTTGAGGAAGGACATCCTTGTTATTGAGGCAGTGCAGCGTACGTTCACGAGATTGATCCCTGGGATGGCGGGATTGTCATATGAGGAAAGATTGAAAAGACTAGGCTTGTATTCACTGGAGGATGAGGGAGGATCTTATAGAAACATATAAAATTTGAAAAGGACTGGACAAGCTCGATGCAGGAAACATGTTCCCAATGCTGGGCGAGTCTAGAACCAGGGGCCACAGTCTTAGAATAAAGGGGAGGCCATTTAAGACTGAGGTGAGAAAAAATGTTTTCACCCAGAGAGTTGTGATATTTTGAAATTCCCTACCGCAGAGGGCAGTGGAGGCCAAATTACTGGATGGATTTAAGAGAGTTAGATAGAGCTCTAGGGGCTAGTGTAGTCAAGGGATATGGGGAGAAGGCAGGCACTGGTTATTGATTGGGGATGATCAGCCATGATCGCAATGAATGGCGGTGCTGGCTCAAAGGACCGAATGGCCGCCTCCTGCACCTATTTTCTATGGTCTATGTTTAACTAGTGTGAAGAGTGATCGATGGTCCGCGATGGGCAGAAGAGCCTGTTTCCATGCTATAACTATCTAATCTCCAAATAGGTCCTGATTGAAGACATCCCTCCACAGATGTTGCCTGACCCACTGATTTCCTCTTGCACTTTAGGATATAGAGGGCTGGAGTAACTTAACAAATCAGTCAGCATCTCTGGAGAACATGGATAGGTGACACTTAGGGTTGAGACACTTCTTCAGCATTTTTATTCTCTCCTTTTCAGTCTCTTCTCCTTATCTCCGTAGCACAACTCTCTCCCCCTCTCCCCCTCTCCCCCTCTCCCCCTCTCCCCCTCTCCCCCTCTCCCCCTCTCCCCCTCTCCCCCTCTCCCCCTCTCCCCCTCTCCCCCTCTCCCCCTCTCCCCCTCTCCCCCTCTCCCCCTCATCTCCACCACAGTGTGACACCATTGATGACTGATTTCCTTGTTTGATGTATTCATCCTGCCGGTATCCATTTGAAAGTTGCTGAAAGTCACAGAAATGTCTCCGCTCATAAGAATTCATTGCGAAATGTTCACTGGACAAAGCAGATGCAGGTGTTGTGGCTTTATTGATGTTGGACAACCTGGATTTACCACTGTGCCATGGAGTGCCTCACATTCTCACCTTCTTTTCACTGGCAAGATACCAGAGCCCTGAGAATCCCATGCTGGAGGTGTAAAATTTGAATGTCAGTTTAAATCAATTCAAAATCACCTCATTACACATGCTAATGATGTAAATAGCTGTACTAATTACCAGGATCCCCAGCGATCCCACAGAGTAGTTGCCGTTTCTTCACACAGCCAGAATAATTTCCGATAACATCTAAAAAATGAAGGCAATTTGCAAAAATGCTTTTTTTTAACAATTTGTGCTTTGCAACTGATCCCAGTTAGAAAAGAATATAAGACTTTAGAGCAGAAGTAGACCATTCAGCCCATTGAGTCTGCTCCACCATTTGGTCATTCTTTAGCCAGAGGGTGGTGAATCTGCAGAATTTATTGCCGCAGATGGCTGTGGAAGCCTTCTTTGTGTATTTTTAAACCACAGATTGACAGGTTCTTGATTAGTAAGGGTGTCAATTTACAGGGGGAAGCTAGGAGAATGGGGTTGAGGGAACGATAGAACAGCCGTGATTGAATGATGCAGACGAAGAGCTGAATGACCTAATTCTACTCTGGTGACAACACGGCTGATCTATTTTACCTCCTTAACCCTATTTTACCCGCTTTCTTGCCATAACCTTTGATGCTCCTACTAATTAATAACATGTCAATCTCCACTTCCATGGACCACTTCCTTGAACACTCTTGGAGATGAATTATTGGGCTTTAGGGTAAGGACAAAGAACTGCACATGTGGGTTAATTCACACAAGGACACAACGTGCTGGAGTAACTTAGCAGGTCTCAGTTATTGGCACCGAATATTGGAGTACCTCAGCTGGTCAGGCAGCATCTCTAGAGAGTATGGATTGGTGATGTTTCGGGTCAAGACCCTTCTTCAGAGTCTGAAGAATGCTCTTGACGAAGTATAAGGAATAAAGTGGACGAGCTTGAGGAATTACTGAGACATGGCTGCAAGAGGGCCAGGGTTGGGAACTGAATATTCAAGGGTATACCTCCTATCGCAAAAGACAGACAGGTGGGCAGATGGGGTGGGGTTGCCCTGTTGGTGAGGAATGAAATTCAGTCCCTTGCAAGGGGTGACATTGAAACAGGAGATGTGGAGTCAGTATGGACAGAACTAAGGAATTGTAAGGGTAAAAAAACCCTAATGGGACTAATCTACAGGCCCCCAAACAGTAGCCTGGACATAGGGCGCAAGTTGAATCACGAGATAAAATTGGCATGTAGTAAAAGTAATGCTTTGGTTGTTATGGGAGATTTCAACATGCAGGTAGGCTGAGAAAATCAGGTTGATACTGGACTCCAAGAAAGGGACTTTGTAGAGTGCCTTCGTAATAGATTCTTCGAAAAACTTATATTGGGAAGGCAATTCTGGATTTAATGTTATGTAATGAACCGGATTTGACAAAAGGCCTTGAGGTTAATGAGCCATTAGGAGGCAGTGACCATAACATGGTCAGGTTTAATCTACAATTGGAGAGGGAGAAAAGTAGATTGGAGGTGTCAGTGTTACAGTTGAATAAAGGGGACTATGGGGCCATGAGGGAGGAGCTGGCCAATGTTGACTGGAAATGTACTCTAGCAGGGATGACAGTTGAACAAAAATGGCAGGTGTTTCTAGGAATAATATAAAATGTGCAAGATCAGTGCATTCCTAGGAGGAAGAAAGATTCCAAGGGGAGAAAGGGACGACCATGGCTGACAAGGGACGTCAAGGGCAGTATAAAAATTAAAGCAAAGTACAACGTAGCAAAGATGAGCGGGAAGCAAGAGGATTGGGTAATGTTTAAAGAACAACAGAGCCCTATCAACCCAAAAGACAATACAGGAAGAAAAGATGAGGTACGAAGGTAAGCTAGCCAAGAATATAAAACATGATAGTAAAAGCTTCTTTAGGTATGTGAAGAGGAAAAAATTAGTTAAGACCAAAGTTGGACCCTTGAAGACTGAAAAAGGTGAATTTGTTATGGGGAACAAGGAAATGGCAGATGAGTTGAACAGGTACTTTGGATCTGTCTTCACTAAGGAGGACACAAACAGTCTTCCAGACATTGTAGTGGCCAGAGGTGACAGAGGAACTGAAGGAAATCCACATTAGGAAATAGTGTTGGATAGACTGATGGGACTGAAGGCTGATAAATCCATAGGGCCTGATTGTCTGCATCCCAGGGTACTTAAGGAAGTGGCTCTAGAAACGTGGATGCATTGGTGATAATTTTCCAATGTTCTATAGACTCAGGATCAGTTCCTGTGGATTGGAGGGTAGCCAATGTTATTCCCACTTTTTAAGAAAGGCGGGAGAGAGAAAACAGGGAATTATAGATCAGTTAGCCTGACATCAGTGGTGGGGAAGATGCTGGAGTCAATTATAAAAGATGAAATGGCCAAATATTTGGATAACAGTAACAGGATAGGTCCGTGTCAGCATGGATTTACGATGAGGAAATCATGCTTGACTAATCTCCTGGAATTTTTTGAAGATGTAACTAGGAAAATGGACAAGGGAGAGCCAGTGGATGTAGTGTACCTGGACTTTCAGAAAGCATTTGATAAGGTCCCACATAGGAGATTAGTGGGCAAAATTAGGGCACATGGTATTGGGGTAGAGTGCTGACATGGATAGAGAAGTGGTTGGCAGACAGGAAACATAGAGTAGGGATTAACGGGTCCCTTTCAGAATGGCAGGCAGTGACTAGTGGGGTACCGCAAGGCTCGGTGCTGGGACCGCAGCTATTTACAATATACACCAATGATTTGGATGAAGGGGTTCAAAGTAATATTAGCAAATTTGCAGAGGACACAAAGCTGGGTGGCAGTGTGAACTGTGAGGAGGATGCTATGAGAATGCAGGGTGACTTGGACAGGTTGGGGGAGTGGGCAGATGCATGGCAGATTAAGTTTAATGCAGATAAATGTGAGGTTATCCACTTTGGTAGCAAAAAAAAAAGGAAGGCTGATTACTATCTAAATGGCGTCAAGTTGGGAAAAGGGAAAGTACAACGGGATCTGGGGGTCCTTGTACATCAGTCTATAAAAGTAAGCATGCAGGTACAGCAGGCAGTGAAGAAAGTGAATGGCATGTTCGCCTTTATAACAAGAGGAATCGAATATAGGAGCAAAGGGGTCCTTCTGCAGATGTGCAGAGCCCTAGTGAGACCACACCTGGAGAATTGTGTGCCGTTTTGGTCCCCTAATTTGAGGAAGGACATTTGTGGGATTGCAGCATAGGTTTACAAGGTTAATTCCCGGGATGGCGGGGCTGTCATATACTGAGAGAATGGAGCAGCTGGGCTTGTACACTCTGGAGTTTAGAAGGATGAGAGGATATCTCATTGAAACATATAAGATTGTTAAGTGCTTGGACACACCAGAGGCAGGAAACATGTTCCCGATATTGGGGGAGACCAGACCATGGGCCACAGTTGAAGAATAGGGAGTAAGCCATTTAGAACGGAGACGAGGAAACACTTTTTCTCACAGAGTGGAGAGGCTGTGGAATTCTCTGCCTCAGAGGGCGGTGGAGGCAGGTTCTCTGGATGCTTTCAAGAGAGAGCTTGATAGGGCTCTTAGAAATAGCGGAGTCAGGGGATATTGGGAGAAGTAGGAATGGGGTACTGATTGGCGATGATCAGCCATGATCTTATTGAATGGCGGTGCTGGCTCGAAGGGCCAAATGGCCTACTCCTGCACCTATTGTTTATTGTCTATTGTCTATCACCTATCCATGTTGACCAGAGATGCTGCCTGACCTGTTGAGTTACTCCAGCACTTTGTGTCCTTTTCGACATTAGGGATTGGGTGGCCTTTACTTCTATATAAACATTCATGCAATTTATGATAACTGTTGAAAAATAGGCTTTGAAAATTCATTGAAATATGAAATTTGTAGGAAATTGGATTTGTAGCTTTGGATTTTGTTTTTGAAATTTGCTGGACAATGGCTTTTGTAATAGTGGGAATCTCAGAAGAAAGCTGAGGAGAAATATTTATTTGTAGGTTCTGCCTAAAAACAGTTCTGAATACTTCAACTTTTTCTTTTGCATACACACGCTGGCCCTTGCTTGAATGTAAATGTCCTTGGAGCCACCTCTTCCCATTAGCTGTTTGCTCATTCATTCAATTGCAAATTGATTACATCTGAAAAGGAATTTCAGACTTTAAAATAAATGTTTGCATAAAGTTATTGTGAAAGATGAAGTAAATATTTGACACATCAGAAAAATGTTTGTGTATTTGCATTTATATTTGAAGTCAACTAACTCAAGATTCACTGATTTGTGAACCCATCATTTTGCCAGCACGAATTCAAAGGGTGCTGCTTTTGGCATTTCATGGATACATTCTGCACATCAAAACTAATTCTGTTGTCAATTCCTTCAGGATATTGCTCTCTGCGATGTTGTTTTCTGTCGGATTGTTCCCTGTTCTATTATTCGCAAAGGTATATTGCCCCTCCTGTTGATTAATCACCCTGTGCTGTCTCACTCTTTAATGGGTTTCCCACTGCTTAATTATTCACAGGCTTATGTTTTCCTCTTCTGTGTTGGTCTCTGATAAATTTCCCCTTGCTCTATTATTCCCGGTATGATACTGGGTCAAGGATATAAAAGTTACCATTTACGTATAAATTATTTTATCATACTTTTCTAATGAAAATATCTATGACTATGTTTCCATCAGAAATTTAAAGGTGAATATTTGTTATACTCTTTCTTGAAATGTGGATATATTTCACCAAGGAAGATTTTGATGCCATTTCTTGTTGCCTCCTTTGGTGACAGGCCATTTTCTACTTGAACTATTCAGGTTTGTGTGATCAGATGAGTCATGGAATCGGACAGGACAGAAAAGGCCATTCAGCCCACCATAACCATACAGACCTTCAATAAACTATCTAGACTAATCCCATTTTCCAGCATTTAGTCCGGGGCCTGCAATGCCATGACATTTCTCTACCACCCTTAAGGCAGAAAACATTCCAGGCCTACAGGTTTTCATCAGCTCAACCACCAGTGCATAATTATTCATAAAGGCACATTGTAGCCCTTGAAACGCAACATTTAGTTCAACTGTGGAGACACAGGAGACTGCAGATGCTGGAATCTTGAGCAAAGATAAAGTGCTGGAGGAACTTAGCAGTCCAGGCAGCATCTGTGAAGAGATATGGAAGGGCAGTATTTTCAGTTGGAACCTTTCCTCCACAGATGCTAAGGGCTTAGCTTGCTTAGTTCTTCCAGCACTTGTTTTGCTTTTTTTTTGCCAGTTTTTCCTATTTGTGTCAGAACTGGTCATTTCTGAAGATCAGTTTGCTCAGATAATATTAACTCTGTTTTTCTTTTTTCCATAGTTCCATCTTATAGTTTCAACCTGTCCTTTTGTTTCTTTTCCCACAGAACATAATCTTACCTGACAACGTTATCACATTTGTCTGTTCTCTCAACCCCTTTCCTTTACTGTAACTTGAAACACACTGTTCCACCTCTAATGAAGAGTCATTAATTTGAAACATAGTCTGCTTCTCTGTAGATTTAGTAATCATGTATTGTGCTTTCGTTGAAGATCGCAACCTTCATGTGGTCCGCCCTGTTTCGACTAATGCAATCAACTCGATGTGCATAAACAGAAGATCAAATATAACAAGTTGTCCAACAACTTTAAGCTGTGCATGCCACACGACAGAAGAAGAGAAGTTGAAGATCTAATTTGTAAATAAAATGGGATTATCAATTGCGTTTGTAGGGAAATGTCTGAGTGATAGTTGGTGCCTTTTGAAAATAGCTCACTGACCTTATGGGAAACAGTACGATTGTGTAATCTCTGTTGAAATTAGGAATGTACCTAAGTAAGAAAGTCATAATTTATGGGCATTGATCCTGGAAATTATTATTATAGCATGCATTTCTTGAAAGGGCTGTATTTTATTGAAGGAGATTTTATTAAAGAAGAATAACATCAACCTGAAGCCTTCAAATTTGCCTCTTTTTCTTGGAGACTACATGTGAGCTCCCGAGTTGTATTGAATATTCTTTATAAATGGTTGTGTTTTTGAAACACCACCATCGATCCGCTTGGACAGCAACAACACCTACATCAGGCTGCTGTTTATTGACTTCAGCTCTGCCTTTAACACTGTCATACCCGCTAGCTTGATCACCAAACTCAGCGGTCTTGGCATCTCCACCTCCCTCTGCAATTGGACACTGGATTTCCTCACTAACAGACCACAGTCTGTTAGGGTCAACAACCTCACCTCCTCCACTATAACACTGAACACCGGCGTGCCACAGGGCTGTGTGCTCAGCCCTCTCCTCTACTCCCTCTTCAAGCATGACTGCATCCCCAAGTATGGCTCCAACGCCATCATAAAATTTGCCGATGACACCACGGTGGTAGGACTGATCAGTGATAATGACGAATCAGCCTACAGGGAGGAGGTCCAGCACCTGACTACCTGGTGTGCCAACAATAACCTCGTCCTCAACTCCCAGAAGACGAAGGAAATAATTGTTGACTTTCGGAAGAACAGAGGGGGCAGACACACCCCCATCCATATAAACGGGACTGAGGTGGAGCGGGTCTCCAACTACAAATTCCTCGGGGTACACATCTCGGAGGATCTGTCCTGGTCCCTCAACACCTCAAAGCTAATCAAAAAGGCACAGCAGCGCCTTTACTTTCTGAGGAGGCTCAAAAAAGCCCACCTGTCCCCCCAGATCCTGACGAACTTCTACCGCTGCACCATCGAAAGCATCCTGACCACCTGCTTTACGGTATGGTACAGCAGTTGCACCGTGGCAGACAGGAAGGCACTACAACGGGTGGTGAAAACCGCCCAGTACATCATCGGTGCCCCGCTCCCTGCCTTGGATGCCCTCCACCGAAAACGGTGCCTGAAGCGGGCCGGGAAGATCATCAAGGACCCCTCACACCCTAATCATGGACTGTTTGCCCTCCTCCCATCAGGGAGGCGGTACAGGAGCCTCAAGTCCCGCACCAGTAGGACGAAGAACAGCTTCTTCAACTACACCATCCGACTGCTGAACTCGGAGCCCAGCTGATAGACTTGTCTGTACCCTGTATTTATTTATTTTCCATATTGCTACCACTGCACTCTGTATTTATTTTTCTATATCGCTATCACTAAGAACGACGCTAAACTGCATTTCGTTGTACCTATACTTGTATTTGTGCAATGACATTAAACTTGAATTGAATTGAATTGAATTGCAGGCATTGAACTTTAGCAGCCTTGTCTGGCTCCTCTATCCTCCTTGAAACCCTCACTCTCCCTCCTCCTATCAATTAAATATTAAATCATAAAATGGCAACAGTAGCTGGAAGAATGATCCTTAAATAATGGTATGTTCCTCTAAAAACAGCCTGAAAATATTGCTCCTACTGTGTTACGTTTAAATTTACTGAATACTGGGACCCTCTCCTTTCTGCTGAATCTAATTTCTAGGCATCTAAATCGTTCTCTTCCATGGCAACCGCTGAATGTTGCAAGTGTTTGGCTGCCATGGGAATGTGTGTCTTAAAGGAATGAAGTCCTTCTCAGATAGGTTATCAGCAAATTCCTAATACCTGCTTTCAGTGGCGTTTTTGAAATAAATCTTTGGCCAATTGCATGAACATTTGCAAGATCATGTTGAGCATTTGTGCATGCAACCCATATTTAACAAACTCTAAAAGTAACATAAAAATATAAACATTTACGTCCCTTCATCACTCAGAAACAACCTAATTGCATAACTATTTTACAAAACTGTAGTGGTCATTGTTAATAACTTAAGCTGATGTTTTGGAAGATTATCAGGTCAGTTGATCTTTAGCAGAAATGACCATATTTAATCAATCATTATAGAGCTGACTGTTGGTCTCAGCTCAATGTCTAGAAACCTGAGCACAATTGAACCAAAATTGGATTGTGTCTACCTACCAGTTGTATAATGAACTCCTCAAAGAGGCCTTTGGTGAAATTAAAATTATAAATATCCAGTCACCATGTGAAGTCAATTTTCCATCAATTCACAGTGGCTCAATTGTTGCAAGGCATCAAACACTTAGGAAGGATCTAGGACCACTTAGAGCTAATGTATTTTTTGTAAAATCCCATGCCAATTGTTTTACAGCTTGATCAAGTAGTTTATTCATGAACAGTTCAAATACTATAAATGCTGTACAACTCCATTTTTGTTCTGCTTTATTATTTCTGGGCTACCATTAGTGAGCCCTAAAGTTAGCAAGGGTCACAAAATGGCTTTATTAAAAGTAATGGAATGAGAAACTGTGGGCCCTTAATTTTCATTTCATACAAGTACAGTGTTTTTCTTTTGTGCTAACAGTATCAATGTACAAAAAAACATTTTATTTTAAATAAATAACAGAGCTATGGTATGCATTTTGACATAGATTTTAAAGACAATATAAATGAAAAACAATTTTTGTGAAAGATATATGAAAGTACTCAGAGGGAAGATAAATTCTGTGTAAAATATAAATAAGTTAATGTTATAACTAGTTTCCTTGTCACATGTGGATTTTACTCCACAAGCAACTTTACTGAAAGATCAAAGGCCTATCCTCCAAGGTTTAAAGAAGTAATGATGACGTGGAATTATACCAAGAAGTAGCTATTGTTTTTTTACTCGTGTTCATCCACCAAAGTCACCCATTCCTGGTGGACACAATGGTACCCAATGGTGGACCCAGTGACCTTTTATGATTAGTGTGAATGTAGTTGGAGAAATGAACTTGTCATGTAATATTAACGTCATGTCACAGTGTATCTGTACACTGTGGACGGCTTGATTGTAATCATGCATAGTATTTTCGCTAACTAGGTACTATACAACAAAATAAAACTTATATGTAATAATAAACTAAACTAAAGGTACTGGTTACTTGGTGAATGGTGATTGCAGGATCTGCACTCAGATCAACTCCCAGGGGCAGTATATGGATGCACATATCATATTCCTGTAGTACACACAATCTTGATATGTAAGAGTCTGTTCATTGAGAGGGTAAGGCTGGAGAAATTAAGGAGCTTCACAATTAAGAAGCAATGAGGATAAACAAGTAATTTAAAAACCCCTCCCCAGGTTAAAGTTAATAATCTGGGTGGAAGTCGGTTGCAAAATTGGCAATGCTTCTGAAACTCTATCAGTTTTGGCCCATGGATGAATTTGACTCTAAACTGGAAAACTTGGAAATGAGACCTTTAAATGCACGGTATATCAAAGAATAATTACTTTTATTCACATACATGTTTAATCTATATCACATATTATTCCGACAAGATTCTATCTTAAATTGAATGGCCCAGTGACTATTAGTGTTGCATTGGATACATATAACATGATACCCTTATGCAATTGGAGTGCAAAATGTTCAAACATGGAAATACACCACAAGCTCAAAATCTAGACTGACAATCCAACACAGTTCAAAGGGTTGTTAAAAATTGTTAAAATGTTTAACTTCTGCATGTAACATCCATCTTTTCCAGTGAATACACCACCAGTAGATAAAAGGAACTCCAAATGCTGGTTTGCCAAAGAAAGACACAAAGCGCTGGAGTAACAGTGGTTCGGGCACCATTTCTGAAGAACATGGAATGTTGCATATCCATGTTCTCGAGAGATGCCGCCTGACCCGCTGAGTTACTCCAGCACTTTGTGTATTGTTTTTTATACTCCTCTGGCGCTATTATGAAAATATGTTGTGGAGTTTTTCCGATATCCTGGTAAATGTCCGTACTTCATATTGGAAAGTTTGGGGTATTTGGCTGCTACATTCCCTACACTGCAACATTTAAAGTATATTACAAAGCTAGCTGTAAAATACCACGGGCTGTCCTAAGGTTGTAGTTGCTCCATAAATACATGTTTCTCTTTCATTCATCATGTCACCATTGGGTAGAAATTGGATTTTATGTCCAGCCATGAAGATGAAATATTTGGCCCCAAAGGCAAGAGAGGCAATTTTAAATGAAAATGCATTATCTAGTGGAGATTATACATTCCAAAAGATATGCTTAAGTGAATTTTAAGAATAATCCAATTCTGAAGTTCAAATGGTGGACAAAAATGCCTTAAGGTTTCCCAAATTTATCTTTCGATGGAAACCCTTGAATGGAATACTGTGGGCTGATATGATTACAGGAATCTATGATGCCCTTGAGATAAAATATAACAAGCAACAGCAAATAAAGAAACAAAAGGTATTGCAAATATGCTGCAGGATAAAAGAGATGTGTATTTTTTTAAGCACATAAACTTAAGAGACATTTATGCTCTTGTCAATGAGATAACAGACTAAATTCGAAAGAAGGGGATTTTAACGTACATGACAAGTTAATTTATACATCCACCTTCACACTATTCATAAAAAGGCATCTTGTCAATATTTCACAGAAGAGAAAGGGAGTTATCCATGATCTTCTTACCAATTTTACCCCTTCACTTTTAAAAGACGAGTTACCATGTTATTATCACCACTGCTTCTGGGTCCTCGCTGTGGCAATTTTAATGCATTATTACAGTGACTGCAGTTGATATAATATGTCATGGGCTGTGAGGTGCTTTGTGATGGCAGATCTTGAGAAGCACTATAGAAATTCTACTTAATTCTTTTCAATTAACTAGATATGATTAGTTTTTAAAAGAGTACATTCATCCCTCATTAAATTAAAATACAGCTTTGAATTTCAATAACATCAGTACCAGAGAGTAATGGATCATGGGACCAGTTCCTGCTGGGAAATGCTGGCATTCCCTGTCAAACTATTGATGTTTCCCCATGCAGAGCAGCATAGTAGCGCAGCGGCAGAGTTGCTGCCTAACAGCGCCAGAGATACAGGTTCGATCTGGCTGTCTAATCATAAAACTGCGCTCCGGTTGCTTCCCACATTCCAAAGACGTGCAGATTTGTAGGTTAATTAGATTTTGTACATTGTCCCTACTGTGTAGGACAGCACTAGCATATGGGTATCACTAATCGGCGTGGATTCCATGAGACGAAGGACCTGTTTCCATGCTGTCTCACTAAACTAAAATGAAACTAAGGTCCTACCATATCTACCAAATCCAGAATTCCTCCTCAGATTGAGAAGTTCTAAACTTCTTGGTTGTTCTTTTGTTCTTCAACTGCTTCTGGCACTGGATTTCATGGAGTCCTCCGGCTTTGCACAGAAGGTGCTGAATCTTTACACATACGTTGGGTTCCCTTGAGACCCCCAATCCCCTTGTTTGTTTAGAAACAGCTTGAGAATAGTGGTGCACATTCTTTAGCTTCAAGTCCTATCCAAGAGGTGCACAAATACTCATTTACTCGATGGAGAATAATCAGCATGCCCACATGCATGATTAATTTTAGTTTGGTAATGAATAGGCCATTAACAATGCACACCAACTGTCATTACACATAGCCCCGAAAATACGATAGAGATTTGCAGATACTCATGTTGTTGGATTCTGTTTTTTTAATATTTTCAGTGCAGTCAACTTCCTTCGCTCCACCAACGCAATGGGAGTTGTGTCTATTGATAGGTAGCCCAAGGCTATTTTCAAATTGCCATTAGTTCTCTTCCGTCACATTGTGGGACATAAAGTTGCCCAATAGAGTTGAGTTTGCTCATTATGAAGATCCCAATCTGAGTTCTGGTAAGGTAGAGTATTTTAAAAGTTTTAATGTTAAGGGTCCTCTACCTTTATTCAGCTTCAGCTTGATCAGGTAAAATAGGGCAGAACACTATCTGAGATTACTGCTATTCATATTGTTTTTTTTATTGTCAAATGTACCAAGATAACGTGAAAAACTTTATTTTGCATGCTATCCAGACAAATCATATCATCCGAGTACAACAGGGAAACAGAAGAAAGGATTGCAGAATCTCACATTACTGCTGCAGCAAAAGTAGTGATAAAACAAGTGCAATGTCAAGAGTTCATCCTTAGCTTATGAGAGGTCTGTTCAAAAGTCTGATAATAGTAAGGCAAAAGCTACTCTTCAACATTGTAGCACGTATTTTCAAGCTATTGTATCTTCTGCCTGACAGGAGAAGGGAGAAGAGAGAATGACTGGGGTGTGAGTTATCCCTGATTATTTTGGCTTCTTTCTGTGGCTGTGTGAAGCACAGATGGTCGATATGTAGGAGGGTACACAAAAGGCTGGAGAAACTCAGCAGGTGCAGCAGCATCTAAGGAGCAAAGGACATAGACGACGTTTCGGGTCGAGACCCTTCTTCAGACTGACTGAAGTCCATACTCTACGTCGATATGTTGGAAGCCACTTTTGTAATGGATTGGGCAGAAGTGTTGTGTGTTCCTTTTTTTGGCCTCATCGTCAATATGGTTAGACCGTGTTAAAATACCTGGGACCTTGACCATCTCCACTTCAGGACCATTGATCACTGAAGTGATTACTTAGCCTGATTCCTTGCTGATGAAGACAGGTCTAATTTGGTGATTAGTATATTCCATATGAAATTATTACACATATCCAGTTGCATTTACTACAACATGGAAAATGAGATAATCTATGCCCATATGCACCAATTACTGGATGACAATCAAGGATGGATGGTTAAGTCACAAGAAACATTTGCACCGCATGAAAGCTAGCTTATGCTAGTCTGAAGCTGGCATAATTATATGTCCATCAAATAAATAGAGTCATAGAGAATCACAGCATGGAAATAGGTTCTCACTGACCAACATGTTCCATTTAGACTCGTACCACCTGCCTGTGTTTTGCCCATTTCCCTGTCCTGTCCATTTACCTGTCTAAATGTTTTCTAAATGGTGCAATAGTACCTCCCTCAACTACCTCATGAGCAGCTTATTAAATACATATAATGTTTTGGCTGTAGATACCTCCGCAGCAGAATTGCTGACAAGGTGTTTCTATCGCTCAAAGAAACGTTTTCAATGCTCTATTTGTAGTCTGTCTCACATTAAATACTTATGTCATATTTATGGCTGTTGGTGAATTTTGCTGAGATAAATATAGTAAGGTGATGGAATTCTTTGTAAGTAGCGATGATAGAGTTTGTGCAGTTCACACTCTTCTGTCCACCACACTGTAGGAATAGCACAAGGGAAGTATCATAGCATTGGAAAACCTATCTATATTACTGTTTCATGATTTTTGAAAAAAACACTGCCACTTACAGCTGTGATTTTTGGCTATCAGAGTCCCGTTCCGCTGTGCAGGACAAGAGGATTTTTCCTATCAATGAAAAATAAAAGAGTTATTAATGTTTAAAAATATTGACATTCTCTTTGCTGTCCCTGCTGGTGGTAGAGGGGAGGGACTATAAAACTCAGAAGTTTTGTGCCTCACTCAGTCTCTGCAAGGTGGAGGAAGCGAGAGGGTCACGTCTCTCTGAGCTGTGAATAACACTGAACACATGTCTACTCAAATGTGAGTGCCCTTAATGTGGTTTGAAAATGAAAATGTGGTTGCTTTGAAATGCTGCACTGCAAATGGTTGTTGGTGGTGGTAACTGCACTGAAATGCTGCACTGCAAATGGTTGTTGGTGGTAGTAACTGCACTGGAATGCTGCACTGCAAATGGTTGTTGGTGGTGGTAACTGCACTGAAATGCTGCACTGCAAATGGTTCTTGGTGGTAGTAACTGCTTTGAAATGCTGCTCTGCAAATGGTTGTTGGTGGTGGTAACTGCACAACTTCTGATTGATTTTAGATAAAACGCTACCACTTACAGCTGTGATTTTTGGCCATCTTACTCAGTCCCCCTCCACTCATCAGGTGCAGAGGATTCTTCCCATCAAAGAAAACTAAATGTGTCATTAGTGTTTTAAAAATGTTGAGAATCTCGCTCCTGTCAATCATGTCATGAAAGCCATGGCCCTTCTGGTGGGAGGGGGGAGCAATTATAAAAACCTGGAAGTATGAGTGTGGCTCAGTCTCTGCAAGATGGGGAGGGAGAGGTCACGACTCTGTCTGATCTGTGAATCAACTGAATACACTGAATGTCTACTGAACTGTGAGTGCGGTGTTTATGTGGCATTTTGTGTGGTTTTGTGGTGGTTTCACCCTGCTTGAAATGGTATGAAACTGCATTTGAATTGGTGGCCTTGCACCCTGCTTGAAGTGGTCGGAAACTGCACTTGAATTCGGTGGCCTTGCACCTTGCTTGAAGTGGTAGGAAACTGCACTTGAATTTGGTGGCCTCGCACCCTGCTTGAAGTGGTAAGAAACTGCACTTGAATTTGGTGGCCTTGCACCCTGCTTGAAATGGAATTTCAAGGAATAGCCATGAGTCAACTGCTCGCCCACCAGCCATGAGTGAGCTGCCAGCACATCAGGCTTGTGTGACTGAGCTGTCACCCGAAGAATCCATTGGGCCTACAATGTCCATACTAGCCCTCTGGAAACCAGTCCCTTCAGCCCACAATACCCATACAGAAAGCCCCTGCCCCCACCCCCCACTGGCCACCAATATTGGAATTAGTAGAGAGGTGGAATATTGCATTGGGGGACATGGGACCCAACGGGTAGCACTTAGTCTAGTTCTAACTATAGGGATGAATTATTTGGAAGAGAGACTGCGTGAAAAATTATTCAAAGTGGTCCAGGTTGAGTGCATAGGAAAACTTATTTTTTTCATCTCGAGACTGATGGTCATGCTGATGAGGGTAGAGTGTGGGTATGAAATGGGGAAAAGAGAGGTCGCTCTGTGAAAGATGAAACAAGCAATAACTTCCAGCGCATTTGAAAAGTGTCTGGATATGCACTTGAAGTAGCAACAAAGCTATGGACCAATGAGTGAAAAGTGAGAAACAAATAAAACAGCAGATTCTGGAATCTGCAACAAAAATAGAAACGATAGCAGAATTCAGCCAGCCAGTGGAAAACTAAACCAGTTAATGTTCTTTTTGAAATGTGAGGTAATACGGGATACCTTAATTTAGCTGGCAAAGACTTGGGCCAAATGAACCCAGGCACTACAACACCTTTCAATAGTACTCTTGATTTTCTGGTGTATTCTAAAGAAAGCAATTATTTTAAACCCGCTACTTCAAACTGCTCAGTACCTTTGTTTAGAGGACAGATTGAAGAATGTTGTACACATTCATGACATTTACTTCCAATTTTGCTCTGTAATTTCAATTCCTGGAGCCAGAAAGTAACCTACCCTTGGTTTATTAATGAGAGTTTTCTCGGCTATCAAGAGATAATGGAAGAAATAATTACATACACCTAAAACCTTAATGCCTTACACTAGAAATTTACAAAAAATTCCCTGCGTCTATTGGAAGTGATAATTTTAAATTACCTAGCTGAAATTCTTAGAAAAATCTGATTGGTTTCTTATCTACTTACCAGTATATACAGTACATTTGAAGCTCTAAGGAAAACAGAAAGCTGAATTTAATCATCTTTAAGGTAGGTTTACGCTGCCTAAGGGAACTATTAAGAGTCAAGAGTCAATACATCTCCCCAGTGAGATGGATTTTTATCCCCCAACGTTTTAAAGATATTATTGAAGCTCTCATTTCGGAAAGGGCAAAATGAGAGGGTCATAGTAGACCCTGGATGACAACATACATTGATTCATCTGAGAAGTGTTATGTTAGTGCTGGACAATCCACTACTCTGAGTGTAACTGACATATAACCATAAACAATTACAGCACGGAAACAGACCTTCTCGGCCCTTCCAGTCCGTGCCAACCATTTATTTTCCCCTAGTCCCATCTACCTGCACTCAGACCATACCCCTCCATTCCCTTCTCGTCCATATACCTATCCGCTTTACTTTTAAATGTTAAAATCGATCCTGCCTCCACCACTTCTGCTGGAAGATCATTCCACACAGCCACCACTCTCTGAGTAAAGAAATTCCCCCTCATGTTACCCCTAAACTTCTGTCCCTTAATTCTCATGTCATGCCCTCTTGTTTGAATCTTCCCTACCCTCAATGGGAAAAGCTTATCCACGTCAACTCTGTCTATCCCTTTCCTCATTTTAAAGACCTCAATCAAGTCCCCCCTTAACCTTCTGAGCTCCAAAGAATAAAGACCTAACTTGTTCAACCTTTCTCTGTAACTTAGTTGCTGGAACCCAGGCAACATTCTAGTAAATCTCCTCTGTACTCTCTCTATTTTGTTGACATCCTTCCTATAATTAGGCGACCAAAATTGTACACCATACTCCAGAATTGGCCTCACCAATGCCTTGTACAATTTTAACATTACTTCCCTACTCCTATATTCAATGCTCTGATTTATAAAGGCCAGCACACCAAAAGCTTTCTTTACCACCCTATCTACATGCGATTCCACCTTCAGGGAACTATGCACAGTTATTCCTAGATCCCTCTGTTCCACAGCATTCCTCAATTCCCTACCATTTACCGTGTACGTCCTATTTTGATTTGTCCTGCCAAGATGTAGCAACTCACACTTATCAGCATTAAACTCCATCTGCCATCTTCCAGCCCACTCTTCCAAATGGCCCAAATCTCTCTGTAGACTTTGAAAATCTACTTCATTATCCACAGCACCACCTATCTTAGTATCATCTGCAAACTTACTTATCCAATTTTCCACCCCATCATCTAGATCATTGATGTACATGACAAACAACAGTGGACCCAACACAGATCCCTGAGGCACCCCACTGGTCACCGGCTTCCAACCTGACATACAGCCATCCACCATTACTCTCTGGCATCTCCCATTCAGCCACTGTTGAATCCATCTTGCTACTCCGCCATTAACACCCAAAGATTGAACCTTCTTAACCAACCTTCCATGGGGAACCTTGTCAAAGGCCTTACTGAAATCCATACAGACAACATCCACTGCTTTATCCTCATCAATTTCCCTAGTAACCTCTTCAAAAAATTCAAGAAGGTTTGTCAAACATGACCTTCCAGGCACAAATCCATGTTGACTGTTCTTGATCAGACCCTGTTCATCCAGATGCTTATATATATTATCTCTAAGTATCCTTTCCATTAATTTGCCCACCACTGACGTCAAACTAACAGGTCTATAATTGCTAGGTTTATTCTTTGAACCCTTTTTATTAATAGTTTTTTATTGGAAGGAAAAAAAAATTCACAGTACATCTGATGTATGGCATTACATTTTCCTCCATTTTGTTTTTTATAAATAATAATAATAATAATAATATAAACAAAATAACCCTAACCCACCCTCCCTAAACATCCCTTGGCAGCTTATTTTTTCACAATCCAAATATATCACAAAATCAAATGCACTTTTTAACAATAATAAAGTAACAAAACAGAATAAAGGGAGATCCCCACTTAATGTCAAGTGCCCTCAGTCAGTAGGTAGTTTCTTTAGACCCTCAAAGTATGATAAAAAGGGTTCCCATTTCAAATAAAACTTTTTCACAGACCCCCTCAATGTGTATTTAATCTTTTCTAACCTTAAAAAAAACATGACGTCTTCCAGCCAAGCAGCGGCAGATGGAGGAGTGTTAGATTTCCAGACCAGCACGATTCTCCGATGGGCCAAAAGTGATGTAAATGTAACGATATCAGACTGGGTTGTGTTTAAACCCAAGGTTTTATCTGTTACACCAAACACAGCTACAAGCGGGCAAGGTCTCACTGTCATCCCAAGGACTTCACTGATGGTTTTAAAAACCACTGCCCAGTAGTTAACAAGTTTGGGGCAAGACCAGAATGCATGAGCTAGATTGGCTGGAGAGAACGAGCACCTGTCACAGCCAGCGTCCGTCCCTGGATATATGTTAGCAAGCCTGGCTTTGCTTAAATGAACCCTGTGTAAAACTTTAAATTGTATGAGCCCCAATCTAGCACATGATGACGAGGAGTGGACTTTTTCCAGCGCTTCTGTCCAGCATTCCTCAGACAGATCCATACCAAGGTCATCCTCGCACCTAGCTTTAACTTTGTTCAGGTTTTGATCTCCTACATACATCAATCGAGAATATACTGCAGAGATCAGTCCTTTATTTGCAAAGGTAAGAGTGAGTTTATCCAACACTGTGGCAGGAGGGAGATCAGGAAAAGAAGGAAATTGTTTCATGACAAAGTGGCGAACCTGGAGATATTTAAAGAAATGATTATGTGGGAGACCATGTTTTTTGTGTAGGTAGTCGAAACTATCAAATATGTTGTTAGTGTATAAATCTTTAAAGGACATAAGACCATTCAAACCCCACTGTCGAAAGGTTGAGTCAAGTGTAGAGGGGGGGAATAAATGGTTACTGTGAATGGGACCCAGAACTGAAGCTGTTGTAAGCTTATAATGGCAACAAAATTGGTTAACAATTTTGATGGTTGATAGTACGACAGGGTTGTATGTAAATCTAGAGGGCTTCAATGGCAGGGAAGAATATACTAAAGCTGGGAGAGACGTTGAGTAACAGGATTGTGATTCAAGCAGACACCAGTTTGTATCTGGTCGGTGGAGCCAGAATAATATCTTTTGGATATTGGATGCCCAGTAATAATTAATAAAACTAGGAAGGCCCAGTCCACCTACTTCACGACCTCTTTGGAGAGTGCACTTATTGACCCTTGGAACCTTGTTACCCCATATAAAGGAGGTTATAGGTTGGTTAACTGAATTAAAAAATGACTTGGGTAGGAAAACTGGCAAACATTGGAACAAGTAAAGAAATCTGGGAAGTACAGTCATCTTCACTGACTGCACTCTCCCAGCCACAGTGAGTGGCAGACTACGCCATCTCTCAAAGTCAGCCTTCATTTGGCTAACTTGAGGCATGTAGTTAGCTGCAAACAGGGATGTGAAAAAGCGGGTGATGTGTATTCCTAAATATACAAACCCTTCTTGAGATATGGGAAAGGGCAGGGTTTCCTGTTGGATCTGTAGGGCTAAGTTGATGGGAAAGCATTTGCTTTTTTGGAGGTTTAGTTTATAGCCGGAAAAAGTCCCAAACTGATCCAACAAGGACACAATTGCA
This sequence comes from Raja brachyura, assembly GCA_963514005.1. The sequence continues at coordinate 67,658,274 of OY740784.1, forward strand.
GGGCTACTGGCTATAGGGTCGCTCACATAAAGAAGGAGGTCATCAGCATATAGAGACACACGATGTTCCCTGTTTCCTCTCCTAATGCCCTGGAATAATGTAGTTGACCTAAGTGCAATAGAGAGAGGCTCAATTGCAATAGCAAAAAGAAGCGGAGACAATAGGCAGCCTTGACGAGTGCCACGTGTTAATTGAAAATAATCAGATCGCAAATAATTGGTCTGTACACATGCTAAGGTTGAATGATATAATAGCTTAACCCAGGCTACAAATATTTTGCCAAATCCAAATCACTCCAAGACTCTGAACAAATATGGCCACTCCACTCGATCGAAAGCCTTCTCCGCGTCCAAAGCGATAACAGCCTCTGGGCGCGGAGAAGCACTGGGCGAATAGACCACGCTGGCCAATCAGCGGATATTAGAAAAGGACTGACGATTTTTAATGAAACCTGTTTGATCTTCTGAGATTATTTTGTGAAGTTGGCATTCTAAACGGCAAGCCAGCGCCTTCGCCAAAATTTTTCCATCTACATTCAAAAGTGAGGTGGGGCGATATGATCCACATTGAGTCGGATCCTTGTCTTTTTTGAGAAGAAGTGAAATAGAAGCCTGTGAAAGAGTGGGGGGTAATGAACCTTTTTCAAAAGATTCTTCAAACATTTCTAAAAGAACAGGTGTGAGCTTATCCTTAAATTTCTTATAAAATTCTAATGGGTAGCCGTCAGGGCCAGGGGTTTTACCACTCTGCATCGCCATAATGGCATTATTAATCTCTTCCTGCCCAAGGGGTTGGTCTAGATTTTCTGCATCTTCTAATTCCAGAGTGGGTATTTCCAAATCGTTTAAGAAAGTTTCCATATTCATAGTATCCAAGGGGAATTCTGAGGTGTAAAGAGAAGAATAAAAAGCTGTGAAAGTATTGTTTATTTCTTTTGGATTGCTTGTTATGTCTTGGTGTATGTCTCTTATCTGAGGGATAAGCCGTGACGCGGATTGACGTTTCAGCTGGTGAGCCATAAGCCGGCTCGCCTTGTCACCATATTCATAATAAAGACCACGAGTTCGGAGAATTAGTTGTTCTGTTTGATTAATAGATAAAAGATTGAATTTCATTTGTAAATCAGCCCGGCTTTTGTATAAGTGGGTGGTGGGTGCTTCAGAGTATTGCCTATCCAGGGTCAAGATGGATTTTAACAGGGTTTCCATTTCCTTCTTGCGTTCTTTATTGGTGTATGAAGTATAAGATATGATTTGACCTCTTAAGTAGGCTTTTAAAGTTTCCCAAATTAAAGAGCAGGATACGGACTCAGTTTTATTAATTTCAAGGAATGTGTCTATGTTAGCTGACACAAAACTGCAAAATTTTTCATCGGAAAGCAAAAGGGGGTTGAGTTTCCAAAGAGGTCGTTCTTTAATATTTAAAGGAAAGCCTAGGTCCAGTATCACAGGTGAGTGATCTGATATTACTATAGCAGTATATTCAATTTTCTTAACCCTAGGAATGAAGGGGCTGTCTATAAAAAAAATTGTCTATTCTGGAAAAAGAATGGTGAACATGAGGAAAAAAAAGAGAATTGTCTAGCAGTTGGGTTCAGAAATCTCCAGGGGTCCACATAACCATTTTGTTGCATAAACAGTGAGAAGGTCTTTGCCATACCAGAAGGTGTCCCCTTAGAACTAGACCTATCAAGCAGTGGATTAATAGCACAGTTCAGATCTCCCGAAAAAATTAGCTGGTGAGTGTTCAGATCGGGTATTAATGACAGAACCTTATTTGCAAAGTGAACATCATCCCAATTAGGGGCATAAACATTCACTAAAACGACAGGTTTTTGAAAAAGACACCCGGAAACTACAATAAACCGACCATTAGGGTCACTGACTACGTTAGACGGTGCAAACTGTATTCTTTTGTTGATTAATATTGCCACACCCCTGGACCTACTATTAAATCTGGAGTGAAAAATCTGACTAACCCACGTTTTACGCAGTCTGTTATGATCTTGCAGTCTTAAGTGAATCTCTTGTAAAAGTAGTATATCTGTTTTTAGTTGTTTTAGGTGAGAAAAAACCTTAGCTCTTTTAACTGGACCATTAAGCCCCTTTACATTCCAAGATATAAACCTCACAGGATTGCCTCCATCAATATCACCATTAGCCATATTTCAAAATATGATTCAGAAAATACATACAGCGTCTGCCATCCAGAACCATGCGAAGGCTGCATGTGAGAGCCCACAATGGGGGGGGGGAGAGAAAAACAAAAAGAGAAGAGAAAAAAAAGGAACAAAAAAAAAGAAAGTGGAGTGCATTTGTAACAATCAAAGAATAAGCTGCCATTACCCCAAAACCTTTCCCTCATCCCCTTATAATAACAACAACAACAAAAATTAACACCCAAAAACCAAGATCTTCTTCCTCGACAGGAGGATGATCGCAGGCATTACAAAACAAAAAACTTCCAAAGTGTTCCCTAACTGAAATTTTTGATCCAATTGAGGGTGGCTCCCTTCTTTAAAAGTTGTACAGTCATTTATTCTACTTTTAAGATATATAGGCTAAAGATAACCCCAGACCAGCAAAGCATTACGAGAAAGAAGGAAATGAAAATTGTACCCCAAAGAGTAATCATAGACATTTACATTTTGCTGGCTAAAATTCCTCGACTCACTACCCCAAATATGTAGCATTGCAGTTCAGCTCAGTCAAATTCACAAATTTAACTGAAGAATAAACAAATCTTCCAAAGATCTCCGCCACAGGAGGCCATGCCAATACCGCATGGATATCCTTAAAGGTCATTGTTCTTCACGGCTGTCACCTCCCCAGCGCGAGTAGTAAAACTTTTTGGCCGTCTCTGGTGTATTGAAATAGTACTTTTAACCTTCATGAGTGACCTGGAGCTGGGCAGGATACTGGAGACCAAACCAAAACCCTTTATTGTAAAGCAGGGATTTTATTTCCTTAAAAGCTGCACGTTTTCTCCCCAGCTCCACGCTGAAGTCCTCATAGAAAAACACCCGGTGCCCTCAGAAGAACAGCTCCTGCCTCCGTTTGGTGATAATACGATATTTATCCTGGAAGTAATGAAAGAGAACCAGGAACACTCTTGGCTTAGATGGCTTGATATTTGGGACGTCTGTTGGTGTAGGTCCAATTTGGTGGGCACGCGAAAGCATAAGAGATCTTGGGAAGAAATCCGCCCCCAGCACTTCTTCAAAAAACGCAGTTATAAATTTAACAGGGTCCGAGCCTTCCATCTTTTCAGGAATCCCGACCACCCTTAGGTTAAATCTCCGCGATCGGTTCTCGAGGTCATCTAACTTCATTTTCAGGAGTGTGTTTTCACTCTGTAATGCAGCTGTAGCAGTTTCTGTGCTCACCAGTCTGTCACTGTGGTCATTCAGACCATCTTCAACCTCGCAAATGCGTTCATCATGCAATTCATAATAGGATTTAACTTGCTCCAGACTGGTGTACACCGGTGACAAACCCACTTCAAGTTCTCTTTTTAGGACAGACTTAATTGCTTGTGTCATATCAGCAAGGAGTACTGAACGAAGCCTCTCCAAATCCTCTGGTAGTTCAAGGCCAGCTTCCGGGAGCGGTGCCACAGCTGCAGCACTCTTGCTTGAGATTTCACTGTCTTTTCCCCCGGTTTTAGCTCGACGGCTCATTTTACTTACAGTTTCAGATGCTTAATACTGCCTTGAGTCCTTCATAGCGTTTAATAGCGGGTTATCTCAAAAATATAGCAAAGATAAACGAGTAGACTTGAGCAGTAATCGGGAGCCACGCTCACACACAGCTGTTCAACCCATGTTCAACCCGGAAGTCGTCGAACCCTTTTTAAATAATGGAACAACATGCGCAGTACGCCAATCCTCCGGCACTATTCCCGTTTCTAATGACATCTGAAATATTTCTGTCATAGTCCCTGCTATTTCTACACTAACTTCCCTCAATGTCCTAGGGAATATCCTGTCAGGACCTGGAGACTATGGGATGTGTGGTCATATCCTCAGCATGTGGGTTTTTTAACACATGGCAATCCAATGTGGAGCAGAAATTGACCACAATTTCTAACCCAACATGCTATGAGAAACTAAAGGATATTTTAATGAATCTTTCAAACAGGCTATCTGAAATAACTTAAGAAATTATGAATTACAAGCATGCTACTTGGCCTTTCAAGACTGCTTCAATATTCAATAAGATCATGAGATACAAGGAACTGCAGATGCTGGTTAATATAAAATAATGACTGATCTGATCTACATTTACTCTACATTTCAACCCACCCCCACAAACCTTTGCATATAAAGGGATATAAATCATGCTCTTAAGAATAACAATCCTGCTTCAGATTAAGAGGTAAAATTGTGAATAGTTATTAGAATATAGTGATCATATTAGAGCACACTATGTTATTTGCTATCCTTATATTTGTATGCTTTCTTTTGATGCTTGCTCAATCAATAAACCTCTAAATGAGTCTCGCTTGTGTTGCTTTATGAGGCTTAAGGGCCTGTCCCACCAGCATGCAACTCTATGCGATGAGCGTGATCAAACTAGAAGCGGGGGCCACGCAGAGGTCAGGTGATCTCCTGTACAGGGCCGTTCCCACCAGCATGCGCCTGCATGCGGCAAGTGTAAAGATGGTACACTCACACAGTGTTTCTTTACTATGGCCTTTATTAATCACACATTCACTGATGCCCTAGCTGTACATGGTCTGCACGTTTTACTAGAGAGCCTACTGGGGGGTGGGGAGACATTGATATACTTGATAAAAGGGGAGTGGTTAGTAGGGCTACACAGCCTATAATTAAAGGGACATGCACTGATCATCTACATCCTTCCTCTTATAAAAGAAAGGAACGTGACAGCCGACCATGTCTCATGCGCTAGGGCAACTGGACAATACAATAGCAGCAATCATATATAATCGCCGTAGCGGTCAGGTGCCTGCACAAGACGGCCAGAGCGGGTGCGAATCCCGCTCACACCCCCTCCCCCCAAAGGAACAGAAGCAGGTGAAGCTGGGGAAGACCCCACGACAGGAGCGCTGCGAGGCGGGGACGCCCGTGGCGATAAGGGGATGGAAGGCGAGCGACTAGGCGACGGGGGAGAAGAGGGCGGAGGCACGGGAACAGACACAGGGAGAAGGACCGGGACCGGTCTAGCAGGCGCACGCGAAGTGAATGCAGCAGGCGGAATAGTAGACAGAGGAGAAGCATGGGGAACAGCAGGAGGAGGAGAAGGCTCATTCACGAGGCGGAGGTGTTGACGGGAACGACGGTAAACAGTGCCATCGAGGTTGACCAGATAGGAACGGGGTGTTGCGGCAGGCCCGACAACAACCGCAAGGCTAGGGTGACCAGAGGTGGAACACATGCGGACAACCTGACCAGGAGACAGGGCAGGAAGGGCACGGCAGGACCTATCATGTGAGCGCTTCTGGATGGACTGCTTAGCGGTGATGCGCTCACGAACCATGGTAGGCTTCAAAACAGCGGGAGCAAGAGTCTGCTGGGCCACCGGAATGGGAGGGCATGTGACCCGGGACATGAGGCGCTGCGCCGGGGACCCCAAGACGTTGTCCCGGGAAATGTTACGGAGGTTGAGCAGGGCGAGGTAGATGTCAGATTTGGAAACCCGGCAACGCTCCAATAAACCTTTCGCGCTGCGGACAGCTCACTCAGCCAGGCCGTTGCTTTGAGGGTATTCAGGGCTGCTAGTGTAATGCCGAAAGTTCCAACGATCAGCAAAGTCCTTGAACTCCGCGCTGGTAAACTGGCTGCCGTTGTCGGACTGCAGGCTTGCAGGGGACCCAAAGGTGGCAAAGTGGTGGCGCAGCTTCTCAATAACAGCAGAAGAGGAGAGAGATGACAGCTGGTCGACCTCAAACCAGTTAGAGTAGGAGTCGACAAGCACCAAGAAGTGCTTGCCGTGCCACTCAAAGATGTCAGTTGCCAGCGCCGACCATGGCAAGTCAGGTGCAGGCTGTTGCAGAAGGGGCTGTCGCTGCTGCTGCGGTGCAAGACTGTTGCAGGTTGGGCACGAAGACACCCGGTCCCGGAAGTAAGCAGACATATCGGGCCAGTAAAACTGGCTCTGAGCGATGGAGAGCGTGGCCTCGGCACCGGGATGGCCGCGATGAGCAGTGTCGAAATACTGTTGCCGTAGAGCCTCAGGCACCACAACTTTGTGACCCTTAACGATTACGCCATCCCGCAGCACCAACTCGTCACGGACCAGGAAATAAGGCACTACCGCGGCGGGTAGGGAAGAACGTCGTTCAGGCCAGCCTCGCTGAATGACTGCAGCCAGCTGTTGGAGAGAGGCGTCAGCAGCAGTGTGTTTGACCAGGGACTTGAGCTGGTTGGAGGGCACAAAGTTGACGTTCATGACTATCATGCTGGAAGCCTCGTAAGGGTGACGGGTGGTCGAAGCAAGAGGTGCCCGAGACAACGTGTCAGCAATAAACATGTCCTTGCCTTTACGGTACACCACGGAGAAGGTGAAATGCTGCAGCTGAAGCATCATCCGTTGGAGCCTGGAGGAAGCAGCGTGAATCGGCTTGCTGAGGATGGTGACCAGGGGCTGGTGATCAGTCTCAATTGAAAATTCGGTGCCCAGAATGTAGTCTTTGAACTTCGAGCAGGCAAAAACGACAGCCAGCAGCTCCTTTTCAATCTGGGCATAGCGCTGCTCAGCTGGAGTCATCGTGCGGGACGCGAAAGACACAGGCAGCTGTACCCCATCATGGATTTGCAAACAGGCAGCACCCAGTCCGAACTTGGAGGCATCGCAGGTGATGACGACAGGTCGGTTCAGGTCAAAATACTTCAGCGTCGGGGTGGAGATGAGCTTGGACCTGAGCACGTCGAAAACAGCCTGGTGTTGCGGAAACCAGGACCATGCAGTATCTTTTTTTACCAAGTCCCTTAAGGGAGCACTCAACTCACTCAAGTCGGGGATGAACTTCCCCAGGTAATTAACCATGCCAAGGAAGCGCTGGAGGCTCGGCACGTCCTCAGGAGCAGGCATCTCCGAAATCGCGGCTGTCTTCTGTGGGTCGGGCTTCAGCCAGGACGCTGTGAAAACATGTCCCACATAGGTGACCTTCGGGACGCGGAACCGGCATTTGTTGGGGTTGAGCTTCAGGTTCACCTCCCGAGCTCGATCCAGGACCAGTCAGAGGTTATGGTCGTGTTGTTCGACATCCTTTCCATAAACCAAGATGTCATCGACAATAATAGCGCACGGGAGCCCCGCGAACAGCTGTTCCATCGTTCTCTGAAAAACTTCGCTAGCGGAGCTGATCCCGAATGGCATGCGCAGGAATCGGAACCTCCCGAAGGGAGTGGCGAAAGTCGTCAGGTAAGACGATCGTTCATCTAACGGTATCTGCCAAAACGAGCTCTTTGCATCCAGCACTGAAAACAAAGTGGCCGGGCCGACCTGTGCAGCAACATCCTCGACAGTACGCATAGGATAGTGTGGGCGCTTGATAGCCAGGTTCAGATCTTTAGGGTTGATGCAGATCCGTATCTCGCTCTTGTCTTTCTTGGCAGCAACAACCATGGTGGAGACCCACTGGGTCGGCTCACTCACCTCCTTCAGAATACCTGTAGTCACCATGTCACGAAGGGTAGACTCGACCCTGTCCTTCATTGCGAAGGAGACTCGGTGAGGTGGGCGTACAACCGGGTCCATGTTTGGATTGAGAGAGATCTTATAGCTGCAGGGAAGCTTCCCCAACGCATTGTCAAACCGATCAGGGTACTCGGCCAGTGGGTCCAGAGGCTGCTGAAGCAAGCGGATATCCCGGTGGAAATTGACCAACCTGAGGTCTTGGCATGCCTTAACGCCAAGCAGTGGAACACATTTGCCGTCAATCAGAAAGAAAGAGAGGGGCCGAACGGCATTCAGCACTTTATAGTTCAAGGTGGCCTTCCCCACAGGAACAAGCAGACCTCCCCCATAGGCTCGAAGGACAGAGCGCTCAGTGGTAATCCGCTCATTAGTCCTTATCTTCTTGAACAGGCTGGTAGACATAACGTTTGTCGCAGCCCCAGTATCGACCTTGGCAGAGAAAGTAGCACCATTAACAGTAACTTGCACAGTCGGGTCTGTAATCAGGGCAGGTGTCTTTCTAACTGAAAACACACTGAGCTCGCTCTGGGAGGAGGCTGAGTCAGACAGTGGGAGGTTGTCAGCAGGCTGATAGGAACCAGACACAGTATCATCCCGTACCAGGTAATTAGATGTTGCATGCTGGTGGGACAGGCCCTTTAATTAGTTTTATTCAAATTGGATTGGTTACGGCTGAAGTCTGAGAATATATATATGACCCTATTACCTTCAGATGCTCTCAGCAGAAGAGCATAAGAACAAAAGCAATTTCAATGCATTGAGTACAAACTGTTCTTTATATATAACTTAGCTGGACATGGTTATGATATTGTTATTTTACTTCGGAGTTACGTGAGTGATTCCATGAAGAAGGCCCGCCAAGCCGCATGCGCACCAGTACTTCAGCCGCACTGGTGCAAGCACCAGACTGGCAGGACAGAGCTCCTGCCAGCGGTAAGTTAAACCTAGAGGTAAGTTTATACAGTGTAGTCAGTGGCTCCCAGCCTGTGGGGATGCTGTTGGAACGGCAAGGAAGGAATGCTAGAGTCACTGACAGTGGGGTCAGTGGCTCACAGACATTGGTTCCCATGCAAGGAATTAAATGGGACTAATTCAGCCCTATTTGGACTCCTGTCAGTCGGGCTACATAGGGTTTCTCCTTATAGTAAAATGTATGTATGTTATAGTGTTTTTCTTAAAGCTAAAAGCTAAAGGCAAAGTTAAAGTCATAAAAAGTTATTGTTATATGTCTCTGACAATGTAATTCTTGGTGTTTAGCAGAAGTTGCTGTGAATTGTTTTAACCCTTCACAGGAAAAGCTGTACACTAAAAATGTTGATTTAGTGAGCTTACACTGTAATAGCGCTGGCCTATGGGACAGGCCGCGCCAGCAGCGCCTGTGATAGGGCTGCTTCATGTGTAATAGTGTGGGCCTATGGGACAGGCCACACCAGCAGTGCCTGGGATAGGGCTGCTTCATGTGTAATAGTGTGGGCCTATGGGACAGGCCACTCCAGCAGCGCCTGACAGGGCTGCTTCATGTATGAAAGTGCCGGCCTATGGGAGAGCCGTGCTAGCAGCACCTGGTACAGGGCTGTTTCAAGTCAAAAAGTGCCAGTCTTTATGAAAGGCGGCATCAGCAATGCCTGGGACAGGGTTGCTTAAGTTCACACATAATCTGCTATGCCCACGGAGTCGGGAGATGATTCTCCACAGGGGCTGGATAGCAAGGCCCACAGAGTTGGGGGATAAATTCCTCACTGGTGCTGGATAGTGCATTTGAAATGACTATCCCAAATACAGCAACTGTTGCATACAGTGCTATAGAGTTCTCCCTCTTGGAGGCAGAGACCAAGACGGGTCAGTATCCTGCTGACAGGAGTCTCAGGGTATGGCCATGGGTCATACCCCAAGGGATGTTGTCAGAGGTACAATTTTCCTGACAACAATGTTGACATCCCAGCAGAATATTCTATTTGGGTTAAGGCCAATGGGTTCGTATCAGTATTGGTATCCTACGGCCTACAGCAGCGCCTGTTTAGGGTTGCCTACGAATCATCCTCTCTGAGGAGGGAAGAGCAAAAGGTCAAGATGTAACTGACTACAGGCTCTAAAAAAGTCAATAGAACATACTTAAGCACATATTACCCGGCAGTGAACAGCGCCAACAGGGGGTTGTGAGAGCCAGCCACTGAAACTGTTATTCAGGTAGGCCTAGTTAACAGGGGAAGAAAGCCAGGCAGACGAATCAATTAGGCCAATGGCGGACAAACGTTATCATTTCAGAATGCACCCCAGGCGCTCATCGGCAGTAAGTGGTTCACTGGAGCTGGGGGCAGCATGATAGCTCAGAAATTCCATGCACCTTACCAATCCTACTCAACAAAATGGGTCTAGCACTTCCAAAATATGGTTAGTGCACCGTTCACAAGTTGTAATATTTACATTTGTTTGTACAACACACAAAGGGTAAAAATATTTGGTTAAGGCACAGTCGGAGCATTCCAAGCAAGTTTGGATTATGGCCAGGGTTATTCTTTTAAAAATTAAGGTTCGGAAATTGGGCAAAAGTTCTCATGCAAACCACCCATGGAATAAGGCAGGAGTGGCATGTTAGTATGAAGAATGGGGAGTGTCGGGCATATGAACTTTCTGAATACGAAACCTTATTTTTCCTGACTAACAACCGATTCATAAGGGTCAGAAATCCATGCTTTGCAAATCCCATTACAGAGGTTATCAAAGACAATATAACTGTACTATAACAGTAAAGCTTTGGGGTATGGGATAAACTGTTTGTTGGTCATTGGGATTGACCTTTAATTATTATTAGCCTCGACTCTGCCTTGAGGCAAGAGATTGGAGTTATAGCAACCTGTTATAAAACTGAGTTTTATGTTCATCAAGAGTAATTGGCAATATAGCAGCCGTTTTTCAGCCGAGCAAATCAAGGAACTGATATCATGTAAGTAGCAATTAGACCATTGTTAACAACCTTATGCTATTGTCAGTTGAAGCTACCTCAGTCACAATGATGAAGTAACAGTATTCAGCATTGCTGAACATGACAATAACTCATTGAACTTGAACTTGAAACTCACTACAGTAGTGTGGTCGGTCGAATTCAGTTATTACAAACTGATGCTAGGACTCTAAGATGAGAAGTTCTGAATACCATCACCTACTTGGAGGTATTGGAGATTGCATGAGTTACCAATTCTTCAATTGTTGGTATCAACTAAATATATACATTAGATGCAACCCATGGGTAAGGGGCTATTGAGCAAATATACATATTCTACATGCTCAAATTCAAGTTGCTGCTCTACTATGGTGACGTATGTTAGTCAAATGGTAATCAAGTAAAAGCACCCTGTAATAATTACCTAAATCTCTTTGCTACTGGTGTGTCATCCAGTTCAGAACAATGATAACACAGAATAAGTGTTGGATTTCAAAGTATGATGAAAGTATGGTTCAATACTACATCGAATATTGACATGTCTGTGCATGTTTATTCACTGATTGCAGAAATATGTGGCACAACAGTGCGGAGAAATACATTCTTGCTTCAATAGGAGGAACGGTCTTTTATGTCTTCCTCATTTCTGCCTCATTAGCCGGGTCTTAAAACAGTCAGCAAGACCTCGCTCGGGTTTGTACTGTCGGACTGGCCAAGCGTCCATGTTGCCTGCTTCATCAGGCATCATGGCACAATGGTATATGGTTATTCCAAAGAACAAGAACTTGTTGTTTCAAACTGTGGTTCAGGAGACCGGCCTTGGCACAGTAAAACAATTATTGACTTACATATTTTGAATGGATTGACTTATGCCTCAGGTTGTCACATCAAGCCATGAAAGTGCTCACTGCAGTGTGCAGGGATAGCACCCAAAAAAGCAGTACATTCCTATTGAGCGGATCAGAAGTGTTTTTGTTAAATGTTAATGTTACTTTTAATATGGTACAGATTACTAACATTTTCCAGTTCATTTTAAATGGTATTTGACAATAATTCAGTTATAGAGTCACTACAGCTGCAATATAAGGGAACTACGCTGTCCTGTTCAACCAAAATATCGAGTTGTTAAAAGATCTTGACACAAGTTCTCTCACTACAAAATTATGCAGTTGGTTATTGAAAATGTGTTAACATCACTTCACCAAGCAGTTCCCGCTACATCCTTAGTTATGACACTAATATCAGCACAATGACGGAAAACAATGCAAACGTTGTGGCTAGATAGGATGGAATTGGCTGCAGGTGCCATTACATTTTACATTCTGGTCTACACAAGAATAGACAAGGGGTGGCATGATTTAAGATCATTTTCAGATACCCCACAGTCTCACGTCCATGTTATCAAGGCCACCAGAATCCAAAGAAGTATGGAATCAACATTGTTTATTAGTCAACAAACAACTACACAAAGGAAGGTCGGTTCAGACTATTTCAAGGTGGCTGCAGCAGGTTCTGGGTTATACAGGTATTAATACTGACGATTGTATATCTCATTCCACCATGTCAGCATCAACGTCAGCCTATCATTTAGATAGTATGTTTACATCTCATTCCACTAAGGCAGCAGCTACGTCGGCAGCCATGGCGAGGGACGTGCCCATCGGCCATATTTTTTTGCGGCCGCCGGATGGGCAAATGAGCTGATGTTTCAGAATTTCTATCATCAGCCGATTGCCAATCCAGGGCTGTCTGCCAATGCTATTTTAAGTTCTGTTTAAATTGCCCTGGGATAAAGGGTACAGTTGTTTGTTTATATTTTTTAAATAAACTTTATTTCTGCATTAAATGCAATGTTACTACTAATGCATTAATTTCTCATTCGAGTTAATCAATGCAGTGGGATGCCGAGATTTGTAATCTGCGGCATGAAATCACAAAGCTTTGAACTCTTCACGGAATCACTCAAGTGACTCTGAAGTAAAATAGTAAGATTAAACGAGAACTTACCAGTTTGAAGTTTGATCTTGATTTTATAAGGCGTTACATTGGTGATTACGTGCCCACCACACCCAACACTCTCTCATAAAGGATTATCTGGTAGTTCTCGAGTCATGCATCTTACTATGTCACTTGTTATTATTTGTGATTTCATACTGCTGCTTTGAAGATTGGTGTGCATGCGGCCTGGCGGGTCTTCTTCACGTAATCACCAACATAAGTCCTCATAAAATCAAGATCAAACTTCAAACTGGTAAGTTCTCATTTAATCTTACTATTTTCAATCATCTCTCACATAAGGTTTGGAAGAATATATTAATTATTCCCCACAGAAAAAAAAAAGTTACAATATGAGGTTCACTGGGGTGGAGTTTTTTTAATGAGGATCAAATAAGCAGAATTGTGGAGTTTCAAAAAATGAAACATTTTCTTGTTGAAACATTAGATTCAGATGAGGCTTAACAGTTTGGAGTCTGCAAGGATATCTCGCCTCAAGGGGGAATTTAAGACTCAAGGGTATGGTTTTAGCATGGGGGGGGGGGGGGGGTCACCAATTTAAGAAGAAATTAGGAAGAATCTGATCTCTCCGAAGTTCACGAGTATTTAAAAAATCTCCATTAATTTACAAGTTGGGACTAGATTATTAAAAGCTGTATGAGATAGATTTCTCAATAAAAATGGAGTCAAGGATTATGGGAATCGGGCAAGAACGTGAAGAGGAGGCCCACACCAAACCCTACCAACCCAATCCCGCACTTGGACTCAGACCTGTTTCGCAACTAACAATTCGGAACTCTTCAATCATTTTGCTTTACACCTTCTGCTTTTTTCATCTCATGGCATTGTACAACCATCTGCCTAACAAACTCCCCTCTCACCTGTGTTCCTCTATTACCTGCCTTGCCTTGTCCTGCCCTTCCTTTCTTCCAACTTCCCCTTCACACCTACATTCAGTGTGAAGAAGAGTCCTGACCTGAAACATCACCTACTCTTGTTCTCCAGGGATCCTATCTATCTTGTTGAATTACTCCAGCCCTTTGTATCTTTTTCTGTAAACCAGCATCTGCAGTTCCTTGTTTCTGATGATCATATATTACTGGTTGGTTGGATCACGTCAGTGGATATATTTAACGCAGATATAAATAGATTCTTCATTTGTGCAGGTGTTAGAGGTTATGGTGAGAAGGCAGGAAAATGGGGTTAGATGGGAGAGATAGATCAACCATGATTGAATGGTGGGCTGAATGGCCTAATTCTGCTCCTATCACTTATGGTCTTATGATTCAGTATCCCTGTAACCTAGAGTCATAGAGTTGTACGGCAGGGAAAAAGGCCTTTCAGCCCAACTCATCCATGCTGACCAAGGTGCTTTCCTGAGCTGGTCCAATTAGCTTGCATTTAGCCCTCATTCCCCGAAACCTTTTCTATCCATCTACCTGTCCAAATATGTTTTTGAATACATTGCAATGAACCTTTCTCTACCACTTCCTCTGGCTTATCATCCATATACCCTCCACCCTCTCTGTGACAAATTGCTCCACAGGTCTTCTTTCAATTTTTTCCCTCCTGTCTTAATCATATGGCCTTTACTTTTAGACTCTCCTACCCTAAGAAAAATACTTTCACAATCTCTCTTATCTACCTACATATAACTAAAAGTCTCATCTCGACCACTTCCTGGCTTCGCTGCTTATTGATTTTAGAAAAAGCGCTATCATATATTGCTATGATTTTTGGCCATCTTACTCACAGTCCTGCCCGAGGAAACCCCAAGGATTTTTCCGATCGATGAAAAAAAAGTTATGAATGTTTAAAAAATCTTGAGATCAGCTGATTGGGCCTTTCGTCTGTCAATCATCATGATGAAGGTAACGCCCTTTCTGGGGGAGGGGGGGGGGGGGTGCAGGACTATAAAACCCCAGATGCCTGGATGTGAGATAGTCACTGTGGTAGATCTCGAGGGAGAGTCTAGAACTGTGATTCTAAGCTGTGAATCAACTGCACTGTGAGTCTGCAATGTACTTGCAATAAATGATTTGTTAGCCTTTAAATATAATGCAATGAGTTGTCTGGCCTGCCCTGCCTGTGCTTGAAACTGCAATGCAAAATTGGAAATGAAGTGACAATGCAATGAGTTGTCTGGCCTGCCCTGCCTGTGTTTGAAACTGCTATGGAAAATTGGAAATGAAGTGACAATGCAATTAGTTGTCTGGCCTGCCCTGCCTGTGTTTGAAACTGCTATGGAAAATTGGAAATGAAGTGACAATGCAATTAGTTGTCTGGCCTGCCCTGCCTGTGCTTGGAACTGCAATGCAAAATTGGAAATGAAGTGACAATGCAATTAGTTGTTTGGCCTGCCCTGCATGTGCTTGGAACTGCAATGCAAAATTAAATGACAAGGCAATGAGCTGTTTGGCCTGCCCTTGAAATGGGTTGACTTTACTTGAAATTGATTGACTTGACTAGATTTGACTTGAAATGGATTGACCTGACTTGACTTGAAATGGATTGACTTGACTTGAAGTGGATTGACTTGACTTGACTTGAAGTGGATTGAATTGACCTGAAGTGGACTGACTTGACCTGAAGCGGATTGACTTGACCTGAAGCGGATTGACTTGACCTGAAGTGGATTGACTTGACCTGAAGCGGATTGACTTGACCTGAAGTGGATTGACTTGACCTGAAGTGGATTGACTTGACCTGAAGTGGATTGACTTGACCTGAAGTGGATTGACTTGACCTGAAGTGGATTGACTTGACCTGAAGTGGATTGACTTGACCTGAAGTGGATTGACTTGACCTGAAGTGGATTGACTTGACCTGAAGTGGATTGACTTGACCTGAAGTGGATTGACTTGACCTGAAGTGGATTGACTTGACCTGAAGTGGATTGACTTGACCTGAAGTGGATTGACTTTATTTGACTTGAAATGGATTGTTGGCCCTGCACTCACTATGCTTGACTTGACCCACAACACCCATGCTATCCCCCCTCCCCCCACACTGGCCACCAATATTGGAATTGGTGGAGAGGTGGAATATTGCGTTGGGGAACCAGCTTAATCATGTACCCTTTATGATTTTACTAACCTCTGTAAAGTCACTCCTCAGCCTCCTTGAACCCAGGGTAAACATTCCCAGCCCATCCAATCTCTTCTTTTGCTCAAGGTCTGCAGTCTGGCAACATAATTATGAATCTTTCCACCACCCTTTCTAGCTATATTATATCTTTCCTACTGTATGCTGACAGGAACTGCACACAATATTCTGGCTGTAACATGATGTCCCAACTCTTGTATTCAATGCCCTGTCCAGTGTAAGGAAGCATGCCATATGGCTTCTTCATCACCTTTTCTTCTTCTGTCACTACTTTCAGGGAAATATGAGCTTGTATCCCATATTCTCTCTGTTTTATAATACTCCCCAGTGTTATATAATTCACTGTGTAATTCCTGCCCAGGTTATCTTCAGATAATGCATCACTTCACATCCATCTACTATTCTTTTGCTCTCTTTCTCAGTTGATCCAGATGATGTTGTAACTATAGACAACCTTCTTCATTGTCCACCACACTGCCATCAACATTCTCATCCTAATCGATAATATACAGGAGAAAGGAAAGTGGATTGAGCATTAATCCCTGCACCATATTGATCAGAGGCTTCCAGTCTGAGAAACTACCCACCACGACTGGGCGGCACGGTGGTGCAGTGGGCGGTTCATGGGTGTGAGTGAGTGAGTGACCTGGGTTTAATCCCGACTACCTGTGCTGTCTTTGTGGAGTTTGTATGTTCTCTCCATGGCTGCTTGGGTTTTCTGTGTGATATTCAGTTTCCTCCCACACTTCAAAGACGTACAGGTATGTGGTTACATTGGCTTGGTGAATGTGTAAAATTGTCTCTAGTGTGTGTAGCGTAGTGTTAATGTGCGGGGATCACTGATCAGAGTGGACCAGGTGGGCCGAAAAGCCTGTTTCCGTATGTATCTCTAAAACAAAAACGGAAAAAAAATCTAAACTACTGCCCACTGATTCCTTCCACTCAGCTAATGTTTTATCCAATTGGCCATCTCACTCTAGATCCCATGTGATCTCACTTTCCAGACTTGCTGTTACTTCTTATGTTCTTATAAATATCATTTATTCAAACTCATATGTATGCTTTTGAGCCTTACTAGATAAATATCCTTTTTTGTGAAAGGAATCCAATTACTTTCCTCAGATAAAATCACATTATTTTATAAAACCATGTTTTATTGTTATACTGGGACATGGCAACTCAAAGATAAAATGACCATTTCACCATAATATCCCATTCAATAAGGACTCCTGGGATAGGGAAACAATGACTTTTTAAAACTATGCAAAAACTTTAGCCATCAAAATCACTTTTATATTCCGATGAAGGATTACCAGCAAAAAGGGACAACTCTGTTTCTCTCTTCACAGATGTTGCCTTATCTGCTGAGTATTTCCAACATGTTTGTATTTATCTTTGAGTGGGCTTGATGACTCAGTCCTCATAACCCACTGCAGACTGAGCAACACAG
This sequence comes from Raja brachyura, assembly GCA_963514005.1. The sequence continues at coordinate 67,675,429 of OY740784.1, forward strand.
ACAAGGGAGGTCTTTAGTTTAGAACTAAATCTGTACTGATTTACATTATTTATGCTATGTCGAGGACGTCTCACGTGACAGCACACCTGGGCAAAGGAAGATATGACATGGACCATGACTGTGCATCTAATTACACGCAGACACACGTTACTTCTCCTTCAATCACTCTCATAGTCTCAATTTGTAGAAGGCCAAGTGACTGAGTTGCCTAAAAGTAGCTGTTATAACATGCAGTCAGTCAACACCACAAGAAATGAATAGAAAGTTTGGAGAGTGTATAGAAACATTTAAATTAGTATTTTAGTTACGTCACTATTCAGGCCATTTCTCTGGAACACAAATTGTCTTTACCCCCATTTCTAAGGCAAAGTGCAATGATTATTAAAAAAGGTGAGATATTTGAAAATATAAAGAATCCATGAAAATGAATCTTATTGGAAAATATAGAATGGGTATACATTTAACAATGTTGGGGAGGAACAACATATGTTTCTAGCCTCACAGAGAAACCAAATCATTGGAGACACAGAAGACTATCAATCTCTCCTTATTTGGATCCACCTATCACTTGCCATTTCTTTCTCCACCTCTCCCCCTCATGTCTTTCTCCCCTTCACTCCATCAGTCTGAATAAGGGGCTTGACCCGAAATATTGATTGCCCATTCCCTCCACAGGTGGGAATGCCTGTCCCACTGAGTTTGTCTAGATTTGTTTGTCACTTAGAGTAAAAAAAAATATTTAGCAAGGGCAGATATGAACTAAAAGGTAAGAAAAATAATATACTGTGGCATCAGCCTATACACAGATCACTTATGGTCGAACCTTCGTCAGTAGGTATGAGGGCTGGCACGTGACGTCATGGGCTAGAGGGAGTGTCCTGCTACTTAAAGTTATCTCACCTCGAGACCTTAGGCGTCCACCGGTAGCTGAGCCCGAGAGAACAACCTCGCTCAGCTACAGCACCAATGATATTATAGTTAGCGGACCAACCTACCATGTAGAACCTGAATAAGCTACTGTTTGAACCTGCCTGACGTCTGGCTTTATTCACCATGTCTGATGCCGCTACATTGATGACCCCGACGTGATTTCTGCATTGGACTCCTCGCACCCCTCGGTAGCTCAGGATCGCCCATGCGGAGCGTCGACTGCGCCCGTGGGCCTCTCCATCCCGACCCACATGCAGGAGCCACCCTCGATCATGCTATTCCTTCCTCCGATTCTGGGGGGGGGGGGGGGGGGGTTCAGCCTATGCACAGACCACTTATGGTCGAACCCTTGTCAGTAGGTACGAGGGCTGGCATGTGATGTCATGGGCTAGAGGGAGTGTCCTGCTATTTAGAGTTATCTCACCTCGAGATCTTAGGAGTCCACCGGTAGCTGAACCCGAGAGAACACCCTCGCTCAGCTACAGCAGCAATGATATTATAGTTAGCGGGCCAACCTAACGTGTAGAACCTGAATAAACCACTGTTTGAATCTGCCTGACGTCTGGCTTTATTCACCACGTCTGGTGCCGCTATGATACAAGGCAATATATAGATCCGAACAATGTCAGAAAATGCCATAGTTGGAGACCAAATATGATAGTAATTACGTCAATTTTATGTTTTAAGAAATCTTCCAGATTGAAGGCAGCAGGAAGATTTGAGAATTGTAAGTAAGAACAGTAGGAACATTGATTGTGTAGATTGTAGAGTCATAAATTTGTCACAGTAGGGAATTGTGATAAAAGAACACTAAGATTTTAGATGTCTTTGAATTGAAAACAAAGACACTTGTCAGAAACCTACAAGAGATAGCAATCCTGTGACAGTTTTAATATGCAGTAGCTGAAATGTGAGAGTTGTGGCTGAAAGACAATTAAAGGCACTTACAGTAGCTACATTGTCAAAATGTTTGGGGATCACAACATGGATTGTTTGAGGTCATTTGCAAAAGAGAGCATTCAACTGATCAGTGAAATAAAAGCAGGACCATTGATCTAAGAGGAAAATTTTCCCAATTTGGTCTTCCATGCAATGCATTGTTTATCAAAACATTGGTGTCAAGTCCTGCTGCTATAAGGCTTTATCAAGTTTAATGATTTCTGCAGAATGCTAATACAAAGGCAGTTGATTTAACCAAAAACAAAAACAAAAAATTAATGCTGGAAGAAAGTAACAAGTCAATCAGTGTCAGTGGAGGTGAAGGTTGTAATTTGACATTTCAGGTTGAGACACTGCATTAAGACTGAGAGGGAAGAGTAAATGTTGCCCTTATATAGCAGTTTGGCATTGTGGTGGGAGGGGGTGAGTGAAAGGGGGGGGGGGGGGGGGGGGGGGTTGATGGTGGTCAGATACAGATTTGGAGGAGATGATAAGTAGATTGAATCTGGTAAGAGTGGGCAAATGGAACCAAGTGGAGGAATAGGAGGGCAGAGTTTGCAGATAGATGATAGATGTTAACAGATGGAGAAGAGAAGACCAGACAGTTGTGAATCTGTGGAATTCTCTGCCATGGAAGGCAGTGGAGGCCAATTCACAGGATGTTTTCAAGAGAGAGTTAGGTTTAGTTCTTAGGGTTTATAGAATCAAAGGATATGGGGAAAAAGCATGAAAGGGGTACTATTTTTGGATGATCAGCCATGATTTAAAAGGGCATCAATTATCCCGATGCCCAAGAAGAGCAAGGTGCCATGCCTCAATGACTATCGACCAGTGGCACTAACATCGGTGGCAATGAAGTGCTTTGAGAGGTTGATCATGGCGCAAATCAACTCCTACCTTCACAAAAACCTGGATCCACTGCAGTTCGCCTACTGCCACAACAGATCAATGGTGGATGCGATCCCCCTGGCTTTCCACTCCACTCTGGACCACTTGGACAACAAAAACTCACATGTCAGGCTGTTATTCATTGATTACAGCTTGGCATTTAATACAATCATCCCCTCCAAGCTGGTTACCAAACTCGCAGAACTGGGTCTGTGCATCCCTCTGCAATTGGATCCTCGAATTCCTCATTCACAGACCACAGACTGTTCAAATTGGTGCAAAGGTGTCAGCCTTGATAACAATCAGCACGGGAGAACCTCAAGGATGCGTGCTGAGCCCTCTACTGTATATCAGCGCCTCTACTTCCTGAGAAGATTACGGAGAGTCAGTATGTCAAGGAGGACTCTCTCTAACTTCTACAGGTGCACATTAGAGAGCATGCTGACCGGTTGCATCGTGGCTTGGTTCGGCAACTTGAGCGCCCAGGAGCGGAAAAGACTACAAAAAGTAATAAACACTGCCCAGTCCATCATCAGCTCTGACCTCCCTATCATCGAGGAGATCTATCGTAGTTGCTGCCTCAAAAAGGCTGGCAGCATCATCAAGGACCTACGCTATCCTGGCCACACACTCATCTCCCCGCTACCTTCAGTTAGAAGGTACAGGAGCCTGAAGACTGGAACGTCCAGGTTCAGGAATAGCTACTTCCCCACAGCCATCAGGATATTAAATTCAACTCAAGCAAAACTCTGAACATTAATAGCCCATTATCTGTTTAGTTGCACTTTATCTGTTTTATTTATTCATGTGTGTATATAATTATATAATGGTATATGGATATACTGATCTGCTCTGTATTCATGCCTAGTATATTCTGTTGTGCTGAAGCAAAGCAATAATTTAATTGTCCTATCTGGGACACATGACAATAAACTCTCTTGAATCTTGAATGATCATATTGAATGGCGGTGCTGTTGGCTTGAAGGACCAAAAGGCCGAATAGCCTACTCCTGCACCTATTTTCTATGTTTCTATGACAGGCATATGGAACAAGATGAGGGGAGTGGATGAGATAGGTGAACAAAGGGGGAAAGAAAACTGATTGGACAGATGAGTGGGTGTGTGTGGCAGGAGAAAGTGTGGGTTAACTGAAATTCAAAAATTCTATGTTCATACCATTGGCTGTAAGCTACCCAAGTGAAATTGAAATAAATTGATTACAATTATTTAGAGAATTGGGGAAAAGTTTATTTTAAACATTTGAAAGGCAATTCGCTGGAAATAAATTGATCAATGGGTACATAAGAGAACTAAAAGATAGTTTTTAGATTGTAAAATGAATGAAAAACAGAATAAATTCAGGATCCATAGAAATAATATACAAGGAGCATAGAAAAATGAAATGCACAGGAAAATAAGTGCAATGTAGTAGTGTTAAACTGAGTTATTTTGTCAATCTAAACTCAAATGCTTGTAGCTATTGAAATTGATTCTTTATTCAGCTGAGACTAGTCTCTGAACCTTCCAACGCAGAGCTGAAAGCTCTGGGGCAGGTGCAAAGAATTAGTAACTTTGATACAAACTCATGGCATTTATATAGGTATTAAACATTTCGGATACAGAGGGTATGACAAACTAGTAACCAATCATCTGAGTCCTTCTGCTGATTTACACCAGCAGTCACATGATCCCCGTTCTCTGGCCGCATTTTACAATCTATGTTTGCCTGTGGTTTAACTTTGTTTAGAATTATTTTGTTTCAACAAAGCAAAAACTCAGTAGGCTCAATTATTAAACACCACTCCTCAAAATATAAGATGCACACATGTAATACAATGATTACACAAGTCATACAAACAAACATATTTTCCATACCAAGACAAAAGATATTTCTATAAATCTAAACAAGGTCTAATGTTTACAATCCTACTTAGACACAATACAATTCATAAATGGTTTCACTACAATTTTACAGTTTAAAATACTATTACCTATGTATTAAAAACATTAATTATATGAGTTCGCCGAATTACACAGCTTCTAAGTTAAATTCAAAACCTACACACACCTCCCAACTCCAAGCATACATGGGTTGTAAATCTGTCAACTTAATTGATAAGTGTTTTGTGCCAGGATACAGCTTAACTTTCTTAACTTACAGCCTCCCCTTTTCCAGTTATCTCTGGAAAATGGATTTTCAATCTCTCTGCAAGGCCTTTTATAAATATTACAGAATATTACAGGGTAAATTTACAACTTCAGACCATTACCTCAAAAGTACAGCTTCTCGATCGCTTATCTCAACCTCATTATAATTTAACATAGCCAAAGCTAACTACTAAGTCTATTATCTCTCAGCCTTGAATTATGTCTCAAACTCAGTATAAACAGCCATAACTCTTCATCTTTATGCACCATTCAGAGCTCAGGAATGTGTCGTAGAGAAAGAGCTGATGACCTCTGGCCTAAGAAGAGGCCCTATTCAGTTGTCCATTCTTCAACACAAAATCATATCAAATAAATTTCCTCCAGCGTTACAATTACATCAAAGCAATAACCTAAACTATGCAGGTTCAGATTAGCATTTCAATGTTATGATTCATCTTTTCGCTGTATGTGGTTCTTTGTACTTTATATATGTAGGAGACGTGTTTCTGAAAACCTTAAGCTTTTCATTTGCAAATTACCTAGCTTATATAAAATTCACTATCCAAGTGGTTCTATTATATACTATTTCCTCATTTCCAACTCTGGTCATTTCATGATCACTAATAGGATAATAACACAGGCAGAGATTCATCAGCAGTGGCTTATTTTTCATCCAAGTTTATTCATAACCTTGAGATGCTTTATAGCCCACAAAACCCGGACCACATAGTTCAGCAGGCTGTCTTGTTGACACCAATGCTGCTCCCTACTTCTCTGCTGTGCTTCATACCCTAGCCCTTATGATGCTCAACTATCCTGGAGTAAATACCATCCCTCCTTCTCCACATTATTAAGTCTATTGCAGTCCTCCTCCAATATTTCCTTATCTACCTGCTGGTTCAAATGTTCTCTACTTTCATCGGACTCCAACATCAGAATGTCTTCTTCTAGGTGCTGCAATAAGATCTTCTCACCGGTTTCCACATTATCCAATTAGTCTGGCGATAATACATTTAACAATAGCAATTCACACGAACAAACATACGACCATTATTGCTGCATATATGGCCAGGCTGATGATCCAATTATATAATCCCCCAAATCTCCAGTCTCCCCATCCAACACTCTCCTTCATCCCATCGAGCAGGATAATAATGTCGTTTTGATGTTTGGTGACATTATTATTTCTGTCTTGAATTCCCATCATACATCTTTCTTTTACAATAGCACACGTCCCTCCCTCATGGCCAACAGATCATCTAAGGGTAGACCTCCAATTCTTATCGATAGCATAGTCCTTCATACAAATGTTCCTTTGCCGAGTTGTCTTCCAAGGGGTTCCGTCTGCATAAAAGTCAAATTTGCACCCCCAATTATCTAAGTCTACCTGCCGATTGGGGTGACACGGTATCCCATTGCAGTAGTCAATCTTGGTGACGTTCCAGGATCCAAAGGCATCCAGGCCATTGCACTGTACCACATCTCCTTTGCAGAGGTGAAAGATTCTGCTTTGTTGCCCCAGAACACATCGTCAAATTTTTCCTTCATTTCCCTCCTTCTGCAGTAGCATCAGGATGCATAGCAGGATGAACCGACTCATTTTAATTTATCTGGAATATGCAAAAGCTCACAAAAAGCTCATTTTTTACTTAATTGACTTAATCAACTATTCACACAAGTTAACCTTCCTTCAGTCAGTCAGTCCAGTGATCAGTCGCATATTCTTAATCACATAGCAAAATAAAGATTCAAAACTAAACTTATTAAGTTTCAAAACAAAACTTATAAGGATACAACTAAACTTATAAGGATGCAACTCCCAAGCAAAGTAGAAACGTAAAAACTAAAAATCTTTAAGTTGAAAATAAAATTACTCTTCTCCCCCCTTTTGATTGGGCTGCCCAACCAATTTGCAGTGATGCAGATGAACCCAGGCAGCACAACCCTCGACCTTGGCAATGGTCGGAGTGGTGAGGAGGACCTAGAAGAGACCATCCGAACGTGGGTCCATGTGCTTACGCGTCCAGTTCCTGACCATCACATAGCCACCTGACTCAATATTAGATGGAACTTTGAGTGCTGGCACCTCACCACATGCAACCTGTGAATGAGAAATTCGCAAAGTACGGGTTAAAGTTAATACATAGAATACATAAGATGTCATTTCCTCAGTCATATGGTGGAAATGGACCACTGCGGGAGCATGGTCATTCCATGGCATACGTAAAGGTCGACAATATATGATTTCCGCAGGCGTTAGTCGTGCCGCACCAGAAGGATTGGTACGTATTCTGAAAAAGAGGTGCAGGAAGCAGTTTTAACCATGTTAAGCCAGTCTGTGACACCAATTTTGCAAATTTGGTTTTCAAAATCTGATTTGCCCGTTCCACCAATCCAGTGGCCTGAGGTCAATACGCACAATGGAGCTGTTGATGTATCTGTAATTGTTGGCACATTTCTTTGATTACAGCAGCAATAAAATGTGGATGTTTATCTGAACTTAAATGCGCAGGAACACCAAATCGCGGTATGATTTCACGTCACAATATGTTTACAATGGTAGATGCCTTGTTGTCAGGCTTCAGGCTTGTTGGGTAGGCTTCAATGCATTTACTGAAAACATCAACAATTACAAGAACATACTTATAACACTGACATAATTCCAACTCAATGTAGTCCATTTGCAAGGTCTCAAAGGGACCTGTTGGTAAAGGGATCTTACCTGGTTCACAGGGCAAGCCTTTACCTGGATTATGCTGCTGGCAAATCAGACATCGCTGGTTGATATGCTGGGACAAGTCCAGAAGTTTTGGAAGCCACCAGGTCTCTAAAAGTATATCATGTACGGTCTTGGCCACAATGAGTTGCAAAGTATCAATAACTAATATTCAATAACTAACAATGCAATCACATCAGACATGCAAGTCTGGGCGGCAAGCATAACCCATAAGCTAGTGACATGAATCGTACACACAAGCCTGGTCCAACCACAGCTGTTTTACCTGTGCATGAGCGTCGTCCTGTATTTGAAGTACTTCCTGGATGGTTGGCATTCCTTTTTCCAAGGGAGACTTATTCCTGGTAGAATTTTTAGTCTGCCTCATGATGTGGGATACAACAATTTGGTAACTCCGAGAAGCTTTCTTAGCTGCCTCATTTGCGAGGCAATTTCCTATGTCTATGGGGCTTTGGCCTGTAGTATGGGCTCTAACTTTGATAACAGCATGCTGACTGGGTAACTGAATGTCTTGTAGCAAATTAGAAACCAATTTTTGTGAGATATCACTGTCCCTGAAGAGGTTAGAAACCCTCGATTCTTCCATAATTGTTTGTAATCATGAATCACTCCAAAAGCATATTGGGAGTCTGTGTAAATATTTGCAGATAGTCCTTTGGCCAGGGTGCAGGCTGTAGTCAGCGCAAATAGTTCAGCTAGCTGGGCCTAGAAGGTAGACTCAAAAGACGCCGCTTCAATGGTTGTTCCCTCCTGATTAACAATCACATAACCTGACAACCACTCTCCCTTTTCACTAATGGATGCGCTGCCATCCGTAAACAGGGTAACATCCGCATTTGTTAGCCCATTCAGTCAGGGCCAGCCGCTGGCGGAACTTCCCTAGTTTCTCTCATTACATATTCGTTTTTTTTAACCTTTACCTGGGCTTCTCTGTCTCCAATAGGACAGTCTTTCCAAAAGGCTCTCACAGTTCTTGACGTGCGAGCCAGTGAAGACTTTGACCAGTTCATCTTATTGGTTTTAATAGCCATTGCGACACTGGACGGCAAGCAGTTCATAAACATAGCACAAAACTGTGGCAAGTTCTTTCATAGAAACATAGAAATTAGGTGCAGGAGTAGGCCATTCAGCCCTTCGAGCCTGCACCACCATTCAATATGATCATGGCTGATCGTTCAACTCAGTATCCTGTACCTGCCTTCTCTCCATACCTCCTGATCCCTTTAGCCACAAGGGCCACATCTAACTCCCTCTTTAATATAGCCAATGAACTGGCCTCAACTACCTTCTGTGGCAGAGAATTCCACAGATTCACCACTCTCTGTGTGAAAAATGATTTCCTCATCTCAGTCCTAAAAGATTTCCCCCTTCTCCTTAAACTGTGACCCCTTGTTCTGGACCTCCCCAACATCGGGAACAATCTTCCTGCATCTAGCCTGTCCAACCCCTTAAGAATTTTGTATGCTTCTATAAGATCTCCTCTCAATCCTCTAAATTCTAGCAAGTACAAGCCGAGTCTATCCAGTCTTTCCTCATATGAAAGTCCTGACATCCCAGGAATCAGTCTGATGAACCTTCTCTGGACCCCCTCTATGGCAAAAATGTCTTTCCTCAGATTTGGAGACCAAAACTGCACACAATACTCCAGGTGTTTTCTCACCAAAACCCTGTACAACTACAGTAGAACCTCCCTGCTCCTATACGCAAATCCTTTTGCTATGAAATTTTGCTATTTTGCCTCTCCTCTCTCTCCCCCAAAGTCAGTCAATTGTATTTGTCACATGCACATTACATGCAGTGAAATGAACCCCCCCACCCCCTCCACTCTCCCCCACCCTCTCCCCCTCTCTCTCTCTCCCCCCACCCCCCTCTCCCTCGCCAACCTCCCCCTTTCCCCACCACCCTCACTCCTCCCCTATCTCTCCCACCCTCCTCCTTCTCCAGACCACCTTCTTCCTCAGTGTTCATTGGCTGTATAATAACTGAAGCCTTACACATAGAAACATAGAAACATAGAAAATAGGTGCAGGAGTAGGCCATTCGGCCCTTCGAGCCTGCACCGCCATTCAATGTGATCATGGCTGATCATCCAACTCAGTATCCCGTACCTGCCTTCTCTCCATACCCCCTGATCCCTTTAGCCACAAGTGCCACATCTAACGCCCTCTTAAATATAGCCAATGAACTGGCCTCAACTACCTTCTGTGGCAGAGAATTCCAGAGACTCACCACTCTCTGTGTAAAGAATGTTTTCCTCATCTCGGTCCTAAAGGAATTCCCCCTTATCCTTAGACTGTGACCCCTTGTTCTGGACTCCCCCAACATCGGGAACAATCTTCCAGCATCTAGCTTGTCCAACCCCTTAAGAATTTTGTAGGTTTCTATAAGATCCCCCCTCAATCTTCTAAATTCCATCGAGTACAAACCGAGTCTATCCAATCTTTCCTCATATGAAAGTCCTGACATCCCAGGAATCAGTCTGGTGAATCTTCTCTGTACCCCCTCTATGGCAAGGATGTCTTTCCTCAGATTTGGAGACCAAAACTGTACGCAGTACTCCAGGTGTGGCCTCACCAAAACCCTGTACAACTGCAGTAGAACCTCCCTGCTCCTATACTCAAATCCTTTCGCTATGAATGCTAACATACCATTTGCTTTCTTCACTGCCTGCTGCACCTGCATGCCTACTTTCAATGACTGGTGTACCATGACACCCAGGTCTCGTTGCATCTCCCCCTTACCTAATCTGCCACCATTCAGATAATAGTCTACCCTCATGTTTTTGCCACCAAAGTGGATAACCTCACATTTATCCACATTGTACTGCATCTGCCATGCATCTGCCCATTCACTCAGCCTATCCAAATCACCCTGCAGCCTACAAGCATCCTCCTCACACCTAACTATACCCCCCAGCTTGGTATCATCTGCAAATTTGGAGATGTTGCATTGAATTCCCTCGTCCAAATCATTAATATATATTGTAAATAGCTGGGGTCCCAGCACTGAGCCTTGCGGCACCCCACTAGTCACTGCCTGCCATTCTGAAAAGGACCCGTTTACTCCTACCCTTTGCCTCCTGTCTGCTAGCCAGTTCTCTATCCACATCATTACTGAACCCCCAATACCGTGTGCTTTAAGTTTGTATGCTAATCTCTTATGCGGGACCTTGTCGAAAGCCTTCTGAAAGTCTAGATATAACACATCCACTGGTTCTCCCTTATCCACTCTACTAGTTACATCCTCGAAAAATTCTATCAGATTTGTCAGACATGATTTACCTTTCGTAAATCCATGCTGACTTTGTCCAATGATTTCACCACTTTCCAAATGCGCTGCTATCCCATCTTTAATAACTGACTCTAGCAGTTTCCCCACTACCGATGTTAGACTAACTGGTCTGTAATTCCCCGCTTTCTCTCTCCCTCCTTTTTTAAAAAGTGGGGTTACATTAGCTACCCTCCAATCCTCAGGAACTACTCCAGAATCTAAGGAATTTTGAAAAATTATCACTAATGCATCCACTATTTCTGTGGCTACCTCCTTGAGTACTCTGGGATGCAGACTATCTGGCCCTGGGGATTTATCGGCCTTCAATCCGTTCAATTTACCCAACACCACCTCCCGGCTAACCTGGATTTCACTCAGTTCCTCCATCTTATTTGACCCCCGTTCCACTGCTATTTCCGGCAGATTATTTATGTCTTCCTTAGTGAAGACAGAACCAAAGTAGTTATTCAATTGGTCTGCCATGTCCTTGTTCCCCATGATCAATTCACCTGTTTCTGACTGCAAGGGACCAACATTTGTTTTAACTAGTCTCTTTCTCTTTACATATCTATAAAAACTTTTGCAGTCAGTTTTTATGTTCCCTGCCAGTTTCCTTTCATAATCTATTTTCCCTTTCCTAATTAAGCCCTTTGTCCTCCTCTGCTGGATTCTGAATTTCTCCCAGTCCTCCGGTAGGCTGCTTTTTCTGGCAAATTTGTATGCCTCATCTTTTGTTTTTATACTATCCCTGATTTCCCTTGTTATCCATGGATGCACCACCTTCCCCGATTTATTCTTTTGCCAAACTGGTATGAACAACTTTTGTACTTCATCCATGCAGTCTTTAAATACCTTCCATTGCACATCCACTGTCAACCCTTTAAGAATCACCTGCCAGTCTATCTTGGCCAATTCACATCTCATACCTTCAAAGTTACCTTTGTTCAAGTTCAGAACCCTTGTTTCTGACTTAATTTTGTCACTCTCCATCCTAATGAAGAACTCAACCATATTATGGTCACTCTTGCCCAAGGGGCCACGCACAACAAGACTGCTAACTAACCCTTCCTCATTACTCAATACCCAGTCTAGAATAGCCTGCTCTCTCGTTGGTTCCTCCACATGTTGGTTGAGAAAACTATCCCGCATACATTCCAGGAAATCCTCTTCCTCAGCACCCCTGCCAATTTGATTCACCCATCTACATGCAGATTGAAGTCACCCATTATAACCGTGTTACCCTTGTTGCACGCATTTCTAATTTCCTGTTTGATGCCATCCCCAACTCCAATACTACTGTTAGGTGGCCTGTACACAGTTCCCACTAGCGTTTTCTGCCCCTTAGAGTTTCGCAGCTCTACCCATATCGATTCCACATCCTCCACGCTAATGTCCTTCCTTTCTATTGCATTAATCTCCTCTCTCACCAGCAACGCTACCCCACCTCCTTTTCCTTTTCGTCTATCCCTCCTGAATATTGAATATCCCTGGATGTTCAGCTCCCAGCCTTGGTCATCCTGGAGCCAAGTCTCCGTGATTCCAACTATAGCATAGTCATTAATCGCTATCTGCACCTTCAACTCATCCACCTTATTACGAATGCTCCTCGCATTGAGACACAAAGCCTTCAGGCTTGTTTTTACAACACTCTTACTCCTTATACAATTATGTTGACAAGTGGCCCCTTTCACATCGATCCCTATTACACTTGGCCATACTCTCCTATCCCTTTGTGAGCTTTCTTCCCCGTTAATTCTGGGGTCATTAACCATCGCTTTACTCTCTTTCGCTCTAACTCCGTCCTCGACTATCCCATTTGATACCCCACCCCCCTTATTCAGTTTAAAACCATCCGTGTAGCAGTGGCAAACCTGCCGGGCAGAATGCTGGTCCCCCACCTGTTAAGATGCAATCCGTCCCTTTTGTACAGTTCCCCCTTACTATAAAAAAAATCCCAGTGATCTAAGAATCTAAATCCCTGCCCCCTGCACCAGTTCCTCAGCCACACATTCAGGTCCCATATCTCCCTGTTCCTGCTCTCGCCAGCACGAGGAACTGGAAGCAAACCGGAGATAACAACCCTGGAAGTCCTGCTTTTCAGCATTTTTCCGAGCTCTCTGAAGTCCCGCTGCAAAAAATTCATCTCCTTCTTTCCAACATCATTTGTGCCAACATGCACGACCACTTCCGGCTGGTCATCTTCGCCCTTGAGGATTGTCTGCACTCTGTCCGTAACATCCTGGATCCTGGCACCAGGAAGGCAGCACACCATCCTGGAATCCCGTCTGTTGCCGCAAAAACCCCTGTCCGTACCTCTCACAATGGAGTCTCCAACTACAATGGCGTTGCCCGACTTTGGCCTCTGTGGGTTTGGCTCATCAGCCCTTTTTGTTTGGCAAGCCAGTCCGCCGCTCAGTGGGATACCGTCTTCTGTCCCGGCAGCTTCCACGTGGGTGAACCTGTTCACAAGAGGTACAACACCCGGGGACCTTTGCATCCCATGTTTTCCTCCCTTTCTCACCGTCACCCACCTTCTCTCTTCTAGTGCCTTGGGTGTAACAATCTCACTGAAGGACTTGTCGAGAAACGACTCAGTTTCTCGAATGAACCTGAGGTCATCCACTTGTTTCTCCAGTTCCCCAACACGGTCCTTCAGGAGCTGTACCTGGATGCACTTCTCACATTTGTAGCATCCAGAGGCACCAGCAGTGTCCTTGACCTCCCACATACTGCAAGCATCACACTGCATCAGCTTGCTTGACATCTTCTTTTGCCTCGGTCTCGCCCTATCCAGTATTTTGCGCAGCCTCCTCGCCGAAGACTCTCGAGCCAAAGACTCACACTTTACTCACAGGGCACTTCCCTCACAAGGCCGCTCCCCAAGAGCTGCCTTGCTTATATTGACTGTTCAATTGCCTAACTTACAAACCAAATTCCTCAGTTTTGAGGAACTGCTTTCCCCCTCTGACTCACTGAGAACTCTCCTCCCACTTGGGCTAGAGCCAATCAGTGCTTTCTCCTGCTTCTCTTTGTTGCTGTTGCTTCAAAATCCACGGGAAGACTGAGTACACGATAATAAAGGTGCAGAAATGTTATTACAATACAGTAAATATGACTCCCCGCTTGCTCGTCTAACACTGGACGGGAACAGGCAAGCGGGACTGCTGTAAAAAGCAAGTGGCCGTAACTACCAAAGCTGATACAGAGTATCACCCGACTAACTGCCGTAGATGGTTTTAAACCTTACCAGAAAATCTTCTGCAGCCTCTCCTTCCTCTGGTTTCATATCCAAAACCTTTGATATATCGATTGACTGCTGGAGAGTGAGGCCCACGGCAGCCAACATAAGCTGTAATCAATCCTCATTGTTACCTGCCCCAGGGTGCGCTGCCTGCAGTGCTGTTTGGTTGTCATAGGTGAAGTGAACCAAGAATCTGGTGTACTCAATTGCTGTAATACTTGCTGAAGTATAACCATATAAACATATAACCATATAACAATTACAGCACAGAAACAGGCCTTCTCGGCCCTTCCAGTCCGTGCTGACCATTTATTTTCCCCTAGTCCCATCTACCTGCACTCAGATCGTACCCCTCCATTCCCTTCTCGTCCATATACCTATCCACCTTACTTTTAAATGTTAAAATCAATCCTGCCTCCACCACTTCTGCTGGAAGATCATTCCACACATCCACCACTCTCTGAGTAAAGAAGTTCCCCCTCATGTGACCTCTAAACATCTGTCCCTTAATTCTCATATCATGCCCTCTTGTTTGAATCATCCCTACCCTCAATGGGAAAAGTTTATCCACGTCAACTCTGTCTATCCCTTTCATTATTTTAAAGACCTCAATCAAGTCCCCCTTAACCTTCTGCGCTCCAAAGAATAAAGACCTAACTTGTTCAACTTTTGTGCCCATAAATCTGGGGAATTGGCGTAATATATGGATATCGTTATTCTTAAAAATTCAATAAAAGCTTGTGGAATCTGATTCCTATTAGGCACTCCCAACAAAATTGCCATCATCTCATTTAGTTTCCACGGCAGCATTATTCATGGATGTTTCGTCATTTTCTTGTTGGTTTGGTGGAGGTGGTATTAGGGCTCTGAGGTTAGGGACCGTTCTGACTTCGTCTCCCTCTGCCAACTGAAGGCCAACCACTGAACTGCACAGTCCTTATTTATCTTTTTAGATACTCCTGCCGGCTTGTTACATAGAAATATAGAAACATAGAAAATAGGTGCAGGTGTAGGCCATTCCGCCCCTCGAGCCTGCGCCACCATTCAATATGATCATGGCTGATCATCCAACTCAGTATCCCGTACCTGCCTTCTCTCCATACCCTCTGATCCCTTTAGCCACAAGGGCCACATCTAACTCTTAAATATAGCCAATGAACTGGCCTCAACTACCTTCTGTGGCAGAGAATTCCACAGATTCACCACTCTCTGTGTGAAAAATGTTTTTCTCATCTCGGTCCTAAAAGACTTCCCCCTTATCCTTAAACTGTGACCCCTTATTCTGGACGTCCCCAACATCGGGACAATCTTTCTGCATCTAGCCTGTCCAACCCCTTAAGAATTTTGTAGTTTCTATAAGATCTTCTAAATCAATCTTCTAAATTCGAGCGAATACATGCTGAGTCTATCCAGTCTTTCTTCATATGGAAGTCCTGACATCCCAGGAATCAGTCTGGTGAACCTTCTCTGTACTCCCTCTATGGCAAGAATGTCTTTCCTCAGATTAGGAGACCAAAACTGTACACAATACACCAGGTGTGGTCTCACCAAGACCCTGTTCAACTGCATTAGAACCTCCCTGCTCCTATACTCAAATCCTTTTGCTATGAATGCTAACATACCATTCACTTTCTTCACTGCCTGCTGCACCTGCATGCCTACTTTCAATGACTGGTGTACTATGCCACCGAGGTCTTGTTGCATCTCCCCCTTTCCTAATCGGCCACCATTCAAATAATAGTCTACTTTCCTGTTTTGCCACCAAAGTGGATAACCTCACATTTATCCACATTATACTGCATCTGCCATGCATTTGCCCACTCACCCAACCTATCCAAGTCACCTTGCAGCCTCCTAGCATCATCCTCACAGCGAACACTGCCCCCCAGCTTTGTGTCATCCGCAAACATGGAGATGTTGGATTCAATTCCCTCATCCAAATCATTAATATATATTGTAAATAGCTGGGGTCCCAGCACTGAACCTTGCAGTACCCCACTAGTCACTGTGTTCTCAGTCTTATCTTTCTCCTTTCTTTCTCTCTCTCTCTCTCTCTCTCTCTCGCTCTCCGCCTTTTCTGCCTTTCTCTCTCTCTCTCCTGTTGCTTATTCTTCTCGTGTGCACACTCTCATTTCAATACCTCAACGAGTTTCAGAATTCCTCCACTTATTAAATTTATATCTAATTTAACTGTATTATTTTGCCAACTGGCCAAAATGGTTTTATCTTGTTCTTCCTTACACCACTTACTTACCCCGTACTAGTTGACTGCTCGCGAACTTACCCTTTATTCTTATAACAGTATAATAATGACTTTAATGTTTTACTATTTCTTATTTAGCAACCATGGCTTGTCACTGGATCCATATTCAATGATACTTTTCAATTATCTAATTATTACTGATCATTCGAAATGACCAGTATGTTTTAGCATTGCCGGTGTTTAATCAACAAGATTCAGTTCAACCGTCAATTACCAGTTACCATTGGTCATATCCAATGAACGGGTCTCCCCATTCCCAATGGATGAATCTCCCCATTCCCAATGGACGAGTCTGTTTAAAAGTCTAGATCCCACACAACGCAATAACGAAAGGTCTACTTCCCACAGAGTGGTTACAACTCACTCTGCTTTGGCCAATTCCTCTGGTCCTATAGGTAGTTTGTCTCTTAACTTCGTTATCTGGTTGGCTGAGAATCGAAGAATCCCACTTCTGACACCAAATGTTAAGTTGAGTTCTTTTGTCAATCTAAAGTCAACTTGACTGAAACGCTTGTCGCTGTTAAAATCGATTCTTTATTCAGCTGAGTCTAGTCTCTGAACCTTCCAACACAGAGCTGAAAGCTCTGGAAGAGGTCCAAAGAATTAATAACTTTCATACAAACTCGGGGCATTTATATAGGTATTAGACATTTCTGATACAGAGGGTATGACAAACTAGTAGCCAATCATCTGAGTCCTTCTGGTGATTTACAACAGCAGTCACAGTAGTGATTGTGCAGACTGTAGGAACTCAAAAATATTCTGAGCACAAGCAACACAAGAAATTGAGGAGGTTAACACACCTCATTCACTATCATTTATATAGAGAAGGTGACATCTCCATAGAGACCGTTTGCTCCATAACTCCATGGTCAATTTGTCCCTTCCCACCCAGACCACCCCCTCCCTGGTACTTTCCCCTGCAACTGCAGGAAATTGCACACCTGTCACTTCACCTCCCCCCCCCCCCCGCCTCAATCCAAGGACCCAAACAGTCTTTCCAGGTGAGGCAGAGGTTCACCTGCACCTCCTCCAACCTCATCCACTGTCGTAGGTGGCACCTTCTCTACATTGGCAAGACCAAACGTAGGCTCGGCGACCACTTCACCGAACACCTCTGCTCAGTCCGTACTAACCAACCTGATCTCCCGGTTGCCCTGCACTTCAACTCCCCCTCCCATTCTGAATCTGACCTTTCTGTCCTGAGCCTCCTCCATTGCCAGAGTGAGGCGCAGCGTAAATTGGACGAACAGCACCTCATATATTGTTTTGGTAGTTTACACCCCAGCTGTATGAACATCGACTTCCCTAATTTCAGGTAGTCCTTGCTTTCTCCCTCCTTCCCCTCCCACTTCCCGGCTCTAGCACATAGCCTACTGTCTCCGCCTCTTCCTTTCTTTACCCCCCCCCCGACATTAGTCTGAAGAAGGGTCTCGACCCAAAACGTCGCCTACTCGTTTCCTCCATAGATTGCTGCTTCACCCGCTGAGAGTTTCCAACATTTTTTGTCTACATTAGTTTAGTTTAGTTAAGTGACTTACTTACATATTGCCTATTATGCCTTCACTCAGTAGCATTGATTTGTCCAGTTGCTGTTTCTGTAGCATATTAGTTTTACGAGACAGGGTTGTTCGCTCTTCATCTCGCCTCTACCCTTCGATCTGCCCAGCACGGGAGACCCTAACAGGAGACAAATCTCCCGCTAGCATAGCTCTAGGGGTCACTGAGACACACAAGCTCCCCGACCAGGATATGTTTGCAATCCAACGGGGAGTTATTAAGTGAGACAGCGTGGAAACAGGGCCTTTGGCCCACCAACCCTGCCAACCAGCAATCCAAGTACACTAGCCCAATCCAACACACTAGGGACAATTTTTACAGACGCCATTTAACCTACAAATTTGTACATCTTTGTGGGAGTGTGGGAGGAAATGAGAACACTTGGAGAAAACCCACGTGGTCACGGGGAGAACGTGCAAACTCCATTCTGAGAGCACCCACAGTCAGGATCGAACCTGGGCCTCTGGTGCTGGAAGGCAGCAACTTTACCACTGCCCCACTGTGCCGCCCATGGGTTTAAGTGATATTTTGCAAACTTTTACAGTATCCCATGTTCAGGAGTGGATGGACAATTGTCCACTGTGTATGAACATTTGCTACATATTTGCAATATGGTTTCCAGGTACTTATGAGATGCACAGATCTTGTATGGGTAATTTAAAAACATTTGAAGGCAACACAGTTCCTCGACTCGGGGACATTGAGAGGAAACCTGGAATCCTAACCATTCGGTCTGTGGTCAACATATTAAACCATTTCTACTGACTGGTGCCATCTCCATTTCACTGTCAGATTAAGATTTTCAGCCAGAAAAAAATAAACTTAGGTTATTAGGAGATGGTTGAGAGCTTGAAGTCCCTAAAATGAATTGTCACCAACAATTTGTCCTAGACTAACCACATTGAGGCACGCCAATGTCTCAATTTCCTCAGAAGTTCGGCATGATCTGACTTCCGGTGGCGCCATCATGAGGTGAAGACGCCCTCCCAGCCAGCTCCATAAGAAGGTTGAAGAAAACGGGTAAAAAACGCTGAAAAAGACTTACCTGCCGTCTGAAATCTCAGTACTGATTAGTACGGAATTGCTGAGTGACGTTATCAGCCCTGCGACAGCATGCAACGAACCCCAGAAGAAAAACTGAAAACCCGGCTACCGACCACTCGGGATCCGGTAGGCCGTTCTGAAGCCTCGATCTCGGGTAGAACCCGATCCCAGGAAGACATTGCAGGAAAAAAACCTTCTGGAGTTGAAGAAATTAAAACGAAACTGGAGATGGAAGGATTGAAAACTCTTATTGAAAAAGAGATGGGAGGTATTAAAACCGAACTATTGAATTTAAAGAAAGATATGAAAAAGTTGAATATTAAGGAGGAAGTCAAAAAGATTAATGAAGAAGTGAAAGACTTGAAAACTGAAATAAAAGACTTGAAGACTGAAATCACTGAATCTGCTCAAGCACTGAAAAGAGAGATTACGGACAAGTTAAAAGAGCAGAACAAGCAGATGAAAATTAAAATCGAAACCCTGGTGAAAGACAAACTGTCTGAAGTTGAAGAAGCATTGAATTTACATTCGACAGATATAAGCATCATTAAAGACTTAGCTGAAGCATCGGCTCGGAATTCAGACAGAGACATAAAACGCTTATCTGAACTTCTGGACAAGATAACAGAAAAATGCACGGAGTTGGAAGGCTACCAAAGAAGGTCGAACCTAAGAATTGTGGGTATTCCGGAAGGCATGGAGCGGAATAACCCACGAGGATTTACAGCAGATTTACTGCAACAAGTTTTAGCCTTGGATCAGAAACCCTTACTAGCTCGTGCACACAGAGTAAAGAGGCATTTTACAGGACCTGGTGCCCCGCCAAGACAAATGATATTAAAGGTACAGAATGATTACGAACTGGAAGAAATGATGGGTAAGATTGTAAGAAGTAAAAATCTTACTTTTGAAGGAGTACGAATCAGTATTTACCGAGATTATCCTGCTGAAGTTGCCAAGAAACGAAACGCATTCAGGGAGACTAAAAGAATTCTGAGAGAATTGAAGGATGTAAGGTATACTTTGAGATACCCCGCTACTTTGAGGGTGACCTATGACAATCAAGATCATTTCTTCAAGAACCCACAAAATGCACTGGACTTTGCGCAGGGAATTAAGAATCAAGAAGAAGACTGAATAATATTTCACCTTTGAACTATATTAATGAATAAACAGTATGTTTGCATTTGGTTTAAAGGATTACCGGATTATGGACTGGTTATAGACTGGCTACAATCAAGAAAGATGAAGAAATGAGTGGACCTGGTCCCTACATCAAAGAGTGGACTGGACTTTCTCTTATGGATATTATTAATTAGAATAATAACAATACTAATAGAAATAATTAATACACAATAAAATACTAATATACTAAAACCTAACCGGTAGTACTGTTACTAACTAAAACAATAATAAATACTAATCACTAAGGCTTAGGTATAAGTAACTTTCTTATTACTTCCCACATACATATAATTTACTCATCAATAATTAATACTAATCTACATAAAATTAAAATAAATAGTAATTAGTAAATATATTTCCTAAGATCATACATTTGATTATACCAATAATAGTTAAGATTTCCTTGATCTTTGCATTTAAATATGTTATAGGATTGATGAAACATTTTAGAATTATATATTCCCGTTAAAATACCTTTTGTAAGACAATAACTTTAAGGACTTATGGAGCTGGCGAGTTAACATCATCTACACTGGAAGTCTGTAGATGGCTAGCCATGCTAGTATGGCTTTCACTAACTGCACCTACTATAGCTGTAGTTTTTCCTTACTTTTCACTATTTACTAACCCTTTTTTCTATCTTCTGTTTTTTTATATTACCTCATGTTTTTATTTTTTTACATCACAGTGGACTCGTAATCACAAAAGATATATCCGTGCGAGATATTTGAAAATCTTGAAACTCGTCCATCTGGAGTTCGGGGGTAAGGTCGGGTATGTCGAACTGAGACATGTGAACCATCATAGACCACCTTAAATAAAATGCAGGACTTAAAAAAGAATTTGGGGAATGAGGGAATAATCTTTGGCAGTTGGAATGTTAAAGGTCTTAATGAACCTATTAAAAGGGGTAAAGTATTGGCACATTTGCAAGCACTTAAAATCGACGTTGCGTTTCTTCAAGAGACACATCTAAAAAAAGATGCCGAGCATAGATTAAAGGCTAAATGGATTGACAAAATATATCATTCCTCTTTTACTCATAAATCTAGAGGCGTAGCAATACTGATATGTAAAGGTACTTTATTCAAGCATACATCAACTATAATTGATAAAGATGGAAGATTTATTATTGTAACGGGTGAATTATATGCTCAAAAAGTAATATTAGCCAATATATATATGGCCCAAATTTTGACAGTCCAATTTTTTTTAAGAAAATATTTAATACAATTCCTGATCATGCACAACATAATTTAATAATTGGAGGAGATTTAAATTGTACTTTAGATCCTTATTTAGATAGATCGTCAGGACAGAGGAAATTTAAATCACACTCCAGTGATTTAATAAATGCATACATTGATACTAGTAAAGTTAGAGATGTTTGGAGAATGGAACACCCATCAGGACGAGATTATTCATTTTACTCCTCGGTACATAAAACATATTCTAGAATTGACTATTTCCTTGTAGATATAAAGCTTATTCCATACATCTATAACTCTAAATACCACTGTATCATTATTTCAGATCACGCTCCATTAACATTTAATATTAAATTTAATGATAACATGAAAATACGAGGACAATGGAGACTTAACCCACACATTTTGAAGGATAAATCAACTAATGAATATATTATAAAGCAGATTAAGACTTTTTTTGAAATAAACGATAAACCAGAAATATCTCCATCCCTACTATGGGAAACTTTTAAGGCTTTTACTCGTGGAATTATGATATCTTCACAAGCATTTTACAACAAAGAAAAGCGGAAGGAACAAAATATTCTGGAAACGGAGATAAAACAATTAGATATAGAAAATGCTCTCAACCCTACAATGATAACACATAATAAAATTACTGCATTAAAATATAAATTAAATAAGATATATGCTGACCAAGTGGTTAAATTATATCAATACACAAAACAAATACAATTTGAATTTGGGGACAAACCACAAAAATTACTGGCTCGCCAATTACGAAAAATACAGGGAGAAAAAATAATACATCGGATTAAATCAGAAAATGGTGAATTCTTAACACAGAATAACGATATTAATGAGAGATTTTTACAATATTATAAAGATTTATATTCTTCCAAAACGACTGAAAATCAGATAGGAATTAATACATTCTTAAATGACTGTAATCTAATAGGATTGGGTGTAGATGATACAAAACTATTAAATGCTGAATTAACAGTTAAAGAAATTGAGGATTCTATTATATCATTAAAAAACGGGAAAACTCCAGGGCCAGATGGTATTGGTTCGGAATTTTATAAATCATACACGGATCTGATAACACCTTATTTGAAGACACTTTACGAATATATATATGCGCAACAGAGTTTACCAGAAACACTAAACGAATCCATTATAACACTCATACCAAAAATGGATAAAGACCTAGATGATCCGGGATCATATAGAGCTATTGCTCTCTTAAATACGGATCAAAAGATATTAACTAAAATATTAGCTAAAAGATTAAGTGTAGTGATTAATAAAATAATACACCCGGATCAAACAGGATTTATACCTAAACGATACTCATCATATAACTTGAGACGATTGTTTAATATTATATACTCGAAAAGGAGTTATAATAAAGACTTAGTAATAATATCGTTAGATGCAGAGAAAGCTTTTGACCAAGTTGAATGGCCATATTTATTTGCGGTTATGGAAAAGTTAAATTTGGGAGACAAGTTTATAAAATGGATCAAATTACTATATACAAATCCAACTGCTAAAATCTTAACCAACCAAATGATATCTACCAAATTTAATTTATTTCGAGGATGCAGACAAGGTTGTCCCCTATCACCATTATTATTTGCGTTGGCTATAGAACCATTAGCCATTCGGGTAAGATTACACCCCGAAATTTTTGGATATGAAACTAACGAAACAAGAAATAAAATTTCTCTATATGCAGATGACGTATTATTATATATTAAAAAACCTGAAATTAGCATACCTAATTTATTGAATTTAATAACTCAATTCGGCTTGTTTTCTGGATACAGAATCAATTGGAATAAAAGTGAACTTATGCCATTAACACAAGATAATTTAACTACATTAAAACAATTTCCTTTTAAGATTGTTAATGAACAGATTAAGTATTTAGGAATTCACGTTACAAAAAAATATGATTCTTTATTTAAATATAATTTTTTACCTATACTAAATAAATTATCTAAGAATATTCTATATTGGAGAACACTACCTATCTCAACGATAGGTAGAATTAATGCGATAAAAATGATTTTTCTCCCACAATTATTATATTTATTTCAAATGATCCCGATATATCTTTCTAAGAATTTTTTTAAAAAGGTTGACTCTATAGTCACTAATTTTGTTTGGGACTATAAAAGCCATAGAATAAATAAAAAATATTTATGTAAATCGAAAATTAATGGAGGTTTAACATTACCTAATTTTATATATTATTACTGGTCAGTTAGTATTAAGAATATGAACTTTTGGTGGGTTGAACTGGATGAAAATCCAAACTGGTTACTTATGGAAAAGGAAGACTGCTTACCGTATGAAATCAGTTCCATATTATTTTCTAAAATTAAAATATTTAAGAAAATTTATCGTGAAAACCCAATAATTAATAGTGAAATTAATATTTGGAGACAGTTAAAAAGAACGTTAAAACTAGAAGATATCCCATTAGTTCTTCCCATTGTTAATAATGTAAGTTTTAAACCATCCCTGGAAAATTTAGGATTCTTACAATGGAAAAATAAAGGGATTATAAGATCAGTGACCTTTACAGGGACAATCTGTATCTTTCATTTAAAGAAATACAGGAAATATATGGACTACACTCTAAACACTACTTCAGATATCTACAAATAACTGACTACATTAAAACAACTGCACAGGAATATAAAAAGAGAAAGACGGGAATTCTAGATGAATGCTTAAATAAACACCCAAACACGGAAAAATTAATATCATACATTTATAATATTTTATTAGAAAATTATATACCCAATACGGAAAAGTACAGACAACTATGGGAAAATGAAATAGGTGAAACAATCGAACCCGATATCTTGGATGAAAGTTTACGATATATACATAATTGTTCATTAAATTCTAGACACTCTCTGATACAATTCAAAGTTTTACATAGATTGCATTTTTCAAAATCTAAATTACATAGAATGTTTTCTAATGTATCTCCTATATGTGACAAATGCCAATACCCAGAAGCTAATTTATCACATTCTTTTACAACTTGTATAAAAATTACGAATTTTTGGTTGGAAATATTTAAGGTAATCTCGAATGTTGTAAATAAGAATCTAGTTCCAGACTCAAAATTAATAATATTGGGAATATTAGAAAGGGATCAATTACTCACAACAGCACAAAGAACTTTCATAGATTATAGTTTAATAATTGGTAAAAAATTAATTTTACAATTTTGGAAAGGCCCCATACCCCCTACAATCAAATTGTGGATTTTAGGAATGGCTGAGACTTTACACTTGGAAAGAATAAGACTTGCACTTTTAGGCAAGTTAGACCAATTTAATCTGATTTGGTCTCCATTCCTTGAATATCTTAAGGGACCAATATGACTCGGTTTGTGGACCTGATCGAGACCTGAACGAAGGATTGAGCGAAGAATAATACATTATTGATCACGGATATATTATTATATAAATACTGTTTGTATAATATACCACTGTTATTTTATTTACTTTTCTCTTTTGGTTATTTTTAACTATTTTTATGTTAACCATTTTTCACACTTTCCTACTTTTCACTAAAAAAAACTACAATAAAATGTTTAGAAGTATATATAAGAAAACATGGTAATTATTACCTATCTCTTTATCAAGAACGTTGTTTTTATATGTACTTATATTTGTACTTACACCTGTACTTATACTTCTAATAAAAATTATTCAACAAAAAAAAAAGAAGTTCGGCATGATCTAAAAACTCTTACCATTTTTTTTAACAGATGTACCAAAGGAAGTATTCCATTGGTATGAATCATAGCTTGGTTTGGCAACAGCTTGGACCAAGTCTGCAAGGAATTGCTATGAGTTATGATGTTGTCCAGTCCATCTCACAGACCAGCCTTCCCCCATCAACAGCATTTACAATTTGCACTGCCTCAGGAAAGCAGCTGACATAATCAAGGATCTTTTTCACTCTGGTCACCCCTCTTCAATCAGATACAAGATACTAAGTACATGGGGTGTTCGAATAACGCAGCAGATTAGGCAGCAGCTCTGGAGAATATGGACAGGTGACATTTTGGGTTGAGACCCTTCTGAAGACTGAAGAAGTGCCCAACCCATAACATCACCCATCCTTTTCTCTCCGGAGATGCTACCTGACCCATAGAATTAGTCCAGCATTTTGTGTCTTTCTTCAATATCCTGGCAGGCAGATTTGCTAGTTTGTAGTTTGATTTCCCTTAGAGCATTGTTTAGTTACTGTGGACTGCAGATAACCAAAACATGGTTTGATGTTTAGGTGAGATATCCAGGTTTAACACCTCTTTCGCATCTACTTCCCAGAGATGCAACCAAATACTCTTACTTGAACTCAACCTTATGCAATTATTCCTTTATTGCACGTCAGTATTCTTTTATTTGTACATTCTGCCTTTTTACATTTGTCATTGTATTTATTGATATATTATTGTATTTATTATTTACTCTATGAACTTCATGCAAACAAGAAAATGTCATTGTACCGTAGTGTATATGACAATAAAATAATCTGAATCTAAATCACAAACATGCCAGGTATGTGTTAAACAACCGGTTGGTTCACTAATGTCTCTCAGGAGAAAACAAAACTGATATCCGTACTTTCAGATCTATATGTGACTCCAGATCATCGATGCAGCTGATCCTGAAACGCCCTACAAGTAATCCACTCAGTTTGGGATAGTTATGAATGTTCAATAATTGTGGCCTAGCCAGTGATGCCCACAAAACAAGAAAAAAAGATTAAATTGAAAAATCTACACACAAACAATTATGTGCCTTGGAAGTGAATATTAAAAATATGTATTTCTGGAAGCCAGGAGTTATTTTCTGATTAGATACCAAATTGCAAATTGTTAATTATTTTCATACTAGTGCACCTTTTGAGACTCTGAATCAATATCAACTCAAAAGTAATTTCAAGTTGAACTGAATATTTACTGATTCAACTTGGATTTGCAGCTATTTTTTGTTTCATCAACCTGTTGTTTTATAGTGATTAATCAGCCAGCTCTCCATATAAAGGTGGTGATTTTTTTGGTGTGGCAAATAAGAATTCTATATAAATTAATCATGCTGAGTGTATTATGTTGGTCATTTAACTATCTGTCTCCATCCATGCATTAGCAGTAGTTTTGCTTAAAAAGTGGTCTTAATCTTTTTGAAATCTGACAAATTTGCTCACATCTGTCAGCTTTCTGCTTTTATAACGGTGCAGAACCTTGGGAATCTGTACATGTATCCTCCTGTTCAAACAATGTTCATCTTGCTTCACTCCTCAAGGATTATATTGGGACAGTAAAGACTTTCCATAATAAGGTATATTGGGATGAGGATTTTGATTACATCTGGCACCAAGGGTGGCATGGTGGCGCAGTGGTAGAGTTGCTGCCTTACAGCACTTGCAGCGCAAGAGACCCGGGTTTGATCCAGACTACGAGTGCTGTCTGTACGGAATTTGTACATTCTTCCTGTGACCGCATGGGTTGGCTCTGAGATTTTCGGTTTCCTCCCACACGCCAAAGAAGTACAGGTATTTAGGTAAATTGGGTTGGTAAATGTTAAAATTGTTCTTAGTGTGTGTAGGATAGTATTAATATGCGGGGATCGTTGGTTGGTGTGGACTTGGTGGGCTGAAGGGCCTGTTCCTGTGCTGTATCTCTAAACTAAACTAAACTAAAGGGAGTATCCAAAGAATATGTCTGGGAGCAGATTATCAACTTCAATGATGATTAAGAGTAACATGATATGGCATTAATCAAATGGAGAAGACATATTTTACAGATTCTCACTTCGTCACGCAGATGCCATTATTCTTGTACTTGAATGGCATGGCTTGAGATGGAACTATTTGGATCTGCAAATTGCCAGTGCTTCAGCTGGGATATCCCATGAATGGCCATTTCTTGATATCATAATATAATTAACTGGATCTACTAAAAACGGACTTCTGGTATACTCGGGACTTCAGCAAGAGATGAATATATATAGTTCTGGCTGAAGATGATCCATTTTCTTCCCTGAAAAAATACCAAAGAATGAGACACATATTTGATGACTGTAGTAGATTCATGGTTATCATTATTTTTAATTTCAGATTATTTAATTAACTGAATTTAAATTCTCCAGCAGCTTTGTGGGATGTGATCTTTGGTTTCTGAAACATCTAGTTTCCTGGGTTAAATTGGATACTGGATTCACACACAAAAGGTTATGCCCATTGCAGTCACAGACTCAAAATGTTATAACTAGACTGAGTGGGACCCGTTGGGTCCGAGCTTCACACGGGAGGGCTGGTCCCCCAACGCAATATTCCACCTCTCCACCAATTCCAATATACTCACACACACACTCACACTCACACATACACACTCACACATACACACACTCACACATACACACACTCACACACACACACACACACACACACACACACACACAGACTCACACACAGATATACTCACACACTCATGCACTCACATACTCACGCACTCACACACATACTCACACACTCTCACACACACTCACCCACCTTCGCTCACACGCACCCTCCACTTCACACACACACACATATACACACTCACTCACACGCATAAACTCACACACAAACATTCATTCACACATACACTCACACATACACTTCTTCTTGCGCATGGTAAGCACAGCCCAAAGTGGTAGGACAACTTGTTCTATTTGATCTTATTTGATTGTGCACGCCAGGTTGATTGCATTTGTTGAAACAGGGCAGACCACGTGAAAGTTGCAATCTTCCACCTCACACATACACTCACACACACTCACTCACACATACACTCACTCACCAAACACAGAGACTCACACACACACACACACATAGTCTGAAGAAGGGTCTCGACCCGAAACGTCGCCTATCTCCTTCGCTCCTTAGATGCTGCTGCACCCGCTGAGTTTCTCCAGCTTTTTGTGTAACCCACACACATACACTCATACACACACATACACTCACACACACACACACACATACACTCTCTCACACACACAAATACACTCACACACACAGACTCACACTCACACACACAGACTCAACTACACTCACACACACACAAGCATACACAAACACACACTCACACACAAACAATCATGCACACACACACACACACTCACACACACACACACACACACACACACACACACACACACACACACACACACACACACACTAATGCACACACACACATACACATACACTCACACATACACTCACACACATACACTCACTCACAAACACACACACACATACACTCACACACACAGACTCACACACACACATACACTCACACACATACATACACACACACACACACACACACACACTCACACATACACACACAGACTCACACACACATACTCTAACTCACCAAACACTCACACACACACACACACACACAATCGCACATACACTCACACTCACACATTGACACAGACTCACACACATGGACATACACTCACACACACATACACACTCACACACATACTCACACTCACACACATACACACACACATACACTCACTCACACACATATGTTCACACCCACATACACTCTCACACACATGCAGACTCACACTCACACACACAGATTCACACACACACACAGACATACACTCACACACACTCACAGCCACAGACATACACTACCCACATACACTCACACACACACACTCACACACATACACTCACACACACACACACTCACATATACACTCACACACACACATATACACTCACACATACACTCACATACACTCACATACACTCACACATACACACTCACACATACACACACTCACACATACACACACTCACACACACACACACACACACACACACACATACACACACAGACTCACACACACATATACTCACACACTCATGCACTCACATACTCACGCACTCACACACATACTCACACACTCACACACTCACACACTCACATACACACTCACATTCACACTCACACTCACACACACACACCATACATATGACAGTAAACCTTCTTGAATCTACTCACACGGATGAGCGCGGCCTCTCCACTATGGGGCTTCCACAATCAGCGGCACTTCCGCAATCAGCGTGACCTCTGCACTTACCAGAAATTACACAATCAGCAGGTCCTCTGCACTCACTGAAAATTATGCAACCAGCTTGACTTGTCCACTAAGTGGAGGTCACAAAATGACCGGAACGTTTGGACTAAACAGAGTCCAAACTCTGTAAGTTTGTAACTCTGTAACTCTGTCTAGACTAAGCATTTATTCCTTTCAAACACAGTCAGACTTAATAAAGCATTTATTCCTTCCAAACACAGCTGTACCTAATAAAGCATTGCAGTTTCAGCACAGGAAGGGCAGCAGGCCTAACAACTCATGGCATTGTCATTTCATTTCATTTCCAATTAAGCATTGCACTTTCAAGCACAGGCAGGGCAGCAGGCCAAACAACTCATGGCATTGTCATTAAGGGCTAACAAATCATTTATTACAAGTACATTGCAGACTCGCAGTTCAGTTGATTCACAGCTTAGAATGACAGTTGTGGCCTCTCCCTCATTATCTTGCAGAGTGACTGACTCTCGTCCAGGAATCCAGGGTTTTATAGTCCTGCTCTCGCCCGCCCCCCCCCCCCCACCCCCACCACAAGGAGCATCACCTTCATCGTGGTGATTGACAGGCGAGAGGACCAATCAGTTGAACTCAAGGTTTTTCAAACACTCATAACTTTTTTTATTTTTCATCAATGCGAAAAATCCTCGGGGCTGGCTCAGCGGAGAAGGACTGTGAGTAAGATGGCCAAAATTCACAGTGATACAGGGTAGCATTTTTTCTAAAAAACAATATATATAGCGCAGGCAGGAAATGGTCAATTATATAGATATCCTTAAATTTGAGGGGGGAAAAGTGATGGTTTCTATTTTGTGGGGGAAAAAAGCTAGTAGTGAGGATTTTGGCAATGATAGCTGGTGATGATCAGAAGGAAATAGCCCTGTGTCTCTGTGACTACTCAATGGAAAAGCACTGAAAAATTGTATTTGAGTGAAGGATAGAAAATCAGGTGGAGAATTAGTTTTTAACCTCATAACTATTGCAATGACCAATGCTATAACAGATAGACTGGAGAAGGGACAGAAGAAATGTCTCGACTCGAAATGTCACCCACTCCTTCACTCCAGAGATGCTGCCTGTCCCGCTGAGTTACTCTAGCTTTTTGTGTCTGTCTTCGTTTTAAACCAGCATCCACAGTTTCTTTCTACACATTTCTTACTGCGATAACAGAAATGAAAAATTATGTAAAACAGATCAGTTAACTCATGGGAAAAGAGGAAGGATGGAGTCACTGACTGATTTACTGACAAAACAAGGATGTATTGTTGATTATAAGGCACTGGTCAGACCACATTTGGAGCATTGTGATCTATTTTGGGCCTCATGCCTGAGGCAGGACGTGCTGGCATTGGAGAGAGTCCAGAGGATGTTAACGAGAATAATCCCAGTAATGATTGGGTTAACTTAAGATGAGTGTTTGAAGGCACTGTCCATGTACTCGCTGTAGTTTAAAAAATGATGAAGAACCTCATTGAAGCTTACTGAATGGTGAAAGGCCTGGATAGATCAGATGTGGAAAGGATGTTTCCACTGGTGGAAGAATCCATGACCAGAGGCCATAGCCTCAGAATAAAAGAACATAACTTTAGAAAGATGAGGTGTAATTTCTTTATTCAGAGGGTGGTGAATCTGTGAAATTCATTGTCACACCAGGTTGTGGAAGTTAAGTCACTGGATATTTTTAAGGCAGAGAATGATAGATTCTTGATTATTATGAATGTCAGGGGATATGGGGAGAAGGCAGGAGAATGGGGTTCAGAAGGAAAGATAGATTAGCCATGATTGAATGGCGGAGCAGACGTGTTCAGCCGAATGGCCTAATTCTGCTCCTATCACATGAATTTATGAACATGACTTAACAGGTTGCCAAATTGTAATGTTAAGTACATCTTTTTCATCATGCTAATGTTGGCTATTGATGGGTGTTTCCAACGTACACAGTTTTCCATCATCTGCATTGGTTTTCATTTTTTGTATAAAGATCACTGCCCCAATGATAATGCAGTTGAAAACGTCCCATAGAAGTATTGGATGTATAAACAATCTAAGATTATTTTCAATATGATAAATATGCAAGACCAATGAAAATAAGGATCAGTCATTGCTTCTGAACAAAGAATCCAGAGAGAATGGCAAATGTAACTCAGGCATGAGAATGACAACCGATGAATATCTTATATCTTCTTGTCGTTATAACTACGCTTTTCACAGTCACAGAACCAGAAAAGGATGAAAATACATTAATTATCAGCATTTGATTTTAAGACATTAATTGTAAGTGATGATTGTCCAGACTTTCCATTGTTTTATATTTCGGAAATGTTGATTATTTCATCAGAATCCTTTTGTTCCAAATGTCAGCATATTTTAATCTGTGAACATTAGCTCTACTTTTTATGTAAAAACGCCACTTATAAACAACATGGTTACAGTAGGAGTAAATTATATTTCCATTATAAAGAACTGACCTTCCTACTGTGACATTCCAATAAACAGTGAAGATTTCCAGCATTATATTAGGCTCTGTTCTATCAATTTTGTGTTTTCTCTTACAACGATAATGCAGCAAAGTAGCTCCAGAGAATAAAGCACAGAATAAGTCATAGGTCTTGGTTAAACTGTTACATAACAGCAAGTGAAAATGTTCAGTGTAAACAGGAATTAAATCATATGAAGTGTCTGAACTTCCAAAACCAAGCAAAGTGTATGGTTGAAAGTGTGCACTTTGTTACAGGCTGGCAATGCCAGATTATGGTTCCATAGTTTAGGATGCGATCAAAAAGCAGCATGCTGACATTTGAATGTGGAAAACAAACATTTGAAAATGGAATACCAATGTTTATAATTATATTTTAAATGAATACAATGTTTTATTTCAGTGATAGGGTGTAGGAGCCATTTATGCTTAAGTTAGTTACTGTTAGTATATTATAGTATTTTGTATAGATACTTCCAGCCGTATCTTTTTAGTATGCTTATGGGTGGGATGATATATGTAGAGGGTAGCCACAGGCTAGGTAGCCACAGAGAGTGGGCTGGTCAGTTTAGCCTCAGGGGATGGAAAAGACAACAGTTTTTACCACACAACGCCACACGACTTCACATGACACGACAAGGATGGAACAGTTTGTTAGAACGAAAAGTTACAATTTGTATTGGAATAAGGAGTACCTGATATGAATCATTTCTTTGTTTTGTACTACTTTAATGAAGGACCAATTAATTAAGAAATAATGACTGGAAGATTTGTTTTTACTATCAGCGAGTGCGTAAGTTAGATCACTTCTAAATCTCCGAGTTGTCATGGCAATTTTACTTGTGAGTCATGTGAGTGATTCCGTGAAGAAGCCCGCCAGTCTGCATACATTACGTCTGGCACATGGCGTAATGACGGGCTGGCAGGCGTGTAGCTCTGCCAGCGGTAAGTTTTAAAAACTCTCGGGTACGTGTTTAAAACTTAGTTGAGGTTGTTTTCTTGGGTCAATAATTCTTGTTACAGGAGCAAGTGACTAAGGTGAAGTTGAGGCAGGCCACCTGAAGAGCAGCTATGGAAGACTGCGGTCATGCGGGTAGTGGGTGGCCATCTATCTCACCTTCAAAGTCACTGGCGGCACGGCCAGTGGCTTCTGACTTAGTGTCTCTTGAGAGCACTGTGGCTACTCCAGTGGGATGGAAAGCCACTAAGAAGTCTGTAAGGCCTGTTGACTAGGACGAGTCGGGCCAGGAGGGTTCCCCTCCCACAATGGATAGCGTCTTCAGATGTTTGTCCAGGATGGAACTCCTGATGGAGAGGATGCTCCATCACGATGTGCTCTAACAAGAGGAGTTATATCACCGCGGTTCTCCTCCGTGGCCCATGGCAGCGGCACCTGTTTCAGGGCTGCATAATGTCTCCCTCTCGGAGTCAGTTTTGTTCTGACTCCGAGTTCGGAGGTATAGCCGGGGAGCATACCTCAAGGCGAACTAGAGGTGCCAAGCATGCCATCAAAATTTGCAATCATGACCGAAACTGGGGAACCACTGGATGGCCATGACTATAAATTACATGGCCTCACGCCAGCTATAAGACCCCACAATGGAAGAAACTTCCAAATAAATTTGAAACACCTGCTAATTGTGCCTCGCTCAAAGTGCCGACTTAACCACGCCATCTGGGGTCACATGGGTGTAGGTATCAGAGCCCAGGAAGTGAGGCTCCAGAAGATACTGAAGCTGCTCGCCTCAGGTATCACAGCTTTTGCCAGGTCTGTGGATGGAGGGCTCCTGTCTGAGGTGCAGCAGGATGCTCTGGTGCTAATGTGCAATGCACATTTTGAAATAAACTGCCTAAGAAAGAGTGCCATCCATCCTACTCTGAACCCCAAGTTTGCGGCACTGTGCAAGTCCAGCAATGTGCAACCACCGAATCATCTGTTCGGTAAAGATCTATCAAAATGGGTCAGGGAGCGGGAGCTGGACGATGAGGCAAAAACGGTTGTCCTAATAAAAGCCCCGCTGACTAGCAAAACTCCACTTCAGCAGCAGTACCCCTACAAACGGTTCGCTGAAACTGGTTCAGGCCAAGGACCAAGCATGCCCTTGCCAAACATGCACAATTGGCGCACTCTAACATTCTTACCCTGCAAAACTCGGGTGCAGAAATATCCACCGGCAACCATGGAGGGAGGTGGGTCTGGTTCTTTTCAGAACATATCATGTATGGATTAGTTACAAGTTGGTGGGAGATTACACTTGTTTTTCAATGAATGGTGTTGGATAACATCAGATTTGTTATACTGCATCCATCCACACAGTTAGCACCAAGCCAGACATTGGAGTTTTCACAACAAGAGTCTTTGGATGTACAAGCTGAAATTGAAACGTTATATAAAAAGGGGGTAATTGAGAAGTCATTTCATCAATCTCACCAATTTGTGTCCAATATAGGCAAAAGAATGATGGTGGATACCGAATCATCCTTGATTTAACTCAACTTAACTCCTTTGTGCAGTATAAACATTTCAAAATGGAAACTTTTGTTACTGCTAAACAACTAGTTTCAAAAGGATGTTATATGGCATGCATAGATCTTAAAGATGCATATTATTCAGTACCCATTCATTGCAATCACCGGAGATATTTGAAGTTTATATACATCTAAAACCTCAGCAGATAATATTAAAATTACAAACTTCTTAGACAATTGTAATCTTCTAAAACTCAACACGTTGGAACAAGAGGAATTAGGAGCTCAGATTACACTTAAAGAAATAGAAGAAACAATAAATTTGTTGAAGAATGGTAAAACGCCAGGACCAGATGGCTTTAGTAATGAATTCTACAAAGGATTCTACGAGATAATTTCACCACGTTTACAATTATTGACGTCAACTATTACACTTATACCTAAAAAGGATAAAGATCTAGAAGATCCAGGTTCATATAGAGCCATAGCACTCCTAAATACAGATCAAAAAGTATTAGCAAAGACCCTTGCAGGAAGATTGAGTAGATATGTTAGTAAACTAATAAACCTGGATCAAACGGGGTTTATACCCAAGTGATACTCATTCAACAATTTGAGATGTCTGTTTAATATAATGTACTCACATAAAACTGAAGAGGAAGACTTATCAATTACTTCACTGGATGTAGAAAAAGCATTTGATCAAGTCGCATGTCAATATCTATTTAAAGTATTGCAAAAAATTAATATGGGAGAGGATTTTATCTAATGGGTAAAATTATTATATGACAAGGCAACGGCAAGAATACTGACCAATAACATATTATCTCTGAAATACCAATTATCAGGGGGCAATAGACAAGGGTGTGCACTATCAACCCTGTTATTTGCACTTGTGATAGAGCCTCTAGCAGAAAGTATAAGAAGCCATCTGAATATTCATGCATATAATACCAAACACTCAAATAATAACATTTCATTATATGCAGATGACATATTATTATACATTACAAATTCGCAAATTAGCATACCAAATATGTTAAATTTGGTTCCATTTCAGGATATAGAATAAATTGCAATAAAAGCAAAATTATGACGATAAAACCTCAAGAGCCGACACATCTGTTGAAATTCCCTTTTAGAATTGCAACAGAAAAATTCAAGTATTTGGGTATCCAAATTACTAGAAAATATAAGTCATTATTTAACGCAAACTACATGCCTTTATTAACTAAATTGGATGTGTTGTTTAAATTCTGGAAAACATTATCCATGTCCTTAATAGGCAGAATAAATGTTATAAAAATGATCTTTCTACCAAAAATACTGTACCTATTTCAATCATTACCAATATATTTACCAAAACAATTAAAATACTAGACTCTGATATTACAAATTTCATATGAGATTATAGATCACATAGAATCCAAAGAAAACATCTGTGTAAACCTAAAGAATTTTGGGGACTGACACTCCCCAATTTGTTGTACTACTATTGGGCAGTGAATATTAAAAATATAATTTACTGGTTGGATACTTCTGCCCAACAGTAGACTGGATAAGAATGGAGAAAGAGGATGGCTCCCCCTGTAATACAGGAGCGATTCTTCTTTCTCCGATGAAACTGAACAAAATAATATATAAGAATAACCCAATTATTCACAATATAATATGAATTTGGAAACAAATAAAATTAACTTTAAAATTAAAAAACTGATTGCTTCTTTCCCCAATAGTTAACAATCACTCATTCAAACTATCTATTATTGATAAAATGTTTATCCATTGGAAAATAATAGGAATTAAAATGATTGGAGATATGTATGAAATGGGAAAACTTCTATCATTCCAAAAACTACAACTAAAATATTTCAGATTATATTTTAGTTGTAGTTTTTGGAATGATAGAAGTTTTCAAAGTAATTAATATTTAAAATACCTTCAAATTCAAGATTATTTGAAAAAACACATGCAAGGATATCAAACTTCAGATTTATTAGATGAAGGAATGAACAGAAAGGCAAAATCAAGCAATTTAATATCATATTTATATAATATTATTTTAAATACAGAAACACCAACGACAGAGGCAATTAGAAGGGACTGGGAACAAGAATTATTGATAAAATTCCAAAAGACAGATGGGAAAAAAAACTATTATATGCACATGAATGTTCAATTAATGTAAGACATAACTTAATTCAAGTTACAAATTATTACTCAAGAACTAGACTGAACAAAATATTTCCAAACAATTCCCCCATTTGTGACAAAATGTCTAACCCAAAATGCCACTATAGCATACTCCTTTGTCTCCCGTACAAAACGTCATAAATTTTGGAACATTGGCTGAAGCCATTGCTGAGTTACAGTGGTGGATAGCAAATATTTGGCATTGCTCCAGTAAAATTCTGATTAAGAAACCTTCAGTTATTTTACAAACTGCTGTTTGTGCTCTAGGATGGGGAGATACTGATACCATATCTAGCTGCGATGGCAGATGGAATGTGCATGAGGCATTAATTCTTCAATCACATGATATTAACTATTTAGAGCTGTTGGGAGCATTCTATGGCCTACAGGTGTATTGTACAGTATGCATAACTTGCATGTTTAGCTTCAGATTGACAACACTACAGCAGTAGCATACATTAATCACATGGGTGGAATCAAGTTGGTATCATGTGATAAATTGGCTAACCTTATTTGGTACTGGTGTATCACAAGAAACATCTGGGTTTGGGGACAGCTGGGTTTCAGCTATCTACTTACCAGGTAGATTCAACATGGTGGCAGACACCATGTTGCGAAAATTTAATGACAACACAGAATGAATGTTGAATCATGAAATATTTAATGATATTGTCGCTCGGTATGGCGTACCAGATAACGATTTGTTTGCATCCAAACTAAATCACCAGTTACCAAAGTATGTTTCATGGGAACGAGACCCAAAGGCAGTAGTGGTAGATGCTACACTGAGGTGGAATGTTTTCATATGCATTTCCCCCACTTTGCCTCATCAGTCGGTGCTTGCTTAAGATCAAGCAGGACTCCGCCTCAGGCGTTTTGGTAGTACCGGAGTGACCTACACAGCCATGGTTCCCACTCATTCTGAGAATAATAACACAGCCTCTTATGGCTGTCCCAAAACACAGTTACCTGCTGGTTCGCCCTGTGACTGGGGAGAACCATCCACTACATGACCGTATTAATCTATTGGTTTGCAGATTCTGAGGAGACCATTCCTGGGGCTCGGGCTATCAGGTTGTATGGTGGATGTGATTACTGCGGCCTGGAG
Organism: Raja brachyura; assembly: GCA_963514005.1. The sequence goes on from OY740784.1 coordinate 67,713,286, forward strand.
GGATAGTACCAAAAAATAGTACATCTCTCATATCAAGAAATGAGAGGTGTTCTGCTTGCAGTCAAACATATCATATCACACAACAACCATACCGGATGTGTTGGAATTTATTTCAACACTATATTTTGATGAGCGACTGAGCTATAGTGCAATCAACAGTGCCAGGAGTGCTTTATCATCGTACTTGTGGCAGGGATCATGACAACACTCTGTTGGGTCTCATCCTTTAATATCCAGGTTCATGAAGGGTATTTTTGACTGTAATCCCCCCAGGCCCAGGTACTCGGACATTTGGGATGTGAGCATGGTTCTCATGCTGCTTCGCCACTGGGCTCCAGCTACATCCCTGTCTTTGCCCAGACTCACTCTCAAAGTGCTCATGCCCATGACGCTGGTTTCAGCGCAATGCGTCCAGAATGGTTTCATCTGTAAATAACATAATGTTTTATGTTTATGATTTAATTAAGCAGAGCAGGCCAGGGATGTCAGGGTTTAAACTTATTTTTATGGCATACCCCATAGACCTTTGGTTATGTTTAGTTACGCACTTACAGCAGTATATCAAGGTCACCAAGAACCTCAGAGGCTCCGAATTAACGATATCCATCAGTCACAAAAAGCCTCATAAGAAAGTGTCGGTACAGACCATTTCAAGGTGGCTGAAACAGGTTCTGGCTTTTCCGGGAGTGGACACTGACATTTTAGAATCTCACGCCACCAGGGCTGCATCAATGTCAGCAGCAAGGGCACTGGACGTCCCTCTTAACCAAGTCCTCACGGCCGCAGGATGGTCAAAATAACTGACTTTTCAAATGTTCTATAATAAACCACTTGCCACACCGGGGGTATTTCCCCACTCCATTTTAGATTCTGTTGTATAGCTGCTCCCTGGGAGAGAGGGGTCGCTATTGTTTTTCCATTTTGCTAATTAAAGCATCAACATGTTTAAGTCTGTTTCATGTTTGAATGCATTATTTATTATTTACTCATCCTGGGTCAACTGAGGCAGTGTGCCGCATGGACTCGAATCCACGGCATGATATCACAGAACTTTGAAATCTTCATGGAATCACTCACGTGACGCCGAAATAAAATAGTAAGATTAAACGAGAACCTACCAGTTTGAAGTTTGATCTTTATTTTATGAATAGTTACGATGAGCGATTACATGCCCTCCGTTCCCAACCCTCGTATCATAAAGGTCATCTGGTACTTCTAGTCTTCTCTAATCTTACTATGTCACTTCAACTACTGTTATCTGAGATTTCACACCGCATGCGGACTGGCGGGCTTCTTCACGTAATCGCTCATCATAACTCCTCATAAAAGAAAGATCCAACTTCAAACTGGTAAGTTCTCGTTTAATCTTATTATTAAAAGTTGGACATTGGAAAGTTAAGAAATTGTCGTTACATAGGGTATAAACAGTATTCTTTATGTGACAGTACATGCTGAAAATGCATACTGGCACTTCTAAAACATTTAAAAGTATATTTTCAAAATGTTTTAATGTGTGTTGATTTTATACATTTTAGTTATTAGTGTATTACATTAAAGTTGATTGGTCATAAAACCAGAACAGATGGGGGGGGATGGTGTATAATGATGAATACAATGTTGATAAATGTAGCTTAGTTTTTAATTGATATGTGCACCATTACCCTAAGTTTAGCTTTAGGTTTATTATTTATTATCACATGCACAGAAGACAGATTCCCACCCAAAAATAAATCTAGTGAACCATTGTTGTACATTCTCTATTGCAACGACATTATTGTTGGGTAGGTAGACCATACTTGCACTCTGGTCAACCTAACTCAAAGTTCTAAGTTTGGCCTTTACTCTTCTACTCTTATCATCTTGCAATAAAGGCCATCATATCACTTGCCTTTCCAATTGATTGTTGTAGTCATGCACATTTCATTTAGTTATATGCAAGGATACACAGGTCAGTTAACATTCCAACACCTTTCTTATTCTCATCTCGTTTTCCTATTTACTTTTACTACCATAACTTGACATTTTTTTTCAAATAATATTCCATCTATTATATGTACACATATTAATTTAGCTTCTTATTCCATGGAAGCCTCTTTGCACAATTTACACCCAACCCAGCTCTATATCATCAACAACCTTGGATATGTTACACTTAGTCCCCTTATCTAAATGATTGACAAAGAACATGAATAGCTGCAGCTCTACCACCAAGCCCTGAGGCATGCAACTAATCAGAGCCTCCCAATCTATATATCCCTACCCACTGATTGCTGTTCACACACCCATCTTCAATCCTTTCCAGTATATTAACCCCCAATCAAATGTTCTCTAATTCTGTCTCACTCCACCATTTTGTGGTCTGCAATTCCTTGTTTCCAACCTCACAATGAGAATAGTTTATCTTGGCTTCATTGTCCATCTGCAGGGATTGAACATCCTGTCCCACACGAGAAGGTTAATAGACTAATATCTCAGAGATTTGGGTTGTCATATAATTCTAATTGGGATAGCCGATTTCTAACACAATAAATAGATAAATGAAGAAATGTCATTAAGATCTACAATGAGGTCGAAATGAAGAAGAGGATGGAGTTGGAGGAATGAAAATATTCAATATGAGAATTAGGGACCGAAGCTCCATATTAGATTTATTTCTTGGTGCTGTGTCAACCAGACTTGCTTTAATTTTCACAAAATTTAGCAGAATAGTAAAATCAGAACATAGTAGTCTTTGCAACTCAAACAATAATAAGATTCATAAGAATAACCATACCCAATGACACAATTACTAACTTCACAAACTCCAACATGTCAAGGCATTATAAAATAATCACATTTTCGACAAGTTAATGGGTTTGTGGAAATGGTCCCAAGAAAAATGATTTTTTTAGAATGTATTGGCAACTAGAATGAGAATAAGATTCTGATCTGATGATAAATAATATTGAGGGTTTTGGACATATTAGAAACATAGAAACATTGAAAATAGGTGCAGGAGTAGACCATTCGGCCTTTCGAGCCACCACTGCCATTCAATATGATCATGGCTGATCATCCAACTCAGTATCCTGTACCTGCCTTCTCTCCATACCATCTGCTCCCTTTACCCACAAGGGCTAAATCTAACTCCCTCTTAAAATTAGGCCAATGAACTGGCCTCAACTACATTCTGTGGCAGAGAATTCCACAGATTCACCACTCTCTGTGTGAAAAATGATTTTCTCATCTCGGTCCTAATAGACTTCCCTCGTATCCTTAAACTGTGACCCCTTGTTCTGGACTTCCCCAACATCGGGAACAATCTTCCTGCATCTAGCCTGTCCAACCCCTTTGTAAGTCTCTATAAGATCCCCCCTCAAAGTTCTAAATTCCAGCGAGTACAAGCCGAGTCTATCCAGTCTTTCATCATATGCATGACCTGCCATCCCAGGAATCAGTCTGGTGAACCGTCTTTGTATTCTGTGGCAAGAATGGCTTTCCTTAGATTAGGACACAAAAACTGTATGCAATACTCCAGGTGTGGCCTCACCAAGACCCTGTACAACTGCAGTAGAACCTCCCTGCTCTGGTACTCAAATCCTTTTGCTATGAATGCCAACATACCATTCGCTTCCTTCACTGCCTGCTGCACCAGCATGCCTACTTTCAATGACTGGTGTACCATAACACCCAGGTCTCGTTGCATCACCCCTTTTCCTAATCGGTCACCATTCACATAATAGTCTACTTTCCTGTTTTTGCCACCAAAGTGGATAGCCTCACATTTATCCACATTATACTGCACTGCCATGCATTTGCCTATTCACCCAACCTATCCAAGTCACCTTGCAGCCTCCTAGCATCCTCCTCACAGCTAACACTGCCACCCAGCTTTGTGGCATCTGCAAACGTGGATTTGTTGCATTCAATTCCCTCATCCTGATCATTAATATATATTGTAAATGGCTGTGGTCCCAGCACTGAGCCTTGCGGTACCCCACTAGTCACTGCCTGCCATTCTGAAAAGGACCAGTTTACTCCTACTCTTTCTTCCTGTCTGCCAGCCAGTTCCCTATCCACATCAATACTGAACCCCCAATACCATGTGCTTTAAGTTTGTATACTAATCTCTTATGTGGGACCTTGTCGAAAGCCTTCTGAAAGTCCAGATATAACACATCCACTGGTTCTCCCTTATCCACTCAACTAGTTACATCCTCGAAAAATTCTATAAGATTCATCAGACATGATTTACCTTTCGTAAATCCATGCTGACTTTGTCCAATCTTCTTCTTCTTCTTTTCGTGTCCATCTTGTTACAACTGATGGCCTCGCTGTCATCGTCCGTCCCATAAAGGACGCAAGCTTCTGGTGACAATCAGTGGAAGCCATCACTTGTCACAATAGGTGATGGTGGTAGCAGAATTAGCTCAGGATACTTCCAGTTTCCAGCCCCGCGACGTGGACGCTTCTGCTATGCGGCCGACTTTGTCCAATGATTTCAACACTTTCCAAATGTGCTGCTATCCCATCTTTAATAACAGACTCTAGCAGTTTCCCCACTACCGATGTTAGACTAACTGGTCTGTAATTCCCCATTTTCTCTCTCTCCCCCTTTTAAAAAAGTGGGGTTACATTAGCTACCCTCAAATCCTCAGGAACTACTCCAGAATCTAAAGAGTTTTGAAAAATTATCATTAATGCATCCACTATTTCTGTGGCTACTTCCTTAAGTACTCTGGGATGCAGCCTATCTGGCCCTGGGGATTTATTAGCCTTCAATCCATTCATTTTCTTAACACCACTTCCCGGCTAAGCTGGATTTCACTCAGTTCCTCCATCTCATTTGACCCCTGGTCCCCTGCTATTTCTGGCAGATTATTTATATCTTCCTTAGTGAACACAGAACCAAAGTAGTTATTCAATTGGTCTGCCATGTCCTTGTTACCCATGATCAATTCATCAGTTTCTGACTGCAAGGGACCTACATTTGTTTTAAACTAACCTTTTTCTCTTCACATATCTATAAAAACCTTTGCAGTCAGTTTTTATGTTCCCTGCCAGTTTTCTTTGATAGTCTATTTTCCCTTTCCTAATTAAGCCCTTTGTCCTCCTCTGCTGGAATTTCTCCCAGTCTTCTGGTAGGCTGCTTTTTCTGGCTAATTTGTATGCTTTATCTTTTGTTTTGATACTATCCCTGATTTCCCTTGTTATCCACGGATGCACTACCTTCCCTGATTTATTTTTTTGCCAAACTGGGATGAACAATTGTTGTAGTTCATCCATGCATTCTTTAAATGCCTCCCATTGCATATCCACCATCAACCTTTCAAGAATCACTTGCCAGTCTATCTTGGCCAATTCACGTCTCATACCTCCATGTCACTCTCCATCCTAGTGAAGAACTCAACTATATTATGGTCACTCTTGCCCAAGGGGCCACGCATTACAAGACTGCTAACTAACCCTTCCTCATTACTCAATACCCAATCTAGAATAGCCTGCTCTCTCATTGGTTCCTCTACATGTTGGTTTAGAAAACTATTCTGCATACATTCCAAGAAATCCACTTCCTCAGCACCCCTGCCAATTTGATTCACTCAATTTATATGTAGATTGAAGTCACCCATTATAACTGTTTTACCTTTGTTGCACGCATTTCTAATTTCCTGTTTGATGTCATCCCCAACTCCACTACTACTGTTAGGTGGCCTGTATACAACTCCCACTTGCATTTTCTGCCCCTTAGTTTTTCGCAGCTCTACCCATATCGATTCCACATCCTCCAAGCTAATGTCCTTCCTTTCTATTGCGTTAATCTCCTCTCTAACCAGCAACACTACTCCACCTCCTTTTCCTTTCTCTCTATCCCTCCTGAATATTGAATATCCTTGGATGTTCAGCTCCCAGCCTTGGTCACCCTGGAACCATGTCTCCGTGATCCCAACTATATCATATTCATTAATAACTATCTGCACATTCAACTCATCCACCTTATTACGAATGCTTGTTGCATTGAGACACAAAGCCTTCAGGCTTGCTTTTACAACACTCTTACACAATTATGTTGAAAAGTGGCCCTGTTTGATTTTTGCCCTGGATTCTTCTGCCTGCCACTTTTAGTTTTCACCTTGCTACCTATTGCTTCTACTCTCATTTTACACCCCTCTGTCTCTTTGCTCATCTCCCATCCCCCTGCCACATTAGTTTAAATCCTCCCTGACAGCACTAGCAAACACTCCCCCAAATACATCGGTTCCATTCCAGCCCAGGTGCACACCGTCTTGTTTGTACTGGTCCCACCTCCCCCAGAACTGGTTCCAATGCCCGAGAAATTTGAATCCCTCCCTCTTGCACCATTTTTAAAGCCACATATTCATCTGCAATATCCTCCTATTTCTACTCTGACTAGCATGTGGCACTGGTAGTAATCCAGAGATTATTACCTTTGAGGTCCTACTTTTAAGTTTATCTTGGAGTGATGGAACATTACAGATTTGGGTACTCCTCCTTTGCTCCAACGGCTCCTGATCCTCTGTGGAGTAAAGCCCCACGCTTGATTTAAACACTCACCGCCCGGAGACTCCTCCTCTTGCTCCAACGGCTCCTGATCCTCTGTGGAGTAAAGCCCCGCGCTCGATTTAAACACTCACCGCCCGGAGACTCCTCCTCTTGCTCCAACAGCTCCTGGGCCTCTGTAGAATAAAGCTCTGCGCTCGATTTAAACACTCACCGCCCGGAGACTCCTCCTCTTGCACCAATGGCTCCTGGGCCTCTCAAAGGCATTAGATTTTATTTTCAGAAAAACAAGGGGATAAAATCACTTTTGAATAGTGGTAAATGGACAACAGTGACTTGGCAGCATATTTTGATGTCCCAGCTGTTCTTTTCTCTGTTGAGGATCCTTAAGCAAGTATAACATTGTTTTTTAAGTAGGAAAAAATATATTAGAATATTTTCTATTAATATCTGGCACAGTGGCAGGACTGTAGAATTGCTGCCTTACAGCGCCAGGGATCTGGGTTTGTTCCTGTCTATGGGTGCTGCTTGTACAGGGTTTGTATGTTCTCCCTGTGACCATGTGGGTTTTTTGCAGGTCCTCTAGTTTTCACCCACACTCCCAAGATATGCTGGTTTGTAGGGTTATTTGGCTGCATTTTGTTTAATTTTGTTTAGTTAGAAATACCGTGTGGAAACAGGCCATTCAGGCTGCCAAGTCAGTGCTTACCAACAACCCACACACACTAACACACAAGGGACATTTTACAGATGCTGCTGGACCTGTGTATTTTTGCTGCATTTTCAATCAACAAGAAGTACAACAAGACTCTTCAGTACCACAAGGCTGTAGAGTCATACAATCATACAGCACAGAAACGGGCCTTTTAACTCATTCAGTCCACACCAACCATTAAACACGCCTTTAAACTCATCCTACTATAAGCCTGTTTTATTCTTTCCACAGCTCCATCAGCTTCTCCCTGATTTTGCCACTAACCCACACATTAGTGGCAATTTACAGTGTCTAATTAATCCACTAAATTACATTATTTGTGACGTGGAAGAAAATAGCATTCACATAAGAAAAGTGTGTGGTCACAGAAACATGCAAGCTCCATGCAGACAGCATCAGATGTTATATGGTCATAAGGACATAAGTGATAGGAGCAGAATTAGGCCATTCGGCCCATGAAGTCTACTCCGCCATTCAATCATGGATTTATCTCTTCCTCTTAACCCCATTCTCCTACCTTCTCCCCATAACCCCTGACACCTGTACTATCTACAGGTATCTCTTTCTTAAAAATATCTATTGACAGCCTCCACAGCCTTCTGTGGCAAAGAATTTCACAGGTTCACTACCATCGGACTAAAGAAATTCCTCCTCATCACCTTCCTAAAGGTACATCCTTTAATCCTGCGGCTATGACCTCTTGTCCCTCTCCCCGAGTGGAATCATCCTCTCCACATCCACTCTATCCAAGCCTTTCACTATTCAGTATGTTTCAATGAGCTCCCCCTCATCCTTCTATACTCCAGCGAGTGCAGACCCAGTGCTGCGAAATGTTCATCATATGTTTACCCACTCATTCTTGGGAATCATTCTTGTAAACCCTCTCTGGACCCTCGCCTTATAGAGCCTCAGCATTACATGACTGGCTATCTTACAGTCAGGATAGAACCCAGATCAGTGGAGCTAGGAAGCGACAACTCTCATAGTTGGACCATTGTTTTGCCCTTAAGCTTGATCTAATATACTCTTGATAGAAATGGAGTTGTTCAAGTGAAGAAGTTTTCCTGAATGACTTTGTATAATGTATGTCCAATTCAGTTAAAGAAAAATCCTTTGTTCCATTGCCTTGGTTTACTTATTTCCAGCACTGGTTTATTGTATCCACATATCAATTGTCACTGTTAGTCTACAATATAAAGAAGACAGTTATCCACCAATCACTGCAAACTAACTGATGCATTCCATTATTCAAATGCATTTAAGTACAAATATGCCACATACTTCAATGACATTGAACGATATATGGAGAATATCAAACCACTTTGCAATGCTTTTTTAAGATGCAAGTAACTGTAGTTTTGTTTAGTCTCAAAAATATTATTTCCATTCAATTTCAATTTAGTAAAATGCATATTAACTTATAATGCATATAATTATATTTATAATTTTGAGTGAGTGTGGTTTTACTACCCTTGAGTGCTCTTAATGTGGTTTGAAAATGAAAATGTGGTTGGTTTGAAGTAAAGCACAGCAAATGGTTGGTGGTGGTGGTCCGTTTGAAATAAAGCACAGCAAATGGTTGCAGGTGGTGGTTGGTTTGAAATAAAATCCAGCAAATGGTTGCTGGTTGTGGTTGGTTTGAAATAAAGCACAGCAAATGGTTGTTGGTGGTGGTTTTTGAAATAAAGCACATCAAATGGTTGTTGGTGGTGGTTGGTTTGAAATAAAGCGCAGCAAATGGGTGTTGGTGGTGGTTCGATTGAAATAAAGCACTGGATTAAAAGGCTAAACTTGACAACTTCCTTGACAACTTGACAACTGTTTATAATGATTTTAAATAAAATGCTACCAGTTTCAGCTGTGATGGCCATCTTATTCAGTCCCCCTCTGCTCATCAGGTGCAGAGGATTCTTCCCATCAATTAATAATAAAAGTGTTATTAGTGTTTAAAAAATGTTGAGAATCTCTCGCCTGTAAATCACGCCATGAAAGACATGCCCCTACGGGGGGAGGGATTATGAAACCCGGAAGTTTGTTTGTGGCTCAGTCTCTGCAACATGGGGGAGGGAGAGATCAAAACTCTGTCTGAGCTGTGAATCAACTGAACACACTGCATGTCTACTGAACTGTGAGTGCGGTGTTTATGTGGTGTTTTGTGTGGTTTTATGGTGGTTTCACCCTGCTTGAAATGGTATGAAACTGCATTTGAATTGGTGGCCTTGCACACTGCTTGAAGTGGTATGAAACTGCACTTGACTTTGGTGGCCTTGCACCCTGCTTGAAGTCCATGGAATCATGGAATCATGGAAATTTTATTGTCATTCAAACCTTTTGGTCTGAACGAAAAATTTTGTTGCCTTGCAGTCATACATATAATAAAATAACAAAACACACAATAAACACAAATGTAACATCCACCACAGTGAGTTCACCAGACACCTCCTCACTGTGATCGGAGGCAAAATCTTAAATCTTTGTCTCTTCCCTTCTTGTTCTTCCTCTGCGCTGAGGTGATCCAGGCCTCCGATGTTGTGATCCCACTGGGTGATGTAAGTAAGTAAGTCCCGCGGCTGAACTGTGCTCCGTGAATGGGCCGGTTCAACTCCGCGGCCCGGGGTGGTCGAAGCTGCTGAAGCTGCTGCCCTCCAGTCCAGTGGACACAGCTGTTGTTGCGGGAGCTCCGGAAAAACTGGTCGCCAACCTGTGACCTGCGAGCTCCCGATGATGTCGACCACTGGGCCTGCGGCCGGGACTCCGATGTCGCTGACGTTGCCACCGCCACTGGAAAGCTGTCACAGCTCCGAGTTGGGCCACCGGAACGCCGGAATGCATGAACCGCCACAGCCCCAAAGTTGGCCAGCTTCGTGCTGGTAAGTCCTGGCTGGCTCTGCCTCTGGAGCCTCGAGGTCGGTCACAGTTGGAGGCTGCCAGCTCCGCCATTAGGCCTCAGCGCAGATGGAGACGAGGGATACGACAAAAAAAGTCGAGTCCCCCCCGAAGTAAGAGACTAAAATGTTTCTCCCACCCCTCCCACACACATACACAACATCATAACTCAACTTAGCATGCTAAAACAGGACAAGAAAACAACAAAAAAGAAAAAAAACATATGGACTGCAGGTGAGCCACAACTGCCAAGGCAGCACCGCCACAAGTCATAAGAATTTGCACTTGAATTTGGTGGCCTTGCACCCTGCTTGAAGTGGTAGGAAACTGCACTTGAGTTCAGTGGCCTTGCACCCTACTTGAAGTGGTAGGAAACTGAACCTGAATTTGTTGGCCTTGCATCCTGCTTGAAGTGGTAAGAAACTGTACTTGAATTTGGTGGCCTTGCACCTTGCTTGAAATGGAATTTCAAGGAATAGCCATGAGTCAACTGCCAGCTCACCAGCCGTGAGTGAGCTACTTTTAAATGTTAAAATCGATCCTGCCTCCACCACTTCTGCAGGAAGATCATTCCACACAGCCACCACTCTCTGAGTAAAGAAGTTCCCCCTCATGTTACCCCTAAACTTCTGTCCCTTCATTCTCATGTCATGCCCTCTTGTTTGAATTTTCCCTACCCTCAATGGGAAAAGCTTATCCATGTCAACTCTGTCTATCCCTTTCATTATTTTAAAGACCTCAATCAAGTCCCCCCTTAACCTTCTGCACTCCAAAGAATAAAGACCTAACTTGTTCAACCTTTGTGCCGATAAATCTGGGGAATTGGCGTAATATACGGATATCGTTGTTCTTAAAAATTCAATGAAAGCTTGTGGAATCTCATGTCATGCCATTCAGCCCACAACATCCATACTGATGATCCAGAAAGCCCCCCACCCCTTCTTCATTTCTATCCACTTTATACTGCATCACCCATGCATCTGCCCACTCACCCAAGCTACCAAAGTCACCCTGCAGACGTATAGCATCATCCTCGCAACTCAAACTGCCATCCAGCTTTGTCTCATCAGCAAACTTGGAGATGTTACGTTTAATTCCCTCGTCTAAATCGTTAATAAATATTGTTAATAACTGGGGTCTCAGCACCGAGCCTCGCGTCAGCCCACTAGTAACTGCCTGCCATTCTGAAAAAGGCCCGTTAATTTCTAATCTTTGCTTCCTGTCTGCCAACCAGTTCTCAATTAGCTACCCCCAATACCATGTGCTCTAATTTTTACACAATAATCTCTTGTGTGAGAACTTGTCAAAGGCTTTTTGAAAGTCCAGATACACCACATCCATTGTCTTTCCCTTATCCATTCTACTTGATATATCCTCAAAAAAATCCAGAAGATTAGTCAAGCATGATTTTCCCTTCATAAATCCTTGCTGACTTTTACCGATCCTGTCACTACTTTCTAAATGCTCTGCTATTACATCTTTAATAATTGACTCAATAATCTTCCCCACCACCGATGTAAGGCAAACTTTCCCTGTTTTCTCCCTGCCTCCTTTCTTAAAAAGTGAAGTTACATTGGCACCCTGCAGCCCACAGGAACTGATCCAGATTCTATAGAACATTGGAAAATGATAGAACATTAGAAAATGCATCCACGATTTCTAGGACCAACTCCTTGAGTACTCTGTGATGCAGTCCATCAGGCTCTGGTGATTTTTCTGCCTTCAGGCCCAACAGTTTACCTAACACCATTACCTGACTAATGTGGATTCCCTTCAGTTCCTCCCACTAGATCTTCGATCCCCTAGTATTTCTGCCTGGTACGGCAGAGGTTCACCTGAACCTCCTCCAACCTCATCTATTGCATCCACTGCTCTATATGTCAGCAGCTCTACATCGGCGAGACAAAGCATAGGCTTGGCGATCGATTCAGTTCTCAATAACCGACCTGATCTCTCGGTGGCTCAGCACTTCAACTCCCCCTCCCTTTCCAAATACAACATTTCTGTCCTGGGCCTCCTCCATGGCCAGAGTGAGGCCCATTGTAAATTGGAGGATCAGCACCTCATATTTCACTTGGGCAGTTTGCACCGCAGCGGTATGAACATTAACTTCTTCAATTTCAGGTAGTCCCTACTTTCTCCTCCACTTCCCAGCTCTCTGCCTCTTATTTTCTTCTTCCTTTCTTATTATTTTGTTATTTTCTATATATATATATATATCAAAAGGGGAAATTACATTTGCATTTATCAAATGCTGGTATGACCGACTTTTGCTCTCTAAACTCTTCTTCAATATGCCAATAACTAAGTAATAAAACCGTCAATAAAAATGGTCATCAAGTTAATGAAGCTCACTTTATATATACTCCAATAAATCCACTACTATTTTCCAATGCATTGTTCTATTGTTTTAATTCTATTCAATATGGTGACTGGCTATCTTGCTGTGAATGATTCATCTCCTACTCTCCAAAGTTCTCCATTGCCTAAGAGGATCAATCCCTGCTTTCAAGGATGACTATAACTGCAATACCATTTAAAAACCTGAGGACCATCCATGGACAAAGCAGTACATCGGAAAGATGTGCAAATTCAATCCTCCACTGTAAACATTTATTTATTTCACCATTTATTTCCTTCACCATTGTCAGTAAGTGGCTGCAGGGTATATCATCCATAAATTCATCTACAGCAATTCACAAGAACATTGGAGCTGAGCATTTTACAATGCTGAGCAAGATTATAACCGATCTACCAATACCATTTACCAGTAGCCATATGTCCCCCTCAGTCTCAAGAAGGGTCTCGACGCGAAATGTTGCCAATTTCTCCTCCCGATCAATGCTGACTCATCCGCTGAGTTTCACAGCATTTTTGTCTACCTTCCATATGTCTCTGGTTTCCTCGACAATCTGTGAACCTATCAATCTCATTTTCAATTAAATCAACTAACATTCACACAATAATTCACAATATAACATGATTTTTAAATCTCGTTTTCATGAATTTATAGGCCAAATGGAAGGAATTTAGCGTTTAATTCCTGTAAATTAATGGCTATTTAAATCAATTTGCGAGTGGGTTGTATTGGAATGCGGTGGATTAGAACGTTGCGGTTTGCAGTGAAGTCGGCAGGAAAAATACTGCCGGTTCGTATATATTTTTTGTCCCCATTTCGCAACATGAAAATGTGATTAAATGCTTCCTAAGAAGCATGTTTTTATGTAAAAATAAACTGTTTACTTTATTTTCTTCTCTACGTAAAATCCTTCCCGTTGTCGGCGCTCGTGGCTTTAGAAGATGATTTCTAAATTACTCTAGCTAATAAATAATCTAGCGTAATTTCAAAATACCTTCATAAATCAAATGTCAGAGCAATTTTTCTTCAACAACGAAATCCCCTGACATGGATCGATTTGCCCTGTCTGTAGAAAAACGGCACTTTAAACATGCCTCCCTCTGAAAGGCGCCAAAGTCACGCACACGGGAAGCGGCAGAACTGCAGCGCTGCTCAAGGTAAGTTTTGTAACATACCTACCATCATCTATTGCAACAAGTGATGGTTCCCACTGATTGTCGCCACAAGCTTGCGTCCTTTTCAGGACGGATGATGACAGCGATGTCAACATTTGGAACATGGAAGATGGACATGAAAGAAGAAGTCACACACCTCCCTATTCTTTAGCATTTTACGGTTTAAATACTGGAATTCCCAACCCACAATCTCTTCAGGGACGCTTATAATAAAGAAAACATTGCTTCAAGCAGGCGGTCTTCTCAAGGCCATTGTGTTCATCAATAAATGCAGGTCTTTCCAGTGATGCCCACATCCCAGAAATGAAGAAATATGCAGCAGTGATGCGTAATAAACTGTGTACATTTATCAATACATTTTCATATATAAAAGTGTTAAATATCAGGCTGTCTCTGACAATTTGATGATGATGACAAATATTCTTTTTTTTTTACATTCAAAGGCAGCACTGCCACATAGCTTGTAGAGCCACTTCCTCACAGCCTCAGATATTTGGGTTCAATCTTGACCTTGGGCGCTGTCTGTGTGGACTTTGCTCGGGGTGCTCAGGTTTCTTCCTATATCCCAAAGGCGTGTGAGTTTGTAAGTTAATTTTACTTCGGAGTCACGTGAGTGACTACGTGAAGAAGGCCGTCCCCATGCATCCGCATCATCACGTCTGACGCATTGCGCAGCGACTGACTGGCGGGCTCGTAGCTCCTTCCAGCGGTAAGTTTTAAAATGCTCAGGTAAGTGTTTATAACTTAGCTGAGGTCATTGCTCCCAGTTCGGGGTTTTTTGCTTACCTTTCAGCTTCGGAGTTCGGGAGAACATGTCCAAGGTAAAGAGGTGGACCGCGACGAAACAGTGGGCCTGCGGGCTGAGGGCGGCCACCGAATTCGTCTTCATGGTCGCTGGCAGAGCAGCCAATGGCTACAGACTTGGTGCTGCCAGAAAACGCCTTGGCTACTCCGGGGAGGAAAGCCACCAGCAATGTGAGGGCCATGGACTCAGATGAGTCGGGCCAGGAGGTTGAAATTTCCCCTCCTTCGATGGGCAGTGTTATTGGCAGGCTGACCCACATGGAGAACTGAGTGGAAAGGTTACTCCAGAAAGATATGCTCCAAAGGAGGGAGCTATCGGAGCCCGGGGATTACAGAGAACCCAAGGCAGCAGCACCTGTGTCAGGGCTGCAGAATATCTCCCTCTCTGATGAGGGGAGCATACGAGGCCAGTGTTATACTGACCCAGAGTACGGAGGCACAGTTGGGCAGCATGCTTCATGGCATGAGGGGCAAACATCGGATGTACCCCCTATGGCATCCAGATTTGCTATCCCTGCCCTAACAGGGGACCATTGGAAGAATTGCCATGAGCTTAAATTATCTGGCCTCCCATCAACTCCAAGACCAAACTATGGAGGATATTTCTGCCAAATATAATACTCCACTGAACTGTGCCTCAATAAGTGTCCCGGTTGTAAACCAATCTATCTGGGGACACATTGGAGGGGGCGTCAGAGCCCAAGAGGTAAAAATACAAAAAAATCCTCAGGCTACTTGCCTCAGGCTTCAAGGCCTTTGCCAGGTCAGTGGATGGGGCGCCCCGCTCTGATACCCAGCAGCACGCAATGGCATTAATATGCAATGCACATTTTGAAATCAATTGCCTGAGGAAGAATGCCATCCGTCCTGCTCTAAACCCAAAATTTGCTGGGCTGTGCAAACCGGCGAATGTCCAACCCCCAAACCTCCTGTTCGGAGAAGACCTGTTTAAACAGGTAAAAGAGGTGGATGAGGAAGCTAAAACCATTGGCCTTATGAAGGCACCTCCCAAGGTATCATCTTTCTGGTGACAGTACCCCTACCTCCTCTCCATACCAGATGGTTCGCCGGATATGGTGGACATGGTTCAGAGCAACAGGCACAGAATCCTTTTAGGCCAGGGCCCCAAACCGGGCCATGTTCAAGATGCAGGGATGGCATCCTCCAACAGCCCTACCCCCCAGACCTCGGGGGCAGAAGCAGAGACCATACCACCGGTAACCACTAAGGTAAGTGAGTCTGCGATGGATCAATTGGGGGGAAATTGCAATTATTCATACATGAATGGCATTGGATAACATCTGACCCATTTATACTGCACAGTATACAAAGTTTCCAAATTGAGTTCATTTCTAACTCACCTCCACCCACTCAGCATACACCTAGCCGCACTTTTGTGTTTTCACAACAGGTGTGTATGAGTGCACAAGGAAAACTTGAGTCTTTGTTCAAGAAAGAGGTAATTGAGAGGTCAAGTCATGAGTCTTACTAGTTTGTGTCCAATATATTTACTAGGCAAAAGAAGGATGGAGGATGTCGAATTATCCTTGATTTGACAGCTTAACACCTTTGTGCAATATAAACACTTTAAAATGGAAACTTTTGCCACTGACAAACAACTGCTTTCCAAGAGATGGCCACTGAATAATAATGCTTATTATTCAGTGGCCATTCATGAAGATTACAGGAGACTTTTGAAGTTTAACTGGATGGAACAGATGTGGCGGTTTAAAGCATTACCTAATGGATTAACCACAGCCCACAGACTATTCGCTAAATTGCTAAAACCAGTCCTGGGGCTACTCAGGGCACAGAATCATATAGCCATGGCATATTTGGACAACATCTTAGTCATTGGGAGGAGTCTTTGGAATTAGCTGAATTATCTGTCTCAGCTACAAAACTTGTTTTTGAGAAACTGGGGTTCTTAATCCACCCAGTTAAGTCTAAATTGGTGCCATCTATGATATTGACTATTTGGGATTCACCATTAACTCAGTACACATGTGAGTGACTCTGCCTCGTAGCGAGCAAGCAAATAGTTAATTGAAGCCTGCAGGAAACTCATTGTTAATAATTAACCTTCTATTAGACATGTGGCTAGTATAATTGGTGGCTGCTTTCCCAGCTGCTCAGTTCAGACCTTTGCACCACCAAAACTTACAACTCAAGCTTCTTAGAGGTCACTTCGATAGACCCATGTAATTGCCAGCTGAACCCCTGGCTGAGTTACAATGGTGGGTTACCAATATTCAGTGTTGTTCTACTACTATTTTAGTTGATACACCATCAGTTATCCTGCAGATTGATGCCAGTGCGCTAGGTTGGGGTGCTACTGATACCATCTCGAACTGCGATGGCAGATGGGATCTGCAGGAATCATCGATGCTTCAGTCACGTGGTATTAACTACTTAGAGTTGTTGGAAGTACTCTATGGGTTAAAGGCTTTTTGTAGAAAAATGCATCATGTGCATGTTCAACTTCAGATTGACAACACTATAGCAGTAGCGTACATTAATCACATGGGTAGAAGTAAGTCTGTATCCTGTGATAAATTGTCTCATCTCATCTGGCACTGGTGTATTGCAAGAAACATCTGGGTTTCAGCTATCCAGATAGATATAACATGGTGGCAGACACCAGGTCATGAGAGTTCAATGACAACAAAGAATGGATGTTGAATCACAAAGTGTTTAATGACATTGTCCTTCGTTATGGTGTACCAGACATTGATCTGTTTGCATCCAGGCTTAATCATCAGTTACCAATTTACGTATCATGGGAGCCAGACCCAGGGGCAGTAGCAGTAGATGCATTCTCGCTACACTGGGGTGGGAAATTTTTGTACGTGTTTCCCCCATTCTGCCTCATTAGTCGATGTTTGGCCAAAATCGAGCAAGACTCCGCCTCTGGGATGTTGGTAGTACCAGACTGGCCTACTCAGCATTGGTTCCCACTGGTTCTAGCTTTAATTACACAGCCTTTTATGGCAGTGCCCAAGAGCAGAAATCTGCTGGTACACACGGTGACAGGGGAAAGCCACCCTCTTCATGACCGTGTAAATTCTGAGGAGATTCTGAGAAAGATCTTTCTGTAAGTCCTAGTCAACTCTAATCTTACTATTTTAGTTCAACAACTCTTCTCTGTGATTTCACACCGCTGCTTTGAAGATTGACGCGCATGCGTGGGGACGGCCTTCTTCACGTAATCGCTAATCGTAACTCCTCATAAAATAAAGATCAAACTTCAAACTGGTAAGTTCCCTTTTAATCTTACTATTAGCCTCTGTAAATTGCCTCCAGTATGTAGGGTGTGAATGTTAAAGTGTGATAACTAGTTGTGAATGTGTGATTGATAGTCAGTGTGGACTCAGTGGACCAAAGGGCCTGTTTCCATGCTGTAATTCTAAACTCAACAAAACTAAACTAAACTAGTGGTTCCTGTGGATTTCTGCTCAGAACATTGTTCTACTTTCTCTATGCAATACAATCCGTCTTATTTTTTCAGATTTAGTGTTTTTACTATTTTAATGAAATTCGATCGTCCCTTTGCTTTAAGTACTCCCCGTCCTCCAATTAATAGTTTACAGCATAATAAGAGATGTTTTGTAGTCGTAGTTAGTGTGTTACCGTTAATTGTCCTTCTGTTTGTAGCTTTCTTTTGCATCTCTCCATTCCAAATCTTATCAACTTTTCTCACTTGGCCATCTTGACAACCAGGTGGCGCCCATAATTGCCGCCTCACCAACAGTCTGTCTCATCCCTTCCTTCTTTGTTGTTTTTTAGTATGTTTTGGTGTTCTTTAGCTTGTTATATGTGTAGTGTGGGGGGAGGGGGGCTGGGGTAAACTTTAAAAACATTTCTTATCTCGACAGAGATACAATTTATTTCCGTATTGTATCTCTGCAGCCTAACATTGAGGAGCTGGCGCCTTGCTGGGGATCGACCGAGAGTTCCGACCACGGGAGCCTGCGGGACTCAACATCGTGCAACTGGCGATCCCTGTCGATGATCGACTTCGGAGCTCCAACCGTGGGAGCCTGCGGACTTTAACATCGTGAAGCTTGAGTTCCCCTGTTAGAGACAAACTTTAGGAGCTCCAGGCCGCGGGAGCTCCGACCGCCCCAACTTGGGGGCTTCGATCGCCCCAACGTGGGGGCTTCGATCGCCGGCTGCGGGAGCTTCGATCGCCCCGATGCAGGAGCTCCGATCGCCCCGACATGGGGGCTTCGATCGCCGGCTGCGGGAGCTTCGATCGCCCCGATGCAGGAGCTCCGATCGCCCCAAAGTGGGGGCTTCGATCGCCGGCTGCGGGAGCTTCGATCGCCCCGATGCCGGAGCTCCGATCGCCCCAACGTGGGGGCTTCGATTGCCGGCTGCGGGAGCTTCGATCGCACCGACGCAGGAGCTCCGATCGCCCCGACGTGGGGGCTTCGATCGCCGGCTGCGGGAGCTTCGATAGCCCCGACTGCAGATGGTTCGACTGCCCTGACTGGGGGAGAATAAAGAGGTGGAAGATTGGACTTTATTGCTTTCCATCACAGTGAAGAATGTGGGGAATCTGCTGTGCTGGATTTTTATGTAAACTTTTATGTAGTTGTGTGTCTTGGTGCTTTTTTTAAAAAGTATGGCTGTATGGTAATTCGAGTTTCAGTGTACCTTCATTGGTACACATGACAATATGATATTCAAAAATATGTGTTTTTGACAGATATGCCTCAGTACAATGTTGCCACTAATGCTATAAGGCAGAATCTTTACATCTGGATGCATAATGGTGTATTTGCAAGGCAGAATCCTTTAACAATTTAGATAGTAAAACATTAAGCTGCCAAGCTGATGTTCTAGAGTTAGTATGGCATTCTTACTTGCTGTCTCTGCATGACTTTCCTGGCAATTTCTTTGTGAAAAAGGAAGGCTGAGGGTGACATGACAGGATTCTTTAAAATGTTGAATGCTTTGAGGTCGGGATCAAAGGGTATATTTGCATTTGTGGAATGTGTGTAACTCGAGGTCAATGATCAAAAAAACGTTAAAGGGAAATTTAAGATATACATGTATAAGATGTACAAACGTTGATGTCACTTGCGCAAAGTGGCTATTTCAAGTGCACTGGAGACACATTGACAATATGGAGATCTTACATGGAAACAGACTGCTTCAGTGTTAGTTTAAAGAAGGTCTGATATTTGTTGGTCTGCCACACATTTCATGGTACTTGTTGGTTTACTGGTAAAGCATCATTTAAATAGTTTTTCTAGTGTTTGCTCCCATCAATGGTCTTCACTCCCACCCTTCCAAACTAGTCTCAATCCAGTGCTTGTCTATCATCTCGATCAACCATCTGCCATCCAGAACTGACACTAAATTCTCTCACACACAAGCACTTTAATGTTTATTTGTAGCTGCTGGAGAGCTTTTAACTCCATTATCCTTCCATTAGAATTTGCTGCATGCAGGAGCTTTGTGTGTGTGCAAATTTGCTGCAGTATTTTGTATGTCACTGCTCAAGCTTCAAGAATACTTAACTGACTGAAGCCTAAGAGATTTTCATTCCAGAATTTCTAATTTGACTGATTGCCATAATTTCTATTTCCCATATATTAGGGTACGTCAGATAGTGTCTAATCAATGACATCCCCTGTTTATAAGGATCAATTAAAACTATTACTTCAGAAGATACTGCTACTCTCTGCAATCTATTAGCACTATTATGTCTGATTTCCATATTATTTTCTTGTGTACTGATTACCATGAATACCTTGGAGTATTGTAAAACTAAAATATAGAATAGTTTAGTTTAGTTTAGTTTACAATTACTAGATGGCGGCGCCCTGTGCGGCTGCGGCTGCATTGGCTCCCGACAGGAACAGAAATTTTAAGGTAAAACCGCACATACTTACGTGTTCAGTTAAGAATCTGACGGTCGCTTTTCAGTGCGACTGTCAGTCCGGGTTGAAACTGCATGCGTCCAGCAGTTCCCCGGCCGTTGATCGAATTACTCTGGAGACTCTACGGAGTCTCGGACTGCTGCGTCGGCTGGAGCCAGCGGCCTACGAAGCCGCGGAGTCCCCTACCAGCACTGGCCGCACTCGGAGGAGGAGGAGACGGTGCGACAGGAAGCAGAAGCGCGGCACTCGCGGGGGGCTAACGGCGAAACTGAAGGCTAACCCCTGCAGGACACCACTTCCATCTATCCTGCTCGCCAACGTCCGCTCCCTGGAGAATAAGCTGGACTACCTGAGGCTGGACCTGGTAACCAAACGGGAGGTGAGGGAGTGCTGCGCCCTGATTCTAACAGAGACATGGTTAAACTCCTCTGTTCCCGATGGCGCCATTAGCATAGAGGGGTTAACAGCATTCAGGTTGGACAGAAGCTACGCTCTCAGTGGGAAATCCCGGGGTGGTGGTGTGTGCATTTACACTAATAACAGCTGGTGTAAAAATGCCACAGTGGTGTCAAACTATTGCTCCCCAGACATTGAGTTTTTGACAATAAAATGCAGACCCTTCTATATGCCCAGGGAATTCACCATTATAACAATCACAGCTGTGTACATCCCACCCAGTGCTAACACTAAGGAGGCCCTGAATGCTCTTTATTGTTCCATTAGTGACCTACAATCCACACATCCAGATGGTGTCTTCATTGTTGCTGGGGATTTTAACCAGGCCAACATGAAGACTGTTCTCCCACATTACCACCAGCATGTAGACTTTGCAACCAGGGGAATCAATACACTGGACCTAGCCTACACTAACATCAAGAAGGCATTCAAGGCAGTCCCCCGCCCCCACTTTGGCTCCTCAGACCATATCTCTGTGATGCTAATTCCTGCATACAGGCCCCTGCTGACCCGAGAAAAACCTACTGTGAAGCAGGTTAGGGTCTGGCCAGAGGGATCTATGGCAACACTACAGGACTGTTTTGAATGCACGGACTGGGACGTGTTCAAGAAGGCTGCAACTGTCAGCCAACACATCAACCTAGAGGAGTATGCTGCGTCCGTGTCTGCTTACATGGAGAAGTGCATTGAGGATGTCTGTGTCACCAAGACCATCACTGTACGGGCCAACCAGAAACCCTGGATGACCACAGAGGTACGTGGAATGCTGAGAGCACGTAATGCCGCGTTTAAATCCGGCGACGTGGTGGCACTCAGATCCGCAAGAGCCAACCTGAACCGAGTCGTCAGGCTGGCCAAGCGTGCCCATGGTCAGAAAATCCAGAGCTTCTTCCATGACCCCAAGAACACCAAGCGCATGTGGCAGGGAATCAAATCAATCACGGACTATAAGACTGCTTCATCACCCTGTGATGACAACATTGAGTTCCTCAATGAACTCAACAACTATTTTGGTCGGTTCGAGGCACTAAATAACACACCTGCAAGCAAAGGTATTCCTCATTGTGAGGAAAAGGCACTCAGTCTTGACATAGTGGATGTTCGGAGGTCCCTAAAAGGAGTGAACGCGCGAAAGGCGGCAGGCCCTGATAACATACCAGTGCGGGTGCTCAGGGAATGTGCTGATCAGCTGGCACATGTCCTTACGGACATATTTAACACCTCGCTGAACCAGGCGGTCGTCCCATTATGTTTCAAGACTGCCACCATCATACCTGTGCCAAAAAAATCCAACATACAATGTCTCAATGACTACTGCCCTGTAGCACTCACCCCCATAATGATGAAGTGCTTCAAGAGGCTGGTCAGGGACCACATCACCTCCAGACTCCCCTCCACACTCGACCCATACCAGTTTGCTTACAGGTCAAACCGCTCCACAGAGGACGCTATATCCTCCGTGCTCCATCTGAGCCTGGAACATTTAGAGGAGAAAAACACCTATGTGCGAATGCTGTTCGTGGATTTCAGTTCAGCATTCAACACCATTATCCCACAGCACCTGATAAGCAAACTGGTTCCATTGGGCCTCGGCACCCCCATGTGTAACTGGCTACTGGACTTCCTCACTGACAGACCTCAGTCTGTGAGGGTTGGAAATAACACCTCCAATACCATCTCTCTAAGCACCGGCTCCCCTCAGGGCTGTGTCCTGTGTCCACTGCTGTTCACCCTGATGACTCACGACTGTTGTGCCAGGTTTAGTACAAACCACATCATGGAGTACGCAGATGACACAACAGTGGTGGGCCTCATCAGGGACGACAATGAGCTGGCTTACAGGGAGGAGGTGAAACAACTGGTGGACTGGTGCAATACGAACAACCTGATCCTGAATGTCGAGAAAACAAAGGAGATTATCGTCGACTTCAGGAAAACCCGGCACAGTCCCACACCACTTCACATCAATGACAGCGATGTGGAGGTGGTCAGTAGCACAAAGTTCCTGGGGGTGCAGATCACTAACAGTCTGACCTGGTCGACTAACATCTCATCAACTGTTAAGAGAGCGCAGCAGCGGTTGCACTTTCTGCGCCGGATGAGAAGAGCTCATCTCCCCCATCCCATCCTCACTACTTTCTACAGGGGCACCATAGAGAGTATTCTGACCAGCTGTATCTCTGTCTGGTTTGGGGACTGTAGAGCCTCCGACTGGAAGTCTGTGCAGAGAGTGGTGAGGACAGCGGAAAAAATCATCGGGACCTATCTCCCCTCAATCGGGGATATTGTGACCAAACGCTGTGTGTCTAAGGCCAGCAGTATCATAAAGGACCCCACACATCTCCATCACGGACTGTTCACTCTGCTGCCCTCGGGAAAAAGATACCGCAGCATAAGGAGTAGAACATCAAGGTTCCGCAACAGCTTCTTCCCACGAGCCATCAGACTCCTGAATGCCATGTAAATGGGCTGCCACTATTGTCTATTTATCCTTTTCATACATACCTATCCTTCGGTTAATGTATTGTGTTGCACAGGGAGCCAAATGCAACGTAATTTCGTTTGGAACTGCATATATCAATGTATTTCTAAATGACAATAAAGTTTGTTTGACTTTTGACTTGACTTTAGAGAAACAGCGCGGAGACAGGCCCTTCAGCCCACTGAGTCCGCACTGAGCAGCGATCCCTGTACATTAATACTAACCTACACACACTATGGACAAATTACACATATAATAAGCCAATTAATCTACATACCTGCACGTCTTTGGAGTGTGGGAGGAACAAAGATCTCAGAGTAAACCCACACGGTGACGGGGAGAACAAATTCCGTACAGACAGCACCCGTAGTCGGGATCGAACCCGGGTCTCTAGCACTGCAAGCGCTGTAAGGCAGTAACATTACTGCTGAGCAACCATGGCCGTCCACAGTCGTACCTTTGAAGAACAGTTCAAGAAAAAAAAAAGATTATGAGACAGAAAGTATTACTTTGATATGGTACCTTACACATATTGATATGGTACCTTACACATAGTCCTTAATAGCTGATGAAATATTTTGAAAGTTTAGCCATGATTGTAGGGTGGGAAATGGGGTAACTACTTTCCAAATTAGAAGCTGAAAGAAAACAGCAAAGTCATAGAAATACATAACCTATGTTAATAAGTTAATAAGTACTGATTAAACATTTCTCAGGTTCACCAGAATTTCCCAGCTTTGTTATTTAAAATCGTGTAGTGGAATCTTTTGCGGAGAATTTAGGAGGGCCATAGTGTGGAGGCCAAGTCAATGGATATTTTTAGGGCAGAGATAGGCAAATTCTTGATTAAAACAGGAATCAAGGGTTATGGGGAGAAGGCAGGAAAATGGGATTAATGGGATCATGGCAGATATCAGCCATGATTAATGGCGGAGTGGACTCAATGGGCCAAATGGCCTAACTCATCTCCTATAACATGTGACCTTGAGATCCATTGCCTGCTTTTATGTCGTAAAATGTAATTTCAGAGGATGCTCTCAGTGTGAGGTCAACCTGGGTCTGTCTGGGTGCCAATCCAATTTTTGTGTGTACAATTTTGCCAAGACCTGCATGATATATCCAGGGAGGCTCCAAGGAAAAGTTATTAGGGGAAGAAAAGAGAAAAACACCAGAGAAAGTTACAAAATAATTATGAAACAGAGCAAGAACATTTCTATTTTGTTGGACAATGAAAGAGATGAGGAAGTAAAGTCAGAAGCATCCATTTTAGTCCATAAATGCTACATATTTACAATCAGAAAAAGGCCAACATTCTTAAAAGATTGGACTTTGCTGTTAAAAATCTATTCTCGTCTGTATTTGCTCTAATATTTTTTCTCATTTTCTTGAAGGGATTGAACAAAAAATCTTTCTAATCAGCTTTTAGATGGCTTTACTTGCATGCCTGTCCAACTCAATGGTGATTCAGTCTGCTTCCCAGTTAGGCAATCAGTCATTAATTATCTCAATCCAAGTTATCAGTGAAATGTCTTGCCAGAGACAAAATATGTAAATGTTATTCTGACAGTGATTAGAGGGAGACATTGGCGTTGATTTTCAATCAGCTCTCAAAGACAAATAGTTGAAATTCACAATCATTTAAACTACAGGAACTTTGGGAAAGTAAAATTTGGCAAAGGGTTATCTTGATGTTAAATTTGAAAACCCTTGATAATGCCATTCTATTAAATTTACTATTTGGAGTATTCATTTTCATGCATTGTCAATGCAAATTATTCTCTATTTACAATTGCTATGCAAATCAGAGAAGCCTTATTTCAAAATTATACAGATAATGTTTGAATCTCAGTCTCACCTCGAGAGGGTTCCCAGAGAGGCATGTAATTATATCTCTCAGTATCAACAAAATAAAGGACAGGAACATTAGTTATTGCTGCAAATCCTTATTGGTGAAGTGCATATGTGAATGATGGGGGGGAAGCAGGATCATGTTACATATTCTGCTGACAATAGACTATAGATGCAGGAGTAGGCCATTTGACCCTTTGAGCCAGCAGTGCCATTCAATGTGATCATGGCTGATCATCCACCACCAGTACCCCATTACTGCCTTCTCCCGACATCCCCTGACTCCACTATCTTTAAGAACACTATCAAGCTTCCTCTGGAAAGTATCCAGAGAATCGGCCTCTACCGCCCTCTGAGGCAGCGAATTCCACAGACTCACAACTGTCTGTGTGAAAAAGTGTTTCCTCATCTCTGTTCTAAATGCCTTACCTTTTATTCTTAAACTGTGGCCCCTAGCTCTGGACTCCCCCAACATCGGGAACATGTTTCCTGCCTCTAGTGTGTCCAAACCCTTAATAATCTTATCAAGTCATATATTTGCATCAACTAGCCTTGTGATTACTGTTCTGGACCTGTTAGTGTCTGTGGACACAAGAAGCTGGAGTAACTCAGTGGGACAGGCAGCAAGTCTGGAGAGAAGGAATGGGTGACGTTTTGGGTTGAGACGTCTGAAAAAGGGCCTTGACCCGAAACGTCACAAATTCTTTCTCGCCAGATATGCTGCCTGTCCCTTTGAGTTACTCCAGCTTTTTGTGTCTCTCTTCAGTTTAATCCAGCATCTACAGTTCCTTCCTACACCATTAGTGTTTGGCATCTATGTCAATGATTTGGATGAAAACATACATGGCAAGATTAGCCAAGATTAGAAAAATTGCAGCAGGATCTTGATTGATTGACCAGGTGGATTGAGGAACGGTTGATGGAATTTATCACAGAGAAATGTGAGGTGTTGCATTTTGGGAAGTCTAAGGTGGGCAGAAGCTACACAGTGAATGGCAGGCCTCTAGGGAGTGTTGTAGAGCAGAGGGGACTGGTGCATTATTTCTTGAAGGTGGAGTCACAGGTAGATAGGGTGGTCAAAAGGCTTTTGGCATATTGGCCTTCATCAGTCAATGTATTGAGTATAGAAGTTGGGAGGTCATGTTGCAGTTGTATAAGACATTGGTGGGGCCACATTTAGAGTATTGTGTTCAGTTCTGTGCGCCATATTATAGGAAAGATTTTGTCAAGTTTGAAAGGGTACAAAGAAAGCATGAGGATGTTGCCAAGATTAGAGGGTCTGAGCTATGGGGAGAGGTTGAGTAGGCTGGGACCCTATTCCTTGGAGCACAGGAGGATGAGGGATGATCTTATAGATGTGTATAAAATCATGAGAGGAATAGATCGGGTAGATGCCCAGATTAGGTGAATCAAGGACCAGAGGTCGTAGGTTTAAGGTGAAGGGGAAATTATTTAAAGGGAATCTGTGGGGTAACACTTTCACACAAAGGGTGGTGGATATGGAACACGCTACCAGAGGAGGTAGTTGAGGCAGGACCTATCCCAATGCTTAAGAAACAGTTACACAGTATATGGATAGGACAGGTTTGGAGGGGTATGGGCCAAACACAGGCAGGTGGGACTATTGTAGCTGGGAGTGGGACATATTGTCCGGTATAGGCCGGAGTGCCTATTTCAATGCTGTATCACTCTATGACTGTATGACTCTAAGCTGCTTCCTCCAATCACCTCTGCCACTACACCACTTTTCACCTTCCCACCTGACTGCCTGGTAATGCACTAATCCTGACCTGGATACATTGCTCCATGCCAACTCTTGCCTTGCTTCCTTCACTTCTTTCTACTGGCCATTTTTCTCCACAGATGGTGCCTGGTCTGTCGAGTTCTTACATAGAACATAAAACAGTGCAGCACAAGAACTTTGGTGTACATTGTCTGTGTCAAACATAATCCCAAGACCAACTCTTATCTGCCTCCACATTATCTATACCCCTTCATTCCCAGCATATTCACATGCCTTTGTAAAAGTCTCCTAAATGCCACTATCATATCCGTCTCAGCTACCACTCTTGGCAGTGCACTCTTGGCACTAACTACCCTCTTTGTAAAAACCTTGCCCATCACATCTTCTTTAAACTTTGCCCCTCACGTTAAATTGCCCCTAAACATTGCCCCTCTGGTATTTGCATTTTCTATTACGGAAAAATTGTTCTATGGCAGTTTTATTTTTATGCTCCAATATATGTAGGCTATATTGCAGACTATGATTAGTCTTGTATTTTCATGTCACCATTGCTTTGGGTACAAAGTCCAATATGCTTTTCAAACTTAACACCATTCCACTTTCATTTTACCTGTTCCCTATCTACAGAATGGGTACAAGTAGGTACAAGTGTTTTTTGCAAGGTTTTGTACTAACATTCATGCAGCCAGAGTGCTAACATAAACAGTAAAACAGAAATCCTGGAGTAACCCTGTAGTCAGCCAGCATCTGTAGAGGGAATGGATAGATGATGTTTCGGGATGGGATCATTCTTTAAACATCTTCAGAGTCTGATAAAGAGTTCCAATCCATAATGTTACCTATCCATTCTCTCTTTCTGATCTTCTGAGTTAGTCTGGCACTCTGTATTTTACTCAGGTTACAGCTGCTCTGCTGCAATGCAGTGTGTCTCCAGCTAACATATGGACATGCATCATGTTATCTGCATCCTTAGTGTTGCTGTGGATTTTGAAGCAACAGCAACAGAGAGAAGCAGGAGAAAGCACTGATTGGCTCTAGCCCGAGTGGGAGGAGAGTTCTCAGTGAGTCAGAGGGGGAAAACAGTTGAAAAGGGGAGACAAAGCACAGGCAGACTTTACTCAGTGTTCCTGTGGATTTTGAAGCAACAGCAACAAAGAGAAGCAGGAGAAAGCACTGATTGGCTCTAGCCCAAGTGGGAGGAGAGTTCTCAGTGAGTCAGAGGGGGAAAACAGTTGAAAGGAGAGACAAAGCACAGGCAGACTTTACTCAGTGTTCCCGTGGATTTTGAAGCAACAGCAACAAAGAGAAGCAGGAGAAAGCACTGATTGGCTCTAGCCCAAGTGGGAGGAGAGTTCTCAGTGAGTCAGAGGGGGAAAACAGTTGAAAACTGATGAATTTGGTTTGTAAATTAGGCAATTTAACAGTCAATATAAGCAAGGCAGCTCTTGGGGGGAGCGGCAGTGAGGGAAGTGCCCTGTGAGTAAAGTGTGAGTCTTTGGCTCAAAGTGCCCTGTGAGTAAAGTGTGAGTCTTTGGCTCGAGAGTCTTTGGCTCGAGAGTCTTCGAAGAGGAGGCTGTGAAAAACACTGGATAGGGAGAGACCGAGGCAAAAGAAGGAGATGTCAAGCAAGCTGATGCAGTGTGATGCTTGCAGTATGTGGGAGGTCAAGGATACTGCTGGTGCCTCTGGCTGCTACAAATGTGAGAAGTGCATCCAGGTACAGCTTCTGAAGGACCGTTTTGGGGAACTGGAGAAACAAGTGGATGACCTCAGGTTAATCCGAGAAACTGTACAAATCCTACAGTAAGATTGTTACACCCAAGGCACTAGAAGAGAGAAGGTGGGTGACGGTGAGAAAGGGAGGAAAACATGGAATGCAAAGGTCCCCGGGTGTTGTACCTCTTGTGTACAGGTTCACCCACGTGGAAGCTGCCGGGACAGAAGACGGTATCGCACCGAGCGGCGGACTGGCTTGTAAAACAAAAAGGGCTGTTGAGCCAAAACCAAAGAGGCCAAAGTCGGGCAACGCCATTGTAGTTGGAGACTCCATTGTGAGAGGTACGGACAGGGGTTTCTGCAGCAACAGACAGGATTCGAGGATGGTGTGCTGCCTTCCTGGTGCCAGGATCCAGGATATCACGGACAGAGTGCAGACAATCCTCAAGGGCGAAGGTGAACAGACAGATGTGGTCGTGCATGTTGGCACAAATGATGTTGGAAAGAAGGGGATGAATATTCTGCAGCGGGACTTCAGAGAGCTCAGAAAAATGCTGAAAAGCAGGACTTCCAGGGTTGTTATCTCCGGTTTGCTTCCAGTTCCTCGTGCTGGCGAGAGCAGGAACAGGGAGATATGGGACCTGAATGTGTGGCTGAGGAAATGGTGCAGGGGGCAGGGATTTAGATTCTTAGATCACTGGGATCTGTTTAGGAGTAAGGGGAAGCTGTACAAAAGGGACGGATTGCATCGTAACAGGTGGGGGATCAGCATTCAAGCCGGCAGGTTTGCCACTGCTACATGGATGGTTTTAAACTGAATAAGGGGGGTGGGGTGTCAAATGGGATAGTCGAGGACAGAATTAAAGGGAAAGAGAGTAACGGGATGGTTAATGACCCCAGAATTAATTGGAAAGAAAGCTCACAAAGGGATAGGAGAGTATGGCCAAGTGTAACAGGGATCGATGTGAAAGGGGCCACTTGTCAACATAATTATATAAGGAGTAAGAGTGTTGAAAAAACAAGCCTGAAGGCTTTGTGTCTCAATGCGAGGAGCATTCATAATAAGGTGGATAAGTTGAAGGTGCAGATAGTGATTAATGACTATGTTATAGTTGGGATCACGGAGACATGGCTCCAGGGTGACCAAGGCTGGGAGCTGAACATCCAGGGTATTCAATATTTAGGAGGGATAGACGAAAAGGAAAAGGAGGTGGGGTAGCGTTGCTGGTGAGAGAGGAGATTAATGCAATAGAAAGGAAGGACATTAGCGTGGAGGATGTAGAATTGATATGGGTAGAGCTGCAAAACTCTAAGGGGCAGAAAACGTTAGTGGGAGTTGTATACAGGCCACCTAACAGTAGTATTGGAGTTGGGGATGGCATTAAACAGGAAATTAGAAATGGTTGCAACAAGGGTAACACGGTTATAATGGGTGACTTCAATCTGCATGTAGATTGGGTGAATCAAATTGGCAGGGGTGCTGAGGAAGAGGATTTCTTGGAATGTATGCGGGATAGTTTTCTCAACCAACATGTGAAGGAACCAATGAGAGAACAGGCTATTCTAGAGTGGGTATTGAGTAATGAGGAAGGGCTAGTTAGCAGTCTTGTTGTGCGTGGCCCCTTGGGCAAGAGTGACCATAATATGGTTGAGTTCTTCATTAGGATGGAGAGTGACATTGTTAATTCAGAAACAAGGGTTCTGAACTTGAACAATGACCCCTGGAATTTCATCTATCCACCTACTCTAATTTGTACTGTAACTGCAATTTCCAATATGTGCAATAACCCATACTGGATATAGGAATCCTATTTATTCATTCTATTTATCCATTGTCTTTTTATAGATATGTATATAGCGCCACAGAAACTGTGCACCTTATCCCACCCCCCTTTTGTTTTGCACTGAGTAGGAGCAGCTTTTAATCTCATTGTACATGTGTATAGTGACAATAAAAAGGCATTCTCATTCAAAGGTAACTTTGAAGGTATGAGGTGTGAATTGGCCAAAATAGACTGGCAGGTGATTCTCAAAGTGTTGACAGTGGATGTGCAATGGAAGGTATTTAAAGACTGCATGGATGAAGTACAAAAATTGTTCATCCCAGTTTGGCAAAAGAATAAATCAGGGAAGGTAGTGCATCCATGAATAACAAGGGAAATCAGGGATAGTATCCAAACTAAAGATGAAGCATACAAATTAGCCAGAAAAAGCTGTCTACCAGAGGACTGGGAGAAATTCAGAATCCAGCAGAGGAGGACAAAGGGCTTAATTAGGAAAGGGAAAATAGATTATGACAGGAAACTGTCAGGGAACATAAAAACTGACTGCAAAAGTTTTTATAGATATGTGATGAGAAAGAGACTAGTTAAAACAAATGTTGGTCCCTTGCAGTCAGAAACAGGTGAATTGATAATGGGGAACAAGGACATGGCAGACCAATTGAATAACTACTTTGATTCTGTCTTCACTAAGGAAGACATAAATAATCTGCTGGAAATAGCAGTGGAACGGGGGTCAAATAAGATGGACGAACTGAGTAAAATCCAGGTTAGCTGGGAGGTGGTGTTGGGTAAATTGAATGGATTGAAGGCCGATAAATCCCCAGGGCCAGATAACTGCATCCCAGAGTACTCGCGGAGGTAACCACAGAAATAGTAGATGCATTAGTGATAATTTTTCAAAATTCCTTAGATTCTGGAGTAGTTCCTGAGGAGTGGAGGGTAGCTAATGTAATCCCACTTTTTAAAAAGGAGTGAGAAAGCATGGAATTACAGACCAGTTAGTCTAACATTGGTAGTGAGGAAACTGCTAGTCAGTTATTAAAGATGGGATAGCAGCGCATTTGCAAAGTGGTGAAATCATTGGACAAAGTCAGCATGGATTTTAGAAAGGTAAATCATGTCTGACAAATCTGATAGAATTTTTATCTATCTAGAGGATGTAACTCATAGAGTGGATAAGGGAGAACCAGTGGATGTGTTATATAGACTTTCAGAAGGCTTTCGACAAGGTCCCGCATAACGGATTAGCATACAAACTTAAAGCACACGGTATTGGGGGTTCAGTATTGATGTGGATAGAGAACAGGCTAGCTGACAGGAAGCAAAGAGTGGGAGTAAACGGGTCCTTATCAGAATGGCAGGCAGTGACTAGTGGGGTACCGCAAGGCTCAGTGCTGGAACCCCAGCTATTTGCAATATATATTAATGATTTGGACAAGGGAATTCATTGCAACATCTCCAAATTTGCAGATGACACCAAGCTGGGGGTATAGTTAGGTGTGAGGAGGATGCTTGGAGGCTGCAGGGTGATTTGGATAGGCTGAGTGAATGGGCAGCTGCATGGCAGATGCAGTATAATGTGGATAAATGTGAGGTTATCCACTTTGGTGGCAAAAACATGAGGGTAGACTATTATCTGAATGGTGGCAGATTAGGAAAAGGGGAGATGCAACGAGACCTGGGTGTCATGGTACACCAGTCATTGAAAGTGGGCATGCAGATGCAGCAGGCAGTGAAAAAAGCAAATGGTATGTTAGCATTCATAGCAAAATGATTTGAGTATAGGAGCAGGGAGATTCTACTGTAGTTGTACAGGGTTTTGTTGAGGCCACACCTGGAGTATTGCGTATAGTTTTGGTCTCCAAATCTGAGGAAAAACATTCTTGCCATAGAGTGGGTACAAAGAAGATTCACCAGACTGATTCCTGGGATGTCAGGACTTTCATATGAGGAAAGACTGGAAAGACTTGGCTTGTACTTGCTAGAATTTAGAAGACTGAGGGGGGATCTTATAGAAGCTTACAAAATTCTTAAGGGATTGGACAAGCTAGATGCTGGAAGATTGTTCCCGATGTTGGGGGAGTTCAGAACAAGGGGTCACAGTCTAAGGATAAGGGGGAATTCCTTTAGGACCGAGTTGAGGAAAACATTCTTTACACAGAGTGGTGAGTCTTTGGAATTCTCTGCCACAGAAGGTAGTTGAGGCCAGTTAATTGGCTATATTTAAGAGGGCTTTAGATGTGGCCCTTGTGGCTAAGGGGAGCAGTGCGTATGGAGCGAAGGCAGGTACAGGATACTGAGTTGGATGGCGGTGCAGGCTCAAAGGGCCGAATGGTCTACTTCTGCACCTAATTTTCTATGTTTCTATGTTTTTTAGTAAAATATTGTGGATGTTGCAAGGTGATGTCCTGCCTGCCATTCATTTCAGACATCCTTCCTATCATATGTCTTATGGTCTTATGGTTCATACTATTCATTTATTTCTCATGTCTCCTCATGTCATAAAATAAAGGTTATTCAGTCCATCGACTCAATGTTGGTTCTCAGAACAATGGCATTAATCTTACTCCTTCACTTATTTCCCTGTAAGACTTTCTCTCTCAGTTGTTTATTAACATTTGAAAGAGAAGATGGATGCAAAATGCTGGAGTAACTCAGCGGGATAGGCAGCATCTCTGGAGAGAAGCAATGGGTGCTGTTTCAGGTCGAGACCTTTCTTCAGACTGGTTCAGACATACGACACTTGCTCAGGTGTACGGATATGAAAGTTTTAGAAACATAGAGACCAAATGTGGGCATGTGGTGAACTATATTAACCCACACTCCCATCTCACCACCTTTAGCTTAGTTTAGAGATACGACGTGGAAACAGGCCCTTTGGCCCACCGAGTCCGCTCTTACCAGCGATACCCTCACCTTTACACTATTCTACGCACACTAGGGAAATTTACAATTATACCAAGCCAATTACTATGCAAACCTGTACACCCTTGTAGTGTGGGAGGAAACCGCAAATACCGCAGCAAACCCCCACAGGTCACGGGGAGAACGTACAAACTTCGTACAGACAAGCACCCGGATTCATCCCGGGTCTCTGGTGCTGTAAGGCAGCAACTCTACCACTGCACCAATATAATGCCCCCTATACCTCTCTTTTCCAGATTTGTCCTTTCTATTCCTTCAAGCTCAAGAATGGTCCCAACATGAAACATCGTCTATCCATTTCCCTCTACGGATGCTGCCAGACCTCCTTGGTTCCTCCAGCATCAGCAATATCTTATGTTTGCAATTTTATTTTACCTTTTACTTGTGGAATTCCTTGCCACAGAATGTTGTGGAGGCCATCAATGGATATTTTTAAGGCAGAGATTGATAAATTCTGAAGATAGACACAAAAGGCTATTTTACAGGCAGTATCTCTGGAGAGAAGGAATCGATGCCATTTCGGGTCGAGACCCTTCTTCATAGATTCTTGAATGGTACAGGTGTCGGGGGTTATGCGGAGAAGGCAGGAGAGTGGGGTAGAGAGGGAAAGATAAATGAGCCATGACTAAATGGCGGGGTAGACTTGATGGGTAGAATAGCCTAATTCTGCTCCTATCACTTATGAACATATGAACTTGTGCCTCTTGAAGGGAAAGTATGTTTACCTGAATTGACAGATAATAATGCTCCAATGTAAGGCATGAAAATTACAAGTAGCAAGAAAACAAAAACATTTATTGGCAGGAAAGTGGTCCTTTAATCTGTCCAGCTATCGTGCAGAATTATAATTTCTTGTTCATCAATATATCAGCTTATAAATTACAGCAAAAACGGGCTTAATAGCCAATGCTAGCGTGCATGCATTATATTTAGACAAAGATGTGCCCATAAAATATTCAATCTTGCACTGTCCCATTTTTCCTTAAATCTGGCCTTTGCTGTTAGGATCCAAATCCCTATGACAGCTCCAGAGATATCTTTCATTTACTCACTGTGACAGATAAAGACCAAAGTCATGAAGGATGAATAAATCTGTGCAGGACACATCACACTCAATAATATACTAATTTTTTGTGATAAAATAGAAATCACAAATGACACAAAATCTATGTGAAATGACACTCTCCTTCAGTCTCTGAGTCAAAATATTTCACCCAGCTCAGTCGAGGATTTCCCGGTCATGCATCCTTGTCATGCCTCAAGAATGTATTGATCATTATTTTTCCACCAAAGTATTTGGAAAGGAGTTATATTTAAGTAGATTTTTTTACACACAAACCTAAAAGAAAAATGCAGCTGCATTTAAAATGTGATCCTCCCTTTTCTTTATTTCTTATTTTCTTTGTTTCTTTACTGTCTTCTTTCATCCACTCCATTATCTCCATTGTTATTTAATCTTTCCAGCTCTTCATCCTATAAAGACCAGCCCTCTTGTCTTTCTCTTCTCCCCCACCTTTACTTGCTTCTAATAAAAACATCAACCTGCAACCTTTCCCAGTTCTGATGAAAACCAACAGTTTGAAACTATGTAGCTCTGTAGCTCTCTACCCAGATGCTTCCAGGTCTGATGGGTACTTTCAGCATTTTCTGTCCTATTCTGTCCATGTCGAAATACGTGCAGATTTGTAAGTTAATTGGCTTCTGTAAATTGTTCCTAGTGTGTGCAGGATGGAACTAGTATATGGGGATGATTGTTGGTTGGCGAGGTCTCGGTGGGCCAAAGGGCCGGTTTCTGCATTGTATCACTAAACTGAACTGAAATGAACTAAACTAGACTAAACTGTCCTATTTAAATTCTTAGGGAGGGACTGCAGATGTTGGTTTAAACCAAAGATAGACACAAAACATTGGAGTAGCTCAGCGGGACAGGCAGCATCTCTGGAGAGAAGGAATGGGTGACATTTAATGTCGAGACCCTTCTTCAGACCTGATCTGAAGAAGAGTCTCGACCCGAAACGTCACCTATTCTTTCTCTCCAGAGATGCTGCCCATCCCACTAAGTTACTCCAGCTTTTTGTGTCTACCTTCTATTGATATTCTTCTTGCACACTATTAATAGTAAGATTAAATGAGAACTTACCAGTTTGATGTTTGATCTTTATTTTATGAGGAGTTATGTTGGTGAGTACGTGAAGAACCCCGCCAGTGCTCATGCTTGTCAATCTTCAAAGCAACAGTGTGAAATCACAGATAACAGTAATTGAAGTGACATAGTAAGATTATAAACCAAGAAATACCAGATGACGTTTGAGATATGAGGGTTGGGAGCAGAGGGCATGTAATCACCAATGTAACTCCTCATAAAATAAAGATCAAACTTCAAACTGGTAAGTTCTCATTTAATCTTACTATTTTACTTCGGAGTCACGTGAGTGACTAAGTGAAGATTTCAAAGCTCTGTGATTTCATGCTGTGAGAAACAAGTCTACACAACCACAGCAGCTTCATTGACAGATGAGGGAAACATTCATAATCAATAAATAGTCGTAATAGTAACCCCCCTCATCCGATAGGGACTATACAACTGAACCTAAAATAGAGTTGGCAAAATTCCTGGTAGGACAATGTGTTTTTATAAGTGTTTGGAAGGTTTGCTTGTTCGACCGTCCTGTAGCTGCTAGGATGTGGTTCAGCGGAACGTAAATAACCCTTGCTACTAATGTTGTAGCAAACCTGGTGGAGTGATTTAATTCGTATCTACTCCTATATAAACCAAACCCCGTTTCACTGCCTGGGGATGGTCTGAACTGACACCTTCTTATAATGCTTTGGAACTAACAACATTGCTAGTTCAGAGCCTCTAGGCTCTTGGTGACCATGACATATTGTTGTAAATGTGTGACCTCACATAACTGAAGGTCCCTGAATATGTCATGAACTAGTTTGGGACCTGACTCCCCCTTCTGCTCTGCTTAACGAAAACATAAAATATAATATTATTTGCAGATGTAACTATCCTGTCCAGTTGCAATTATGTAGTGACTGGATCCCTTTGCGCTGAGACCAGCGCCATGAGGTTAACCACCTTATGGGACGGTCAATGCTAGGATGTAGTTGGAACCCCCGGCGAAACAGTACCAGTACAATGTCAGTATCCATACTGCCCTGTGCTTGTCCTGGGGGAACCTGTGTTAATGATCCTTTACAAACTCAATATCCGGGGTGAGCCCGACAGAGTGGATCCAAATGGTTGCAGCAAATATGATGGGTAGGCACATTAAAAACACAGTTAATGGCCCTATAACTCAATTATTGTCAAAGACCTATTGAAAAATGAACTTCAAGTCGTCAGTATTTGTACCATATTAAATGTACATAGCATTAAACAAAGCTCTTCTCCTGGAGAAACTGTACTGCTTTTTGCGATGCTATCCCTGCCCTCTGCAGTGAGTCCATACATGGGTCAGTGTGACAACCCGAGCCGTAGGAGCAGTCTACTCAGAATCTGAAAAATAATAATTTGATTTTATCATACAGAGGCTGGTTTTCCGAGCCACAGGCTGACCAGCAATGCTTTACGTGTAGAATAACCGTATAAGGTGGTATTAATATTCCTGACAAACAGGAATCAATGCTGCATAGCCCAGTCAGCCAGTTCAAAAGCCTAAGCGGGATCTTGCTGACTTTATTTCAAGATCCGACATAGGCAAAATGGAGGAAGACATCGCGAACATTCCTCCTTGTTGTAGCGATAATGTATCTCTTGCCACTGTTTTGCCACATAGTTTTACAGCCGTGAATAAGTATGAAACATCACATCAACATTCGGTGTTCCATCGAACCATAATTTCATAAATACTTTGTGATCCAACACTCATTCTGTGTTGTCTTTGATCTGTACTTGATGATACACCAGTGTCAAATGAGATTATGTAAATTAGTATAGAATGTTTTTTCTTGATTGCACCCATGTGACTAACATATGCCACCACCATTGTGTATTGACCTGCAGTTGAGCATGCAGATTATGCATATTTGGTCCATAATCCTTTACATATATAATGCACCTAGGGTTCATAGATAGTTGATAGCAATAACTGAAGGATGGCAACTGATATAAATCTGCTCCACCTCTGAACTAGAGGTGACATTCACACTTTTCCACCTTAGAGCACTCAACATTAGTTTGTAATATACCTGAGTTTTTACTGACCAAACTAGTGGAGCAATGCTGAATAGTGTTCGTCCACCATTATGACTTTATTAGCTTCAGCTGGTAATAGCATAGAATTATTATTCTTAATAATGAACTAGCCGACACTTGAGAGGTTGCTACTTCTCATCCGAACCACAGCTACTATATTGCCAATTACTCTTGATGAATAGAGGGCTGCTTATAACAACAAGGTTGTTACAATATCCCATTAACTCAAATCTATTGTGCCAGGGTGGAGTCACAGGCTAATTAATAGTTGAAGGTAAATCCCAATGACCAACAAATATATTGGTAACTACTTAATTTTAACTGGATGGATGAGGGATCCTACAAAGCCCTTCCCATCTTTGAATTTCTCAAATATAGTTTGAAGCTTAACAATTATTTTTTTTTCAAAATGGAGCATTAGAATATAATTCAGACTTGACATAACAAGTTTAGACTCTGAGTAGCCAAAGCACCGGTTTTGTAATTTGGTAAATACCTG
Source organism: Raja brachyura (assembly GCA_963514005.1). The sequence goes on from OY740784.1 coordinate 67,751,272, forward strand.
GATAAATAATTTAGCCCATCTTGCAATATTTTACTGTTCTCATTGCCTCATCATTAGCAAATTATCATTCTTCTGATAATTTCAAATGTCTCTGGTGATCCCTGTAATAGGGAACTGAATAGAATGTATCTTTGAGATCCTTATGAAAATCAGTTGATAGTCAGTAACGAAGTTTCCGATTCGGAAAGTTTATACAGCACATACGCGTTACACGACCTTCTCCGTCTTAACAATGAATGGCCACGACTGCCATTATTCCATGCCTGGAATGACAACTCTGGCCCAATTTCCGAGACTGTCTTGGAAGACAATCCTGGCCATAAAAATGAGCCAACCTCATAATTCCGAAGCTGCCTCTAAAGGCAACTCTGGCCATAATTCTAAGCCTGCCGTGAAAACAACTCTGGCCATATTTTGATCCTGTCTCGGAGCGATCCTGGTCATAATACTGAGCCTGCCTTAAAAGACAATACTGGCTCTATGTCCAAACCTGCTTGGAATATTAGTATTGTGCAGTTTTACATGGTTGGGGGACAATGCCTTAACCATACATGTGTTGTACAAACAAGTCTAAATTAACAACTTGTTAGTGGTCCACACACCCCATGCCTGGTTGTAGAGTAGGACTGGTAGGGTGCGTGGAACGTCTGTCCAGTTTTCACGCTGCCATAGCTTCAGTGAATCGCTCACTGTCAATGGAGGCATGGAGTGTGTTGTCACCGAAACGATGAAGCTCTGCTTGTCGTTGGTACTTTGATTGGTCCGACAGCTTTTGCTTCCTTAACAAGGTTTTGCCTGTTAAATAGGTCTTAGCTGAATAGAAGATTCGGCGGTCAGAGCTCCATTCACTGCCGGCACTTGTAGTGTGAGGGGAACCCTGACCCCTTCCAGGTATTCTGCCAATGGCTGGTAACCAATTCTTCTGGCAGCAACACCTTCGTCTGCGAGGATTGCCTTGAACCCATACACATGTACTCCCGTATGTTCCACGAACATACTTTAGAATTTTGAATTCAGTTACCTACTGACCATTCGCACTCCACTCCATAAAGGGGAAGATCGTAGGCAGCCCTGAACAGGTGCTGGCTCAGAACCCTGAGGGTACCTGCGCTGATATGACCTCCCAACAGATCTATACCAGAATGGAACATACTCGGCGGCAGAATAATTCTGCCCCGCATGCTCTCCTCGTCCAAGAGGGAGATATTAGGCAGCCCTAACTAGTCGCAGCTGGCACGGGCTCTCCCGTAGGCCGGCGCTGACACTACTCCTCCTGTTGGAGTGTGTCTTGGTGGAACATCCTTTCCATTAGCTCCATTCAGTTTAGCCCAAACTGTTAAATATCACCGGAGGGAAACCCTCCCGGCGCGACTGATCCCGAGTCCATAGGCCTGACTGCTTTATGGTTGATTATACCCTATGTCCTGGGGACCACAGCGGTGTGGGAGCCGCTGACTGTACTGTCAGCGACTCTGGTGGTGATACCGCCTTCCTTCTGGATTTAACCCACCACGGGAACCACGGCGGTCTGGAAGTCACTGACCGTATTATCAGCGACTCTGGCAGTGATACTGCCTGCTGGATTTACCCCTCCATGGGAACCACAGCAGTCTGGAAGCCGCTGACCGCATTGTCAGTGACTGGAATCGCGAACCCGACGGCCACTGGATCACGCGATTCCGCGGTTCGGACCGGAGTCTCGCCACAGCCCAAGCCGGTTTCCCTGCGGCTCGCCGGTCTTCACGACAATATCCAGCAGGAAACCTCTATAAGAAGAGGTTCCTGCAAGAGAAAACAAAACCTGGTAAGAAATAGAAACTTACCTGCATGTTTAAACTTACCGCTGGCAGGACCGTTGCGCCTGCCAGTCAGTCGCTTATCCATGCGAAACGGCTCTCACGTGACTCTGACGTAAAATCTAAGCTGTATTTCATGTGCTGATATGAGCTGCTCATTGAGATGTCTTTAGCAAAAAAATGTCAAAAGTTAATAAGGAAATGCCATGTTTCATACATCCTAAATACCCCCACACAATATTGCATTGGAGGGTAGAGGTGGGGGATTCAAATTCACTCGTGACTGGATTAAAGGCGGTTTAATGTATGTGGTAAGCTACATTTGTGGAAAGAAGGTATAAGTTTGTGGTCAATTAGGAGTGGAAGAGAATGTTCACATTTTCATTGGAGACCTCACAGTAAGAAGGCTGTTCAGGATTGGTTCTTAGCTACAAATATGGGACTATGTTTGATAGTTCATTATTAATCTTTCCATCTCCAAGAATGGATTTCACTGCTAAGTAGTACATCTTGCTGACAGCTGTCACACTCGATAGTCACTCAGCATTTGTGAAATGCTAATTGATTCCCTTCTGGCTTCCACCCAATAAAACATTTTAAAGTCCATCTCCAGAATAAAATTGAAAGCAGCAGAAGAAGAAAGAACAAACAGAAGGCCATATTTGGGATTCAGGGGTCTAAGTAGATATAGAAACATCTTTCAAGTTGCCACATTTAGACTTGAGAGAATCACATTTTTTATTTTAATTGGAATAATCTAAATTCCCAATGAATAGCAAGGCTGACACAATCCAAGAGCCCAAGAAAATAGGAGCAGTAGTAAGTCACCTGACCTGTCCAGCCTGCCTGATCAACCCGCAGGCCTCAACTCCAGTTCTCTATCAATTCCCATTGCTCTCAAATCCCTGGTCTTTCAACGATTAATTTACCTCCACTTTAAATACTTACGATAATTTACCATCCACAAATCTTTGGGAGGAATATTCCGGATAATTATTATTCTCTGCGAGAAGAAATATCTACGACCAATTCTTAAAGATTTGGTCTCCATTTATAGACTTATTACAAGTATGCTCGTGGCATTTATTCAAAGGCTGTAGAGATTTTGGAAAAGAGGGAAGAGAAAGATCAAAAGATCACTCTGACATTACTGCCAATAATTGGAAAATGGCAATTTGCATGTTGTTCAGTTGATTGCGTTCAAATCGGGCTACAAGCTTTACTGAGAAGCTTGAGATAAACTCAGGCGCTGTGAGTGGCCACTTTAAGCTTCATATTAATACTTGTGTTTCATGTGTACTGATAGATGTGCTCAGTTGAAGTGTCAGCATTAACTCATGTAACATGACATTCTGAAAATAAACCTAAGGGGAAAATATAACAAAAATAAGTGATATCATTTTCACAAGCCCTATGGAAATTAACACAGTTTGTAGATCTAGAATCACAGATGCCAACCAATGTGTAAGCAAATGACGATTTTTTCATTAGAAACACTGCTAGGTTTTAGTTTAGTTTAGTTTATTATTGTCATGTGAATCATGTCATGTGAATCGAGGTACAATGAAAGTGTAGCGGGTTCGTGAGAGAGCCTGGAGTGAAGGGAAGAAGCCTTCAGGAAAATTCTGCAGAGGCTTTAATGAGCACAGCACAATACTCTCCGCTTCAGTGAGAGATCGAAGACTGGTCTCACGCCAAAAATCCTCTTATCTTCGAAGATCTAAGCCGCCCATCAATGCCGAGGGGAATGAGCCAGGGAGTGGCCTACTCCCTAGGAACCGCCACAGGACCCCCACCCCCCCAAGAAATGGAGGCATGAAATGGACAGGGGGGACGTACGAGATGACCAGCCTGTGTGCGCACCACGGCGGGTGCAGGAACCGGACATACACTGCCAGGCGAAGGTGGCGGCACGGGCGCTTGGGGAATGGGCCGGAACAGAGGGCGACCCAGAGGGTGAGGCCACACAAGTAGCATCGGCTGGCTGATGTTCATGTGTGCCGGCTTCAGACGCGCAACAGAGACCATCTCACGGCGACCCCCAATGTCCAAAACTTAAGTGGAAGGGCCATACTCAAGGACCTTGAATGGTCCTCAGTACGGCCTCTGAAGGGGCGTCCGGTGCACGTCCCGATGCACGAAAACAAACGGGCAGTCCTGGAGAGTGGAAGGAACGTGTAGCCTGAATGAACTGTGGCGAGACGTCAGCACCGGTGCCAGCTTGTCCACCGTCTGCTGAAGCTGTTGCAGGGCGGCTGATGGCTGCTCCGCCTGTGCTGGCCCTGTGCCAAACTCACCAGGATAAACTCACCGGGCACTGTCAGCGGGGCCCCATACACAAATTCAGCAGAGGAGGTGGCCAAGTCCTCTTTGGGCGCGGTGCGGACACCCAGCAAAACCCACGGCAATGCGTCAACCCAGTCCGGGTCCGTGACCCGAGCCTTCAGGGCATCCTTGAGTTGGTGGTGGAAATGCTCCTCCAGGCCGTTCGCCTCTGGATGATATGACGTGGTGCGGTGCAGGTTAACCCCGAGAAGGCGAGCCATGTCCGAACACAGTTCAGATGTGAACTGAGGCCCCCGGTCGGATGTCCAGCGACACTCCAAATTAGGAAATCCAGTATGCCGCCAAAGCACGGGCACTCGGGGGCGCAGAGGTGTCTGCCAATGGAACCGCTTCCGGCAACCGTGTGAAGGCAGCAGCGGCCCCATGATGTCCATGTGGATATGGTGAAACGGCTGGCGAGGGATGCGGAACTCCTGGATTGGTGCCCGCACATGCCGTTTTACCTTGGCAGTTTGGCACGAGATGCAGGTGCGCGCCCAATGCCCAACCAGTTTGCTCAGCCTGTGCCACATGAAACGGGAAGCCATGAGGGCCGTCGTCGCTCGAATGGAAGGGTGGGCCAGCCCGTGGAGCGCCTCGAACACTCTGCACCACCAGGCCACGGGGACGATGGGCCGTGGCTGACCAGTCGAGGCATCGCACAGAGCCTCACGGCCCCGGGGCCACATGGAACGTCCTCCACCGCAGGCCTGAAACTGCGGTATGATAGGCGGATATCTCATCATCCGTCAGCTGGGCAGTAGCCAGGGCTGAGTAGTCAATGCCATCGGACATCTTCAAAATGGCGTTGACCACGGAACGAGACAAGGCATTGGCTACTCTACTGTCTTTGCCCTTGAGGAAACAAATGGAGGTAGTGTATTGCGACACAAACACCAACTGCCGCTGCTGGCGAGTGGACCATGTGTCGGAAACCTTGGCGAATGCAAAGGTGAGGGGTTTGTGGTCCGTGTATGTGGTAAATGTCCGCCCCTCCAAAAAGTAACGGAACTAGCGCACGCTGAGGTAAAAGGCGAGGAGCTCACGGTCTAAGGCACTGTAGTGTAACTGTGTGCCATTGAGATGCCTGCTGAAGAAGGCTAGAGGCTGCCAACGCCCATCGATCAGCTGCTCTAACATCGTTCCAACCACTACATCGGAAGCGTCGATCGTCAGCCCGATTGGTGCATCTGCCCATGAGTGCACGAGCATCGTGGCCCTAGCCAGGGTCTCCCTGGCCTGATGGAATGCCGCTACCACTTTGTCAGTCCATTCGACCTCCTTTCGTTTGCCTGCCATGAGGTGAAAGAGCGGGCGCATGATCCTGGCCGCAGACGGTACAAAACAGTGGTAGAAGGCCACTATCCCGACGAATTCCTGGAGGCCCCTCACTGTGGCCAGTTGAGGAAACTGGTGCACAGCATCTACCTTGGCCGGGAGTGGCACCGTACCCTGCGGAGTTACGTACTGACCCAGGAAATCAATGGTCGTCACCCCAAAATGGCATTTGGCTACCTTGATGGCCAGCCCATGATCGCTGAGATGCTGGCGGGGATGGGTACAATGCTCCTGCCACGAGCGGCTTGCCACCAAGATGTCGTTGAGGTAAACAAACACAAAGTCCAGGCCACGGCAAGCGCAGTCTATAAACCGCTGAAATGCCTGCGCAGCGTTCTTAAGCCCGAATGACATTCGCAGGAACTCAAAAAGGCCTAATGGTGTTATGATGGCCATCTTGGGCACGTCGTCGGGGTGGATGGGAATTTGATTGTAGCCACGCACCAGGTCGACCTTGAAGAACACCGCAGCCCCGTCCGGGTGCACATTGAAATCCTGAATGTGGGGGACCGGGTACCTGTCAGCAACGGTGGCAAAATTAAGCCGACGATAGTCTCTGCAAAGGCACCAGCCACCATCGCCTTGCAGACCACATCGACGGGGATGCCCATGGGCTGTCTGAGCAGCGCTCGATACCCAGCAACTCAATAAGGCAGAACTCCTGCCGAGCTATACAGAGTTTGTCCGGTGGATGACGCCCCGCATGGGCATGCAGGGGCGGGCCAGTAGTCGGAATGTGACGTTCCACCCCGGGGCAGAGGAGTGGAACTGTGAGTGGAGGATTTCAGGGAATTCAGCCAGTGCACGCGAAAATGTAGCATCCACAGGGGCCATCAAGCAGCACGACCGGGTCGCCCACGCGGGGCTAAGAAGGCTCCAATGTTACAGAGTGCAACAGATGTTGCCGTTTGACATCCACAAGCAGGGAATGTGTACGTGGGAAGTCTGTGCCGAGCAATTGTTGGGAAACGTCAGCAACGACGAACAGCCATGAAAAGCGGCCATCGCCGAAGTTGAGTGAGAGCGTGCGCACCCCATAGAAGCAGATTGGGCTCGCATTTGCCGTGGTGAGGAGGGGGCCACATTTACTGGCACGGCCGTCATCATTAGAAGGGGGCAGTACACTTATCTCTACCTCAGTGTCGACGAGGAAACAAGCCCCAGTCCGGCGATCCCACGCAAACACACGATGAATCTGGCCGGCCGCCAAAATGGCCCATGCATTTCCCGGGATCGTACAGGGCTGAAGACACTGATGAACTGCAGCCCCCCCAGCGGCGGTGATAGTAGCACCACCTCCCCGTGCTGGTGTCTGAAGAAACAAATGGAGGTGCGGGCTGATCCTATCACCGGCGACCTCTGGTGGCGTCACAAGGAATTGATGCCAGGCCACGCTGGAACGCCGTGCCGGCGCCCGGATGCGCAATGGCGGCCGGATCCCGCCGCGGAGGGTGTTAAGGCGTGGCGATGATGCGGTTAATTGAAGCACCGACCTGCTGTGCGCTGCCTGGCGCCATTGGGAGGTTCTCCAGCGCATCCAGGGCCTGCTGATGCGCCATCCAAAGTTGATCGGTGTGCTGGCCCACCGACTGCATGTCGGTGAAAGGGTCGCTGGTAAGCTGCAAGCGGATGGATGTCCGACGGAAGCTGCTGAAGGTACGCATGTTTAAAACGAAAACAGAGCTCGTGGTCGGCCATAAGGGCCAGCAGGGCCGACGGCCGGCAGTCACCCAGGCAAGTCATGCGCAAGATTTGGGTCATCTGCTCGACCTCGCTGAGGCCAAACCTATGTATGTGTTGGGCCTTGAGGGCCTCATACTTATAGGCCGCCGGGGGGGCATTGAGAAAAGGCTTACCCCATCATGCAGAAGCCTGGTCGAGGACGCTGATATAGTATAATAGTATTTTGTTGCATCTGCCGTCATGCCCCGCAGTGCAAACTGCACCTCAGCCTGGTCAAACCAGATTTTGGGCTCGTCGGTCCACAGGGTAAACAGCTTCAGCACAATGGCGTTGAGATCAGCGGGGCCAGCAGGGCCCAAGGATGGATGACTGGCAAGGTCCAAGGGTGGTTGACCGGTTTGTGCGTCCTGTCAAACATTCGGGTCCATCGCGACTTGCGACAAAATTTCGAGGGTCACCAGTGTACCGGGTGCGTGAGAGGGCCCGGAATAAAGGCGAGAAGCCAGGCAAATTCTGTAGAGGCTTTAATGAGCACAGCACACTACTCTCCGCTTCAGTGAGTGACTGAAGACTCATCTCGCGCCAAAAATCCCTGCTCTTATCTTCATAGCTGAAAGCCGCCCCCATACCTGTCCATCAAGTGTCGAGGGGGATGAACCAGGAAGTGGCCTACTCCCCAGGAACCGCCACAAAAGTTTTTTTGTTGTGTGCTATCCTACCAATGAAAAGATAAAATATGATTGCAATCAAACCATCCACAGTGTACAGATATAGGGATGAAGGGAATAACATTTAGTGCAAGATAAGATTCAGTAAAGTCTGATTAAAAATAGTCCAAAAGTCTCCAATGAGGTATATGATACTTCAGGAATGCTCTCTAGTTGCTGATAGAATGGTTCAGTTGCCAGATAACAGCCGAGAAGAAACTGTCCCTGAATCTGGACTGGACAGTAGTCATTTTATCTTCAGAAATTCCACACACCTTGCCTCTCTTCCTTAAGTTGTGATTGTATATTGCTCAGAACTGTACTGCTATAATAAAAATAACTACAGTCTTATGCCATAACCTCCATTAATGTGTTTTTTGAGGCATTGCACTAGAACAAACTGATTAGCATTCACTATAATTTGGGGGTTTTGAACCAATATTTGCCAAATTTTACATCAGGTTACCTGGGCTTTACTTACAGAGCTGCACATATATTTTAGGACTTTGTAACAAATGCCCCATTCTCATATCCTGCCCTGTTCACCCTTATCCCAACCACAACCTCATAACTTCTATACGTCTATTGTTCCAGGAATTATACACCATTGTGCTAGTATAATGACATCATATAATTGAAGATAATTCATGTTGTGATAGAACCATCAAGCATGCAGGTACAGCAGGAAGTGAACAAAGCAAATGACATGTCGGCCTTCATAACAAGAGGAGTTGAGTATAGGAGCAAAGAGGTCCTTCTGCAGTTGTACAGGGCCCTAGAGAGCACACCTGAAGCATTGTGTGCAGTTTTTGTCTCCAAATTTGAGGAAGGACATTTATTGCTATTGAGGCAGTGCAGCGTACGTTCACAAGTTAATTCCCGAGATGGCGGGACTGTCATATGTTGATAGAATGGAGCAGCTGGGCCTGTAAACTCTGGAATTTAGAAGGATGAGAGGAGATCTTATTGAAACATATATAAGACTATTAAGGGTTTGGACACACTAGAGGCAGGAATCATGTTCCCGATGTTGGGGAAGTCCAGAACCAGGGCTACAGTTTAAGAATAAGGGGGAAGTCATTTAGAATGGAGATGAGGAAATATTTTTTCACACAGAGAGTTGTGAGTCTGTGGGATTCTCTGCCTCAGAGGGCGGTGGAGGCCAGTTCTCTGGATGCTTTCAACGGAGAGTAAGATAGAGCTCTTAAAGATAATGGAGTCAGGGGATATGGGGAGAAGTCAGGAACGGAGTACTGATTGTCGATGATCAGCCATGATCACATTGAATGGCGGTGCTGGCTCGAAGGGCCAAATTGCCTACTCCTGCACCTATTGTCTATGCTGGACACATTATCTTGTACTGGACAAACAGTGATTTTCAGGGCCTTATTGCACATATCTTCAAAATGAAAATTAAACATAAATATTTGTAATTTGCTGTATAAGCTTATTAAATGCATTTTTGCTAATTGAGCTTTGGGATAGAAACTTTTCTTTACAAAGACCACTGGGACCCCACCCACAGTTAGGTGAGCTGGTTAATTAAATATGTCTGGTCCTGCTGTTAACCATGGTCTCTTTAAAATTCCTTCATTTGCTTTATGTAGAGAATGGAAACAGGCCCTTAGCCCAACATGTCCCATCTACACTAGTCCCACCTGCTTGTGTTTGGCCCATATCCTGTCCTATCCATGTACTTGTTTAAATATTTCTTAAATGTGCAATACTACCAGCATCAACAACCTTCTCCGGCAGCTCGTTTGATACATCTAACACGCTCTGTGTGAAAAAGTTACCTCTCAGGTTCTTATTAAATCTTCGCCCCTCACATTAAACCCATGTCCTCGGGTTCTTGATTCCCCTAATCTGGGCAAGAGAATCTGTCTGTCTACTCGATCTATTCCTCTCATGATTTTATACACCTCTATAAGATCACTTCTTATCCTCCTACACTCCAAGGAATAGAATCATAGACTGCTTAACCTCTCCTTATAGCTCAGGCCCTCGAGTCCTGGCAACATCCTCGTAAACCTACTCTGCACCCTTTCCAACTGACATCTAGAAGTTGGAAATAATCTCCCACAGTTTCTTCTGAAATTTACCACATGAGTTTGTCTCTGTTTTTTGCTACTTTGATAGCAGTGCTTTTCAACATTCCTGACAATGGGAAAGTACGGTGTACAAGGAGGCATTTGTTTTGATTTACAATTATCTGGCACAAATGAGCTGGGAACAGTGTCCTCACAAGGACATTCACTAATGCTGTATAAGTAGTGACAGTGGAGGGCATTTATTGATACGTAAATGTTTTTATCAGGGGAATGAGAATTAAGATCCAAATAAGCATAAAAAGTAGCACAAAGAATTGAAAGACATGAGCAGCATGGGGTGGGGCGTGGGGAACTATCATTGGAGATAGGACCAGGCCAAACGAGAGTATAGGAAAGTCCAATAACGATCAACATTTTTCCATCCAAATTTTTATGTGTGCAGGATTGTTTTATGAGTTCACTTAATTAGAAATATTAGCCAGGGAGTTACAATTTTGCAAGGGGTAAAGAACAGAGATACATGAGGTTACATGTCCATGAATTGTTCTAAGTAGTAGAGCAAGTTGGGACACAAAGTGCTGGAGTAACTCAATGTGGTCAGGGAGCATATTTGGAGAACACAGATAGGTGAGGTATAGGCCTAAAGGAGACATGGAGATAGTTTTTTTAGAATAATGAACTTTAGTTAGGTAGGAGAAGCTGAGACAGAGGCAGTTGAATTGAGATCTAATATTTTAAAGAAAAGATTTTACAGATGTGTAGTGGTGTCTCTTCATCTTAATTTTCTTATGCTCCAGTAGTCCCTTAGGGTCAGTAATGAACACTACTGGGTAAAGAAAGGACAAAGTGCTGGAGTAGCTCAATGAATCGGGCAGCATCCCTGGAGAACATGGTAGGTGTTGTTTTGGTTTGGGACCCTTCTGCAGACTGAATATATGAGGGGTGGAGGATGGGGGGGTGGGGGGAAAGCTGGAAGAGAGCAGGTGCAGGACAAAGCATGGTAGGTGAACACAAGCGGGGTGGTGGGGATGGGGCGATTTGATAAGCAAATTGTTGGACAGGGGTTAGAGAAGAAAGGATTGGAGTGCTGTGAATTGTGAAGCCAGAGGAAGGAATGTAGATGGAGGAGGACGGAGAAGAGAAAAATATGTGTGAGTCCAGATGGGACACAAGTGGGTATAATACTACCAATATTGAATGTCTAGACATTAGGAATGTATCAAGAGGTTTGTACGGTTTTTGGTTTGTATAGATTGTTATAGATGTATAGAAGACCATCAGGGGCACCGGGGAGAATGCAGCCCTGCTGGCAGTCTGTTCATTTTTTCATATTTTTCAACTTTAGCGGTTGTTAAATGTTAATGTACTGTTTGTTTTATGTGGGGGGAGGGGGGAGGTGATCGGGGGAAACTTTTTTTCAAGTTCCTACCTTCCCGGAAATGAGATCAATTTTTGGATCACATTCTCCGGGCTCTGCGGCCTTGACCATCGCTGGAGCTGGAGGCCTCCTCGGACTGTTGTGTGCCCCACTGCAGGGTGCGAACTTAACATCGGAGTGGATCCCTTGCCTGGGATCGCTCCCACCGCCGCCTGCGGACTTATCATCAAGGGCCCGCAGTTTCGGGAGAGGCTAGTCGGGAGCTTTCAATGCCGCAGAAGGTTTGACCAGCCCCGACGCGAGGTTCGATTGCCGGTGTGGGAGGGGCTGACAACTCCCCAATGCAGGAGCTGAACGCCTCGACACGGAGGGCCCGAATGCCGCCGCCATCCCTTCAACGGAGGGCTCGAGGCCCCCGACCAAGGAAGAAAAAAATAAAGGACTTGAACTTTATTTCACCTTCCATCACAGTGAGGAATGCGTAAGAGTCACTGGGGTGGATGTTCATGTTAAAATGGGTTTTTGAGTCTTTTAATTGTATGACTGACCTGGCCAGTGAAATTCCTCGAATGTTGCAAAACATTTACTTGGCAAATAAATTCTGATTCTGATTATCACAAGTAAAGTTTATTTTTAAAATTAAAAAAAAAAAAAGTCCTGCTTCCACTACACGTTTGTGAATTCTGTGGCTGAGCAGGTCAATGTGGAAACCATAGACTGTGCTTGATTGGGGAAGGCAGGTTGATAGGTAACCTGGAACATGATGTACTAGAGTATGTGGGAAGGAGCTGCACATGCTGGTTTGCACCAAAGATAGACACCAAATACAGTGCATTCGGAAAGTATTTGGACCCCTTCACTTTTTCCACATTTTGTTAAGTTACAGCCTTATTCTAAAATGGATTACATTCTTTTTTTTAAATCCTCAATCTACACACAATACCTCATAATATAAAAGCAAAAACAGGTGTTTAGAAATATTTATAAATTAAAAAGAAAGAACTGAAATGTCACATTTACATAAGTATTCAGACCCTTTCCTAAAACTCTCAGAATTTAGCTTTGGTGCATCCTGTTTCCAATGATTATCCTTGTGATGTTTCTACAACTGGATTGGAGTCCACCAGTGGTAAATTAAATTGATTGTACATGATTTGGAAAGGCACGCATGTGTCTATTTAAGGTCCCGCAGTTGTCAGTGCATGTCTGAGAAAAAAACCAAGCCATGAAGACGAAGGAATTGCCCAGAGACCTCCGAGAAAGGATTGTATCAAGACACAGATCTGGGGAAGGGTATAAAACAATTTCTGAAGGATTGCATGTCCTGAAGAGCACAATGGCATCTGTAATTTTTAAATGGAAGAACTTTGAAACCACCACAACTCTTCATAGAGCTGGCCGCTCGGCCAAACTGATCAATCGGGAGAAAAGGGCCTTGGTCAGGGAGGTGACCAAGAACCTATGGTCACTCTGACAGAGCTCCAAAATTCCTCTATGGAGATGGGAGAACCTTACAGAAGGACAACTATATCTGCAACACTCCACCAATCAGGCCTTTTTGGTAGAGTGGCCAGACGAAAGCCACTCCTCAGTAAAAGGCATATGACAGCTTGCTTGGAGTTTGCCAAAAGGCTCCTAAACAAGATTCCCTGGTCTGATGAAACCAAGATTGAACTTTTTGGCCTAAATGCCAAATGTGACGTCTGGAGGAAACCAGGCACTACTCATCACCCGGCCAATACCATACCTCCGGTGAAGCATGGTGGTGGCAGCATCATGCTGTGGGGATGTTTTTCAGCGGCACGAGCTGGGAGACTAGTCACGATCGAGGGAAAGATGAAAGGAGCAAAGTACAGAGAGAGCCTTGATGAAAACCTGTTCCTGAGCATTCAGGACTCAGGCTGGGGCAGCAGTGGCTTCATGACAAGTCTGTGAATGTCCTTTAGTGTCCCAGCCAGAGCCCGGGCTTGAACCAGATCGAACATCTCTGGAGCGACCAGAAAATAACTGTGCACCGACTCTCCCCATCCAACCTGACCAGAGCTTGATAGGATCTGCAGAGAAGAATGGGAGAAATTACTCAAAGGTTTGCAAAGCTTGTAGCATCATACCCAAGAAGACTTGAGGCTGTAATCGCTGCCAAAGGTGCCTCAACAAGTACTGAGTAAAGGGTCAGAATACTAATGTAAATGTGATATTTCAGTTATTCATTTTTAACTAGTTTACAAAAATTTCTACACACCTGTGTTTCCTTTTTCATTATGGGGTATTGTGTGTATGTTGATGATAAAAAACTGAATTTAATCCAGTTTAGAATAAGGCTGTAACATAACAAAATGTAGAATAAGTGAAGGGGTCTGAATACTTTTCGAATGCACTGTATACTGTAGATGATTCACATCTCTAGTTTCCCTCTCCCCTGACTCTCAGTCTGGAGAAGGGTCTTGACCCAAAACGTCACCCATTCCTTTTCTGCTCAATGCCATCAGAATACTTCTTCACCACATGAACATTGGTGGTAAGGTCAGTAATTGTCATAGCATGAAGATCTTCAGCAAAAGTACTAACCATAAAATGAAGAAAAAACTTTTTTAATGCGGCATGATTAGGATGAAGCACGGAATGCCATGGGGATTTGGTTATGGCGAAGGTGGTGGAGGTGATGAACAAGGTGTTCAAATGTGATCTTGATATGAACTTGAAAGGGAAAATATGGGGAAGGCAAGGGGGAAAGGTTGTGGAAAATGGTGCCATGGGATTCATTACTTTGCTCTTGCAAAGCACCAAAAAGAAACTCTCCTGGAAGAATGAACTCCTTCCGTGCAAATTCATTTATTTAATCCTATGGTACGATGCTCCTGTAATGTATCAGTGTTAAATAACCATTCAACCAGGGAAACCTGGTTCCATGTAAACTCACCAAGAAGCAGTTTTCATCCCAAATGATTAATTTCATTATCTATCCTGGGAGGTGAAAAATCATTTGATACTGCCTAATCTTAAATCTTTAATTGACTTGAAAATTCCTTTGAATCTCCCTAATCAGTTGCGGAATAAATCAGCTAACCAATATGTAGCTCCTGTTGCTAGGATTATGATAGTAGAAACAAAATTTGATTATACCATCACCTTCAGGGCAAAATATTGAGATTCTCCAATAATAAATTAGCCCTTGTTACCATAAGCAAGGGCATGAGTACATACTTGAGGGATGCTTGGTTTCGCTTAACAGAGCAGCTACGATGTATACCATTACTGGATTGCAAAATCTAACAATGCTTTATTGATTGCACACATTAAGATTAGGACATCTAACCTGAACGCTTTTGCATTAATTTTTAATTCGTGAATTTCTAGTGAGTGGTGTGCAATGCTAAAAATGTCATCATGCGTGTGTATGAAGATTTATTTTTATCATTCTGTTGCAAGCTTTTTGAGAAATGAAAGACTGCATTGTTGGCTGATGAGTTATTCCTAATGTTATTTCAAGAAGTGGATGGTAATTTCTGAATAGAATTCTTAACATTTTATGTTCAGCCAGCATTTAGCAACAACAAAATGAAGTTTTTTTTCTCATTGTAAGCTTTCTCACCACGCTCCCTAAGAGTGTCCCAGAGAAATAAAAATCCAATTCAAATTGCTTTATTATCATATACACCAGAGAGCAATTAAATTCTTGTTTGACATGAAGCTTGCAGAGTAAAGATTATGCATAGAGAGGCCCACAGGAGCCGTTGGAAGAGAAGGAAGGGGAGGAGCGACACCCGACTGGTAAGGATAAAAATCCAGTGCGGGGCTTGCTTTCTCAGAGGCCCACAGGAGCCGTTGGCAGAGGGGGAGGAGCGACAACCGACCGGTAAGGATAAAAATCCAGCGTGGGGCTTGTTTACTGAAATCCAAAACATTCCATTCGGAGAAGTGGATTTTTTGGGGGTTTTTTTGAGGAAGCCGCTGATTGGTGGGAAGGGGACTAGGGTAAGTAGCTGATTGGCCGTCAGATTCCAGCAGTTTGTAGTGTATTTTGTGTTGAGATTGTATCCTGTGTAAAGGGCGAGTATGAAGACCAGGGCAGTGTACTGTTGCGGATGTCAGAGGTGGGAGGTCAGGGTAGCTGATAGCCCACCAGACATCCACATCTGAGCCAGGTGTGTCGAGATGTGGCTCCTAAAGGACTGTGTTAGGAACCTGGAGCAACAGCTCGAGGACCTCCGTCTGGTCAGGGAGAGTGAGGAGGTCATAGAGAAGAGTTACAGGGAGGTGGTCACTCCCAGACCACGGGAGGCAGACAAGTGGGCCATTGTTAGGAAGGGCAAGGGGCAGACGCAGGGACTAGAGAGTACCCCGGTGGCTGTACACCTGGAAAATAGGTACTCGTGTTTGAGTTCAATTGGAGCGGACAGCCTTCCTGGGGGCAGCAACAGCGGCCGGACCTCCGGCACAGAGAACGGCCATGATGCTCAGAAGGGTAGCAAAAAGAGGAGAGCAATTGTAATAGGGGACTCCATAGTTAGGGGGTCAGATTGGCGATTCTGTGGACGCAGTCGGGAGACCCGGATGGTAGTTTGCCTCCCTGGTGCCAGGGTCTCTGATGTGTCGGAAC
Organism: Raja brachyura; assembly: GCA_963514005.1. Next base: position 67,767,150 of record OY740784.1, read on the forward strand.
ATGTCAAAAAGATTCTGAAAAGGGAGGGAGAGGAGCCTGATGTTGTGGTACACATTGATACCAATGACATAGGCAGAAAAAGGGAAGAGGTCCTGAAAGGAGAATTTAGGGAGTTGGGGGGAAAGTTAAGGAGAAGGACCAAAAGAGTAACAATTTCAGGATTACTGCCTGTGCCACGTGACAGTGAGAGTAGAAATGGAATGAGGTGGAGGATAAATGCGTGGCTGAGGGACTGGTGCAGTGGGCAGGGATTCAAGTTTCTTGATCACTGGGACCTCTTTTGGGGAAGGCATGACCTGTATAAAAGGAACGGGTTGCACTTGAACCCGAGGGGAACCAATATCCTGGTGGGGAGATTTGCAAAGGAGACTTTCAACTAGAAAGGCTGGGGGGAGGGACTCGGGTAGAGGGGGCTAGTGGGCGGGGTGAGGGGCAAGAGGCAGAAAAGGGAAGCACTCTGACCCAAAATGCAGGCGAGAAAGAGGAAAAAGAAAATAAACAGAGAATAAGGGATGGTGGGTTTTTAAAATGCGTTTATTTTAATGCTAGGAGCATTGTAAGAAAGGTGGATGAACTTAGAGCCTGGATTGACACCTGGAAATATGATGTTGTGGCAATCAGTGAAACATGGTTGTGGGAGGTTTGTGATTGGAAACTAAATATTCCACGATTTTGTTGCTTCAGGTGTGATAGAATTGGAGGGACCAGAGGTGGAGGGGTTGCATTGCTTGTCAGAGAAGATATTACAGCAGTGCTTTGGCAGGACAGGATAGAGGGCTCGTCTAGGGAGGCTACTTGGGTGGAACTGAGAAGTGGGAACGGTGTAGCAAAACTTTTAGGGGTGTATTATAGACCGCCAAATGGGGAGTGAGAATTGGAAGAGCTAATATGTAAGGAGATAGCAGATATTAGTAGTAAGGACAAGGTAGTGATTGTGGGAGTTTCAATTTTCCAAAAATAAACTGGGAAACACTTTCTGTAAATGGGTTGGATGGTTTGGAGTTAGTTAAATGTGTGCAGGATAGTTTTTTGCTGGAGGGGGAGGGGGAGGGGAGGGGGAGGGGGGGAGGTGGAGGGGGGGGGTGGAGGGGGGGGAGGGGGAGGGGAAGGGGGGGAGGGGGGGGAGGGGGAGGGAGGGGGGGGGAGGGGGGGTGGAGGGAGGGAGGGGAGGGAGGGAGGGGAGGGAGGGGGTGGAGGGGGGGAGGGGAGGGAGGGGGGAGAGAGAGAGAGAGTGAGAGTGTGTGTGTGTGCTGGGGGGGAGAGGGGGGGAGAGGGGGGGGGGGAGGGAGAAAGAGAGAGAGTGTGTGTGTGTGCTGGGGTGTAAGCTGCCAAGAGAAATATGAGGTGCTGTTCCTCCAATTTGTTTCTGGGCCTCACTCTGATAGGAAGTTGTTTTTATGTCTGGATAATATGGGTTTCGAGCTCCTGTTTCTTCTCCCAGGTGGTAGAATAGAGAAAAGGGAATGGCCAGGGTGATGGGCATCTTTGACAATACTTGCAGCCTTCCTAATGCAATGCACCATGAAGGTCGACTGGATGGGCAGAAGTAACAAGCCGATGCATAACTGGGTATTGTTTACCACTCTCTGCAGGTTTAGGTGGTAAAGAGCAGTTGCCAAACCAGGTTTTGATGCATGTCGTCAGAATACTTTAGATAGCATATCTGTAGGAGCTCAAGAGAATCCACATGGACATGCTGAATTTTTTCGGACACATAAGAAAATAAGTATGCTGGTGTGCTTTCTTGATCTTCGTATAAGTGTGAAGGGACCATATTAGGTTGCTGACCTTTGGATGTCAAAGAATTTGAAGCTGTCAACCATCTCTACACCAGCTCCGTTGATGAGGACAGGATTGTTTTCACCCCTTTGCTTCCTTATGTCAACAACCAATTATTTCATCATGCAGATGTTAAGGGCTAGGTTGTGGTCCTGATACCATGGCACAAATTTACAAATTCAAATTAATTATCAATTGAAAGTTACATACCATATAGAAATAAATGGCAAAAAGAAACAAGAAGGAGTTGAGGGACATTGAAGAGGAAATGAGGTGCAAGGGGACAGTGGAACAATGAGAGGAACAATGGAACAGATGAGATTGCCATAATGGGAGCTGGAATAAACCTAATAGATGAATGGCCTAATCTTCTGGAATTTTTTGAGGATCTAACTAGGAAAATGGACAAGGGAAAGCCAGTGGATGTAGTGTACCTGGTCTTTCAGAAAGCATTTGATAAGGTCCGACATAGGAGATTAGTGGGCAGCTATTTACAATATTGCATTAATGAATTAGTCAAATTCAAGTCAAAGTATCCTTTATTGTCATTCAGACCCTTCGGTCTGAACAAAATTTAGTTGCCTTGCAGTCATTCATATAATAAAAAAAAAAAAACACACAATAAACACATATTTAACATCCACCACGGTGAGTTCATCAGGCACCTCCTCACTGTGGTGGGAGGCAAAAGTCTTAAAGTCTTTGTCTTTTTCCCTTTTTGTTCTCCCTCTGTGCTGAGGCGATCCAGGCCTCTGACGTTGTCGTCCACTAGTCCCACAGCTGAGCCTCCGGAGTCGGGCTGCCACCACTGCCATAGCTGGAATGCTGGAACACCGCCACAGCTCTAAAGCAGGATCCACTGCTGGAACGCTGGAGCACCACAGCTCTGAAGCCGGGTCGCCGCTGGAACGCTGGAGCACCACATCTCTGAAACTGGGTCGCTGCTGAAACGCCACCGCTGGAACGCCGCTGGAGCACCACATCTCTGAAGCCGTGCCGCCGCCACCGCCACTGAAATGCTGAAATGCCGCCACAGCTCCGAGGCCTGCTACTCCGCAATTAGGTCTCAGCACAGACGGAGACAGTGATGGGGGACACGACAAGAAAAGTCGCACCCCCCCGAAGGGAGAGACTAAAACCTTGTTTCTCCCACCCACCGCCCCCCTCCCCCACACATACACAGCCTAGTAAACTAAATTTTAACTAAAACAGACACAAGAAAACAAAAATAAAATAAAAAAACAGACAGATTGCAGGCGGAAGGATGAAAGAATTGAAAATAACATTAGCAAATTTACTGTTTGAGAAGGAACTGCAGATGCTGGAAAATCGAAAGTAGACAATGCTAGAGAAACTCAGCAGGTGAGGCAGCATCTATGGAGCGAAGGAAATGGGCGACGTTTCGGGTTGAGACCCTTCCTCATACTGATGTTGGGATGGAGGGGGGCGGGAAGAAGAAAGGAAGAGGTGGAGGCAGTAGGCTGTGGGAGAGCTAGGGAGGGGAAACGGGGAGAAAGCAGGGACTACCTGAAATTGGAGAAGTCAATGTTCATACCGTTGGGGTGTAAACTACCCAAGCAAGATTTAAAATGTTATCAAGAATAGAGGAATTTTCTTAAGGGTGATAAATATTTTAATTATTAATAATACCTGCCGTTTAAAAATATATTCATTTCAGATAGATCCCCCATTAAATAAATATGCCGACTTGAAATTTCAATAGTAACCATGCGGTTTTCGGGAGAGGGGAGGCATTTAAAAAAAAACACTTTATAGGCTTCAATCTTTATTCATGAGGATTATGTTTATTAATAATATAGAACACAAAGAAATGGGAGATAATTACGGATTTTCCTTATATACAGCATCAAAGTAGCCGGACACCAAAGTAGACATTTACTGAAGAATAGTAAGATTGAACGAGAACTTACCAGTTCGAAGGTTGATCTTTATTTCATGAGGAGTCGAAGTGAGGGATTTCGTGAAGAGCCCGCCGGCGCGCATGCTCGACATACTTCAAAGTAGCGGCGTGGAATCACAGAACCAACAATAGAAATGACTTCGCATAGTATGATTGAATTGACTAAGATTACCAGATGAAGGTGATTGAGGGTTGGGCGAGGAGGGCACGAAATCCCTCACTTCGACTCCTCATGAAATAAAGATCAACCTTCGAACTGGTAAGTTCTCGTTCAATCTTACTATTTCATTTCGGAGTCACGTGAGTGACTTCGTGAAGACTTCAAAGCTTCTGTGATTACACGCCCTGGACCACGTCCATGCTGACACACCACTACCAGGGATGGATGGGAGGACAAACTGGCTCAATAGCTCATACTGCAAAACAAAAGCATATTTATTAATAACAAATCAAAAACCCCTCATGCGGGGACATCTCCACGTTCTTGACCTGCATTCAGCACGGCTTCTGCGAACTGTAGAGGAGCAGCAACAGGCTTGTTATAAAAACGCTGGAACACAGCTTCATTCGCCCATCCTGCTGTGGCGAGAATTTGGTCCATGGGCACCTCCATGACCCTCGCCGCTGACGTCGATGCAGCCCTGGTGGAATGAGACTTGAACACATTAGTGTCGATACCTGACTTACCCAAGACGACTCGAAGCCACCTGGATATCGTCTGGACTGTCACTCGATGATGAGGTCTCTTATGAGTAACAAGCAGGTATCTCTCCATTCCTCTGATGCGTGCCGTCACCTTGACATAGTGGCGGATATGTGAGGCTAAACATAGCCTAGCATCTGCGGGGTATGCCGGGAACTTCAGCTGCAGCCCTGTGCACCCAGGTCTATGCTGCTTTAGTAGCTCGTCAACGAAAAAGACTACTTCTGTAGGGGTAGATGTCATTCTGTCGACACGCAGTTTGTGTAGTGTCTGTACCCTCTGAGCTGAAGTCAGCGCTAGTAACATCACCAGCTTCATGGTGAGTTGGTCCAGTTGGAGCCCTTCCATGGGAGACCACGTCCTGAGCAGGGTTAATACGTCCCTGACATCCCAGGTGATATTATAGCGTGGTGTAGGCGGATTCATATTGAATATACCCCGCATGAGTCTGGACACTAGCCTGTTGGATCCGACCCCAATCTTGAGGTAGAATGATAGCGCACTTCTGGCGCTGTTGATGGCACTGTAACTTAAGTGTTCATCATGGTGCAACCCCGCGAGGAATTCCAGGACGTCGGTTATTGTCACGTCATCGTACGTGATGCGAGAGCGGCTGCAGTAGGCTTCCCACTTCTTAATATGCGAGTGGTATCTTCGCCTTGTGGACTCTCGACACGACGCCCCGATGGTATCCATGGTCCGAGCCGAGAGGCCGTATTGGACTAACGGCCTGTTCAGAACCTGCAAGCCAACAAATTTAAATAGCCATGGCAGGGATGTGGCTCCCCTGACACAGGGTGAGTAACCAACTGTGGGCAACCCTTCAAAAGGACCCAAGGTTCGTTGAGCATGTCAAAGACCACCGGATACCAAGGCTGTGTGGGCCAGTCGGGTATAATAAGGATGCCCTTGGCAGCATCTGCCTGAATCTTTCGCAATACCCGACTGATGAGGCAAAACGGAGGGAAGGCATAGAAAACCCAATTCCCCCAGTCCAGCGAGAATGCATCTAGCGCTATTGCCCCAGGATCTGGTTCCCATGAAACGTAGGCTGGTACCTGATGGTTCAACCGTGACGCAAAAAGGTCAATGTCCGGTTTACCAAATTTGGCTGTGACTTTAGCAAAAATCTCAGGATGCAACATCCATTCAATGTTGTCATTAAATTTGCGTGACCTGGTGTCCGCCACAGTATTAAGCTCACCTGGCAAATAGGTAGCTGAAATCCAAATGTCTCTTTGAATACACCAGAGCCAAATTGAGTTAGCCAATTTGTCACACGAAACTGACCTGGTACCACCCATATGGTTTAAATATGCCACAGCTGTGGTGTTGTCTATTTGGAGACAGACGTGTGCTCCAACAAGCTTGGAACAATATGCACGAAGTCCGTGGAATGCTGCCAGCAACTCCAAATAGTTAATCCCTTGAGTCAACAACATCGATGCCTCAAGGGTGTCCCATCTACCCCCACAACTAGAGCAATTATCAGTAGCTCCCCAGCCATTGGAGCTTGCATCAGTCTGTAAATATACCACCGGATTAGCCTCCCTGACAGGCTTAAATGAGTTGCTAATGTGACACACCCACCATTGCAACTCAGTTATCGCTTCGGACGGCAGCTGCATAGATCGATCGTAATGACCAGCGTTCCATTTTAACGCAGTAATTTTAGCTCTTTGCAAATTCTGATAATGCAAAGGTCCATATCGTGCTGCCGGAAACAAAGCCACTAACTTGCCAATTACTGTGGCTGTATGCCGAATCGATGGTATATTGGTGCCAATTAAATCTCTGCACACCTTAGTGACTTCCTCAATTTTGTTAATTGGTATAGTTATCCTCATGCTCATTGAGTTCACCGTGAACCCTAGGTAATTAATTACCTGGGCAGGGCAGAACTTTGATTTCTCTGGATGGACAATGAATCCTAATTGTTGAAATATATTGACAGCAGCTGCAACACCCTGTTCAGCCAATTGCAGGGTGTGGCCCACAATAAAGACATCATCTAAATAGGCCATAACTATATGATGTCGTTGTCTCAAATAAGCCATGATTGGCTTCACCAATTTAGTGAACAATCTAGGGGCTGTAGTAAGCCCATTAGGCAAAGCCTTATACTGCCAAAGTTGCCCCATCCAGATAAATTTCAAAAACCTTCTATCATCTTTCTGGATGGATACTGAATAATATGCATCCCTCAAATCAATGCATGCCATAAAGCAGCCATGAGAAATCAATGATTTGGCTGTTTCAAACGTATCCATTTTAAAATGAGTATATGTTACAAACGTATTCAAACGGGTTAGATCAATAATGACACGACAGCCTCCATCCTTCTTAGGTCTAGTAAATATGTTCGAAACAAATTCAATTGGCTCATGCACTGTTTTCTCAATCACACCCTTCTGTTCCAAACTTAAAATTTCCTTGTAACCTGCTGCCTGTTCTGCAGCAGACAATTTGAACGTACGACCAGGCATGTGCTGGGATGGAGGAATGTCGCCATTAATAAACTGAATTTTATGCCCCTGAATATTCCGCAATACATACTCATCACCAGTAAAATTACCCCATGCATCCAAAAACAACCGTAAACGACCACCAACATGGGAAGTTAAACAGAGAGAAAAGAGAGAACCAGATCCCCTCACCTCCGTGGTTACCGGCGGTCCTTGACACGTGTGGGTGGCCGTGGAGGTGCTGGGTTGGCTTGAGGGCGCGGCGTCTTCGATTTCCAAAAAGGTCTCTGCCGACCCTGTCCTAAAAAAGACCCTTGGTGCTGGTTCTGGTGTTGTTGTCGTTGTGGAGCTAGAGGGTGAGTCCTCGTCGAGGCACTGGCCAACCCTCGTGAGCGAATGTATGGAGCTTTTGAGCCGGACGGTGTGGGGGCACTCTTCGAGCGCATGATCCCCACCGTTTTGGCTTGTTCGTCAAGCTCTTTGACTCTCTTCGAGAGGTCCTCACCAAAGAGCTGACGGGGCGGCGGCGGCGGCGGTGGTTTGCACAATCCTGCAAACTTCGGGTTGAGTGCTGGGCGGATGCTGTTTTTGCGAAACCCGTTGATTTCGTGCTGGGTCGCGCACAATAAGGCCAGAGCATCTTCCTGGTCCAAATTCAGCTCGTCCTCGTCCACCGACCGCGCAAAGGCGGTAATACCGGCCGTGAGGAGTTTCAGGATCCGCTGCAATTGTAGCTCTTGTTGACGGATAGCCGCACTGATGTTGCCCCATATTGGCGTATTGACCACAGGCACGTTGAGGGAGTTGCAGTTTGATGGAGCCTTGTGACGGCTCATAGCCTGGATGAGGACTTCTTCCTGCAGCACCTGATTATTAAGAAAGTCCACTGTGGCTGCCAGCTTTGAATTGAGAGGAAGACCAGCCGTATGTGGGGCCGCGAATTTGGTCGCCACATCCAAAAGTTCCTCCGCTGGCACCTCCACCGGAGGTGGTACGGGATCCACCAGAACCTCCTCCTCGTGCTGCTCCAGGCTGATAGTAGATGTTGGTGAAGACGCCCTGTGCCTGTTGCTGCCCTGCTGTTGTTGACGTTGAAGCAGGAGCTCCAGCAGCCGCTCCATACGGTCAATACGCCCTTCACCCTGAACACTCAGGTGGTCGGAGTCCTCCGGCTCTGAAAAGAAAACCGGGCTCCTGTCATCGGCCCGCACCTCGTCGAGGCCCTGCCGGTGCCGGTAGTTGTCGCTAACAGCCGCCGAGGCGAAACTGCGCGATTCCTGCGCGGGCGTGTTCAATCGCCTCCGTTTAGCGAGAGCTGAAGCCGCTGCCACTAAGGGCACATGCGGCGAGGTGTCGGCACCAGCCGAAGCATGGCTGCCTGGGGCCCGCGCAGTCTTGCCGGCTGCCCACATCGTGGACGTTGCCGACGCATGGTCTCGCCCACCCATCCATGGGGGGCTCGGCGACCGCGACGAGACCCGACTCAACCGACCCGTCCCGGCGTCGAGAGTCGGGGTGTGCCGGCTGGACCTCACAGCCGCCCCGGGTCTCGCCCTGGAACCTGACCGCTCCTCCGCGACAGGCAATGCCTTAGCCCTAACAGGGTTAGGCTTCTGGGCTCCTCCCCTCCCCCTTCTCGGAGGGCTGAGTGGAACAGGCCGTGCAACGGCACGCGCCCTGCTCGAGGTCGCCAGCGAGCCCGCTGACAACCTGACTGCCATGGCAGGGTCCCCCTGCTCTGGCGGCACACCACACTCCTCCTCACCGAACTCCTCCGAGCTGTGGTGTGCTGGCGGATCTGGACCTGTGAACACAGGGCTTACCCACATCTCCGCCTGAGTCCCGGCCTGCGCTGCAGGTACTGCCGATGGTAAAGGCCCCGGAACTGTTGACCGGCGAACTCGTCCTGACGTCCTCCGGCCCTTCGAACTCCCATCCATGTCCTTGCTGCAAGACATAATCAGACAACAAGGACCACCAACTAAAGGTGGAATACTCACCTCCGTGGCCCCTTATGAAGGGCTGGCGAGGAGCGCGCTCCACCGCCAGCCGTCGCAGCAACGCGTTACGACGATATGTCGAGCATGCGCGCCGGCGGGCTCTTCACGAAGTCACTCACGTGACTCCGAAATGAAATCACCCGATACTGGAGTATGAATGATCAGCCATGATCATAGTGAATGGCGGGGTTGTCTCGAAGGGCTGAATGGCCTATTCCTGCACCTATTGTCTATTGTCTATTAATAAACAAACAAATAAACTCTTTTTGTTATAGGAAGTGAAAGATTTTAGTATATTTTTGTGGGGCTGAAGGAGGTTGCATATAATGGACAGAGAAACAAAATGGCATTTGAACAGAAAGTGAGCACAGATTTACTTGCTGATGAAAATTTTCAATCAAGGATGAGCATCCTCATCAGTATGTGTGAGAGGAAGGTTGCACAACACAAATCTGCCGTGCTTCTCTTAGGTAGCATTGCACTTCAGAATTGAATCATTGTACATCTGCCGAAAAGATCAAATGTTGTAGTCATGAGACAGATCAAAATTGACAGCTTAGTGATGGAGGTCAGGAGACAACTGCAGCCAAAGAAATGGAGAAAAAACATGAATCCGTGTCTGCCTGTCAATATCAGCAAAACTTGATAAAATATTATTGATCCTCATGTCAAACTTTGCTATACATTTTTCCAAGCAATAGTGATAATACCCAAGCTGATTACTGGAAACCAGCACATTAGAATACTGTTTTCCCATTCCACATATGGTTCTTTCCAATTATGATGGATGTATACGAACCATGAGGAAGTTCTATTTAACACTGAATAAGTAAATTTGCATTAACCAAACAGAGAATATTTATGGATTGTACAACAATTTTCTTTCAGAATTGGTGTCGGCCATGGCTCATTTGGCCTTTGATTGACTCTAAAGGATGTAGGTTCATAGCTCACTTTGACAGCCCCATAGCAGAAGCGTACACGTCGTGGGACTGGAAACTGAAAGTATCCTGAGCTAATTCTGCTACCACCATCATCTATTGCGACAAGTGATGGCTTCCTCTGATTGTCGCCAGAAGCTTGCGTCTTTTTCAGGATGGGCGATGACAGCGAGTTCAACATTTGTAGCAAGATGGACATGAAAAGAAGTAGATCTCTCTTTGACAAATTGATTATTTAGGTTGATGCTTGCATTTTTAGAAGTGTGATCTTCTGCTGCCTTGTTGAACTACATCCCTGGATGATAGTCTGTGAAAGGTGAATGAGAAAGATTAATTTTGAAGAACGGAGGATGCTTTATTTGTCTCCAACAATATCTCAAATAGCAGCACACTAAACAGAAATGTGATCACTATCATCTTACTGTTTATGCAATAAACTAACTAGATGCCATATCTTCTAATTTAAATGTTAAATATTCTGAATTGTCTCAAAAGCAATTAAGAGAGTCAAAAACAAAAAATTCTGGACAAGTATATTTCTGAAGATCTTTCCTGGACCCAGAACACTGATAATTATAAAGAAAGCACATCAACGCCTCTACTTCCTGGGAAGATTATGGAGAGTTGGTACATCAGAGAGGTTTCTCTTGAACTTCTGCAGGTGCACAATAGAGAGAGCATGTTGACTTTGAGCATCACGGCCTGGTTTGGCAACTTGAATGCCCAGGAACAAAGAAAACTGCAAAAAGTTGTGAACATTTTGCAAATTCTTTTTCCCAGTCCATCACCAGCTCTGAAGAAGGGCCTTGACCTGAAACATCACCCATTCCTCCTCTCCAGAGATGCTGCCGGTCCCACTGAGTTGTTCCAGCATTTTGTGTCTACCGACTAACCTCCCCACCATCGAAAGGATTTACTGGAGTCGCTGGCTCAAAAAGGCAGCCAGCATAATCACCCCTGCCATCGGGAAGAAGGTTCATTAACAGCTTCCTCCCTAAAGCCATTTGGATATTAAACACTACAACATCAGATCTGAACTACTGCAGTGGCCATTTTGCTTGTTTTGTGTCGTTGATAATGGCATGTGTCTTTAAATTTTAGCCTGCCCGTTATATCGTGGGTGGGATTTTTGACTTATTTTTGGGAGTGTTTCGAGCTACATTTCTTGCGCAGGAGTGTAGTTTTTTAGTTTTGTTTCGGACCAGCATGGAGAAGGTTTACCCTTTGACTATGCAAAATGTATCGGAGACACGAGGAGTTTTTTTTAACGTTTAAAGCGATAAGCTGGAGTTCGAAGAAGATTATAGTAACGAGTCGGAAGAAGTTTGGATGCATCTTATTGTTTTTCATCAACAATAAATAATTTATTCATCGAAAGACTGTGTTTTTCAAGACTTTGCTGTGAAGAAGCTCTGAAGGTCTCTGACAGTTAGCTCGCATGCGTATACAGACATTCCCCTTCACCATGTAGTCCATTTCGTGGCTAGAGGGAGTAATCCCTTGAAGGATATAAAAAATCTGCCGCTACAAGTACATAGATTATTATTGCTATTAATGTTTGTTTTTTGTGTGTACGTGTGTGTGTGTATATATATGTATATATGTATATATGTGTGTATTTGTGAGTATGTGTATAATATATACACACACTGAACTTGTTTTCACTCTCTTGTTTATTATATTGTTTACAGTGCACTATGTGTTATGTTGTGCTGCTGCAAGTAAGACTTTCATTGTTCTATATGGGACATATGGCAGTAAAGCACTCTTGACTCCTGACCCATTTTCTGTGAATATGAGGGGAGCTGCATTTTCAACCAATGGAGCTACCATCAGCATATTGCAGTTCAATCTGCAAAGTTCCTTCAGCTGGTTCTTTGTTGCTTCAGATTCAAGTCAAGTCAAGACAAGTCAAGAGAGTTTATTGTCATGTGTCCCAGATAAGACAATGACATTATTGCTTGTTGCAGCACAACAGAAAATTGTAGGCATAAATACAGAACAGATCAGTGTGTCCATATACCATAGACCATATATATACACATAAACGAACTGATAAAGTGCATAGGCTGTCATAGTTCGGAGTTTGTTTTAAGTTGTGTTTAATAGTCTGATGGCTGTGGCGAAGCAGCTGTTCCTGAACCTGGATGTTGCAGATTTCAGGCTCCTGTACCTTCTACCCAATGGCAGCAGAGAGATGAGTGTATGGCCAGGATGGTGTGGGTCCTTGATGATGTTGGTAGCCAAAATCAATATACAGTGCAAACAGGAAGTTAGCCAAAGCACCCAAGCCACCATTTGCACTGGTGCCTATTAACTTCAAGCCAAAGCATCCAAGCCACCATTTGCAGTGATGCCTTTTAACTTCAAGCAAAATCACCAAATCCACTGTTTGCAGTCGTGCCTTTTAACTTCAAGCCAAAGCACCCAACCCACCATTTACAGTAGTGCCTTTTAACTTGAACCCAAATCCCCCAAACAAACATTTGCAGGCAGTGCCTTTTTACTTCAAACCAACCATATTTTCATTTTCAAACCACATTAAGGGTGCTCACAGTCGAGTAGACACGTGTTCAGTGCTATTCAGAGCTCAGAGAGACGTGACCCTCTGACTTGCTCCATCTTGCAGAGACCGAGTGAGGCACACCACTTCCTGGTTTTATAGTCCCTCCACCCAGCAGGGTAGCAGAATGGGGATTTTTTTAAAAACATTAATATCTCTCTGATTTTTCATCGATGGGAAAAATCCTCTGGGCCAGGAAGGCAGAGGGGGGCTCTGAGCGAGCATGCCAAAAATGACGGCCGTAGGTGGCGGTGTTCTCTCGGAAATCACAGCACAGTGAGCCAAAAGCGGTCAAGATCAGGCTTTTAGTAATATAGATAACCCGGGAATGACAGAATATTTTTACAAAGCTGTCATTGAAACGGATGCAATGGAACAAACTTTAAACAGACCTAATTCATAACTAATCCAATAACTGGAGCATTGATTTTCTTTTCTTGAATTGCCATCAAGCACAGTGGGGGTGTTATTACAGCGGCTTTCTGGCCTTGCCTAAGTTTTTGATATCTGCTTTAGTAAGCCAAACTCAGGTTGAAGGTGTGATTTTTCAAAAACATTGAATGATCATTAAGGACAGCAAGTAAAAAAAGCATGTTTTAGGAAGAAATTTGAAGAATTAAATAAAATAAAGCAGGATAAATGAGGACTACACTTTGACACTGACATAGTGTGGGAGATTTCAAAGTGAATCTGTTATTGTATGGGTAGAAAATAATATTTTTTATTTCATGACCTCAGTAAGTCAATAGAAATTAAAAATAACATCAAACTAGTCAAAAATTTAAAATATTATTTTAATAATCTAAATTCATGGGGAGAAAAGGAAATAAAAAGATGATATGTCAACTTTTCACATCAAAAGTTATTGAGGATGAAAAACCCGTGGATAGAATTCAAATAAATTGGAAAATCAATAAAAATGAAAATTCTGAAGAAGCGGCCTGAACTGAATCATTGATTTCTTTCTTTTCCCACAGATGCTGCCTGATTATTTCCAGAATTTTGGGTGAAGGCCCTTCATCTTGACTCACCATTAGGTGAGAGGTCTCGACCTGAAACATCAATTGTCTATTTTCCTCTGCAGATGCTGCCTGAACGGTTGAGTTCCTTCAGCAGATTTCCTTTCTTGACCTACAGAGTCCAGCATTAGCCGCCTCTTGTGGCTACTTATTTTGTAAACTATTTATTAATTTATGGTCCTGACACGTCACTTGCTCTCTGGTAGCTGGATAGATTAATTGCTAATATTATAAATACACAATTAAGCTCAATATTTTTAATGCTGACTGTGTAAAAGACCAATTTAGGGTCTGGAACTTTTGATGTCCTACAAACTATTACACAATATTTATAAGAACTCTTGGGTAAGATATCTGTGAGTTTTATTTTCACTATCCTGATTAGAATATGCATGTTACAGCTTGATGCCATGACTAAATATTAATTTCAGTTTGTTTTTGGAGAATATAGCATTCAAGTTTCAAGTTTGGTTTATTCATCACATACACATACGAGATGTGCAATGAAATGAAAAATGGCAATGCTTGCTGATTGTGCAAAACAACCTACAAAACAGAATGGAACAGAATCACATATTCACATATTACACATTTGTGGGAGGAAAAAGAAGAAAAAAGAGCAATTTTAAAAAGACACCACACAACAGGAAATTGATACAGTAAAATTAGTCCCTGGTGAGATTGGAGTTAACAGTCCTAATGGCCTCCGGGAAGAAACACTTTCTCATCCTCTCCATTTTCACAGCATGACAAAGGAGGTGTTTGCCTGACCGTAGCAGCTGGAACAGTCCATTGTTGGGGTGGAAGGGGTCTCCCATGATCTTGTTGGCTCTGCAATTGCACCTTCTGATGTGTAGTTCCTGCAGGGGGACGAGTGTAGTTCCCACAGTGCTTTCGGCTGAATGCACTACTCTCTGCAGAGCCTTCATGTCCTGGGAAGAGCAGTTCCCAAACCAAATTGTGATGTTTCCGGACACGATGCTTTCCACAGCCGCTGAGTAGAAGCACAGGAGGATCCTCAGAGACACTCTGAATTTCCTCAATTGCCTGAGGTGGTAAAGGCGCTGCCTTGCCTTACTCACCAGTGCAGCAGCGTGTAATGTCCATGTCAGATCCTCTGACATGTGGACTCCCAGGTACTTAAAGCAGCTCAACCTATCCACAGTATCCCCATTTATCTTCAATGTTGTGTACATCCTGGGTTGATGTGCTCTCCTAAAGTCCACGATCAGCTCCTTAGTTTTTTTGACATACAAGAGGAGGCTGTTGGCCTGACACCAGAGTACCAGATCAGCCACCTCCTCCCGATAGGCCTTCTCATCGATATCGGTAATCAGGCCCACCACCACAGTGTCATCAGTAAACTTGATTATAGAGTTGGAGCTGAACCTAGCCTCACAGTCATGTGTGTACAGGGAGTACAGTAGGGGGCTGAGGACGCAACCCTGTGGGGATCCTGTGCTCAGGGTGAGGGACTTTGATGTATTTCCTCCCATCTTGACTATCTGGGGCCTGGTGGTGAGAAAGTCCAGGACCCAGGCACGTGGGGGGGGGTGTTGAGCCCCAATTCCTGCAGCTTCTCAGTAAGTCTGGTGGGGACTATCGAGTTGAAGGCTGAACTGAAGTTTATGAACAGCATCCTCGCATAGCCCCCCTGTCTTTTTAAAATACATTGTTAATTTATTCTCTGCATCAGACTGAAGTTAAATTAAATCT
Source organism: Raja brachyura (assembly GCA_963514005.1). The sequence goes on from OY740784.1 coordinate 67,782,257, forward strand.
TCTGATTGACTTAATTTGGTCTGCATCTTATTGGAAGCCGAGCTGTCTTACCATCTATGTTATACCTCTTTTGCATCCATCCTGCTCATGAGGAGCAATTCCCAGAAAACAATTATCCTATGGACCCATGCATCTTTGGGATGTGGGAGGAAACTGGACAATAAACAATAGATGCAGGTGTACGCCATTCGGCCCTTCGAACCAGCACCGCCATTCAATGTGATCATGGCTGATCATCCCCAATTAGTACCCCGTTCCTGCCTTCTCCCCATATCTCCTGACTCCACTATCTTTATGAGCCATTACTAGCTATCTCTTGAAAGTATCCAGAGATACTTTCAAGAGAAAGAACCGGCCTCCGCCGCCCTCTGAGGCAGAGAATTCCACAGACTCACAACTCTCTGTGTGAAAAACTGTTTCCTCATCTCTGTATTAAATGCCTTACCCCTTATACTTAAATTGTGGCCCTGGTTCTGGACTCCCCCAACATCGGAACATGTTTCCTGCCTCTAGCGTGTCTAAACCCGTAATAATCTTATATGTTTCAAAAAGATCCCCTCTCATCCATCTAAACTCCAGAGTATACAAGATACAAGATACAAGATACATTTATTTGGCACAGTGAAATGAAATCACCATACAGCCATACAGTAAAAAATAAAGAACACAACATAGAGTAGATAGAATTCAACATAAAACATCCCCACACAGCAGGATCAAAGTTTCCCACTGTGAGGGAAGACACCAAAGTCAGTCTCTTCCCCTGATGTTCCCCACTGTTCACCCGTGGTCGGAGTCACCCCGAGCCCTCCGCAGTCGCCGCTACGGGCGGCCCGATGTTCAGGCCCCCTTGCCAGGGTGATGTAAGTCCGACGTCGGGGCTGGGGGATGTCCTCAGTGGCCTGTACCCCGAGTCGGATCCCTCCTCTGGAGTCCGCGGCTCCCAAAGTCCGCAGGCCGCGCCAGGTGAAGATACAACACTGGCAGCCCTCGGCAAAGGGCCCCAGGACTCCACGAAGTTGTTCAGTGCCGCCCGTGTTGGAAGCTCTCCAAACCAGAGCTCCACGATGTTGGACCAGTGGCCCAACACTCCGGAGCTCCAACCAGCGACCCAGGTAGGCATCGCCCGCTCCGCGGTGACTCCAGCGCCGCGCTGCCGCTATTTCAGCTCTGGTCCAGTTCCCGGTCCTTGGCAGGAAAGGCCGCTCCAATCCAGGAGGTAGGCCGCGAGGTGGGAGGGCGAGGACGCGACTCAGAGAAATAGCCGCATTCCCGCCAGGAAGCCCAGCCGTTCCATTCTCTCAGCATATGACAGTCGTGCCATCCAGGGAATTAGCCTAGTAAACCTGCTCTGCACTCCCTCAATAGCAAGAATGTCGTTCCTCAAATTAGGGGACCAAAGCTGCATACAATACTCCAGGTGTGATCTCACTAGGCCCCTGTACAACTACAGAAGAACCTCTTTGTTCCTATACTCAACTCTTCTTGTTATGAAGGCCACTGTCTTCACTGCCAGCTGTACCTGCATGCTTCCTTTCATTGACTGATGAACAAGGATCCCCAGATCCCGTTGTACTTCCCCTTTTCCCAACTTAACTCCGTTTAGATAATAATCTTTTGATTCTAATCTCCAGTGGATGAATCCCCCACATCACCTCACGTTCATACCAACAAACACAACATTGGCAGCAACTCGTATTGTATTGCCACAGCAGATCTGGGGCCAAATCTGTATCAGAGCATTGTAAGGAAATCCAAGGTGGAAATTATTGTGAAGATAGACGCAAAAAGCTGCAGTAACTCAGTAGGTCAGACATCATCTCTGGAGAAAAGGACGAGGTGACGTTTTGGGTTGAGACCCTTCTTCAGACTGAGAATCAGCTGCTTTGTGTTATTATTATTGTGTTCATTTTGTTAAGTTTCTGCAAGCCTGTACACACTCAACAATGGACTGGGAAGAAGTGATACAAGTATACTTATTTGTGGTAACAGCAATATTTTTTTTGCATCCTGTCAAGAAAGCACAGCAATTAGTCTTGTGAATTGATGAAAAGCTTTCTCTGAGTTTGGCAACAAAAGTCACAATACGTTTATGCTTCATGCATATAAAATTGGAGCAAATAAGCAAGCTGCAAATTTGTGGAATACAACAAATTTTGCAGGTTAATAGACAATTGACAATAGGTGCAAGAGAAGGCCATTTGTCTCTTTGAGCCAGCACTGCCATTCATTGTGATCATGGCTGATCATCCACAATCGGTACCCCGTTCCTGCCTTCTCCCCATATCCCTTGACTCTGCTACCTTTAAGAACTCTATCTAACTCTCTCCTGAAAGCATCCAGAGAATTGGCCTCCACTGCCTTCTGAGGCAGAGAATTCCACAGATTCACAACTCTCTGAGTGAAAATGCTTTTCCTCATCTCCATTATTAATGGCCTACCCCTTATTCTTAAACTGTGACCCCTGGTTCTGGATTAACCCAACATTAGGAACATGTTTCCTGTCTCTAGCGTGCCCAATCCCTTAATGTATGTTTCAATAAGATCCCCTCTCATCCTTCTAAATTCCAGTGTGTATAAGCGCACTCTCTCCATTCTTTCAAAATACGACAGCCCCACCATCCCTGGAATTAACTTCGCGAACCTCGCTGCACTCCCTCCATAGCAGGAATGTCCTTCCCAAATTTGGAGACCCTAAACTGCACACAATACTCCAGTTGTGGTCTCACTAGAGCCCTGTACAACTGCAGAAGGACCTCATTGCTCCAATACTTAACTCCTCTTGTTATGAAAGGCAACATGCCATGAGCTTTCTTCACTGCCTGCTGTACCTGCATGCTTACTTTCAGACTGATGAGCAGTGACACCCAGTTCCTGTTGTTATTCCCCTTTTACTAACTTGACACCATTCGGGTAATAATCTGCCTTCCTGCTCTTGCAACCAAAGTGGATAACCTAACATTTATCCATATTAAACTGCATCTGCCATACATCTGCGCACTCACCCAACCTGTCCAAGTCACCCCGCATCCTCGTAGCATCCTCTTCACAGTTCACACTGCCACCCAGCTTTGTGTCATCTGTAAATTTGCTAATGTTACTTTTGATCCCTTAATATAAATCATTAATATATATTGTAAATAGCTGCAGTTCCAGCCACGAGCCTTGCGGTATTGCACTAGTCACTGCCTGCCATTCTGAAAGGGACCAGTTCATCCCTATTTTTTGTTTCCTGTCTGCCAATGAATGTTCTATACAGGGTACACAAAAGGCTGGAGAAACTCAGCAGATGCAGCAGCATCTAAGGAGCGAAGGAAATAGGCGACGTTTCGGGTCGAGACCCTTCTTCAGACCTATGTAAGTATCCTACCCCCAATACATGTGCTCTAATTTTGCCCATTAATCGCCTATGTGTGACCTTATTAAAGGCTTTCTAAAAGTCCAGGTACACTGCATCTACTTGCTCTCCCCTGTCCATTTTCCTAGTTACACCCTCAAAAAATTCCGGAAGGTTAGTCAAGCATGATTACCCTTCGTAAATCCATGCTGACTCAGATTGATCCTGTTACTGCTATCCAAATGTGCAGCTATTTCATCTTTTATAATTGACTCCAGTATCTTCCGCATCACCGATATCAGGCTATAATAGCCTGTTTACTCTCTCCCGCCTTTCTTAAAAAGTGGGATAACATTAGCTACCCTCCAATCCACAGGAACTAATCATGAATCTATAGAACATTGGAAAATGATCACCAATGTGTCTACAATTTCTAGAGCCACTTCCTTAAGTACACTGGGATGCAGGCCATCGTGCTCTGGGATGCAGGCCATCAGTCGCATTAGTCTACCCAACACCTTTTCCTGCCGATTGTGAATTTCCTTCAGTTCCTCCATCACTACAGGTCCTCTGGCCACTCTGACCCCTAGTACATCTGGGAGATTGATCCAAAGAACCTGTTCAACTCATCTGACATTTCCTTGTTCCCTATCATAAATTAATCTATTTCTGTCTTAAATGGACACACATTTGTCTTAACCTCTTCCCTTTTTTTCCCTCTTCACACTCCCCATATTGCCTTTTTTTTTTAAAGTTTCCCAACCCTCTGGTTTCCCACTCATCCTTGCTATGTTATACTTCTTCTCTTTTAATTTTATACTGTCTTATACTGTCTTACTGTCCCTTGTCTGCCACGGATGCCTCTTACTCCCCTTAGAATCTTTCTTCCTCTTTGGAATGGACTGATCCTGCACCTTCTGTATTATTCCCAGACATACCTACCCTTGTTGTTCCACTGTCATCCCTGCTAGGGTCTCTTTCGTAAACTTTGGCTAGCTCCTCCCTCATACCTCCATAGTCCCCTTTGCTCAATTGTAATACTGATACATCCGATTTTCCCATCTCCCTCTCAAATTGTAGATTAAAACTTATCATATTATGGTCACTGCATCCTAGTGAATCCTTTCCCTTGAATTCCCTTATTAAATCTGATTCATAACAAAATCATTCTCTGAATTGAACTTTTCTTTCTAATATAAATGCAATAATATGTTCATTAATAAAGTGTTTTTCATGCAGCCATCTTACACAAAACCTATGCGATAAGTGACGCAACTATTGTTATGTAAGAATGATCCTGTCACTATGGTAACCAATATTATAAATGTACTTGTGAAAATTCTTTCCACTGGGTATTGCTAAAACAATACGTTTTGCTTGCAATGCTTTGAGATTAAAGGAATCCTGAAACTGTCAGTGATATTTAAATGATCTGAGACCATTGTAAGAGATTCTCGCCTGGCTATAGTACTTCCAAAATAGTAAATTGTGGCAGATTTTATCCAGAACATCAGTGCAAACTTTTTCAACAAATTGTGGAAGCTGTTTTTGTAAAACTCCAAGTCCACAGGAAGAAAATTTTGCCTCAGGATATCTCTATCGTGAATACTAATAAAGGATTTTTAACCAAATGCAAATGTACAATATTCTCTCCATAGTAATCACTCCATATATCCTGGAACGGTTTGTTTTGCAGTTTTAACCTGAGATATTATATGTAACTCTGTAGCCTTCTATGTCGCTGTGATGCTTTATTCACCTTTATTCTTTATCACAGCCTATTATGATATTCGATTTCAATACTGCACTTTGTTGAGTATTATATTGGAAAGAGGAAGGCTGAAAGATGACTCTTGAAGGATTCCTAAGGTGGCAATGAGCGCCTTGTTTAAGAAGGCCAAAGGATTGTCATTTTCTTCCATCCAATCCATCTTCATTGTGTTGTACATCGGGAAGGCTAGAAGTACAGTGTCTTCAAGTATACCTGCCACCCTGGCCATTCGCTTTTCTCGCTACTACCTTCTTGGAGAACATAGAAAAGCTTGAAAGCTTGGAAGTCCAGGGTTAAGGACAGCTTCTTCCTCAATGCGTTCTGATTCCTGAACCTCTTTCACACTTCTTGATTAGTACTGATCAGTTCTGAGGGCTTGAAGGAAAAATAAATGTTATCTGAAATTTATTTCAGATTATAAGCATCTGCAATAAAAAAAAAAAATTTCAGGTTTATTACCAAAGTGATTATTATTGATCACTAAACAGTCAATCTAATAATCATGTAAAACTAGCAATGCAATGAATAGAAACATGAATGGGCCAGGTGATCCCAAAAGCTAGCTCTGCTATTAATTAAGATTATGAACAGTTTAATATAGGCCTACACACTTTTCTGCCTCATATCGAGAGTCTTTGATTCACCTATATTCTAAATATCAATGTAACCTATGCCTTTTTTTAAATCATAGAATCCACAATGGTGTGCAATACAGAATTACTAAGACATACAACCTCAGGGGTAACTAACAATGTGGACAGTAAATCTTGCGGAGTATCTATTCATAAGTCGTAAAGTAGAATATGGATTTAAATGTAAAGTTTTTCTTTCCAGAATTTTAGCAGAAACTGGCATTTAATTCTGCATCGACTCTAGTGGGATTTGAACTTTTGTCCTCTTTGAGATTAGTTTAAGCCTTGGTTTTGTAGAATTATCAAAAATATAATGTGTAAGCAGGCCATTAGTTTTGATATGACTATGTCAGCTAAAAAAGAGCCAGCAAGTCTAATTCTACCTACCAATTCAATGTCCATAATCTTACAGGTCAGAGATCTTCAACTGCATATCCAGGTGTAATATGAAGAATGCATTTTATAAAAACTCATTCATGGGATCTGGGCTTTGCGAAGTTAGCATTTACCATATTTCCCGGCAATGAAGACCTATTTTTTACCCTAAAATAAGGCCCAAAAATGTACCTGCATCTTGGAGGCCGAAGGTTAAATTGTTAGCCAAGAAAGATAGACTTGGCTATCCCTCAGTGCAGCAGCTGTAAAGGTACAGAACCACTAGGAAGGGAGAGTTCCTTCCACAGCGTGTGGAGAGACTGGCCCGGGTCAGCATGGCTGGGCCGCCATGGGTAAAGTTGCGGGGAGGGCAGGAGCGTTGAGAAGGAGGGGGTCGGGGATCATGCCAGCAACTCCCTCAGTAGCTCAGGTGGCTGCCAGCGGCTGCCGGGACTGGACGGCGGAACTGCAGCTAGACCCGGGACTCGCAGGTGACCTGGGAACTTCAGCTAGACCCGGGGCTCGCAGGCGACCTGGGAACTGCAGCTAGTCCCAGGGTTCGCAGGCGACCTGGGAACTGCAGCTAGTCCCTGGGCTCACAGGTGATCTGGGCACTACAGCCAGTCCCGGGGCAGGTGACCTGGCAACTGCAGATAGTCCCCAGCCTCGCAGGCAACCTGGGCATTTCAGTTAGTCCCAGGGACGCAAAGGATCTGGGAACTGCAGCCAGACCTGGGGCATGCAGGCGATCTGGAAACTGCTGAAAACTAATTGAAAAACACGTGAAAACGTTGATTATTATCATGTTTTATTACTAATTTATGAATTATTAGTATGTATTATTATTAATTACTAATTTAGTTAGCATGTTTTATTACCTCCATTTATTAACTATGGCAATAGATGTGGCCCGCCATCCGCTCACAAACTTGGGTCCTGGCCCCTATGCAAAAATGGTTGCCGACCCCTGGACTGGATTTGCTTTTCTTGAATATCATTATTGCATGTTCCATATGTGCTTCAAATCTTACTTTCCACTTATGAGCCCAGGCATGTACATCGTATGGGTCTTTAGATTTGAAGTGAAGGAACATATGTATTTTTTCTTCAATCAATCTGGACCCTTCATAATTTTATACATCTCAACTAAGTTTCTCCTGAGTTTCCATTGCTCCAGAGAAAATTACTATGTCTATCCAATCTTTCTTAAGTAGAATTTCCCAGTGCTTTCAATAACTTGTCCACAAATCTTCAGTATGATCACATTTTACATGTACACTATATGCAAGCTGTACTTTAATTAATACACTACGCAGTTCCAACTCCCCACCCCCTCACTTTATATTTTATCCAATGGCTAAAAGAGTAAAACTCCCCATTGTGCCTTTTTAACCAGATTATTAGCTTGCCCTAATACCTTTTGGAATATCAGTTTGCCTTTAACATTGTCTCTCAGCTGGAAACACATCACGTGCCATTAACCTTCTCTTGGTGTCCAATGTATTGCAGGCATTTTCCTGGTCTTTCCAATCATCCACCTTCTCTCCAACTTAAATAAAAATGTGAACTCTGAAAGCCCTGTCCCAATGTAGGAGTTCATTCAAGTGCTAAACCGAGTTTAAAAAAAAATCAAACTCATGGTAAGCACATAGAATGAACGTAGCGGGTACGTCTGAGCTCGGGAACGTCTCTTAGCAGCTCGTAGTGCTAACAGCAGGTACTCAGGAAATGCGGTAAACTCGGGAAGACTCAGGAAGATTTTTCAACATGTTGAAAAATGTCCACGAGAGCCCCGAGGACCTATGAGCAGCCATGACCATAAGTCTCCGAGTTTGAATCGGGGCAAACTTGAATGAACTCGTACAGTGGGACAGGACTTTAATTCTTCCTTATTCTGGTGAAAGATCACTGCAGATCTTTAACTGCAGATGCGAGTTTACAAAAAAAGACACAAAGCACTCAAGTAACTCATGGGTCAGAAGGGTCCAGATCAGAAATATCACCCATCCAATGTTCTCCTGAGATGATGCCTGACCCACTGAGGTTCTTTGTGTTTAGTCTTCATCTGAAAGATTAGTTCTGTTTCTCTCTCTACAAATACTGCCTAACCTGCTTACAGTATATATTTTAATTTCTGCTTCTTTTAAGTATATGTGAATATACATTCTGTTCTGATCTTTCAAACTTTTCAGCAGTTCACATCTATTGAATACCACCTTGCTTACTGTAACTCCCCAAATGCATAACCTCAGACTTTCACAGATCAAATTACATTTGGCACTTTTCTACACAAATAACCAAACCGTCCACGTCTCCCCTGAAGTCTAATGCTTTCTTCCCAAGTATGTGTGTGTGTGTATATATATATATATATATATATATATATATATATATATATATATTAGACCACGTGCAGACCTGTTGGGACTGCTCCCTCAATGCAACCGTTCCATACCTGTAGCCCCCACGGGAGGCGTGACCCTCCAATTCAAGCCATTCCCGAATGTAAAATTCTAGCACTCCGCTGCCTCCCTCAATAGTGGGCTTTAAAAAAATTCAAATTTCACCTGCCCTGCGTGTGCAATAGCAATTCGCCCTCCCCCTCCTGTGAGGTGAACAGTTCAGAGTGTTTCTGTGTCACAACATTGTATCGAAGTGGGTTGGAAGCTGGCAAGAATGATTTTAACAGTAAAAATCATGTGAAAGTTGGCATTTTTAAAGCTTTAATCAAGAATAACAAGAAATATAGGATGAAATCTTCAGTGAAGCTGATCACTGCTAGCCTAGCCATTGTGACCTCATCCGTTGAAGCTGGTCGTATTAAATTCAAAGTTTTTAAATTGTTTTAAACTTTAATCAGTAATGAGTTGAGAATAAAGCATAACATGTTCAGTGAAGGTGGTCTCTGCCTGGAGGTGAAAAATGTCAATCAGAATATGTAAAATCCTTGTGAAAGTTGACATTTTGAAAGCTTTAATTGTAAATAATGTGAAATATAGAATGAAATATTCAGTGAAGCTGATCACTGCTAGCCGAGCAATTGTGACCTCGTCAGTTGAAGCTGGTCATCTTAAATGCAAAGTTTTTTAATTGTTTTAAACTTTAATCAGTAATGAGTTGAGAATAAAGCATAACATGTTCACTTCGAAGGTCACTGGAGTCTGCCTGGAGGTGAAAAATGTCAATCAGAATATGTAAAAATGTAATTGTTACCGCATAGTGTTTTTGCGAAGATGTAAAGACGCACATATACATACACATATATACACACATATACTCACAAACAATATCAGACCATTAATAAGTATACTAGACCAAGTGGGACCCGTTGGGTCCTGTTGCGGGGGGAGGGTGTGGCATCACACACGCACACTAACCAACCCCCATACACACACATTAACCCCGCCTTGACATTATATTAATATTATTAATTCACTCCTTTTCCCCATCCCCTGCCCTATCCACTCATGCATAACCCCCAACTCCACAGGTGTGGCTCGAGAGGGACAGGGAGGGGGGTAGAGAGTGAGGAGCGGTAGAGAGGGTGTGGGATTAGAGAGGGAATGAGGCTACAAAGGGAGGGGGGTAGAGAGCTAGGAGGGTGCTGGGTAGAAAGGGAGCAGGCAGAGAGGAAGCTGGGAAGAGAGGGAGGGGGCTGAGAGGGAGGGAGAGCAGAGGGGGAGGGGGCAGAGAGCGAGGGGAGGGAGGGGAGGCAGAGAGGGAGGGGAGCCAGAGAGGGAGGGGAGGCAGAGAAGGTGGGGGGGAAGAGAGGGAGGGGGCAGAGAGGGAGGGGGGCAGAGAGGGAGGGGGGGCAGAGAGGGTGGGGAGCGTGTATAACCCCGGGCGGGGGGGGAGTGTGATGTGAATAACCCGGGGGTGGGGGGATGCGAATAACCCAGGGGGGTGACATCACTCGAAGCATGTGGAAGATTCTGTATGTGAGACGGCTGCGAGCCGAGCCATTGTGATGTCAACAGTGATAGCTGGTCATTTTAAATTAAAAGTGTTTTGATGTTTTTAAACATGACTTACTTTTAATCAGTAATGTCAAGAATAAAAGCATAAAATGTTCAGCTAAGGTGCTCTCTGCCTAGAGGGGCAAAATGTGAATCAGAATATGTAAAAATATAATTGTAGTGTTTTTGCGAAGATGTGAACAAGACTTTGACTTTTTTAGACTTTTAATCAGTAATGAGTCGAGAATAAGTCGAGAATAAAGCATAAAATGTAAAGATAAGGTGTCCCAGCCTCAAGGGAAAATTTGTTAATCGGAATATGGATAAATGTTATTGTTACTGCTTATTGTGTTTGCGAAGATGTAAATACAGCCACATATACATACACATAAACACACACATATACACACATACAAAATCATATGTTTAATAAGTACTAGACTAAGTGGGACACATTGGGTCCCATGTTTACACGAGAGGGCTGGTCCGCCAACGCAATAGTCCACCTCTCCAGCAATTCCAATATTGGTGGCCAGTGGGGGAGGGGGGGCTTTTGGGAGCACTAGTGTGGATGTTGTGGGCTGAAGGGACTGGTTTCCAGAGGGCTAGTATGGACATTGTGGGCCAAATAGATTCTTGGGGTGGCAGCTCAGTCACTCAAGCCTGATGTGCTGGCAGCTCACTCACGGCAGGTGGGCTTGCAGTTGACTCACGACTATTCCTTGAAATTCCATTTCAAGCAGGGTGCAAGGCCACCAAATTCAAATGCAGTTTCTTACCACTTCAAACAGGGTGCAAGGCCACCACATTCAAGTGCAGTTTCATACCATTTAAGCAGGATGCAAGGCCAATGAATTAAAGTGCAGTTTCATACCACTTCAAGCAGGGTACAAGGCCACCAAACTCAAGTGCAGTTTTGTACCACTTCAAGCAGGGTGCAAGGCCACCAAATTCAAGTGGAGTTTCATACCACTTCAAGCAGGGTGCAAGGCCACCAAATTCAAATGCAGTTTCATCCCACTTCAAGCAGGGTGCAAGGCCTCCAAATTAAAATGCAGTTTAATACCATTTCATGCAGGGTGCAAGGCCACCAAATTCAAATGTGGTTTCATACCATTTCATGCAGGGTGCAAGGCCACCACATTCAAATGCCATTTCATAACATTTCAAGCAGGGTGAATCCACCATAAAACCACACAAAACGCCACATAAACACCACATTCACTGTTCAGTAGTCATTCAGTGTGTTCAGTTGATTCACAGCTCAGACAGAGTTGTGACCTCTCCCTCCCCCACCTTGCAGACTGAGCCACACCCACACTTCCGGGTTTTATAATCCCCCCATGGCCTTTATGGCATGATTGACAGGTGAGAGATTCTCAACATTTTTTAAACATTAATAACACTTTCAGTTTTCATTGATGGGAAGAATTCTCTGCAGCTGATGAGCAGAGAGAGACTGAGTAAGATGGCCAAAAATTACAGCCATAAAAGGTAGCGTTTTATCTAAAATCAATACACAGTGCAATCAGGAAGCTGTCAAGTTTAGTCTTTTAATCATTTGCCATTTTGAACCAACCACCACCAACAGCCATTTGCAGTGCTTCATTTCAAACCAACCACCACCAACAACCATTTGCAGTGCTTCATTTTGAACCAACCACCACCAACAACCATTAGGTAAGGGGGAGGTGCAGCGAGACCTGGGCGTCCATGTACACCAGTCACTGAAAGTTGGCATATAGGTACAGCAGACAGTGAAGAAAGCTAATGGGATGCTGGCCTTCATAACAAGAGGATTTCAGTATAGGTGTAAAGAGGTTCTTCTGCAGTTGTATAGAATCATAGAATCATAGAAAATAGGTGCAGGAGTAGGCCATTTGACCCTTTGATCCTGCACCGCCATTCAATATGATCATGGCTGATCATCCAACTCAGTATCCTATGCCTGCCTTCTCTCCTTACCCCCTGATCCCTTTAGCCGCAAGGGCCACATCTAACTCCCTCTTAAATATAGCCAATGAACTGGCCTCAATTACCTTCTGTGGCAGAGAATTCCAGACTCACCACTCTCTGTGTGAAAAATGATCTTCTCATCTCAGTCCTAAAAGATTTCCCCCTTATCCTTAAAATGTGACCTCTTATTCTGGAGTTCCCCAACATCGGGAACAATCTTCCTGCATCTAGCCTGTCCAACCCCTTAAGAATTTTGTAAGTCTCTGTAAGATCCCCCCTCAATCTCCTGAATTCTAGTGAGTACAAGCCGAGTCTATCCAGTCTGTCTTCATATGGAAGTCCTGCCATCCCAGGAATCAGTCTGGTGAACCTTCTCTGTACTGTCTCTATGGCAAGAATGTCTTTCCTCAGATTAGGAGGCCAAAACTATACGCAATACTCCAGGTGTGGCCTCACCAAGACCCTGTACAACTGCAGTAGAACCTCCCTGCTCTTGTACTCAAATCCTTTTGCTATGAATGCCAACATACCATTCTCTTTCTTCACAGCCTGCTGCACCTGCATACCTACTTTCAATGACGGGTGTACCATGACACCCAGGTCTCGTTGCATCTCCCCCTTTCCGAATCGGCCACCATTCAGATAATAGTGTACCCTCCTGTTTTTGCCGCCAAAGTGGATAACCTCACATTTATCAACATTATACTGCATCTGCCATGCATTTGCCCTCTCCCCCAAACTATCCAAGTCAGCTTGCTGTCTCCTAGCATCCTCCTCAGAGCTAACACTGCCCCGCAGCTTCGTGTCATCCGCAAACTTGGAGATGTTGCATTAAATTCCCTCATCCAGATCATTAATATACATTGTAAATAGCTGGGGTCCCAGCACTGAGCCTTGTGGTACCCCACTAGTCACTGACTGCCATTCTGAAAATGACCCGTTTCCTGTTTGCCAGCCAGTTCTCTATCCCCATCAACACTGAACCCCCAATACCGTGTGCTTTAAGTTTGAATGCTAATCTCTTATGTGGGACCTTGTCAAAAGCCTTCTGAAAGTACAGATACAACACATCCACAGGTTCTCCCTTATCCACTCTACTAGTTACATCCTCGAAAAATTCTATAAGGTTCATCAGACATGATTTACCTTTCATAAATCCATGCTGACTTTGCAGGGCTCTGGTGAGACCACATCTGGAGTATTGTGTACAGTTTAGGTCTACTAATTTGAGGAAGTGATTTGTGATTGAGGCAGTGCAGCGTAGGTTCACAGGATTGATCCCTGGGATGTTGGGACTGTCATATGTGGACAGTCACCAACCACCACCACAGGCCGGATTCAAAGAAAACTGCTGCCATCACAGAGATGCCTGCCCTCACCGACGTGCTCAGCCTGCAGCGATTCCTGGGTATGGTGAACTATCCGGGAAAATTCATACCAAACCTCAGTGAACTGAGTTCACCTCTGTGACAACTAACTAGAAAGGTTACTGCCTGGTCCTGGTTCCATCAACACCAAAAGACATTTCACGCTTTAAAATCGAAGCTGACCAGCGCACCCACCTTGACATTTTTCGACCTGAAGCGCCCTGTGGCAGTTACCTGCGATGCCTCATGATTCGGACTTGGCATCCAACGAACGACACCCCTACAAACGGGACACATTCACGGTTCTCAGCATTGACTTTGGAAGAGCAAATATGTAAGGAGATAGCAGATATTAGTAGTAAGTACAAGGTAGTGATTGTGGGAGATTTCAACTTTCCACACATAGAGTGGGAAACACATTATGTAAATGGGCTGGATGGTTTGGAGTTTGTAAAATGTGTGCAGAAGAGTTTTTTGCAGCAATAAATAGAGGTGCCTACTAGAGGAGGGGCAGTGCTGGACCTCCTGTTAGGAAATGAGACAGGACAGGTGGCAGAGGTATGCGATGGGGAGCACTTTGGGTCCAGTGATCACAATATCATTAGTTTCAATATAATTATGGAGAAGGACAGAACTGGGCCTAGGGTTGAGATTTTTGATTGGAGAAAGGCTAACTTTAACGAGATGCGAGATGATTTAAAAGGAGTGAACTGAGACATTTTGTTTTATGGGAAAGATGTAGAAGAGAAATGGAGGACATTTAAAGGGGAAATTTTAAGAGTACAGAATCTTTATGTTACTGTTCAGTTGAAAGGAACCAGTAAAAATTGGAAAGACCCCTGGTTTTCAAGGGAAATTGGACATCTTGTTCTTAAAAAGAGGGAGATCTACAATAATTATAGGCAGCATGAAGTAAATGAGGTGCTTGAGGAGAATAAGGAATGTAAAAAGAATCTTAAGAAAGAAATTAGAAAAGCTAAAAGAAGTTAAGAGGTTGCTTTGGCAAGTAAGGTGAAAGTAAATCCAAAGGGGTTCTACAGCTATATTAATAGCAAAAGGATAACAAGGGATAAAATTGATCCATTGGAGAGACCGAGTGGACAGCTATCTGTAGAGCCAAAAGAGATGGGGGAGATATTGAACAATTCCTTTTCTTTGGTATTCACCAAGGAGAAGGATATTGAATTATGTGAGTTAAGGGAAACTAGTAGAGTAGCTATGGATACTAAGAGTTTCAAAGTAAAATAAGTTTTGTCACTTTTGAAAAATATAAAAGTGGATAAGTCTCCAGGTCCTGACAGGATATTCCCTAGGACATTGAGTGTAGTAATAGCCGAGGCTATGACAGAAATATTTCAAATGTCATTAGAAACGGGAATAGTCCCCGAGGATTGGCGTACTGTGCATGTTGTTCCATTGTTTAAAAAGGGTTCTAAGAGTAAACCTAGCAATTATAGACCGGTTAGTTTGACTTCAGTGGTGGGCAAATTAATGGAAAAGATACTTAGAGATAATATATATAAGTATCTGGATAAACAGGGTCTAATTAGGAACAGTCAACATGGATTTATGCCTGGAAGGTCATGTTTGACTAATCTTCTTGAATTCTTTGAAGAGGTTACTAGGGAAATTTGACGAGGGCAAAGCAGTGGATGTTGTTTATATGGACTTTAGTAAGGCCTTTGACAAGGTTCCTCATGGAAGGTTGGTTAAGAAGGTTCAACTGTTGGGTATAAATGCAGGAATAGCAAGATGGATTCAACAGTGGCTGAATGGGAGAAGCCAGAGGGTAATGGTGGATGGCTGTTTGTCGGGTTGGAGGCAGGTGACTAGTGGGGTGCCTCAGGGATCTGTGTTGGGTCCTTTGTTGTTTGTCATGTACATCAATGATCTGGATGAAGGGGTGGTAAATTGTATTAGTAAGTATGCAGATGACACCAAGATAGGAGGTGTTGTGGATAATGAAGAGGATTTCCAAAGTCTACAGAGTGATTTAGGCCAGTTGGAAAAATGGGCTGAAAGATGGCAGATGGAGTTTAATGCTGATAAATGTGAGGTGCTACACCTTGGCAGGACAAATCAAAATAGGATGTACATGGTAAATGGTAGGGAATTGAAGAATACAGTTGAACAGAGGGATCAACTGTGCATAGTTCCTTGAAGGTGGAATCTTATATAGATAGGGTGGTAAAGATAGCTTTTGGTATGCTAGCCTTTATAAATCAGAGCATTGAGTATAGAAGCTGGGATGTAATGTTAAAATTGTACAAGGCATTGGTGAGACCAAATCTGGAGTATGGTGTACAATTTTGGTCACCCAATTATAGGAAGGATGGCACGAAAATAGAGAGGGTACAGATGAGATTTATTAGAATGTTGCCTGGGTTTCAACAGCTAAGTTACAGAGATAGGTTGAATAAGTCTTCATTCTCTGGAGTGCAGAAGGTTAAGGGGGGACTTGATAGAGGTCTTTAAAATGGTGAGACGGATAGACAGAGTTGATGTGGACAAGCTTTTCCCTTTGAGAATAGGGAAGATTCAAACAAGAGGACATGACTTTAGAATTAAGGGACAGAGGTTTAGGGGTAACATGAGGGGGAACTTCTTTACTCAGAGAGTGGTAGCGGTGTGGAATGAGCTTCCAGTGGAAGTGGTGGCGGCAGGTTCGTTGGTATCATTTAAAAAAAAATTGGATAGGCATATGGATGAGAAGGGTATGGAGGGTTATGGTATGAGTGCAGGCAGGTGGGACTAAGGGAAAAAAGTTGTTCGGCACGGACTTGAAGGGCCGAGATGGCCTGTTTGCGTGCTGTAATTGTTATATCGTTATATGGTTAAAACAACTGCGCCGCTTAGCCAAACACACGGCCGCCTACGTCACCCTCCAGATACTTTCATCCATAATCAAAAGAGGCTGGCCAGACAGACAATCCAGCGTACCAACAAAGGTGCAATGGTCCTTCTTAGTCTGCGATGAACTAGTAATACAGGATGATGTAATAGTTAAGGGCCACAAAGTCGTGATCCCCTCATCGCTGCACAACGAATATTACAAAAAGGCACACAGCAGCCACCCAGGAATTGATGCCACTCTGGCCCATGTACAGAACCTGTTCTACTGGCCTGGGATGACCAAGTACATGTAGGACAGGACAGCCTCCTGCCCCATTTGCAGCAGCCTCGCACCGCACCAACAGAGACAACCCTTGCTGCAACAACCTCCACCAGCACTGCCCTGGATGTCGCTGGCGGCAGACATCTTCGAGTGGCACTGTAAACACTATCTTGTCCTGGTTGACTCCTATTCTAACTGGTTCAATCTTGACTTACTGACCTCTATCACATCAAAAATGGTCATTCAAATGTTACAGAAACACTTCTCTACATTCGGCACACCTGTCCGTTTGCAGACTGACAACGGAAGGCAGTTTACCAGTCATGCCTTCTGGCTTTGATAACCGATGGAATTTCCACCATGTCATGAGCAACCCTGAATACCCACAAAGTAACGGGCTCACTGAACGAGCGGTCAGAAGCGTCAAACAGCTAATGGAACGCGCCCACCTAGCCAAGTCAGATGTGTATCTTGACCTCTTAAATGTAAGGAACATTGCTAGAGACGGAATCCTGGGCTCGCCGGACCATCGACTGATGTCCAGGACAACAAGACCTACAATTCCAATTGCCCAGCAGAAGCTGGAGCCACAGGTGTTAAAGCCAGCCACAATCCAGAAGCGTATCCAGGAGAAACACATCATACAGAAACGCTCGCATGACAAGTCCAGGACACCACTTAAACCCCTACTACTGGGCCAAGTCGTTCGTTTACAAACTTCCGTGGGACATTCCCTGTTAGGCAATGTTGTTGGCCTGGCTGAAGAACCATGATCTTACCTTGTTAACTATGATGGCACCCTATACCGTCGGAGCCGCCAACACTTGCTTACTGTGAAGGAGCCACGTCCACCACCAGCTGATCCTTATGCTCCACCTCTACAGTTCCAGCCATCTGCTGCTGCGTCCACCACCAGCCCCAGCATGTCCCATACCCCACCACGACCGGCGGCTATGACTAACCACAAAAGTACTTCTCCTGCATGCTCCCCCTGTCGGTCACCATGGCTGTCCCCTGCTGCTTTCTCACATTCGGATTCACCACCTCCTTTTAATCTTTCTGGTGAAGGGGGAGAGGGCATGGTCCGTACGCATTCGGGCCATATTAGTAGACCGCCTGATAGATGTTGCGAGTATGTTTGAATTCTTACGACATGTGTACTTACCATATTCACTCTTTACGGGGAAGGATTTAGATTAGTTTATGCATGAGAACCAATCATAGTAGAATAGCATCACTAACCCCACCTACTGTACAATTCATACTAACACCCACTTCCTACATTAGTCAGTCTTGGAAGCGGTCACGATGTCATAACAACTAACGACCTGCTGTATCGTTATAATATGGACACTGATTAAAGATGATCTTGAACTTCAGATTGTATTCTTAGTCATTTGCTGTGCTTCATTTTGAGCCAATCACCAACAACAACCATTTGCTGTGCTTCATTTTGAACCAATCACCAACAACAACCATTTGCTGTGTTTTATTTAGAACTAACCACCACCAACAACCATTTGCTCTGCTTTATTTCAAACCAACCACATTTTCATTTTCAAACACATTAAGGGCACTCAAGGTCAGTAAAACCACACTCACATTTAATAGTCATATGTTCAGTGTTATTCACAGCTCAGACTGAGAGACATGACCCTCTCGCTCCCCCCATCTTGCAGAGACTACTGCAAGTGTTGCACACAACACTTCCGGGTTTTATAGCCCCTCCAGAAGGGGCGTGGCCTTTAGGAGAGAGAATCTCAAGCATTTTTTAAACACTAATAAATCTTTTATATTTCCTTGATGGGAAAAATCCTCTTGTCCTGCACAGCAGAGGGGGACTCTGAGTAAGATTGCCAAAAGTCACAGCCGTAAGTGGCAGCGTTTTTTCTAAAATCAATATGCAGAACTACAGGAAGTGGTCAAGATCAGACTTTTAGTTATATAGATATGATATGATGATATATATACTGATGGGGAAAAATTAGACATGAATTAGTCAGTGAAACCAGTGCTTGAACTTGTTGCTGACCAGTGCTTGCAAAAGTTTCATATAACCATATAACCATATAACAATTACAGAATGGAAACAGGCCCTCTCGGCCCTTCCAGTCCATGCCAACCTTTTATTTTCCCCTAGTCCCATCTACCTGCACTCAGACCATACCCCTCCATTCCCTTCCCGTCCATATACCTAACCACTTTACTTTTAAATGTTAAAATCGATCCTGCCTCGACCACTTCTGCTGGAAGCTCATTCCACACAGCCCCCACGCTGAGCTGAGTAAAGAAGTTCCCCCTCATGTTATCCCTAAACTTCTGTCCCTTAATTCTCATGTCATGCCCTCTTGTTTGAATCTTCCCTACCCTCAGTGGGAAAAGCTTATCCACGTCAACTCTGTCTATCCCTTTCATCATTTTGAAGACCTCAATCACGTCCCCCCTTAACCTTTTGTGCTCCAAAGAATAAAGACCTAACTTGTTCAACCTTTCTCTGTAACTTAGTTGCTGGAACCCAGGCAAAATTCTAGTAAATCTCCTCTGTACTCTCTCTATTTTGTTGACATCCTTCCTATAATTAGGCGACTAAAATTGTACACCATACTCCAGAATGCTTTGAACAATTTTAACATTACTTCCCTACTCTTATATTCAATGCTCTGATTTATAAAGGCCAGGACACCAAAAGCTTTCTTTACCACCCTATCTACATGCGATTCCACTTTCAGGGAACTATGCACAGTTATTGCTAGATCCCTCTGTTCCACAGCATTCCTCAATTCCCTACCATTTACCATGTACGTCCTATTTTGATTTGTCCTGCCAAGATATAGCATTTCACACTTATCAGCATTAAACTCCATCTGCCATCTTTCAGCCTGCTTTTCCAAATGGCCCAAATTTCTCTGTAGACTTTGAAAATCTACTTCATTATCCACAACATTACCTATCTTGGTATGATCTGCATACTTACTTATCCAATTTTCCAACCTATCATCCAGATTAATAATATACATGACAAACAACAGTGGACCCAACACAGATCCCTGAGGAACCCCACTGGTCACCGGCTTCCAACCTGACAAACAGCCATCCACCATTACTCTCTGACATCTCTCATTTAGCCACTGTTGAATCCATCTTGCTACTCCACCATTAGCACCCCAAAAATTGAACCTTCTTAACCCACCTTCCATGGGGAACCATGTCGAAGGCCGTCCTGAAATCCATATAGACAACATCCACTGCTTTACCCTCATCAATTTTCCTGGTAACCTCTTCAAAAAATTCAAGAAGGTTTGTCAAACATGACCTTCCAGGCACAAATCCATGTTGACTGTTCCTGATCAGACCCTATTTATCCAGATACTTATATATATTATCTCGAAGTATCCTTTCCATTAATTTGCCCACCACTGACATCAAACTAACCAGTCTAATTGCTAGGTTTATTCTTTGAACCCCTTTTAAACAATGGAACAACATGTGCAGTACGTCAATCCTCCGGCACTATTCCCGTTTCTAATGACATTTGAAATATTTCTGTCATAGCTCCTGCTATTTCTACACTAACTTCCCTCAATGTCCTAGGGAATATCCTGTGAGGACCTGGAGATTTATCCACTTTATATTTTTCAAAAGTGTCAGTACTTCCTCCTCTTTAAATCTCATAGTTCCATAGCTACTCTACTTTTTTCCCTTACCTCACAGAGTTCAATATCCTTCTCCTTGGTGAATACCGAAGAAAATAAATTGTTCAATATCTCCCCCATCTCTTTTGGCTCTGCAGATAGCTGTCCATTCTGGCTCTCTAATGGTCCAATTTTATCCCTCGTTATCCTTTTGCTATTAATATAGCTGTAGAAACCCATTGGATTTACTTTCACCTTTCTTGCCAAAGCAACCTCATATCTACTTTTAGCCTTTCTAATTTCTTTCTGAAGATTCTTTTTACATTCTTTATACTCCTCTAGCACCTCATTTACTCCATGCCTCCTATAAATATTGTAGATATCTCTCTTTTTTTCAAAACAAGTTTCCAATTTCCCATGAAAAACATGGCTCTTTCCAATTTTTGCTATTTCCTTTCAACCAAACAGGGACATAAAGATTCTGTACTCTTACAATTTTCCCTTTAAATGCCCTCCACTTCTCTTCTACATTCTTCCCATCAAACAAAATATCCCAATTCACTCCTTGTAAATGCTT
Source organism: Raja brachyura (assembly GCA_963514005.1). Next base: position 67,802,975 of record OY740784.1, read on the forward strand.
ATGCATTCCCTCAAAGTTAACCTTTCTCCAATCAAAAATCTCAACCCTAGGTCCAGTTCTGACTCTCTCCATAATTATATTGAAACTAATGATATTGTGATCACTAGTCCCGAAGTGCTCACCAACGCATACCTTCGTCACCTGACCTGCCTCATTTCCTAACAGGAGGTCCAGCATCTTCAGTGTAATTACACATCACACATCTTCAGTGTAATTACATTATTTTATTCAAACTCAGGAAGCAAAATTATTTCCAACCTTCTCAGCCTAGTTTTTAGCCTATTTTTGAAGAATGATCAAATTGTCCATATGGGTTTATATAACAGTTAATTACTTCTTCAATTGTAAGGAAATGGAACTATAAATGGAATTATAGGAGGCATGGAGTAAATGAGGTGCCAATATCCTGGCGGGGAAATTTGCAAAGGCCACTGGGGAGACTTTAAACTAGAATGGTTGGGGCGAGGGATGCAAATAGCAAAAGCTAGTAGACAGAATGGGAGGCAGGAAGCAGAAAAGGGAAGCACTTGGACACAAGAGGAGAAAGAAAAAAAGGGAAATAAACAGAGAACAAGAGATGGGGGGTTTCTTAAATGTGCATATTTTAATGCTAGGAGCATTGTCAGAAAGGTGGATGAGCTTAGAGTCTGGATAGACACCTGGAAGTATGATGTTGTGGCGATCAGTGAAACATGGTTGCAGGAGGGCTGTGATTGGAAACTAAATATTCCAGGATTTCGTTGCTTCAGGTGTGATAGAATTGGAGGGGCAAGAGGTGGAGGTGTTGCATTGCTAGTCAGGGAAGATATTACAGCAGTGCTTTGGCAGGATAGATTGGAGGGCTCATCTAGGGCGGCTATTTGGGTGGAACTTAGAAGTGGGAAAGGTGTAGCAACACTTATAGGGGTATATTATAGACCGCCAAATGGGGAACGAGAATTGGAAGAGCAAATATGTAAAGAGATAGCAGATATTAGTAGTAAGCACAAGGTAGTGATTGTGGGAGATTTCAACTTTCCACACATAGACTGGGAAACACATTCTGTAAATGGGCTGGATGGTTTGGAGTTTGTAAAATGTGTGCAGGATAGTTTTTTGCAGCAATACATAGAGGTGCCTACTAGAGGAGGGGCAGTGCTGGACCTCCTGTTAGGAAATGAGACGGGACAGGTGGCGGAGGTATGCGTAGGGGAGCACTTCGGGTCCAGTGATCACAATACCATTAGTTTCAATATAATTATGGAGAAGGACAGAACTGGGCCTAGGGTTGAGATTTTTGATTGGAGAAAGGCTAACTTTAACGAGATGCGAGATGATTTAAAAGGAGTGAACTGGGACATTTTGTTTTATGGGAAAGATGTAGAGGAGAAATGGAGGACATTTAAAGGGGAAATTTTAAGAGTACAAAATCTTTATGTTCCTGTTCGGTTGAAAGGAACCAGTAAAAATTGGAAAGAGCCCTGGTTTTCAAGGGAAATTGGACATCTTGTTCGGAAAAAGAGGGAGATCTACAATAATTATAAGCAGCATGAAGCAAATGAGGTGCTTGAGGAGTATAAGGAATGTAAAAAGAATCTTAAGAAAGAAATTAGAAAAGCTAAAAGAAGATATGAGGTTGCTTTGGCAAGTAAGGTGAAAGTAAATCCAAAGGGTTTCTACAGCTATATTAATAGCAAAAGGATAACAAGGGATAAAATTGGTCCATTGGAGAGACCGAGTGGACAGCTATCTGCAGAGCCAAAAGAGATGGGGGAGATATTGAACAATTTCTTTTCTTCGGTATTCACCAAGGAGAAGGATATTGAATTATGTGAGGTAAGGGAAACTAGTAGAGTAGCTATGGATACTATGAGTTTCAAAGTAAAAGAAGTACTGGCACTTTTGAAAAATATAAAAGTGGATAAGTCTCCAGGTCCTGACAGGATATTCCCTAGGACATTGAGGGAAGTCAGTGTAGAAATAGCCGGGGCTATGACAGAAATATTTCAAATGTCATTAGAAGCGGGAATAGTCCCCGAGGATTGGCGTACTGCGCATGTTGTTCCATTGTTTAAAAAGGGCTCTAAAAGTAAACCTAGCAATTATAGACCGGTTAGTTTGACTTCAGTGGTGGGCAAATTAATGGAAAAGATACTTAGAGATAATATATATAAGTATCTGGATAAAGAGGGTCTAATTAGGAACAGTCAACATGGATTTATGCCTGGAAGGTCATGTTTGACTAATCTTCTTGAATTTTTTGAAGAGGTTACTAGGGAAATTGACGAGGGTAAAGCAGTGGATGTTGTCTATATGGACTTCAGTAAGGCCTTTGACAAGGTTCCTCATGGAAGGTTGGTTAAGAAGGTTCAACTGTTGGGTATAAATGCAGGAATAGCAAGATGGATTCAACAGTGGCTGAATGGGAGAAGCCAGAGAGTAATGGTGGATGGCTGTTTGTCGGGTTGGAGGCAGGTGACTAGTGGGGTGCCTCAGGGATCTGTGTTGGGTCCTTTGTTGTTTGTCATGTACATCAATGATCTGGATGAAGGGGTGGTAAATTGGATTAGTAAGTATGCAGATGATACCAAGATAGGGGGTGTTGTGGATAATGAAGAGGATTTCCAAAGTCTACAGAGTGATTTAGGCCAGTTGGAAAAATGGGCTGAAAGATGGCAGATGGAGTTTAATGCTGATAAATGTGAGGTGCTACACCTTGGCAGGACAAATCAAAATAGGACGTACATGGTAAACGTTAGGGAATTGAAGAATACAGTTGAACAGAGGGATCTGGGAATAACCGTGCATAGTTCCTTGAAGGTGGAATCTCATATAGATAGGGTGGTAAAGAAAGCTTTTGGTATGCTAGCCTTTATAAATCAGAGCATTGAGTATAGAAGCTGGGATGTAATGTTAAAATTGTACAAGGCGTTGGTGAGACCAAATCTGGAGTATGGTGTGCAGTTTTGGTCACCCAATTATAGGAAAGATGTCAACAAAATAGAGAGGGTATAGAGGAGATTTACTAGAATGTTGCCTGGGTTTCAACAGCTAAGTTACAGAGATCGGTTAAATAAGTTAGGTCTTTATTCTCTGGAGTGCAGAAGGTTAAGGGGGGACTTGATAGAGGTCTTTAAAATGATGAGAGGGATAGACAGAGTTAATGTGGACAAGCTTTTCCCTTTGAGAATAGGGAAGATTCAAACACGAGGACATGACTTTAGAATTAAGGGACAGAGGTTTAGGGGTAACATGAGGGAGAACTTCTTTACTCAGAGAGTGGTAGCGGTGTGGAATGAGCTTCCAGTGGAAGTGGTGGCGGCAGGTTCGTTGGTATCATTTAAAAATAAATTGGATAGGCATATGGATGAGAAGGGTATGGAGGGTTATGGTATGAGTGCAGGCAGGTGGGACTAAGAGAAAAAAGTTGTTCGGCACGGACTTGAAGGGCCGAGATGGCCTGTTTCCATGCTGTAATTGTTATATGGTTATATGGTTATATAAATGGAAACATATCCCAGCTCAAAAGAATAATAGAATGCAGCAGATGAATCAACTTAGTAATATATTTGAAGGGATCAGGGCATTTAGAAATTGACATAACAAAGCATTGTGATTTTATATTAAAAAGTGCATTCAGCACTATCCTGTCATATATTCACATAGGAATATTATTTTTTCAAACTTTTGTGACATGGTGGCATTCCCATTTAAAATTGAAATTGTCCATTCCTTTGATCACTTTCCTAATAACATTTGAAGATAAAGAGCATGCTGCTTATTTAGCTATAATAATAATATATGCTTTATGCCATGGCTGGCTTCACCATTTATTTTAACTTGTGTTAGTGATATTAAAAAATCAAACACGCAGAGCATAACTCTGAAGGGTTTTCTTGTTTCTCAAGGGTGACAACTCCGCCATGTATGTAGATTAAAAAATATTGACTATACCAAGTGATCATTCTCTATACCTGAGCTTGGAGTGACTGTCTTTCACTATCTCACGGCAATCCAAAGTGCTTTACAACCAAATAAATGCTTGTGATATGTAATCACTGTTGTAAATAATGCAGAAGCGAATTTGTGCATAAGTAGCTCCCATACAGAACGGTGTGATAATAAACAGATATTTAAAGTGATGGAATGTTAAATATTGGCCAGGATATCAAGGATAAACAGTGGTGTTTATATTAGAGGAAAACCCTCTGGTATTGCTTGTACCATGTGATCTTTTAACCTGAGAAAGTAGATGTGCCTTTGTACCACAACTAAAAGGGAGCACATTTGCCAGTGTAAGATTCACTCTGGACTGCAGTACATCAGGTTACCCATGTTCTGAGATCTAAACTCTCAAGCGCCCAGCCCAGTGGGAAAAGTAGTTCCATATCTAACCCCCTTCACATTCAAAACAAACACACTAATGAGGAGCATTTCTACTCTGCAGCAAAGGAAGTGGCACAAAGTCATGTCACAGATGTGCTAGATCAAAATATATTACCTACTTTTGAAATGTATCTCCTTGAAAACCAGACGTAAAAATGTGGAGATGTTTACAATTTCAGTAGGGATTGAACTTATGATTTCATAAATCCACTCCTCTCTAAATTCGGTCGATTATTTCCCCAGATTTTGAATTTTACAAAACCCACTTGCCAGCTGCTGACGTCATAATGCCAACATGTCCACCAATGCAGGCCCACCTGCCTCCTGGCCCCGCTCCCCCGCAGCTGTGGATTAATGCAGCTGCTGTGAGTGCACATGCACAGTTTTCCATGAGGCACATTCGCCCACCCATCCCCCCGTTCTTCAAAAGGTGCAGAAAGATTCCCTCAAAGATTTGTTCTGCAGAACAAAGATTCTACAGTTCCGCTATAGGATCTTTGTTCTGCAGATCTCAGGGTCAGTGGCATGTCAAGCGCTGACCCTTCTCCTCACTGCCGGCGCACCTCGTGGAGCCCCGCCCACCTGTGTACTCCAGCTGTGGATTTCCAGAGAGTCAGAAGCCACTTCTGCCTCTCTCCTCATTTGGCAGCCAACTCACTTGCCCGGCTCCCCTCCACCCCAAACTTCCACCCCCCCCCCCTCCTCTTCTCACCTCTCCCATCTCCTTCCTCCCTCTCGCCCCTCTCCTCTCTACCAAAGATCATATACCACTATAGGATCTTTGCTCTCTTCCCATCACAGGGGGGGCCCGATTGTCTATCCCCCCCCCCTCTCCCCCCCTCCCCAAGTCTGGCCCGGCTCGGCTCTGTCATGCTGGCAGAAGCCACGATCGGCTGGTCCCCCACTGCTTTTCATCATCCTCAGATTGCTCCGTGCCTCGCTCGGGCAACCGTCCCGCCCCTCTCCTCGCTCTCTCTCTCTCCCCCTCTCTTTTTTTTTTCTTTTTCATTTCAAAAACTTTATTCGACACAAATCATAAAATACAATACATCAAAACACAATCAAAAATCACACTATAACGAACAGATCATTGAAGTACAACAGTACATTCATTTATAATCGCCTCAACCCCACGCGGTGACCAGCGCTGACGGAAGGCCTCCAGAGTCCCCGTGAACACCGCGTGTTCCCTCTCCAGGGACACACGTGCACGGACGTAGGCCCGAAAGAGGGGCAGGCAGCCGACTCTCGCCTGACCGTCGACCGCCCGCTGCCTGGACCCACGAATGGCCATCTTGGCCAGGCCGAGGAGCAAACCGACAGGTAATTCCCCCCCCCACACTCGGCTCTCCCCACTCCCTGCCTTAAGTCCAAACACCAGGATTGTGGGGCTAAAATGCAGCCAGAACTTGAGGAACAGCCCCTTCAGATATTGGTACAGGGGCAGTAACCTCACACACTCCATATACACATGGAATACGGTCTCCTCCTCTCCGCAGAAAATACATGCGGCAGACGAGCCCGTGAACCGACTCAAAAGTTTATTACAAACCACCGCTCCATTCAGCACTCTCCACCCCAGGTCCCCAATATAAAGGGGTATGACTCCCTTATAGAAGGACCCCCACTGGGGCCCCCCGCTGCCTTCGGATGGTAACACCGTCCTCCATGGTGAGTCAGGACGGGAGACGAAGGCACGGTGGTTCAGAATGTGCAGGAGCATCCTATACAGTGCGCGTCTCCTTGCATCACAAAATGGCATGCTGGTCATCTCAGAAAGGCAGCTCAGATTATGCGGAGCCGGAGGCCGAGAAATATCCCAGAGCCTAGGCCCGATGAGCAGATCTGACGGAGCGGGGGTAAGCTCTATCTGAACCACTCTAGGCTCGCGCCTCTCCTCGACACCCACCATGACAGGATGAGGACCAGCCACACCTGCAGCCACAACATCCCCCTCTCCTCGTGGAGCAACACTCTGGCTGAACACCACCAAATTCCTCACTCTTAACACATCCCTGTAGAAAACAGGCAAGCCCCTTAGAGCGGGTCGACAGACGCCCGCCACCGGGAGCCGCGAGACCCCCCTTAGGCAACGACCCTGACGAAAAAAATACGTGGCCAGAGCGTGCCATCTGGGAGGGTTCTCTACATACATGTATCTCCGCAGAGTCCTGAGACGGAGAGCCGCCACCTGGGTACCACGCACACCAAGGACTGGTCTCCCTCCTCTAACGGAAGACTCAGGACCGCCGCGGAAATCCAATGCTTCCTATTTCCCCAAAAGAAATCCACCAGCTTCTTCTGTATAGCAGTTACAAATATAGAGTGCGGGACAAGAGTAGCCAGCCGGTACCATAACATAGAGGCCACCAGCTGGTTTATGACCAGCACCCTCCCCCGAAAGGAGAGAACTCCAAGCAGGCCTGACCAGCGCCCCAGCCGAGCAACCACCTTCGTCTCCAACTCTTGCCAGTTTGCCGGCCAAACATCCTCAGTGGGACTCAGGTACACCCCCAGATAGAGGAGGTGCGTGGTACTCCACGCATACAATGCCATCTCCTCCGGCAGGGAGTCTACCCGCCACTGACCCACCAAAAGTCCAGAGCACTTACTCCAGTTAATCCTAGCAGAAGATGCAGCCGAGAAAATCTCCTGGCAGTCGCGCATCCTCCGCAGGTCACCAGGATCATTGAACATAAGAAGTACGTCATCGGCATACGCCGATAGAATCACCTCAACCCGCGGGCCAGGTAGGGCCAGGCCTGTCAACCTCCTCCGAAGAAGACACAAGAACGGCTCCACACAGACCGAATACAACTGGCCCGACATAGGGCACCCCTGGCGGACCCCCCTCCCAAAATGAAAAGGAGCTAGCACCGCGCCATTAACCTTTACAAGGCACTCCGCAGCAGCGTACAAAAGCCGGACCCGGGCCACGAAGTGTGGTCCAAACCTAAACGCTTGCAACGACCCAAATAGGTATTCATGCTCCACCCTATCAAAAGCCTTCTCCTGATCAAGAGACAGAAAAGCAGCTGACTCACCAGTACCCTGGACTAAATGAATCAGGTCCCTAACCAGGTGGATGTTATCCTGGATGGACCGGCCAGGGACTGTATAAGATTGATCAGGATGAATCAATTGATGCAGCACGGAGCCCAGGCGATTTGCCATTGCCCGTGCAAAAATTTTATATTCTGTGCAAAGGAGAGAGACTGGACGCCAGTTCTTCAACAAACGGAGTTCGCCCTTCTTAGGCAGCAAGACAACAACCGTCCTACGCCACGAGAGAGGCATCACTCCAGTCGCCAGGCTCTCCCCCAGAACCAACATATAGTCACCCCCTAGGATGTCCCAGAAAGCTCTAACAAACTCCACCGTCAACCCATCCAGCCCGGGGGACTTACCCCTCCTGAGCTGATGCAAGGCGCGAGTCAACTCCTCCAAAGATAAGGGGCCATCAAGAAGATCAGCCTCCTCCCTATCTACGGTCAATAGACCCTCCCACAGATCTTGCTGAGCCTCCACACTGAATCCTTCCGCAGAGAACAGGGACCCATAAAAGGACCTAACCAAGGCATTAATCCTCTCTGGCTCAGTGACAGAGGAGCCATCATCTGCAAGCAACTCCACGAGCTGTTTTCGAGCTCCCCGCCCCTTCTCCAAAGAGAAAAAGAAAGGCGACGCTCGGTCCAGCTCGTGCAGCATCTGGACCCGAGACCTCACATATGCGCCTCGAGATCGCTCAAGCAGCAGACTCCTCAAAACCTCCTTCTTCCTCTGAAACTCTCCCCATTCGCTGGAGTCTTCACCAAACTGACCCAGGCGAGACTCAGCGTCCTGTATCTCCCTCTCCAGCTTCTCAACCGCGGAGTCCCGCCTCCCAGTCGACCCCCATGTATATTCCTTATAAAAGCGACGGATGTGAGCTTTACCCACATCCCACCACTGCCTAAGGGAAGAGAAGCACCTCTGCCTCTCTCTCCACTTCACCCAAAACCGAGTGAATGACTCCCGGAAACACCGATCCTCCAGCAGCCTGTTGTTAAAGTGCCAGTATGCGGACCCAGCCCGAGCGCACGCTGGATTGAAATCCACACGCACCAGACAATGGTCCGAGCACGGCACCAGCCGCATTGAGGCCGCTGAGACACGGGAAACAAACGCTCGGGAAATATAAAACCGATCAATGCGGGAACCACCGCCCTCAGACCTCTGCGAAAAAGCAGTGGAATCAGGGTGAAGGTCCCTCCAAGCATCAACCAACTCAAAGGAGTCAATCAAGCCTCTCAGCTTCTTCGCTACAGCAGGCGCACACTGAGTACCAGATCGGTCCCGCACCTCAAGTGTGCAATTAAAGTCCCCACCAAGGAAGACACACTCTCCCCTATCAATAGTGCCCAACAGAGCATTCACCTCCCGAAGTAGGCCGGCCTGCATCGAGCCGGAGCTAGGGGCATACACGTTAATGAAATGCAACGGCATGCCATCCAGGCTCACGGCCAGATGGAGCAAACGTCCTGGCACCACTTCCTGCACCTTTAAAATGCTTGGCAGAAAATTTGGGGCCAACAGAAAAGCCACCCCACTCGAATTTGAGCTGAGATGGCTCATATAAACCCTCCCTTCCCACTCCAGTTGCCAGGTAGGTTCATCACTAGCAACGGTATGTGTCTCTTGCAGATAACAAACTGCAAATCTCCCCTCCCTTAGGGCTGATAAGAGCTGAAATCTTCGAAAACTCGCTCTACTCCCATTTAAATTTAATGTAGCTACTGTGAATGTGTAGGCACATTAGATTGAGACTCTCACACTCCCTGTAGTCGCAAGAACTCCTTTTCTGAGGACCTTCAAAAAACCCCGAAACTGCCCCAAATCCGAGTCAGAAAGACCACTATCCTTGTTACTAAGGATAGCCTCGAGACTCGCCTGCAAATCTAGACAATCCTCCCCCCGCCTTCTAGCAGCCTCCCATAATGTTTTGGAAGCACGGCTTGTTTTTAGGAACTCTCGCACCTCAACAATAAGCTTTGCCTCAGACACGGCCTTGGAGTCTGGGCTCACAGCCAACCCGCTCGCACCTGAATCAACAACCTCAGAAAGACCAGAACTCTCTGACAAATCACTCTCTGTGCCACACCCACTGGCCGCATCGCTGTCCCCCTCCTCAGCCATGACACGACCCCCCGGATCAATGCTGGGGGTGGGTCCCGACACCCCTGCCTGAGACTCGCAGCCCTCTGAATGGCTGGGCTCCTGCACGCTACCATCACCCTCCTCTTCTGGGCCTGGGGAAGCAACAACAAGAGGCATCCCCAGGGCCTATGGAACACTGGCACCCTCGGAGTCTGAAAGAGGATCACGACCCATAACAGCCCTGACCTCCACATCATCCAGAGTGCCCTCTCCACAGGCATCACCCAGAGAATCACCACCTGCTATTAAACTCACCCCAGACAGCTCATCCGGTGGGGCATCCCGCCCCCCAGCACCTCCACTGGCACCGATATGGAGCACAGACTTGAACGACAACACCCCCGAAACTCCCCCCTCGGCCTGACTCTGCACATCCCCCGTCACAGAGGGCACACTACCAGGGGAGCCAACCACGTCACCTAACGTGCTAGCACCCTCAGTAGGCCTCTGAAACGAGGGGACCTCGTCCGACCCAGAGGGTACACACCCAAGGGAGCTAACCACAGCACCCGCCGAGATAACTCCCTCAGAGGGCCCCTGAGATGAAGGGACAGACTCCCGCCCAGTGGACACAACTCCACCGGAATCAACTTCAGCACCCAGTCCTGTGACACCCGCTGTAGATCCATGAAGAGAAGGCCCAACCACCGACCCAGAAGACACCGGGTCAAGACCACTTTCAGCCACCTCAGTGGTGGAAAGCCCGGAGAAAGACATCCCCTTCGCTCTGGACCCACGCCCTTCCTCATCTTCACCAGGCAGATGCCTCCTTTTAGTCCCACTCACATGCGGAGGTGCGGTAACCTCCATAAGGGAAGGGTCATCCGCCCCCACATTACCCCCATCCACTTTGCCACCCACACATTTAGGCTTCTTTACCCCCTTCCGAACCACCGCAACTCCCCCCTGGGCCCCAGCAGGTGCAGCCTGCACCACACTGGAGCTTAACTCACCCGATTGCACTTTCTTCGCTCGGGCGGCCCTATCCCTCTCCTTCTTCTTGTTGTGCTTCCCCTGCTTCTCCCAAAACCCCCCCTCAACACTCCCCTCCTCCTGCGCCCCACCTCCATCCGCCGCCACAGGCGCAAGACGTGGGGGGTGTGGGGGGCGTGGGCTCTCACTGCCCAGGGTCCCCAAAGCGGAACCTACGGACCCAGAAGGCTTAGCACTGCCACCCCGGGTCACCATGGCAGAACTGGCAACCTTAGCCGGGTCAGCAGTACCACCCCGCGCCGCTGAGGTTTGACAAGCCACCCCAGATGGGCCAGCAGTGCTTTCCTGGGCCACTGCACTAGAACCTCTAGCAGTGCCCCCGCGAAAAAGACACTCCCTACGGAGATGTCCAAATTCGCCGCACGCATGACACCGTGCCTTTCCCCAACTCCAACGCACGGTTCTGGGGACACCCTTATGCACCACCTCAAAACTCCCCTCGGCACCATCCCCCTCACCCACCTTCATGAACACCCTCCTCTTGAAACTGAAGACCCCTTTTTCCTCCGGGTCCCCCCCGGGATGCAAGAGACGAAAACATTTAGACCACACCTCCCCGAACTTGGACAGGTGTGGAATAAGTACTGCATCCGAAAAATAGGTGGGGCAGCTCCGCAGGAGAACCGGTCTCACCCTGGATACCCACGGATCCACCTGTATGTGGACCCCCCCCACTGAGATCCCCTCCTCCAACGCTCGGGCCACACACTCCCGGGTCTTAAGTATCATCTCCACCTTTCCTCTTTCGAGCTCGGAAGAGACAATAGCCCCCATCCCAAGAAGATCATTCATGGCCTTCGTAATTGCCCCCCTCGACATCATAGGCCCAGTTTGAACCGAGATACCAAAACTGTCCCCATCCAAGTCAACATGAGGCTCATGCTCAGATGGCCTCGTGCCCGCCACTGATGCCATCGCTGCGTAGGTCCGGACCTTCGGCCGCCCCCCCTCCATCGCCATCCTCACAGAGGCACAAACCAGCTCCAGGCACCTCAGCAGCACAGCTCCAAGTTAAGTCCCAGAGACAGTCACAGTCAAAGACAGGCAGCAGAAAACAGAAACCTCCAGCAGAAGCAGGAAAGTCCCCAGGTTCGTCCACAGCCAAGAGCAGCTTTTAGAAAGCTCTATCGCAGTCTCGCCGGAAGCACAAGTACCTTCTTCACATTAAGCCAGGCAGCCGCACTGAGCAAAATGACTTTAGGGCAGAGAAACGGCGCTAAAAACAACAAAGACACCGCCAATATTCCAAACCCACGATCACAGGCACTATTGGCAATCCGCCAACGACAACCGCACCCTCGACAATGTGGAGAAACTCAGGAATTCTCTCACTGTTGGAGGCATCCCAGACCAGAGGAAAGCTTCAACAGCCCAACGATGTTAGACTATGAAACCCCCCTGTGTCTGTGTCCTCTTCGACGACAAAATCCTTGAAAGGCTGCTTCAATCCTTCTCTTAGCAGAGCTGAGAAGAAAACACGACCTCTCTCTCTCTCTCTCTCTCTCTCTCTCTCTCTCTCTCTCTCTCTCTCTCTCTCTCCCCCCTTCTTGCTCTCTCTCATTCTCTCCCCCTTCTCCCTCTCTCTCTCACACCCCTGTCTCTCTCTCTCACCCCTTTGTTCTCCCCAACCCCCTACCCTCCCCCACCCTCCCTCCCCTAAATGCCCTTCCCCCTCACACACTCCCCTCCACCCCTTTCCTACCCCCTTCCCTCTACCCCCTCCCCTGCCCCTTTCCTCCACTTATGCCCTCCCTTCCCACCTCTCCTTCTCACCCTCTCTCCCCCCTTCCATTCCCCCCCTCTCAGTCCCCTTTTCCCCCTCTCTTTCCTCCCTCTCTCTCCGCCCATCTCATGCTCCCCTCCTCTACCCCCCCCCCTCCCCCCCCCCCAGTCTGGCCCGGCCCGGCTCTGTCACGCTGATGGAAGCCACGATCGGCTGGTCCCCCACTGCTTTTCATCATCCTCAGATCGCTCCATGCCTCGCTTGGGCTGTCGCCCCGCCCCTCTCCTCGCTCTCTCCCTCTCCCTCTCCCTCTCCCTCTCCCTTTTTTTTTTTTTTTTTTTTCTCATTTCAAAAACTTTATTCAACACAAATCATAAAATACAACACATCAAAACACAATCAAAAATCACACTATAATGAACAGATCATTGTAGTACAGCAGTACATTCATTTATAATCGCCTCAACCCCACGCGGCGACCAGCGCTGACGGAAGGCCTCCAGAGTCCCCGTGAACACCGCGTGTTCCCTCTCCAGGGACACACGTGCACGGACGTAGGCCCGAAAGAGGGGCAGGCAGCCGACTCTCGCCAGACCGTCGACCGCCCGCTGCCTGGACCCACGAATGGCCATCTTGGCCAGGCCAAGGAGCAAACCGACAGGTAAGTCCCCCCCCCACACTCGGCTCTCCCCACTTCCCGCCTTGTGTCCAAACACCAGGATTGTGGGGCTAAAATGCAGCCAGAACTTGAGGAACAGCCCCTTCAGATATTGGTACAGGGGCAGTAACCTCACACACTCCATATACACATGGAATACGGTCTCCTCCTCTCCGCAGAAAATACATGCGGCAGACGAGCCCGTGAACCGACTCAAAAGTTTATTACAAACCACCGCTCCATGCAGCACTCTCCACCCCAGGTCCCCAATATAAAGGGGTACAACTCCCTTATAGAAGGACCCCCACTGGGGCCCCCCGCCGCCTTCGGATGGTAACACCGTCCTCCATGGTGAGTCAGGACGGGAGACGAAGGCACGGTGGTTCAGAATGTGCAGGAGCATCCTGTACAGTGCGCGTCTCCTTGCATCACAAAATGGCATGCTGGTCATCTCAGAAAGGCAGCTCAGATTATGCGGAGCCGGAGGCCGAGAAATATCCCGAAGCCTAGGCCCGATGAGCAGATCTGACGGAGCAGGGGTAAGCTCTATCTGAACCACTCTAGGCTCGCGCCTCTCCTCGACAACCACCATGACAGGATGAGGACCAGCCACACCCGCAGCCACAACATCCCCCTCTCCTCGTGGAACAACACTCTGGCTGAACACCACCAAATTCCTCACTCTTAACACATCCCTATAGAAAACAGGCAAGCCCCTTAGAGCGGGTCGACTGACACCCGCCACCGGGAGCCGCGAGACCCCCCTTAGGCAACGACCCTGACGAAAAAAATACGTGGCCAGAGCGTGCCATCTGGGAGGGTTCTCTACATACATGTATCTCCGCAGAGTCCTGAGACGGAGAGCCGCCACCTGGGTGCGCACGCACACCAAGGACTGGCCGCCCTCCTCTAACGGAAGACTCAGGACCGCCGCGGAAATCCAATGCTTCCTATTTCCCCAAAAGAAATCCACCAGCTTCTTCTGTATAGCAGTTACAAATATAGAGGGCGGGACAAGAGTAGCCAGCCGGTACCATAACATAGAGGCCACCAGCTGGTTTATGACCAGCACCCTCCCCCGAAAGGAGAGAACTCCAAGCAGGCCTGACCAGCGCCCCAGCCGAGCAACCACCTTCGTCTCCAACTCTTGCCAGTTTGCCGGCCAAACATCCTCAGTGGGACTCAGGTACACCCCCAGATAGAGGAGGTGCGTGGTACTCCACGCATACAATGCCATCTCCTCCGGCAGGGAGTCTACCCGCCACTGACCCACCAAAAGTCCAGAGCACTTACTCCAGTTAATCCTAGCAGAAGATGCAGCCGAGAATATCTCCTGGCAGTCACGCATCCTCCGCAGGTCACCAGGATCAGTGAACATAAGAAGTACGTCATCGGCATACGCCGATAGAATCACCTCAACCCGCGGGCCAGGTAGGGCCAGGCCTGTCAACCTCCTCCGAAGAAGACACAGGAACGGCTCCACACAGACCGAATACAACTGGCCCGACATAGGGCACCCCTGGCGGACCCCCCTCCCAAAATGAAAAGGAGATAGCACCGCGCCATTAACCTTTACAAGACACTCCGCCGCAGCGTACAAAAGCCGGACCCGGGCCACGAAGTGTGGTCCAAACCCAAACGCTTGCAACGTCCCAAATAGGTATTCATGCTCTACCCTATCAAAAGCCTTCTCCTGATCAAGAGACAGAAAAGCAGCTGACTCACCAGTACCCTGGACTAAATGAATCAGGTCCCTAACCAGGTGGATGTTATCCTGGATGGACCGGCCAGGGACTGTATAAGATTGATCAGGATGAATCACTTGATGCAGCACGGAGCCCAGGCGATTTGCCATTGCCCGTGCAAAAATTTTATATTCTGTGCAAAGGAGAGAGACTGGACGCCAGTTCTTCAACAAACGGAGTTCGCCCTTCTTAGGCAGCAAGACAACAACCGTCCTACGCCACGAGAGAGGCATCACTCCAGTCGCCAGGCTCTCCCCCAAAACCAACATATAGTCACCCCCTAGGACGTCCCAGAATGCTCTAACACACTCCACCGTCAACCCATCCAGCCCGGGGGACTTACCCCTCCTGAGCTGATGCAAGGCACAAGTCAACTCCTCCAAAGATAAGGGGCCATCAAGAAGATCAGCCTCCCCCCTATCTACGGCCGGTAGACCCTCCCACAGATCTTGCTGAGCCTCCACACTGAATCCTTCCGCAGAGAACAGGGTCCCATAAAAGGACCTAACCAAGGCATTAATCCTCTCTGGATCAGTGACAGAGGAGCCGTCATCTGCAAGCAACTCCACGAGCTGTTTTCGAGCTCCCCGCCCCTTCTCCAAAGAGAAAAAGAAAGGCGACGCTCGGTCCAGCTCGTGCAGCATCTGGACCCGAGACCTCACATAAGCGCCTCGAGATCGCTCAAGCAGCAGACTCCTCAAAACCTCCTTCTTCCTCTGAAACTCTCCCCATTCGCTGGAGTCTTCACCAAACTGACCCAGGCGAGACTCAGCGTCCTGTATCTCCCTCTCCAGCTTCTCGACCGCTGAGTCCCGCCTCCCAGTCGACCCCCATGTATATTCCTTACAAAAGAGACGGATGTGAGCTTTACCCACATCCCACCACTGCCTAAGGGAAGAGAAGCACCTCTGCCTCTCTCTCCACTTCACCCAAAACCGAGTGAATGACTCCCGGAAACACCGATCCTCCAGCAGCCTGTTGTTAAAGTGCCAGTACGCGGACCCAGCCCGAGCGCACGCTGGATTGAAATCCACACGCACCAGACAATGGTCCGAGCACGGCACCAGCCGCATTGAGGCCGCTGAGACACGGGAAACAAACGCTCGGGAAATATAAAACCGATCAATGCGGGAACCACCGCCCTCAGACCTCCGCGAAAAAGCAGTGGAATCAGGGTGAAGGTCCCTCCAAACATCAACCAACTCAAAGGAGTCAATCAAGCCTCTCAGCTTCTTCGCTACAGCAGGCGCACACTGAGTACCAGAACGGTCCCGCACCTCAAGTGTGCAATTAAAGTCCCCACCAAGGAAGACACACTCTCCCCTATCAATAGTGCCCAACAGAGCATTCACCTCCCGAAGCAGGCCGGCCTGCATCGTGCCGGAGCTAGGGGCATACACGTTAATGAAATGCAACGGCATGCCATCCAGGCTCACGGCCAGATGGAGCAAACGTCCTGGCACCACTTCCTGCACTTTTAAAATGCTTGGCAGAAAATTTGGGGCCAACAGAAAAGCCACCCCACTCGAATTTGAGCTGAGATGGCTCATATAAACCCTCCCTTCCCACTCCAGTTGCCAGGTAGGTTCATCACTAGCAACGGTATGTGTCTCTTGCAGATAACAAACTGCAAATCTCCCCTCCCTTAGGGCTGATAAGAGCTGAAATCTTCGAAAACTCGCTCTACTCCCATTTAAATTTAATGTAGCTACTGTGAATGTGTAGACACATTAGATTGTGACCCTCACACTCCCTGTAGTCACAGGAGGTCCTTTTCTGAGGACCTTCAACAAACCCCAAAACTGCCCCAAATCCGAGTCAGAAAGACCACTATCCTTGTTACTAAGGATAGCCTCGAGACTCTCCTTCACATCTAGAACATCCTCCCACCGCCTTGTAGCGGCAAACCATAATGTTTTGGGAGCACGACTTATTTTTAAGAACTCTCGCACCTCAACAAGAAGCTTCGCCTCAGACACGGCCTTGGAGTCTGGGCTCTCAGCCAACCCGCTCGCACCTGAATCAACAACCTCAGAAAGACCAGAACTGTCTGACAAATCACTCTCTGTGCCCCCCCCACTGGCCGCATCGCTGTCCTCCTCCACAGCCATGAAACGACCACCCGGATCAATGCTGGGGGTGGGTCCCAACACCCCTGCCTGAGACTCGCAGCCCTCTGAATGGCTGGGCTCCTGCACGCTACCATCACCCTCCTCCTCTGGGCCTGGGGAAGCAACAACAAGAGGCATCCCCAGGGCCTGTGGAACACTGGCACCCTCGGAGTCTGAAAGAGGATCACGTCCCATAACAGCCCTGACCTCCACATCATCCAGAGTGCCCTCTCCACAGGCATCACCCAGAGAATCACCACCTGCCATTAACCTCACCCCAGACAACTCATCCGGTGAGGCATCCCGCCCCCCAGCACCTCCACTGGCACTGATATGGAGCACAGACTTGAACGACAACACCCCCGAAACTCCCCCCTCAGCCTGACTCTGCGCATCCCCCGTCACAGAGGGCACACTACCAGAGGAGCCAACCACGTCACCTAACGTGCTAGCACCCTCAGTAGGCCTCTGAAACGAGGGGACCTCATCCGACCCAGAGGGTACACCCCCAAGGGAGCTAACCACAGCACCCGCCGAGATAACTCCCTCAGAGGGCCCCTGAGATGAAGGGACAGACTCCCGCCCAGTGGACCTACCTCCACCGGAATCAACTTCAGCACCCAGTCCGGTGACACCCGCTGTAGATCCATGAAGAGAAGGCCCAACCACCGACCCAGAAGACACCGGGTCAAGACCACTTTCAGCCACCTCAGTGGTGGAAAGCCCGGAGAAAGACATCCCCTTCGCTCTGGACCCACGCCCTTCCTCCTCTTCACCAGGCAGATGCCTCCTTTTAGTCCCACTCGCATGCGGAGGTGCGGTAACCTCCATAAGGGAAGGGTCATCCGCCTCCACATTACCCCCAACCACTTTGCCACCCACACGTTTAGGCTTCTTTACCCCCTTCCGAGCCACCACAACTCCCCCCTGGGCCCCAGCAGGTGCAGTCTGCACCACACTGGAGCTAAACTCACCCGATTGCACTTTCTTCGCTCGGGCGGCCCTATCCCTCTCCTTCTTCTTATTATGCTTCCCCTGCTTCTCCCAAAACCCCCCCTCAACACTCCCCTCCTCCTGCGCCCCACCTCCATCCACCGCCACAGGCGCAAGACGTAGGGGACGTGGGGGGCTTGGGCTCTCACTGCCCAGGGTCCCCAAAGCAGAACCTCTGGACCCAGAAGGCTTAGCACTGCCGCCCCGGGTCACCAAGGCAGAACTGGCAACCTCAGCCGGGTCAGCAGTACCACCCCGCGCCGCTGAGGTTTGACCAGCCACCCCAGATGGGCCAGCAGCGCTTTCCTGGGCCACTGCACTAGAACCTCTAGCAGTACCCCCGCGAAAAAGACACTCCCTACGGAGATGTCCAAATTCGCCGCACGCATGACACCGTGCCTTTCCCCAACTCCAACGCACGGTTCTGGGTACACCCTTATGCACCACCTCAAAACTCCCCTCGGCACCATCCCCCTCACCCACCTTCATGAACACCCTCCTCTTGAAACTGAAGACCCCTTTTTCCTCCGGGTCCCCCCCGGGATGCAAGAGACGAAAACATTTAGACCGCACCTCCCCGAACTTGGACAGGTGTGGAATAAGCACTGCATCCGAAAAATAAGTGGGGCAGCTCCGCAGGAGAACCGGTCTCACCCTGGATACCCACGGATCCACCTGTACGTGGACCCCCCCCACTGAGATCCCCTCCTCCAACGCTCGGGCCACACACTCCCGGGTCTTAAGTATCATCTCCACCTTTCCCCTTTCGAGCTCAGAAGAGACAATAGCCCCCCTCCCAAGAAGTTCATTCATGGCCTTCGTAATTACCCCCCTAGACATCATAGGCCCAGTTTGAACAGAAATACCAAAACTGTCCCCATCCAAGTCAACATGAGGCTCAAGCTCAGATGGCCTCGCACCCGCCACTGATGCCGTCGCTGCGTAGGTCCGGACCTTCGGCCGCGCCCCTTCCATCGCCATCCTCACAGAGGCACAAACCAGCTCCAAGCCCCTCAGCAGCACAGCTCCAAGTTAAGTCCCAGAGACAGTCACAGTCAAAGACAGGCAGCAGAAAACAGAAACCTCCAGCTGAAGCAGGAAAGTCCCCAGGTTCGTCCACAGCCAAGAGCAGCTTACGGGAAACTCGATCCCAGTCGCGCTGGACGCAAAAGTACCTTCTTCACATTAAGCCAGGCAGCCGCACTGAGCAAAATGACTTTAGGGCAGAGAAGCGGTGCCAAAAACGACAAAGACACCGCACAACTTCAGCCCACGGAGATCACAGGCACTCTTGGCAATCCGCCAACGCCAACCGCACCCTCGACAATGTGGAGAAACTCAGGAATCTTCACACAGATGGAGGCTCCCCAGACCAGAGAAAAGCTTCAACAGCCCAACAATAAGTTGAACTATGAAGCCCCCCTGGGTCTGTGCCCTCTCCAACGGCAAAATCCTGGAAAGGCTGCTCCAATCCTTCTCAACTGCAGAGCTGAGAAGAAAACACGACCTCTCTCTTTTTTTTTTTTTTTTTTTTTCATTTCAAAAACTTTATTCAACACAAATCATAAAATACAACACATCAAAACACAATCAAAAATCACACTATAATGAACAGATCATTGTAGTACAGCAGTACATTCATTTATAATCGCCTCAACCCCACGCGGCGACCAGCGCTGACGGAAGGCCTCCAGAGTCCCCGTGAACACCGCGTGTTCCCTCTCCAGGGACACACGTGCACGGACGTAGGCCCGAAAGAGGGGCAGGCAGCCGACTCTCGCCAGACCGTCGACCGCCCGCTGCCTGGACCCACGAATGGCCATCTTGGCCAGGCCAAGGAGCAAACCGACAGGTAAGTCCCCCCCCCACACTCGGCTCTCCCCACTCCCCGCCTTGTGTCCAAACACCAGGATTGTGGGGCTAAAATGCAGCCAGAACTTGAGGAACAACCCCTTCAGATATTGGTACAGGGGCAGTAACCTCACACACTCCACATACACATGGAATACGGTCTCCTCCTCTCCGCAGAAAATACATGCGGCAGACGAGCCCGTGAACCGACTCAAAAGTTTATTACAAACCACCGCTCCATGCAGCACTCTCCACCCCAGGTCCCCAATATAAAGGGGTACAACTCCCTTATAGAAGGACCCCCACTGGGGCCCCCCGCCGCCTTCGGATGGTAACACCGTCCTCCATGGTGAGTCAGGACGGGAGACGAAGGCACGGTGGTTCAGAATGTGCAGGAGCATCCTGTACAGTGCGCGTCTCCTTGCATCACAAAATGGCATGCTGGTCATCTCAGAAAGGCAGCTCAGATTATGCGGAGCCGGAGGCCGAGAAATATCCCGAAGCCTAGGCCCGATGAGCAGATCTGACGGAGCAGGGGTAAGCTCTATCTGAACCACTCTAGGCTCGCGCCTCTCCTCGACAACCACCATGACAGGATGAGGACCAGCCACACCCGCAGCCACAACATCCCCCTCTCCTCGTGGAACAACACTCTGGCTGAACACCACCAAATTCCCCACTCTTAACACATCCCTATAGAAAACAGGCAAGCCCCTTAGAGCGGGTCGACTGACACCCGCCACCGGGAGCCGCGAGACCCCCCTTAGGCAACGACCCTGACGAAAAAAATACGTGGCCAGAGCGTGCCATCTGGGAGGGTTCTCTACATACATGTATCTCCGCAGAGTCCTGAGACGGAGAGCCGCCACCTGGGTGCGCACGCACACCAAGGACTGGCCGCCCTCCTCTAACGGAAGACTCAGGACCGCCGCGGAAATCCAATGCTTCCTATTTCCCCAAAAGAAATCCACCAGCTTCTTCTGTATAGCAGTTACAAATATAGAGGGCGGGACAAGAGTAGCCAGCCGGTACCATAACATAGAGGCCACCAGCTGGTTTATGACCAGCACCCTCCCCCGAAAGGAGAGAACTCCAAGCAGGCCTGACCAGCGCCCCAGCCGAGCAACCACCTTCGTCTCCAACTCTTGCCAGTTTGCCGGCCAAACATCCTCAGTGGGACTCAGGTACACCCCCAGATAGAGGAGGTGCGTGGTACTCCACGCATACAATGCCATCTCCTCCGGCAGGGAGTCTACCCGCCACTGACCCACCAAAAGTCCAGAGCACTTACTCCAGTTAATCCTAGCAGAAGATGCAGCCGAGAATATCTCCTGGCAGTCACGCATCCTCCGCAGGTCACCAGGATCAGTGAACATAAGAAGTACGTCATCGGCATACGCCGATAGAATCACCTCAACCCGCGGGCCAGGTAGGGCCAGGCCTGTCAACCTCCTCCGAAGAAGACACAGGAACGGCTCCACACAGACCGAATACAACTGGCCCGACATAGGGCACCCCTGGCGGACCCCCCTCCCAAAATGAAAAGGAGATAGCACCGCGCCATTAACCTTTACAAGACACTCCGCCGCAGCGTACAAAAGCCGGACCCGGGCCACGAAGTGTGGTCCAAACCCAAACGCTTGCAACGTCCCAAATAGGTATTCATGCTCTACCCTATCAAAAGCCTTCTCCTGATCAAGAGACAGAAAAGCAGCTGACTCACCAGTACCCTGGACTAAATGAATCAGGTCCCTAACCAGGTGGATGTTATCCTGGATGGACCGGCCAGGGACTGTATAAGATTGATCAGGATGAATCACTTGATGCAGCACGGAGCCCAGGCGATTTGCCATTGCCCGTGCAAAAATTTTATATTCTGTGCAAAGGAGAGAGACTGGACGCCAGTTCTTCAACAAACGGAGTTCGCCCTTCTTAGGCAGCAAGACAACAACCGTCCTACGCCACGAGAGAGGCATCACTCCAGTCGCCAGGCTCTCCCCCAAAACCAACATATAGTCACCCCCTAGGACGTCCCAGAATGCTCTAACAAACTCCACCGTCAACCCATCCAGCCCGGGGGACTTACCCCTCCTGAGCTGATGCAAGGCGCGAGTCAACTCCTCCAAAGATAAGGGGCCATCAAGAAGATCAGCCTCCCCCCTATCTACGGTCGGTAGACCCTCCCACAGATCTTGCTG
The DNA here is from genome assembly GCA_963514005.1 of Raja brachyura. The sequence continues at coordinate 67,824,808 of OY740784.1, forward strand.
AGCCTCCACACTGAATCCTTCCGCAGAGAACAGGGTCCCATAAAAGGACCTAACCAAGGCATTAATCCTCTCTGGATCAGTGACAGAGGAGCCGTCATCTGCAAGCAACTCCACGAGCTGTTTTCGAGCTCCCCGCCCCTTCTCCAAAGAGAAAAAGAAAGGCGACGCTCGGTCCAGCTCGTGCAGCATCTGGACCCGAGACCTCACATAAGCGCCTCGAGATCGCTCAAGCAGCAGACTCCTCAAAACCTCCTTCTTCCTCTGAAACTCTCCCCATTCGCTGGAGTCTTCACCAAACTGACCCAGGCGAGACTCAGCGTCCTGTATCTCCCTCTCCAGCTTCTCGACCGCTGAGTCCCGCCTCCCAGTCGACCCCCATGTATATTCCTTACAAAAGAGACGGATGTGAGCTTTACCCACATCCCACCACTGCCTAAGGGAAGAGAAGCACCTCTGCCTCTCTCTCCACTTCACCCAAAACCGAGTGAATGACTCCCGGAAACACCGATCCTCCAGCAGCCTGTTGTTAAAGTGCCAGTACGCGGACCCAGCCCGAGCGCACGCTGGATTGAAATCCACACGCACCAGACAATGGTCCGAGCACGGCACCAGCCGCATTGAGGCCGCTGAGACACGGGAAACAAACGCTCGGGAAATATAAAACCGATCAATGCGGGAACCACCGCCCTCAGACCTCCGCGAAAAAGCAGTGGAATCAGGGTGAAGGTCCCTCCAAACATCAACCAACTCAAAGGAGTCAATCAAGCCTCTCAGCTTCTTCGCTACAGCAGGCGCACACTGAGTACCAGAACGGTCCCGCACCTCAAGTGTGCAATTAAAGTCCCCACCAAGGAAGACACACTCTCCCCTATCAATAGTGCCCAACAGAGCATTCACCTCCCGAAGCAGGCCGGCCTGCATCGTGCCGGAGCTAGGGGCATACACGTTAATGAAATGCAACGGCATGCCATCCAGGCTCACGGCCAGATGGAGCAAACGTCCTGGCACCACTTCCTGCACTTTTAAAATGCTTGGCAGAAAATTTGGGGCCAACAGAAAAGCCACCCCACTCGAATTTGAGCTGAGATGGCTCATATAAACCCTCCCTTCCCACTCCAGTTGCCAGGTAGGTTCATCACTAGCAACGGTATGTGTCTCTTGCAGATAACAAACTGCAAATCTCCCCTCCCTTAGGGCTGATAAGAGCTGAAATCTTCGAAAACTCGCTCTACTCCCATTTAAATTTAATGTAGCTACTGTGAATGTGTAGACACATTAGATTGTGACCCTCACACTCCCTGTAGTCACAGGAGGTCCTTTTCTGAGGACCTTCAACAAACCCCAAAACTGCCCCAAATCCGAGTCAGAAAGACCACTATCCTTGTTACTAAGGATAGCCTCGAGACTCTCCCGCACATCTAGCCAATCCTCCCATCTCCTTGTAACGGCCCACCATAATGTTTTGGGAGCACGACTTATTTTTAAGAACTCTCGCACCTCAACAATAAGCTTCGCCTCAGACACGGCCTTGGAGTCTGGGCTCTCAGCCAACCCGCTCGCACCTGAATCAACAACCTCAGAAAGACCAGAACTGTCTGACACATCACACTCTGAGCCCCCCCCACTGGCCGCATCGCTATCCTCCTCCACAGCCATGACACGACCACCCGGATCAATGCTGGGGGTGGGTCCCAACACCCCTACCTGAGACTCGCAGCCCTCTGAATGGCTGGGCTCCTGCACGCTACCATCACCCTCCTCCTCTGGGCCTGGGGAAGCAACAACAAGAGGCATCCCCAGGGCCTGTGGAACACTGGCACCCTCGGAGTCTGAAAGAGGATCACGTCCCATAACAGCCCTGACCTCCACATCATCCAGAGTGCCCTCTCCACAGGCATCACCCAGAGAATCACCACCTGCCATTAACCTCACCCCAGACAACTCATCCGGTGAGGCATCCCGCCCCCCAGCACCTCCACTGGCACTGATATGGAGCACAGACTTGAACGACAACACCCCCGAAACTCCCCCCTCAGCCTGACTCTGCACATCCCCCGTCACAGAGGGCACACTACCAGAGGAGCCAACCACGTCACCTACCGTGCTAGCACCCTCAGTAGGCCTCTGAAACGAGGGGACCTCATCACACCCAGAGGGTACACACCCAAGGGAGCTAACCACAGCATCCGCCGAGATAACTCCCTCAGAGGGCCCCTGAGATGAAGGGACAGACTCCCGCCCAGTGGACACAACTCCACCGGAATCAACTTCAGCACCCAGTCCGGTGACACCCGCTGTAGATCCATGAAGAGAAGGCCCAACCACCGACCCAGAAGACACCGGGTCAAGACCACTTTCAGCCACCTCAGTGGTGGAAAGCCCGGAGAAAGACATCCCCTTCGCTCTGGACCCACGCCCTTCCTCCTCTTCACCAGGCAAATGCCTCCTTTTAGTCCCACTCGCATGCGGAGGTGCGGTAACCTCCATAAGGGAAGGGTCATCCGCCTCCACATTACCCCCAACCACTTTGCCACCCACACGTTTAGACTTCTTTCCCCCCTTCCGAGCCACCACAACTCCCCCCTGGGCCCCAGCAGGTGCAGTCTGCACCACACTGGAGCTAAACTCACCCGATTGCACTTTCTTCGCTCGGGCAGCCCTATCCCTCTCCTTCTTCTTATTATGCTTCCCCTGCTTCTCCCAAAACCCCCCCTCAACACTCCCCTCCTCCTGCGCCCCACCTCCATCCACCGCCACAGGCGCAAGACGTGGGGGACGTGGGGGGCTTGGGCTCTCACTGCCCAGGGTCCCCAAAGCGGAACCTCTGGACCCAGAAGGCTTAGCACTGCCACCCCGGGTCACCAAGGCAGAACTGGCAACCTCAGCCGGGTCAGCAGTACCACCCCGCGCCGCTGAGGTTTGACCAGCCACCCCAGATGGGCCAGCAGCGCTTTCCTGGGCCACTGCACTAGAACCTCTAGCAGTGCCCCCGCGAAAAAGACACTCCCTACGGAGATGTCCAAATTCGCCGCACGCATGACACCGTGCCTTTCCCCAACTCCAACGCACGGTTCTGGGTACACCCTTATGCACCACCTCAAAACTCCCCTCGGCACCATCCCCCTCACCCACCTTCATGAACACCCTCCTCTTGAAACTGAAGACCCCTTTTTCCTCCGGGTCCCCCCCGGGATGCAAGAGACGAAAACATTTAGACCGCACCTCCCCGAACTTGGACAGGTGTGGAATAAGCACTGCATCCGAAAAATAAGTGGGGCAGCTCCGCAGGAGAACCGGTCTCACCCTGGATACCCACGGATCCACCTGTACGTGGACCCCCCCCACTGAGATCCCCTCCTCCAACGCTCGGGCCACACACTCCCGGGTCTTAAGTATCATCTCCACCTTTCCCCTTTCGAGCTCAGAAGAGACAATAGCCCCCCTCCCAAGAAGTTCATTCATGGCCTTCGTAATTACCCCCCTAGACATCATAGGCCCAGTTTGAACAGAAATACCAAAACTGTCCCCATCCAAGTCAACATGAGGCTCAAGCTCAGATGGCCTCGCACCCGCCACTGATGCCGTCGCTGCGTAGGTCCGGACCTTCGGCCGCGCCCCTTCCATCGCCATCCTCACAGAGGCACAAACCAGCTCCAAGCCCCTCAGCAGCACAGCTCCAAGTTAAGTCCCAGAGACAGTCACAGTCAAAGACAGGCAGCAGAAAACAGAAACCTCCAGCTGAAGCAGGAAAGTCCCCAGGTTCGTCCACAGCCAAGAGCAGCTTACGGGAAACTCGATCCCAGTCGCGCTGGACGCAAAAGTACCTTCTTCACATTAAGCCAGGCAGCCGCACTGACAAAATGACTTTAGGGCAGAGAAGCGGAGCCAAAAACGACAAAGACACCGCACAACTTCAGCCCACGGAGATCACAGGCACTCTTGGCAATCCGCCAACGCCAACCGCACCCTCGACAATGTGGAGAAACTCAGGAATCTTCACACAGATGGAGGCTCCCCAGACCAGAGAAAAGCTTCAACAGCCCAACAATAAGTTGAACTATGAAGCCCCCCTGGGTCTGTGCCCTCTCCAACGGCAAAATCCTGGAAAGGCTGCTCCAATCCTTCTCAACTGCAGAGCTGAGAAGAAAACACGACCTCTCTCTCTCTCTCTCTCTCTCTTTTTTTTTTTTTTTTTTTTTTTTTTTTCAGTTGCAAATCAGTTTTATTGGCAAGAGAGAACAGGAACAATACTTGTCTCGGCATGCACGGGATCCAGTTTTACAGCAGCACTCTTTTTTCTCTCTCTCTCTCTCTCTCTCTCTCTCTCTCTTTTTTTTTTTTTTTTTTTTTTTTTTTTTTTCATTTCAAAAACTTTATTCAACACAAATCATAAAATACAACACATCAAAACACAATCAAAAATCACACTATAATGAACAGATCATTGTAGTACAGCAGTACATTCATTTATAATCGCCTCAACCCCACGCGGCGACCAGCGCTGACGGAAGGCCTCCAGAGTCCCCGTGAACACCGCGTGTTCCCTCTCCAGGGACACACGTGCACGGACGTAGGCCCGAAAGAGGGGCAGGCAGCCGACTCTCGCCAGACCGTCGACCGCCCGCTGCCTGGACCCACGAATGGCCATCTTGGCCAGGCCAAGGAGCAAACCGACAGGTAAGTCCCCCCCCCACACTCGGCTCTCCCCACTCCCCGCCTTGTGTCCAAACACCAGGATTGTGGGGCTAAAATGCAACCAGAACTTGAGGAACAGCCCCTTCAGATATTGGTACAGGGGCAGTAACCTCACACACTCCATATACACATGGAATACGGTCTCCTCCTCTCCGCAGAAAATACATGCGGCAGACGAGCCCGTGAACCGACTCAAAAGTTTATTACAAACCACCGCTCCATGCAGCACTCTCCACCCCAGGTCCCCAATATAAAGGGGTACAACTCCCTTATAGAAGGACCCCCACTGGGGCCCCCCGCCGCCTTCGGATGGTAACACCGTCCTCCATGGTGAGTCAGGACGGGAGACGAAGGCACGGTGGTTCAGAATGTGCAGGAGCATCCTGTACAGTGCGCGTCTCCTTGCATCACAAAATGGCATGCTGGTCATCTCAGAAAGGCAGCTCAGATTATGCGGAGCCGGAGGCCGAGAAATATCCCGAAGCCTAGGCCCGATGAGCAGATCTGACGGAGCAGGGGTAAGCTCTATCTGAACCACTCTAGGCTCGCGCCTCTCCTCGACAACCACCATGACAGGATGAGGACCAGCCACACCCGCAGCCACAACATCCCCCTCTCCTCGTGGAACAACACTCTGGCTGAACACCACCAAATTCCTCACTCTTAACACATCCCTATAGAAAACAGGCAAGCCCCTTAGAGCGGGTCGACTGACACCCGCCACCGGGAGCCGCGAGACCCCCCTTAGGCAACGACCCTGACGAAAAAAATACGTGGCCAGAGCGTGCCATCTGGGAGGGTTCTCTACATACATGTATCTCCGCAGAGTCCTGAGACGGAGAGCCGCCACCTGGGTGCGCACGCACACCAAGGACTGGCCGCCCTCCTCTAACGGAAGACTCAGGACCGCCGCGGAAATCCAATGCTTCCTATTTCCCCAAAAGAAATCCACCAGCTTCTTCTGTATAGCAGTTACAAATATAGAGGGCGGGACAAGAGTAGCCAGCCGGTACCATAACATAGAGGCCACCAGCTGGTTTATGACCAGCACCCTCCCCCGAAAGGAGAGAACTCCAAGCAGGCCTGACCAGCGCCCCAGCCGAGCAACCACCTTCGTCTCCAACTCTTGCCAGTTTGCCGGCCAAACATCCTCAGTGGGACTCAGGTACACCCCCAGATAGAGGAGGTGCGTGGTACTCCACGCATACAATGCCATCTCCTCCGGCAGGGAGTCTACCCGCCACTGACCCACCAAAAGTCCAGAGCACTTACTCCAGTTAATCCTAGCAGAAGATGCAGCCGAGAATATCTCCTGGCAGTCACGCATCCTCCGCAGGTCACCAGGATCAGTGAACATAAGAAGTACGTCATCGGCATACGCCGATAGAATCACCTCAACCCGCGGGCCAGGTAGGGCCAGGCCTGTCAACCTCCTCCGAAGAAGACACAGGAACGGCTCCACACAGACCGAATACAACTGGCCCGACATAGGGCACCCCTGGCGGACCCCCCTCCCAAAATGAAAAGGAGATAGCACCGCGCCATTAACCTTTACAAGACACTCCGCCGCAGCGTACAAAAGCCGGACCCGGGCCACGAAGTGTGGTCCAAACCCAAACGCTTGCAACGTCCCAAATAGGTATTCATGCTCTACCCTATCAAAAGCCTTCTCCTGATCAAGAGACAGAAAAGCAGCTGACTCACCAGTACCCTGGACTAAATGAATCAGGTCCCTAACCAGGTGGATGTTATCCTGGATGGACCGGCCAGGGACTGTATAAGATTGATCAGGATGAATCACTTGATGCAGCACGGAGCCCAGGCGATTTGCCATTGCCCGTGCAAAAATTTTATATTCTGTGCAAAGGAGAGAGACTGGACGCCAGTTCTTCAACAAACGGAGTTCGCCCTTCTTAGGCAGCAAGACAACAACTGTCCTACGCCACGAGAGAGGCATCACTCCAGTCGCCAGGCTCTCCCCCAAAACCAACATATAGTCACCCCCTAGGACGTCCCAGAATGCTCTAACACACTCCACCGTCAACCCATCCAGCCCGGGGGACTTACCCCTCCTGAGCTGATGCAAGGCACAAGTCAACTCCTCCAAAGATAAGGGGCCATCAAGAAGATCAGCCTCCCCCCTATCTACGGCCGGTAGACCCTCCCACAGATCTTGCTGAGCCTCCACACTGAATCCTTCCGCAGAGAACAGGGTCCCATAAAAGGACCTAACCAAGGCATTAATCCTCTCTGGATCAGTGACAGAGGAGCCGTCATCTGCAAGCAACTCCACGAGCTGTTTTCGAGCTCCCCGCCCCTTCTCCAAAGAGAAAAAGAAAGGCGACGCTCGGTCCAGCTCGTGCAGCATCTGGACCCGAGACCTCACATAAGCGCCTCGAGATCGCTCAAGCAGCAGACTCCTCAAAACCTCCTTCTTCCTCTGAAACTCTCCCCATTCGCTGGAGTCTTCACCAAACTGACCCAGGCGAGACTCAGCGTCCTGTATCTCCCTCTCCAGCTTCGCGACCGCTGAGTCCCGCCTCCCAGTCGACCCCCATGTATATTCCTTACAAAAGAGACGGATGTGAGCTTTACCCACATCCCACCACTGCCTAAGGGAAGAGAAGCACCTCTGCCTCTCTCTCCACTTCACCCAAAACCGAGTGAATGACTCCCGGAAACACCGATCCTCCAGCAGCCTGTTGTTAAAGTGCCAGTACGCGGACCCAGCCCGAGCGCACGCTGGATTGAAATCCACACGCACCAGACAATGGTCCGAGCACGGCACCAGCCGCATTGAGGCCGCTGAGACACGGGAAACAAACGCTCGGGAAATATAAAACCGATCAATGCGGGAACCACCGCCCTCAGACCTCCGCGAAAAAGCAGTGGAATCAGGGTGAAGGTCCCTCCAAACATCAACCAACTCAAAGGAGTCAATCAAGCCTCTCAGCTTCTTCGCTACAGCAGGCGCACACTGAGTACCAGAACGGTCCCGCACCTCAAGTGTGCAATTAAAGTCCCCACCAAGGAAGACACACTCTCCCCTATCAATAGTGCCCAACAGAGCATTCACCTCCCGAAGCAGGCCGGCCTGCATCGTGCCGGAGCTAGGGGCATACACGTTAATGAAATGCAACGGCATGCCATCCAGGCTCACGGCCAGATGGAGCAAACGTCCTGGCACCACTTCCTGCACTTTTAAAATGCTTGGCAGAAAATTTGGGGCCAACAAAAAAGCCACCCCACTCGAATTTGAGCTGAGATGGCTCATATAAACCCTCCCTTCCCACTCCAGTTGCCAGGTAGGTTCATCACTAGCAACGGTATGTGTCTCTTGCAGATAACAAACTGCAAATCTCCCCTCCCTTAGGGCTGATAAGAGCTGAAATCTTCGAAAACTCGCTCTACTCCCATTTAAATTTAATGTAGCTACTGTGAATGTGTAGACACATTAGATTGTGACCCTCACACTCCCTGTAGTCACAGGAGGTCCTTTTCTGAGGACCTTCAACAAACCCCAAAACTGCCCCAAATCCGAGTCAGAAAGACCACTATCCTTGTTACTAAGGATAGCCTCGAGACTCTCCCGCACATCTAGCCAATCCTCCCATCTCCTTGTAATGGCCCACCATAATGTTTTGGGAGCACGACTTATTTTTAAGAACTCTCGCACCTCAACAATAAGCTTCGCCTCAGACACGGCCTTGGAGTCTGGGCTCTCAGCCAACCCGCTCGCACCTGAATCAACAACCTCAGAAAGACCAGAACTGTCTGACACAACACTCTCTGAGCCCCCCCCACTGGCCGCATCGCTATCCTCCTCCACAGCCATGACACGACCACCCGGATCAATGCTGGGGGTGGGTCCCAACACCCCTACCTGAGACTCGCAGCCCTCTGAATGGCTGGGCTCCTGCACGCTACCATCACCCTCCTCCTCTGGGCCTGGGGAAGCAACAACAAGAGGCATCCCCAGGGCCTGTGGAACACTGGCACCCTCGGAGTCTGAAAGAGGATCACGTCCCATAACAGCCCTGACCTCCACATCATCCAGAGTGCCCTCTCCACAGGCATCACCCAGAGAATCACCACCTGCCATTAACCTCACCCCAGACAACTCATCCGGTGAGGCATCCCGCCCCCCAGCACCTCCACTGGCACTGATATGGAGCACAGACTTGAACGACAACACCCCCGAAACTCCCCCCTCAGCCTGACTCTGCCCATCCCCCGTCACAGAGGGCACACTACCAGAGGAGCCAACCACGTCATCTACCGTGCTAGCACCCTCAGTAGGCCTCTGAAACGAGGGGACCTCATCCGACCCAGAGGGTACACACCCAAGGGAGCTAACCACAGCATCCGCCGAGATAACTCCCTCAGAGGGCCCCTGAGATGAAGGGACAGACTCCCGCCCAGTGGACACAACTCCACCGGAATCAACTTCAGCACCCAGTCCGGTGACACCCGCTGTAGATCCATGAAGAGAAGGCCCAACCACCGACCCAGAAGACACCGGGTCAAGACCACTTTCAGCCACCTCAGTGGTGGAAAGCTCGGAGAAAGACATCCCCTTCGCTCTGGACCCACGCCCTTCCTCCTCTTCACCAGGCAAATGCCTCCTTTTAGTCCCACTCGCATGCGGAGGTGCGGTAACCTCCATAAGGGAAGGGTCATCCGCCTCCACATTACCCCCAACCACTTTGCCACCCACACGTTTAGACTTCTTTCCCCCCTTCCGAGCCACCACAACTCCCCCCTGGGCCCCAGCAGGTGCAGTCTGCACCACACTGGAGCCAAACTCACCCGATTGCACTTTCTTCGCTCGGGCAGCCCTATCCCTCTCCTTCTTCTTATTATGCTTCCCCTGCTTCTCCCAAAACCCCCCCTCAACACTCCCCTCCTCCTGCGCCCCACCTCCATCCACCGCCACAGGCGCAAGACGTAGGGGACGTGGGGGGCTTGGGCTCTCACTGCCCAGGGTCCCCAAAGCGGAACCTCTGGACCCAGAAGGCTTAGCACTGCCGCCCCGGGTCACCAAGGCAGAACTGGCAACCTCAGCCGGGTCAGCAGTACCACCCCGCGCCGCTGAGGTTTGACCAGCCACCCCAGATGGGCCAGCAGCGCTTTCCTGGGCCACTGCACTAGAACCTCTAGCAGTGCCCCCGCGAAAAAGACACTCCCTACGGAGATGTCCAAATTCGCCGCACGCATGACACCGTGCCTTTCCCCAACTCCAACGCACGGTTCTGGGTACCCCCTTATGCACCACCTCAAAACTCCCCTCGGCACCATCCCCCTCACCCACCTTCATGAACACCCTCCTCTTGAAACTGAAGACCCCTTTTTCCTCCGGGTCCCCCCCAGGATGCAAGAGCCTAAAGCACTTAGACCGCACCTCCCCGAACTTGGACAGGTGTGGAATAAGCACTGCATCCGAAAAATAAGTGGGGCAGCTCCGCAGGAGAACCGGTCTCACCCTGGATACCCACGGATCCACCTGTACGTGGACCCCCCCCACTGAGATCCCCTCCTCCAACGCTCGGGCCACACACTCCCGGGTCTTAAGTATCATCTCCACCTTTCCCCTTTCGAGCTCAGAAGAGACAATAGCCCCCCTCCCAAGAAGTTCATTCATGGCCTTCGTAATTACCCCCCTAGACATCATAGGCCCAGTTTGAACAGAAATACCAAAACTGTCCCCATCCAAGTCAACATGAGGCTCAAGCTCAGATGGCCTCGCACCCGCCACTGATGCCGTCGCTGCGTAGGTCCGGACCTTCGGCCGCGCCCCTTCCATCGCCATCCTCACAGAGGCACAAACCAGCTCCAAGCCCCTCAGCAGCACAGCTCCAAGTTAAGTCCCAGAGACAGTCACAGTCAAAGACAGGCAGCAGAAAACAGAAACCTCCAGCTGAAGCAGGAAAGACCCCAGGTTCGTCCACAGCCAAGAGCAGCTTACGGGAAACTCGATCCCAGTCGCGCTGGACGCAAAAGTACCTTCTTCACATTAAGCCAGGCAGCCGCACTGACAAAATGACTTTAGGGCAGAGAAGCGGAGCCAAAAACGACAAAGACACCGCACAACTTCAGCCCACTGAGATCACAGGCACTCTTGGCAATCCGCCAACGCCAACCGCACCCTCGACAATGTGGAGAAACTCAGGAATCTTCACACAGATGGAGGCTCCCCAGACCAGAGAAAAGCTTCAACAGCCCAACAATAAGTTGAACTATGAAGCCCCCCTGGGTCTGTGCCCTCTCCAACGGCAAAATCCTGGAAAGGCTGCTCCAATCCTTCTCAACTGCAGAGCTGAGAAGAAAACACGACCTCTCTCTCTCTCTCTCTCTCTCTCTCTCTCTCTCTCTCTCTCTCTCTCTCTCTCTCTCTCTCTCTCTCTCTCTCTCTCTCTCTCTCTCTCCCTCTCTCTCCCTCTCTCTCCCCCCCCTTCTTGCTCTCTCTCATTCTCTCCCCCCTTCACTCTCTCTCTCTCTCACCCCTCTCTCTACTGGCGGAAGCCATGATCGGCTGGTCCCCATGTTCTCTCCCCCCCTCTCTCTCTCTCTCTCTCTCCTCTCCCTCTCCCCCTCTCTCTCTCTCCTCTCTCTCTCCACTCTCTCTTCCTCCCCTCCCTCTCTCTTTCCCCCTCTCTCTCCCCCTTTCCTCTCCCCAACCCCCTGCCCTCCCTCCCTCCCCTAAACCCCCTTCCCCCCTCCATCCCTCCCCTACCCCTTCCCTCCACCCCCTCCCCTGCCCCCTACCCTCCACCTCCCCCTCCCTCCCCATCTCATGCTCCCCACCTCCCCCACCCTCACTCACCCTCCCTCTCCTCCTTCCCTACACACCCCACTCATTCTGTCTCTTGCCCTCCTGTTTCTGCCTCCCTCCATGTCTCTCCCCAGTCTCGCTCTGCCCTCACTCTCTACTTCCCCCCCCCGCTATCCCTCTAGAGACGCGCCTGCGAATTGGGGGGTATGTGTCAGTGGATAGGGCGGTTATGGGGTAAAAGGAGCAAATTAATAATATTAATATAGTGTCTAGGGGGGTAGTTAGTGTGTGGGGGGGGTGGTTAGTGTGTGTGCTGCCGCATTCTGCCCCCCTCCCCTCGCAAACGCTCATTGGGGGAACAGACCCAATGGGTATGCACTTGGTCTAGTATATATATAACTATAACTCTCATCTTGCTACCTGCAGGTTTGCGTTGTTTCTCTGTTTGCACAAAAACGGTACATGATAGCATGACGATTTCTGGCCCACCTTACTCAACATTGTCCTATGCTGTAAATGAAACAAGTTTTTTTGCAGAGCAATGGTATATTTTAAAAGTTCTTAAGGTTTCAAAAAAATAACAAAGCAATGCCCCACCCGCACATTGGCAGTTGGGGCCTTTCCCAAATTGTTATAATCATAATTTTTTTCCACAATGTCGACCCGACGGCTGCACGGGTAATTTCCCTTCTATTTTTTATTTCTGCCACCCCCCCCTCCCCCTGGCCCTGGGCTGGAGTTCCCCGCCTCAAGCCCCCCCTCCCCCGGTCCCAGGATGCTCGCCCATCCCCTGACAGGCCCCTGCCTCAGGCACTCCCCCGGCCCCAGGACGCTCGCCCCACCCGCCCCCCAACAGCACCTGTCATCCCCTGCCTCAAGCCCTCACCGGGCCCCGGACATTTGTCCTCCCAGTTGACAACCCCCGCCTCAAGCCCTCCCCGAATCTCAGGATGCTCACCCCCAAAAGTCCCGACAGCCCATTCCTCAAGCCCTCCCCTGGCCCCAGGACGCTCCCCCCACTCAACAGCTGCTGCCTCAAACCCTCCCCGGCCCCTCAACTTCATCGCTGGCCTGGGGAGGTGAGGAGGGTGAGATGGGGGATTGAGGGAGAGAAGGGGGTAGGGAGGGAGAGAGGGGGAAGTAGGGGAGGTGAGGAGGGAGTGGGGAGGAGGGGTAATAGGGGGAGAGGATGGGGGAGTGGGGGAGGTGGGAAAAGGGAATAGAGGAAGAGAAAGGCAGTGGGGTGGTGAGGAGGGATCGTGGGGGGTTTAGGGGAGGTGAGAAGTAGGGGATGTGCGGGAAAGAGGGTCAGGAGGGGGGTAGGGAGGGGAGATGACATGGACGGAGGGAGGGAGTGACTGAGGGTTTGGGAATGGAGATGGAGGGAGAGGGGAAAGAAACAAGAGCGTTAAGAGGAGGTGGTGGGAGTGCTGCGGGATGAGGGGAAATGAGTCGTGCCTGCGCAGTTAGGGGCTATGTGTGAGTGGTGCAATGTTGCATTGGGGGAACGGGTTGCATTGGGGGAATAGGTGAGTGGTGGAATATTATGTTGGGGAACGGGTTTTGTTGGTGGACCAGGCCTTCCATGTGACAGGGACACAACGGGTCCTAGTTGAGAATAAAATCACAATTAATCTCATAATTTGCAAATTATTTTGAGGTGTTTTTCTATGGACTACAGCAGGATTTATATTTGAAATTGAAATTCAAAAAGCCTGAACCAAAGAAAATTAGAAATTAGGAACTTAAAAAGTATATGTACAATTTTAGGTAGCCAAATATAAAGATAAATTAAACTTCACTAAATTGACCAAATTAATCCATGAAGAATGATCTTTAATTAGCAATATCACACATGAGACGTCATCGGGTGGCGCTGCGTGTGGCAGCCTCGCTAGCAGTCTGTTTGTCTTTTTACGCTTTTTCTTATTTTTAGTTTGCTTAAAAGAATGTTCCTGGAGGTTTCTTAGTCTTTTTTTATGTGGGAGAGGTGAGGATGGGAAGGGGGAAACCGTTTCCCAGTCACTCCCTTGTCGGGATGCGCCTATTCTCTGAGTCGCATCTTCACCCCCTCTCGTGGCCTACCATCTGGATTGGCGCGGACGTTCATGCTGGAGACCGGGCAGAGCTTCAGCAGCGGCGCCGCACAGAATTACCATCGCAGAACGGGGCGATGCCTTACTGGGGATCGCCGAGTGGAGCTCCGGAGTGGTGGGCCTGCTGAGTAACACCATGGAGCTGTGGTTTCCGGAGCTTCCAGCCATGGAGCCTGGGATCTTTGCCGGGGATCGCCAGTGTTGGAGCTTCACCCAGCTCCGCCCAGCTCCGCCTGTGGACTTTCGGAGCCGCATTCTCCAGTAGGAAGTGGCTAATTCGGAAACTCCAAGCTGTTGAGATTGTTCTTCTGTTCCGACGCCAGAGTTCCGATCATCCGGAAACATCGGGCCACCGTAGCGGCAAATGTGGAAGGCCCAAAAGGCCCCGACCACGGTGAACTAAGAGGAAGATAACTGAACTTTACTGCCTTCCCTCACAGTGGGAAACATTGATTCTGCTGTGTGGGGGTGTTCATGTTAACTTCTATTGTGTATTGTGTTATTTTTATTTGTATGGCTGTATGGTAATTCAAATCTCACTGTACCAATTGGTGCATGTGAAAATTGTCAGGTCTCGGGTTTGATCTAGTTTCTGTTTCTTATTGGTTTTCAGTATTTGAGTTTGCATTCTTGTTTTATTTTGGTGTCTCACATCTCCTCTTGTTTCAGGTACCATTTCCTGTCATGTCATTTACCCTATTGTGATTGTTGGCCCCGCCCTGATGTGTTTCACCTGTGTCTCGTTATCCCCTGTTAGTCTGTATTTAAGCCCTTTGTGTTTTAGTTCTCATTGCCAGTTTGTTGTGTATGCTACTTAGTATCTAGAAAAATTGTGACTGTGATCCCGACCATTGCCTGTTTTTCGACCACTGTTTTTGCCTGCTCCTAGATTATACTGTTGCCTCTGTTTTTGCTTACCTGTGTACCGACTTGGACCGATTAAACTCTGAAAATGGATCTGCCCAGTGTTTGAGCCTGCATTTGTGGCCTCCTCGTTCAGTTCTGACAAAAATAAATGTCTTTTGAACTCTTGGAAGCCCTGGGAGGAATAAATGGGAAAAAAAATCTAAAATTGAAAGTAGTTATAGTATTAGATTGCTGGTAGATTTACTTGGGTTTTAATAATACTGTAACTAATCTAAAAGTGCTTAAAACTGACATTTCATTTCTAATCCTAGGATTTATTTCATGCAAGAGGAATTGTTAAAGAAATCAGATAAAAATCACAGGATAGTTTTGTTACAATTCTCATGGGCATATTGCCAATTTTATCCTCTTTTACTTCCATCTGGAAATTGTTCCCCTTCACCATCTCCTCCTGGATTTACAGTTTGTGGTTTTCATTTCCCTCCCTTGTCTGATCCAGACTGCCTCTGCCTCTGATCAGGAAAGATCTTCGGAAATATGCACACCCAGGAATTTGAAGTTCTTGACCCTTTCCACCATCGTCCTGTTGATATAAACAGGATTGTGGGTCCCTATCCTACCCCTTCCAAAGTCTACAATCAGTTCCTTGGTTTTTCTGGTCGAGAGCCAGGTTATTGTGCTGGCACTATTTGGTCAATCGGTCGATCTCACTTCTATACTCAGACTCGTCACCATCAATAATTCGTCCCACAACAGTGGTGTCATTGGCAAACTTGATGATGGAGTTTGCACTATGTCTGGCCATGCAGTCATGAGTATAGTGTATATAACTCTGAGTTAATCTAGCCCCAACTCATAACAATGAGAACAAAATGATTAAGGTGAATGGTGTTTTTAACCTTGTCTTCACTAAACTTAATTTTATACTTCTTTTAGTTGTCTACTCCTAATACCATTGATATCCTTGATATCTGTCCTTTCCTCTACTCCATTGACATATCGTCTGAAAAATTTCAAAGACAAGCATAGTTGTTTAGGCCTGTGGACAGCAATGGCTTTCTCTTTCTCTTGTGGCAGAGTCCCCACACTGAGCATTGACAAGGAAAAAAAAAATGAAAGAGTTTATTGTCATGTGTCCCTGACAGGACAATGAAAATCTTTCTTTGCATAGCACAACAGAACATAGAAGGCATTGACTACAATTCTATACATAAATACACCCATGAATTAATAAATTAATAAAGTGCAAATAACAGATGGAGGGATATTAATGTTCAGAGTTCTGAGCCAGGTTTAATAGCCTGATGGCAGTGGGGAAGTAGCTATTCCTAAACCGGGTTGTTGCAGTCTTCAGGCTCCTGTACCTTCTACCCGAAGGTAGCAGGGAGATGAGTGTGTGGCCAGGGTGGTGTGGGTCCGTGATGATGCTGCGAGCCTTTTTGAGGCAGCGACTGTGATAAATCCCCTCGATGGAAGGAAGGTCAGAGTCGATGATGGACTGGGCAGTGTTTACTACTTTTTGTAGTCTTTTCCTCTCCAGGGCGCTTAAGTTGCCGAACCAAGCCATGATGCAACCAGTCAGCAAGCTCTCTACTGTACACCTGTAGAGGTTAGAGAGAGTCCTCCTTGACAGACTAACTCTCCGTAATCTTCTCAGGAAGTAGAGGCGCTGATGAGCTTTCTTAATAATTGCATCTGTGTTCTCGAACCAGGAAAGATCTTCACAGATGTGCACGCCCAGGAATTTGAAGCTCTTGATCCTTTCAACCATCAACCCGTTGATATAAACAGGACTGTGGGTCCCCATCCTGCTCCTTCCAAAGTCCACAATCAGTTCCTTGGTTTTGCTGGTGTTGAGGGCCAGGTTGTTGTGCTGGCACCATATGGACAGTTGCTCGATCTCGCTTCTATACTCTTTACCCTTCTTACCCTTCTTACCCTCTGTGTCCTTACCCTTCTTCTCTAATGAATTCAGCACCTTCAAGCAGCCATCCACTTCCCAAATGGTCAAACCATTGCCACGGAAATATTGTGGATCTTCTCTGGTCTGAAGCCACACATCTCACACAAGATTTTCTTCACAATGTGCATCAGCCCCCAATGTGCTGTGGCTTCATCAGTTATCACATGGGCATGAATGGCAAAATGCACAACTTAAATAGCAATAATTGCCATGGCAAGTAAGATTAGAATCTTTCCCCGGCAGGTGACGACAGCGCTCATTTGAACAACCTAGCCCC
Organism: Raja brachyura; assembly: GCA_963514005.1. The sequence continues at coordinate 67,841,478 of OY740784.1, forward strand.
TGAATGGTCACATGTTCTGAGGAAGAGTCTCGACCTGAAACATTACCTATCCATGTTCTCCAGTGATGCTGCCTGGCCTGCAAGTTACTCCAAAGTACAAATGTATTTGCCACATGCACCATAAGGTACAGTGAAATTAATTTACCATACAGCATTAGAATTAAAAAAGGACACAATACACCACATAAATCAACACAGACACCCACAACAGCATTCTTCACTGTGGTGGAAGGCAATACAGTTCAGACAGTCCTTCTCCTCCTCCCTTGTTCACCCATGGCCGGGACCCTGACCCTTTGTAATCGCCGCTATGGATGGCCTAATGTTCAAGCCCTCTGGTCGGGATGGTCGGAACGCTGATGTCGGGACAGGTCGAGCACCATGGCCCGGAGCTCCCAAATCGGCCACCTTACCGGAGACCGCAGCTTCCAGATGTTGTAGGCCGCAAGCCGATGGTTGGATAGTCCACTCCAAGCCTGCCGCCAGAAGCTCCACAGATCGCGGCTTCCAGATGTAGTCCGCAGGCCAATGGTCGGAGCGCATCTCCGGCGAACCCAGCAAGTTACAGTCCCCGCTGCACCACCGCTGAAGCTCTGGGCCCGCGATGTTAAGGTCCCACTGCACCGCTGCTGAAGTTCTGGGCCCGACTCCGGAAAGGCCACACCAAACCAGCTGTAAGGCTGAGACGAGGGGGGCGAAGAAGCGACAAGGAAGAAAGTTGCCTCCATTGACGAAGCTGAAAGAAATCGGTTTCCCCCTATTCCCCTCCCCCCCCCCACCAACCCCCATACTAGACACACAGAGAAAAACTAAAATATACTTTTCGACAAACTAAAAAAATCTAAAAAATGAAAAGAACCCAAATACAGATGAAGCAGCTGACTCACAGTGCCACCTGGAACTCCAGCACCTTGTGTCCTTTTGTGCATTAACCAGCATTTGCAGTTCCTTGTTTCTACTGTGTATTCCTGCTTAATGGGTTGCATCTATGTCAGCTTGACTTCAGCAAAGCTTATCTGCTCCCTGATCCATAGATTTATCAAAATCAGAAGTCAAATTATTCATTGGAATACAGGTTATTGGCTTGAAAAATCATCTGTTCCTAAGTGAGTAAACCTTTCTCTGGGACATTTGGTGCTTGCAAGATGGCGGGAAAAACTGCACACCAAACTCACAACCTTTACTGCCTGGAAGGATAAGGGTGCCTGGGCATAGAAAAGACACAAAAAATATCCAACTCATTTGTTACCTTGAATTGAAAAAGCATTGACATTCCTTAATTGTTGCAGGATAGGAATCGGCACTAGATAGCACACAACAAAAGCTTTTCACTGTACCTCAGTACACAAGACAATAATAAACTAAACTAAATTAAATCTTTCCCCAAATGCTCTGTAAGAGTAGCTTCCCCACAAGGGTACTCAGGAAGTTGCATTAAACACTGGCCTTGGCAGCAAATGACATATTTCATAATCACAATTTAAAAAATATATAACCAGTTTGAGTTTCTGTCCCATTTTGCTTAGGATATAACAATAAGTTGAATAGCTGCTTGAAAAGTGTACATCAACTTACATTTGTTGATGGTAATAACTGCCCTGTAATTTCTGAGAATGAAAATCTTTTAGATGTGTATGATTTTATTCTCTGTGCACCAAATGTGCATTTGATGAGGTACCACATAGAGCACATGGTATTGGGGGTAGGGTGCTGACATGGATAGAAAATTGGTTGGCAGACAGGAAACAAAGGGTAGGAATTAACAGGAAAAATTCTGTGTCATTAAATTTCAGAATGGCTGGCAGTGACTAGTGGGGTACCGCAAGGCTCGGTGCTGGGCTAAATTCACAACTATTTACAATATATATTAATGATTTGGATAAAGGGATTAAAAATAACATTAGCAAATTTGTAGATAACACAAAGCTGGGTGGTAGTGTGAAATGTGAGGAGGATGCTATGAGTATGCAGGGTGACTTGGACAGGTTGCGTAAGCGGGCAGATGCATGGCAGATGCAGTTTAATGCGAGGTTATCCACTTTGGTGGCAAAAACAGGAAGGCAGATTATTATCTAAATAGTGTCAAGTTGGGGAAAAGGGGAAGTACAATGGGATCTGGGGGTCTTTGTTCACAAGTCACTGAAAGTAAGTATGCAGGTACAGTAGGCAGTGAAGAAAGCGATTGGCATGTTGGCCTTCATAACAAGAGCAGTTGAGCACAGGAGCAATGAGGTACGCCTGCAGTTGTACAGGGCACTAGTGAGACCACAACTGGAGTATTGTGTGTAGTTTTTGTGTCCAAACTTGAGGAAGGACATTCTTGCAGCGTAGGTTCACGAGCTTAATTACCGGGATGGGGGAAATGTCACATGTTAGAAACATAGAAACATAGAAAATAGGTGCAGGAATAGGCCCTTCAGCCCTTCTAGCCTGCACCACCATTCAATATGATCATCCAACTCAGTATCCTGTACCTGCCTTCTCTCCATACCCCCTGATCCCTTTAGCCACAAGGGCCACATCTAACTCCCTCTTAAATATAGCCAATTAACTGTCCTCAACTACCTTCTGTGGCAGAGAATTCCACAGATTCATCACTCTCTGTGTGAAAAATCTTTTTCTCATCTCAGTCCTAAAAGACTTCCCCCTTATCCTCAAACTATGACCCCTTATTCTGGACCCGTTAAGAATTTTGTACATTTCTATAAGATCCCCCATCAATCTTCTAAATTCTAGCGAGTACAAGCTGAGTCTATCCAGTCTTTCCACATATGAAAGTCCTGCCATCCCAGGAATCAGTCTGGTGAACCTACTCTGTACTCCCTCTATGGCAAGAATGTATTTCCTCAGATTAGGAGACCAAAACTGTACGCAATACTCCAGGTGTGGTCTCACCAAGACCCTGTACAACTGCAGTAGAACCTCCCTGCTCTTATACTCAAATCCGTTTGCTATGAATGCCAACATACCATTTGCTTTCTTCACTGCCTGCTGCACCTACATGCCTACTTTCAATGACTGGTGTACCATGACACCTAGGTCTCGTTGCATCTCACCTTTTCCTAATTGGCCACCATTCAGATAATAGTCTACTTTACTGTTTTTGCCACCAAAGTGGTTAACCTCACATTTATCCACATTACACTGCATCTACCATGCATTTTCCCACTCACCCAACCTATCCAAGTCACCTTGTAGCCTCCTAGCATCCTCCTCACATCTAACACTGCCCCCCAGCTTTGTGTCATCCGCAAACTTGGAGATGATGCATTCAATTCCCTCATCCAGATAATGAATATATATTGTAAATAGCTGGGGTCCCAGCACTGAGCCTTGCGGTACCTCACTAGTCAATGCCTGCCATTCTGAAAAGGACCTGATTACTCATACTCTTGGCTTCCTGTCTGCCAGCCAGTTCTCTATCCACATCAATACTGAACTCCCAATACCGTGTGCTTTAAGTTTGCATACTAATCACTTATGTGGGACCTTATGTGCACTTATGTTGAAAGCCTTCTGAAAGCCCCGATATAATACATCCACTGGTTCTCCCTTATCCACTCTACTAATGACATTCTCGAAAAATTCAATAAGATTCGTCAGACATGATTTACCTTTCATAAATCCATTCTGACTTTGTCCAATGATTTCACCACTTTCCAAATGTGCTGCTATCCCATCTTTAGTAACTAGCATTTTCCCCACAACCGATGTTAAACTGGTAGATATGTTGATAGATTGGAGCGGTTGGTCTTGTATACTCTGGAATTTAGAAAGATAAAAGGAGATCGTATTGAAACATATAAGATTATTAAGGGGTTGGACACGCTGGAGGCAGCACACATGTTCCCAATGTGGGGGAGTCAAGAACCAGGGCCATATTATAAGAATAAGTGCTAAGCCATTTAGAACGGAGATGAATAAAAACGTTTTCACACAGAGAGTTGTGAGTATGTGGAATTCTCTGCCTCAGAGGGCGGATGCTTTCAAGAGTGAGTTAGGTAAAGCTCTTAGGGATAGTGGAGTTAAGGCATATGGAGAGAAAGCAGGAACGGTTTACTGATTGTTGGTGATCAGCCATGAACACATTGAATGGTGGTGCTGGCTCGAAGGGCCGAATGCCCTACTGAGGCACCTATTGTCTAAACCATGCTGATGCAATCTATGTCCTCCGGGGCATTTTTGATCTTGCCAATTAGTGAAATTGCACAGGCATGTCATGCTGTTTTTGCTTGCTGATGAAGGAGATGTAATTGCTTACTCCAGTAAACAAGACATCCTTCAATTGGTTTATACCTTTGAAGTGCTGCAATTGATTAATGCGAGTTAACGATCTTTGGATTGATCCAGAAATGGATCCAGATTGAAGCAGAAAGGTTAAGGGTATTTTGACCTTCACATTGTTAGTACTGTACCGGTGGATTAATTATTCTGCAAATCACCTCATATCTTGTGATATAACTCAGTTCCATACTATCTTATGAATCACAGCTTGAACAAGTGTTTCTGCATTGGCAGCTCGAAGTAGAGTTGTCACTCTTTAGAGGTGCAGGTGTAGAGGGACCAGCATGTGAGTATTAGTATAATTTCTCCTGCCTTACAGCCTGCTTTTGTTATTCAAGCTTTTCAGAAAGATTAAAGAAAAAGGAGAAATCCCATTATATAATGAATTGATCAAGGAGGCAAAAATCATGCAACTGTTAGCGGACACTAAATAAACATCTGAGCAAAGACAAGGAATCCCAAAATAGAGTTATAGAGTCATAAAGAGTTACGTTGGTGAGTACGTGAAGAACCCCGCCAGTGCGCCTGCAAGTCAAAGCAACAGTGTGAAATCACAGATAACAGTAATTGAAGTGACACAGTAAGATTATAAACCTTGAACTACCAGATGACCTTTGCGATATGAGGGTTGTGAGCGGAGGGCACGTACTCACCAATGTAACTCTTCATAAAATAAATATTAAACTTCAAACTGGTAAGATCTCATTTAATCTTACTATTTTATTTTAGACTCATTTGAGTGACTACATGAGGATTTCAAAGCTCTGTGATTTCATGCTGTGAGAAACGAGTCTACACAACCACAGCTGCTTCATTGACAGATGAGAGATGACAGATGAATAAATAATCAAAATAGTAACCCCTCTCATCTGAGAAGGACTATACAACTGAACCTAAAATAGAGTTGGCAAAACTCTATGTTCTGACAATGGGTTATTATAAGTGTTTGGAAGGTTAGCTCGTTTGACCATCCTGCAGCTGGCAGGATGTGGTCCAGCGGAACGTAAATAGCCCTTGCTACTGATGTTGTAGCAGACCTGGTATAGTGATTTAATTCATATCTACTCCTATATAAACCAAACCCCGTTTCACCGCCTGGGGATGGTCTGAACTGACAGCTTCTTATAAAGCTTTGGAACTAACAACATTGCTAGAGGCTCTTGGTAACCTTGACATATTGTTGTAAATGTGTGAACTCACATAACTGAAGGTCCCTGAATATGTCATGAAACTAGTTTGGGACCTGACTCCCCTTCTGCTCTGCTCAACTAAAACATAAAATATAATATAATTTGCAGATGTAATCATGCAGTCCAGTCGCAATTATGTAGTGACTGGACCCATTGCGCTGAGACCAGCGCCATGAGGATAACCACCTTATGAGACGGTCAACGCGAGGATGTATTTGGAGCCCCCGGCAAAACAGTGCCAGCACAATGTCAGTATCCATACTGCCCTGTAATTGTCCTGGGGGATCTTGTGTTAATGATCCATTACAAACTCGATATCCGGGGTGAGCCCGACAGAGTGGATCCAATTCGCTGCAGCAAATATGATGGGAAGGCACATTAAGCACAGTTAATGGACTTATAACTCAATTATTGTCAAAGACCTATTGGAAAATGAACTTCAAGTCGTCAGTATCCGTACCGTATTAAATGTAACATAGCATTAAACAAAGCTCTTCCCCTCTCCTGGAGAAACTGTACTGCTTTTTGGGATGCTATCCCTGCCCTCTGCAGTGAGTCCATACATGGTCGGTGTGACAACCGAGCCATAGGAGCAGTCTTCTCAGAATCTGCAAAAGAATAAATTTATTTTATCATGAAGAGGCTGGTTTTCCGAGCCACAGGCTAACCAGCAATCCTTTACGTGTAGAATAACCGTATAAGGTGGTATTAATATTCCTGACAAACAGGAATCAATGCTGCATAGTCCAGTCAGCCGGTTCAAAATCCTAAGCAGGATCTTGCTGACATCATTTCAAGATCCGACAGATGGGCAAAATGGAAGAACACATAATGAACATTCCTCCTTGTTGTAGCGATAATATATCTCTCACCACTGTTATGCCACATAGTTTTGCACCCATGAATAAGCATGAAACATCATATCAACATTATGTGTTCCATCGAACCATAATTTCATAAATACTTTGTGATCCCACACTCATTCTGTATTGTCATTGATCTGTACTTGATGATACACCAGTGGCAAATGAGATTATGTTTATTAGTATAGGATGCTTTTATTTGATTGCACCCATGTGACTAACATATGCCACCACCATTGTGTATCAACCTGCAGTTCAGCATGCAGATTATGCATATTTGGTCCATAACCCTTTACCCATATAATGCACCTAGGATTTATAGATAGTTGATAGAAATAACTGAAGAATTGGCAACTGATATAAATCTGCTCCACCTCTGAATTAGAGGTGACATTTTTCACCTTAGAACACTTAGCATCAGTTTGTAATATACCTGAGTTTTTACTGACCAAACTAGTGGAGCAATGCTGAATAGTGTTCATCCATCATTATGATTTTATTAACTTCAGCTGGTAATAGCATAGGTCACTTAACAATTACCTTGAGAGGTTGCTACTTCTCAGCTGAACTACAGCTACTATATTGCCAATTACTCTTGTTGAATAGACGGCTGCTTATAACAACAAGTTGTTACAAGTTCCCATTAACTCCAATCTCTTGTCCCAGGGCAGAGTCACAGGCTAATTAATAGTTGAAGGTAAATCCCAATGACCAACTAGTATATTGGTAGCTACTTAGTTTTAACTGGATGGATGAGGGATCCTACAAAGCCCTTCCCATCTTTGAATTTCTCAAATATAGTTTGAAGCTGAACAATTGATTTTTGCTAGCATTCAGGCTAGACGTAACAGGTTTCGACTCTGAGTAGCTGAAGCACCGATTTTTGTAATTTGGTAAATACTTGGATAAATAATTTAGCCCAACTTGCAATGTTTTACTGTTATTATCACTGTTATCATTGCCTCATTATTAGTAAATTATCAATACTGTTACATTCTCCTGATAATTTCAAATGTCTCCGGTGATCCCTGTAAATGGGAACTGAATAGAATTTATCTTTGAGGTCCTTATGAAAATCAGTTGTCAATCAGTAACGAAGTTTCCTATTCGGAAAGTTTATACTGCACATACGCGTTAGTATGTGCAGAACTCTGACCCCTTCCAGGTATTCTCACAACGGCTGGTAATCAACTCTTCTGGCAGCAACACCTTCATCTGCGAGGATTGCCTTGAACCCATACACATGTGGTCCCATATGTGCCACGGACATGCTTTAGAATTTGAAGTTAATCATCTACTGACCACTTGCACTACACTCCATCAAAGAGGAAGATCGTAGGCAGCCCTGAACAGGTGCTGGCTCAGAACCCTGAGGGTACCTGCGCTGATATGGCCTCCAAACAGACCTATACCAGAATGGAGCATAGTCGGCGGCAGAATAATTCTGCCCCGCATGCTCTCCTCCTCCAAGAGGGAGACATTAAGCAGCCCTGAATAGGCGCTGCTGGCGGGGGCACTCTCATAGGCCAACACTGACACTACTCCTGTTGGAGTGTGTCTTGGTGGAACATCCTCTCCATTAGGAGCTCCATCCTGGACAACCATCCAATTAAGCAGCCCTGAATAGGCTCTGCTGGTGCGGGCTCTCCCGTAGGCCGGCGCTGACACTACTCCTCCTGTTGGAGTGTGCCTTGATGGTACATCCTCTCCATTAGGAGCTCCATCTAGTTTAGCCCAAACTGTTAATTATCACTGGAGGGGAACCCTCCCGGCCTGACTCATCCCGAGTCCATAAGCCTGACCGCTTTATTGTTGATTATACCCCATGTTCTGGGGACCACAGCCGTGTGAGAGCCGCTGACCATACTGTCAGCGACTCAGGTGTTGATACCGCCTTCCTTCTGGATTTAACGCTCCACAGGAACCACGGCGGTCTGGAAGTCGCCGACCGTATTGCTAGCGCCTCTGGCAGTGATACCGGCTGCTGGATTTACCCCTTCACGGGAGCCACAGTGGTCTGGAAGCTGCTGACCGTGTTGTCAGCGACTGGAATCGTGAACCCGATGGCCGCTGGCTCCCGCAATTCCGCGGTTCGGACCGGAGTCTCCCCACAACCCCAGCCGATTTCCCTACGGCTCGCCGGACTTCACGACAATATCCAGCAGGAAATCTCTATAAGAAGAGGTTCATGCAAGAGAAAACAAAACCTGGTAAGAAATAGAAACTTACCTGCATGTTTAAACTTACCGCTGGCAGGACTGTTGCGCCTGCCAGTCAGTCGCTGAGCCATGCGAACGATGTAATGACGAGCATGTGCACTGGAGGGTTCTTCACATAGTCACTCACGTGACTCCGAAGTAAAATCTTATGTCTTATACAACTGTACTGAATGTGGCCTCAGCAATGTCTTATACACCAATGTCTTATACAATGTCAAATACCAGAGAAAGTCCAAGGGTTTCTATACAACTCTTTCTGTCAGCAACTCAAGTATATCAATACCTCAGGAGAACGTTAAATCAGAAGTGTCAGTGATTCAGTTGAACAAAGGGGACTATGAAGGCATGAGACTGGAGCTGCCAAGATAGACTGGAAAGGCATCCTAGCAAGAATGACGGTGGAACAGCAATGGCAGGAATTTCTGGGCATAATCCGGAAGACGCAGGATCATTTCATTCCAAAAAGGAAGAAAGATTCTAAGGGGCTTAGGAGGCAACCGTGGCTGACAAGAGATGTTAGGGATAGAATAAAACTAAAAGAAAAGATGAATAACACAGCAAAGAGTAGCCGTAAGCCAGAAGATTGGGAAACTTTCATAGGACAACAGAAGGAAACAAAACAGGCAATACGGGCTGAAAAAATGAAGTACGATAAGAAAACTGGCCAGGAATATAAAGAAGGACAGTAAAAGCTTCTTTAGATATGTTAAGGGAAAAAGAGTAGCAAAGTCCAATGTGGGTCTCTTGAAGGCAGACATGGGTGAAATTATTATGGGCAACAAAAAAATGGCAGAAGAGTTGAATAGGTACTTCGGATCTGTCTTCACTAAGGAAGACACAAACAATCTCCCAGACGTACTGGAGGACAGAGGATCTAAGGGGGTAGAGGAACTGAAAGAAATTTTCTTTAGGCGAGAAATAGTATTGTGTAGGCTAATGGGACTGAAGGATAATAAATCCCCTGGGTCTGATGGTCTGCTTCCCAGGGACCTCAGGGAGGTAGTTCTAGAAATAGCGGACGCATTGGTGATAATTTTCCAATTAATAGATTCAGGATCAGTTCCTGTGGATTGGAGGATAGCTAATGTTATCCCACTTTTCAAGAAAGGAGCGAGAGAGAAAACTGAGAATTACAGACCAGTTAGCCTGACTTCGATGGTGGGAAAGATGCTGGAGTCAATTATTAAAGAGGTAATAATGGGGCATTTGGATAGCAGTAAAAGTATTAGTCCAAGTCAACATGGATTTATGAAAAGGAAATCATGCTTGACTAATCTTCTGGAATGTTTTGAGGATGAGAAGAGTAAAATGGATGAAGGGATGGAGTTTATATAGACTTTCAGAAAGCCTTTGATATGGTCCCACATGGGAGACTGGTGACTGAAATTAGAGCACATGGTATTGGGGGTAGGGTGCTGACATGGATAGAAAATTGGTTGGCAGACCGGAAGCAAAGAGTAGTAGTGAACAGGTCCTTTTCAGAATGGCAGGCAGTGGCGAGTGGAGTGCCGCAATGCTCGATGTTGGGGCCGCAACCGTGTACCATATATATTAATGATTTGGAAGAGGGAATTAGGAGCAACACTAGCATGTTTGCGGATGACACAAAGCTGGGTGGCAGTGTGAAAAGAGGATGTTAGGAAGTTGCAGGGTGACCTGGACAGGTTGAGTGAGTGGGCAGATGTGTGGTAGATGCAGTATAATATAGATAAATGTGAGGTTATCCACATTGGCGGCAAAAACAAGGGGGCTGATAATTATCTCAATGACATTAGGTTAGGTAAGGGGGAGGTGCAGCAAGACCTGGGCATCCTTGTACACCAGTCACTGAAAGTTGGCTTACATGTATAGCAGGCAGTGAAGAAAGCTAATGGAATGTTGGCCTTCATAACAAGATGATTTCAGTATAGGAGTAAAGAGGTTCTTCTGCAGTTGTATAGGGCTCTGGTGAGTCACATCTGGAGTATTGTGTACAGTTTTGGTCTCCTAATTTGAGGAAGGACATCCTTGTGATTGAGGTAGTGCAGCGTAGGCCCACAGGATTGATCCCTGGGATGGCGGGACTGTTATATGAGGAAAGATTGAAAAGACTAGGCTTGTATTCACTGGAGTTTAGAAGGATGAGGGGGAATCTTATAGAAACATATAAAATTATAAAAGGGCTGGACAAGCTAGATGTAGGAAAAATGTTCCCAATGTTGGGCGAGTCCAGAACCAGGGGCCACAGTCTTAGAATAAAGGGGAGGTCATTTAAGACAGAGGTGAGAAAAAACATTTTCACCCAGAGAGTTGTAAATTTATGGAATTCCCTGCCACAGAGGGCCATGGAGGCCAAGTCACTAGATGGATTTAAGCGAGAGCTAGATAGAGCTCTAGCGGCTAGTGGAGTCAAGGAATATGGGGGGAAGGCAGGCACGGGTTATTGATAGGGGACAATCAGCCATGATCACAATGAATGGTGCTGCTGGTTCGAAGGGCCGAATGGTCTCCTCCTGCACCTATTTTCTATGTTTCTATGTTTCTATATTTCTATTTCTACAAATGAGGAAAAGGACACAAAGTGCTGGCAAAACAACCGTTCAGGCAGTTTCTTCGGAGTACTTGGACAGGTGACATTTCAGTTCGAGACATTTCTTCAGTTAAATATGCAAAAGGTGTCAGTAGAACATGAAAAAATAGTAAATAAGTGGGTGGACAGTAATCAACTGTCTCTAACTTCAAGTAACCCCTGCATTCCTTCTCTCTCCATCCATCCCCCACCCAATTCACACCAGCTTCTCGTTTTCACCTATAAGAATGGCCTGCTTCATTTATCATCATTACATTTTTGCATATTTTCATTCATTCTTATTTATCTCTCTACATCAGGGGTCAGCAACCTTGTATTGCATAGGGGCCAGGACCCATGTCTATGAGCGGATGGTGGGCCACAACTATCGCCATAGTAAATAAATAATAATACATACTAACTAAATTAGTAATAATACATACTAATGATACATAAATTAGTAATAAAACATACTAATAATACATACTAACTAGTGTGACACTTGGTGTTGTTTTTCACATTAGTTTTCATGTGTTTATCAATTAGTTTTCTGCAGTTCCCTGATTCCTCATGTCCTCGGGACTAGCTGCAGTTCCCAGGTCACCTGCGTGCTCGGGAATAGCTGTATTTCCCAGGTCGCCTGCGTGCCCCGGGACTGACTTAATGGGCCTGTCCCACTTAGGCGATTTCTTAGGCGACTGCCAGCGACTGTCAAGTTACCAGCAGTCGCCTGAAAAAACACAACTGGAATAGCGACTGTCAGAGTGGAACACACACACACATCGCTTCCTTCATCAGCCCGTTATGCAGGCAGGGGACAGGGTAAGTGAGGGGAGCGCTGTCTGAGTGAAATTCACACGGTGAAAAGCCAAGGTAATACAAACACACATCACGATGAACAGGAAGGTTGGCGCTGTAATTAAGACAGCTGAAGCACAGTGTATCGGTAAGTCCTTTAAAAGAGTGGGGGGTGGGGTGAGGGGAGGGGGAGAAAGAGGTAGAAGGAGTGGTGACAACTTTAACAGCAACCAGCATGAAGTGTAGCGAGAATCATTGTGCTGCTGGTGAGTCGCCAGGAGGCCCTAGTCAGTTGCTAGGAGGTCGAAGGTTCTCGTAGGTTGTAGCCCGTGTTGACCGGTGAATTTCATTGGCTCATTGGGAAAAAAAAGCATAAGCAGTAGTTTACTGGCCCAGATAGGCCCATTAGTTCCCAGGTCGCCTGCGCACCACGGGACTAGCTGCAGTTCACATGTCGCCTGCATGCCCCAGGCCTGGCTGCAGATCTACATCATTGTCTATATCTCTCGTTTCTCTTTCCGCTGACTAGTCTGAAAAAGGATCTCGACCTGAAATGTCACCCATTCCTTTTCTCCAAAGATGCTGCCTATCCCGCTGAGTTACTGTAGCTTTGTATGTCTATTTTTGGATTAAACCAGCAACTGCAGTCCCTTCGTATACAAATTTATAATTAATTTGGCCTAGTTGAAACATTGGAGGTATGAGGGACAAGCCGGGGATCAGGGCAAGGAGAAATTCCATCTGTAGTCCTTGGCTTCAGCTAACCACTCTTTTCCACTTATATCCACCTACTCCACGGCAACAAATGCCTCCAAGTTCCAGTACTGAGCTCGCAGTCTCAAATGACTGCTGCCATAACACCCGCAGACAATAGGAAAAATAAAACAATGTCAGTTAACAATCATAATAACATTGTACAATAGAGCTCAGCTATCTTGGTGAGTAGATGTGTGAGAAAAAAAAACTTACTTCTTCTCACTCTCCTGATCAATATTTATCATTTATCATTCTGGCCATTTAATTCAATACCACCAGCAGAGTCTGCTTCTGGGTGAATTGGTGCCCTCTGGTGCAACCTTGACTGACTGCCTTTCAAAAATGTCTTAATTGGCTGAAAAGCATGTTGTAAATCATTTCTCCCAAGCATAACTTCGGCTGAGATAACAGTGATTGATAAATGTACACTCCGATCATTACTAAAATAATGCACATTGCAGATTGTTTCAAGCAAAAAATGTACTCAAGATGCACTCTGTGGACTTAAGAAGGTAAAAAAAAATGAAACCCATGACAATTAAAGTAGTAAGGACAAGCATTCCCAGAGCATGGGAACATCACTACCTGCAGGTAACCCTCCAAGTCCCCCATCATTCTTACTTTAAAATATATCCAATCTTTAATCATGGCTAAGTCAAAATCCAATAATTCTTTGCCCAGCAATCTTCCAGTTTATCAGGGGCATTAAGGAATGGGAAATAAATACTGCCCTAGCCTACAATGCCTTAACCCACGAATGACTAAAGTAATAAAAGGTGGTGAATCTGTGGAGACCAAGTCGGTGGATATTTCATAAGGCAGAGATAGATAGTTTCCTGATTAGTACATGGGTCAGAGGGTATGGGGGCAAGGCAGGGGAATGGGGTTAGGAGCGAGAGATAGATCAGCCATGATTAAATGGCAGAGTAGACTTGATGGGCCAAATGGCCTAATTCTACTCCTATCCCTTATGACCTTTTGACCTTAATAAGGAAACAATGCTGTGAAATTATTAGTACATGTTTAGGGATAAGATCTACTCGCATTGGAAAAGCTTTATTATTAAAGATAGTCAGTACGGCTTTGTGTAGGGGAGGTCATTACATGTGTTTTTTTGAGTTGGTGACAGATGATTAATGAAGATAAGGCAGTGCATGTTGTACACGTGGACTTTAACAAGGTCCTTCATGGTAAATATATCCCAAAGATTAAAGCACATAGGATCCATGGAGACTTGGTTGACTGGATTCAGTCATAGAAGTCGGAATATAGCAGTGGAGATGTTATTCTGAATGGAAGTCTGTAACCACTAGTGTTCAGCAAATTGTCAGTGTTGGGTCCTCTGTTGATGTCATTGAATCATAGTTATACAGTGTGGAAACAAGTCCTATGGCCCAACCTCCCTACACTGACTAACATGACCCAACTACTGTATAGTCCACCTGTATAGGAAAGAACTGCAAATGCTGGTTTAAATCGAAGATAGACACAAAATGTTAGAGTAACTCAGCGGTACAGGCAACATCTCTATAGTCCACCTGCCTGTGTTTGCCCATATCATTTGAAATCTATGCCATCCAAGTGCCTGTCCAAATGTCTTTTAAACGTTGTGATAGTACCTGCCTCAATCACCTCCTCTGGTAGCTTGTTCCAGATAACCACCACAGTTGTCCCTCAGGTTCCTATTATGTCTCCCCCCCCCCCCCCCCCCCTGCCCCCCCTCACCTTAAACCCATGTCTTTGTGTTCTTAATTCCTACTCTGGGTAAAAGACTCTGTGCATTCACCCTATATATACCCCTTGTGAAGTATACACCTTTATAAGATCACCCCTCATCTTCCTGTGCTCCAAGGAATAAGTCCTAGTCCAAAGATCCTATAGCGGAGCAAGATAGGCCACTCCTGCGAAATGCAATGGGCTGATGTGTAGTACACAATGGAGCGGAACATGGGCCTTTTTTCCGTCCATTTCAGTAACCGGACCCGACCCATCCCGACGAGACTTGCAGTGTAATCAACGTTGCTGGGGAAGTTTGTGTGTGTGATATAGGGTTAGATTCATAATTCTGTTAGTTCGTAATTCTGTTAATTCTTGTTAAAGAATATAATGTTTATAAATTTTGACTCTGGTAATTTTCTTTTTTAATATTTTTTAAATCATTTATTTTTAAATGGCTCATGTGCTGTGTTTGAGTTGATTTTGTATTACACTTGCACTCTGTATTCATTCATCTAATCACAACTGCAGTATTTGGGAAAAGACTAGCAATATGAAGATTCCAGTTGCTCTACCCCTGGAATGTTCCTTAATGTTTTTGTGTCTATGGAGTTGGTTCTCAACAATGAAATGGGTCTGGTCTTCCCAATAGCCATAGAATGGAATGACATCTGTCCGTAATGGTGGGGTTATATGTCTTTCACAAAATAAAATTTGCTTTGAGCAAGATTTACAAATGATGTATGACTTAAGGATGGTTTTATTCAGCGAGCATACAACTGATTAGATTGTGCTGGAAAGAACACACATACATGAATGTGATATAGATGTATATAATAATATACAGTGACTTGCTAAAATTTTCATACCCCTTGAACTTTTCCACATTTTGTCACATTATAACCACAAACGTAAATGTATTTTTATTGGGATTTTATGTGATAGACCAACACAAAGTGGCGCATAATTGTGAAGTGGAAGGACAATGATACATGGTTTTCAAATTTTTTTTACAAATAAAAAACTGAAAAGTGTGGCGTGCAAAAGTATTCAGCCCCCTTTACTCTGATAACCTGAAATAAAATCCAGTGCAACCAATTGCATTCAGAAGTCACCAAATTAGTAAATAGAGTCCAGTTGTGTGTAACCTAATCTCAGTATAAATACAGCCGTTCTGTGAAGGCCTCAGAGGTTTGTTAGAGAACATTAGTAAACAAACAGCATCATGAAGCCCAAGCAACACACCTGACAGGTCAGGGATAAAGTTGTGGAGACGTTTACAGCAGGGTTTGGTTATAAAAAATATCCCAAGCTTTGAACATCTCACCGAGCACTGTTCAATCCATCATCCGAAAATTGAAAGAGTATGGCACAACTGCAAACCTACCAAGACATGACTGTCCACCTAAACTGACAGGCCGGGCAAGGAGAGCATTGATCAGAGAAGCAGCCAAGAGGCTCATGGTAACTATGGAGGAGCTGCAGAGATCCACAGCTCACGTGGGAGAATCTGTCCACAGGATAACTATTAGTCATGCACTCCACAAATCGGGCCATTATGGAAGAGTGGCAAGAAGAAAGTGATTGTTGAAACAAAGCTATAAGAAGTCTCATTTGCAGTTTGCCACAAGCCATGTGGGGACAATGCAAACATGTAGAGGTAGGTGCTTTGGTCTGATGAGACCAAAATTGAAGTTTTTGGCCTAAATGCAAAACTCTATGTGTGGCAGAAAACTAACACTGCACATCACCCTGAACATGTCATCCCCACTGTGAAACATGGTGGTGGCAGCATCATGCTGTGGGGATGCTTTTCTTCAGCAGGGACAGGGAAGCTGGTCAGAGTTGATGGATGGAGCCAAATACAGGGCAATCTTGAAAGAAAATCTGTTAGAGTCTGCAAAAGACTTGAGACTGGGGCGGAGGTTCACCTTCCAGCAGGGCAACGGCCCTAAATATACAGCCAGCTACAATGGAATGGTTTAGATCAAAGCATCAAATTGAGAATCTCTGGCAAGACTTGGAAATTGCTGTTCACAGACACTCTCCATCCAATCTGACTGAGCTTGAGCTATTTTGCAAAGAAGAATGGGCACAAATTTCGGTCTCTAGATGTGCAAAACTGGTAGAGACATACCCCAAAAAACATGCAGCTGTAATTGCAGCGAAAGGTGGTTCTACAAATTATTGACTCAGGGGGGCTGAATACTTTTGCACGCCACACTTTTCAGTTTTTTTATTTGTAATAAAAAACAGAAATTGAAAACCATGTATCATTTTCCTTCCACTTCACAATTATGCACCACTTAGTGTTGGTCTCTCACATAAAATCCCAACACAATACATTTACATTTGTGGTTGTAATGTGACAAAATGTGGAAAGGTTCAAGGGGTATGGAAACTTTTACAAGCCACTGTAACACACACATTTACATTTCTTCCAATTTTTATATCCAACTAGACTAAGTGCGACCCGTTGGGTCCCAGTATCACACGGGAGGGCTGGTCACCCAACATAATATTCCACCTCTCCACCAATTCCAATTTTGCTGGCCAGTGGGGGGGTGGGGGGGCGGGGGGATGCTTTCTGTTGCGCTAGTATGAATGTTGTGGGCCGAAGGTACTGGTTTCCAGAGGGCTTGTATGGAGTTTGTGGGCCGAATGGATTTTTGGGCTGGCAGTTCAGTCACTGAGGCCTGGCAGACTGGCAGCTGAGAAACTGCCAGAAATTCTGCCCAAAATAGGGGACAGAATGTGTGAGAGAAGGGGGAGAGGGTGGACTGAATGGATTATTGGGCTGGCAGTTCACTTACTCACGGCGTGTGGGCTGGCAGTTCACTTACTTACGGCTGGTGGGCTGGCAGTTCACTTACTCACAGCTCGTGGGATGGCAGTGCAGTCACTCACACCTGGCATACTGGCAGTTCACTCAGTCACCCCACCTACCTTCAACCCCCCCCCCCCCCCACTCTGCTCCTTGCCATTCCCCTCCCCCCCCCACACATTCAATGCATCTCTCCACAACCTCCCAACATGCACTCCTAGTGGCTCTCCCACAGAGCAGCCATTCCTGTCTATTAGGTTCCCATTATGATGAAGAACACACAGGCATCAAAAGTTCAAAAAGGATTTATTAAAGTTTAAAATGTGAATGACTTAAAATGTAAGAACAATTTAACTGTTAAAGATGAGAATTATTAAGTTCTTTCCTCTCTTGTTGTGTCCTGCTGCTCATTGCCTCTTGATGATTATTTCCTGTTGATAAAAACAGACAATTTTAATTTCGGGAAATTCAGCCGTCAAATTTTAAGAAAGAAAATCTGAGAATTTATCTCAGAAGTCATCATTCAATGAAGCACGCTTTTAATGACAACATTCTTGGTCGATGTTCCATCCTGCAGGAAAACTTTGACATTTCTCTTCATCTTTCAACCAAAAGACTTAGTGTTGCTGCAGACATCTGGAAGAGTTCTGTCCACCACTTCAAAGCTTTCTCTCATAATCATTGGACATTCATCCAAAACAATTACTTTCACTTGCCTCATGAAATGTGCCATCTTAGAGTTCTTCTCGATGTTGCAGAATGTATCCTCGGCCACCTGGATGGGTATCATGAATTGAGAATGTGTAGTTCTTCCACCAGGCATTAACATAGCTGCTATCCCAGAGGATGCTACAGCAATAGCCACATCACCTTGACCTCTAACTTTTCCTGACATGATGTTGAAAAAGCAGCCTAAAGACAATTTCAGTTGTTAATGAACACTGAAGAATTTGTGCAAAACATTTTTTTCAGGCGGGGGCTGTCAGGGTGGGGTGGGGGGTGGTAAACGTTGTGAAGCCAAGGGAGGGACACAGCTTCAGGCGAGGGCTTTCATGAGCTGATGAGAAGGGAAGGGTGTCTTCCAACAGGGGAAGTGGGCAGCTTCAGTTGGGGGCGCATCTTATAGCCAGGCGGAGGGCAGTGTTTTGAGGTGGGGGATGTCAGTGGAGGGGGGGGGGATGGTGAGTGACTTACTCATGACCTCTGGACTCACTCACTGCCTTGGGATTAACTCATGGCCTTTAGACAGACTGATTGACTCACAGCTTGTGGACTGACTGATGCCCGACTTCTGGAGTCACGTCCGACTTTTGTAAACTGAAAACTGTAACATCTACATTGAGGAACAGCTTCTTCCTGACGGTCATCAGGATATTAAACATAACAAATAAGCTCTGAACTATGAAATACTATACTATTTGTGCTATTTGTTATTTGTTGATCACACTCACACTCACATTCACACTCACATTCACTCACACATTCACACACACACATGCACACACACACACACACACACACACACACACTACTAAAATGCCAAGTAACTTCAGAAGGTGTTGTAAAATAATGGACAGTGTGTAAAATAAATATTTAAAGCCTGCTGTACAGGCTGCTGCTGCTGAAACAAAATAACATTTAACAAACACACTCACCATAGAGAGCAGTAAAAATGAATTATTCAGTGGCGCCAAAATGATGTCATGGGCGCTATCTTGCAACCAACCGAATATCACAGAATGAGCACCAATGTTGAAATTAAACACAGCTCTGATCTAATAAAATGTTTATTCACGCTTTATTAATCCGAGAACTGTTGCAGCCATTTTAAAACCCAAGAGAAACAAATTAGCAAACTCTTTACAACCAATACAATACAATTTGTGTAAACATTGTTTTAAAACTCAAGAGAAACAAATTTTCAAAATCTTTAAAACCAATACAATTTGTGTAAACATTTTTTTTAAACCCAAGAGAAACAAATTTGCAAACTCTTTACAACCAATACAATACAATTTGTGTAAACATTTTTTTTAAGCCCGAGAGACAAATTTGGCAACACTTCATAACCAATACAATTTGTGTAAACATTTTTTTTTAATCCAAAAGAAACAAATTTGCAAACACTTTACAACCAATACAATACAATTTGTGTAAACATTTTTTTAAACACAAGAGAAACAAATTTGCAAACACTTTAAAACCTATACGTTCAGTGTTATCCGCAGCTCAGATAGCCGTGATCCCTGACCCTCTGGCTCCCTGGGTCTGGCAGAGACTGAGTGAGGCGCGACACTTCCAAGTTTTATAGTCCCTGGGGCAGCAGAGAGAACAGAGAGAATAGGGAATTTGTTAAAAACATTAATATCTCTCTCATTTTTCATCGATGGGAAAAATCCTCTGGTCCAGGAGGGCGGAGGAGGTCTCTGAGTGAAGTGGCCAAAAATGACGGCCGTAGGTGGCGGCATTCTCTCAGAAATCGCATCACAGTGGGCCAAAAGCAGTCAAGATCAGACTTTTAGTAATATAGATGATGAAATTTATTTCAGACTAGTCAAGCGACAACATTAAATAAAAACACATTGTAAACCTCCCCGCAACTTCACTCTGGTGTCTCAGCCATGCTGATCCGAGCCAGACTCCCCACACACTGCGGAAGGAACATCTTTTCGCTTTTATTGTGATTTATTTCTCTTTTCAACACCGAATATCTGATAACGACACATTAGCAGCATATGCACCAATATTGCCCCAACCCAATCAATTTTAAATAATTCATAATAGAAATCCATTAACATGGTTAACACTTTATTTCTGGCATGCATAGTAAGATTTACATAATTCACATTATTCTGTGCGCGAGATATACAAGGTTGCAGTGTTCAGCATATTAGCTAACCAATGAAAGTGATGTACAATTCAATGTATATAACACAATGATAGCCCCATCGCTGCTTACACCAAAGAGCAAAACGTCCAACGTAGATACAATAATAAATAAATCACCATTTGCATTATTTTGCACAGTTAACAAATCACAATTTCACACAATGTACATAAGACAGCAGTTATTTGACAGATACTCCGCAGTTCGGTGTAGGAGATCATGTCAGTGACCCACTGTCAACATTTAAAATTACAAAAAATATCATGCAGTCAATATGTTCTTATTCTGCATTAGGTAGAAAAAAAATGCTCTTGAGGAGAAGGTTTTCCAAGGATGTTGCCATGAGGTGACTAGTACTCCTGCACCTATTCCAGCACTATTTAAATGGCATCAAGTTGGGAAAAGGGGAAGTACAATGGGATCTGGGGGTCCATATACATCAGTCTGTGAAAGTAAGCATGCAGGTATAGCAGGCAGTGAAGAAAGCAAATGGCATGTTGGCCTTTATAACAAGACGAATCGAATATTGGAGCAAAGAGGTCCTTCTGCAGTTGTACAGAGCCCTAGTGAGACCACACCTGGAGTATTGTGTGCAGTTTTGGTCCCCTAATTTGAGGAAGGACATTCTTGCTATTGAGGGAGTGCAGCGTAGGTTTACAAGGTTAATTCCCGGGATGGCGGGATTGTCATATGCTGAGTGAATGGAGCAGCTGGGCTTGTACACTCTGGAGTTCAGAAGGATGAGAGAGGATCTCATTGAAACATATAAGATTGTTCAGGGCTTGGACACACTAATTCCCAATGTTGGGGGAGTCCAGAACCAGGGACAACAGTTTAAGAATAAGGAATAAGCTATTTAGAACGGAGACGAGGAAGCACTTTTTCTCAGAGAGTGGTGAGTCTGTGGAATTCTGTGCCTCAGAGGATGGTGGAGGCAGGTTCTCTGGATGCTTTCAAGAGAGAACTAGATAGGGCTCTTAAAAAAAGCGGAGTCAAAGGATATGGGGAGAAGGCAGGAACAGGGTACTGATTGTGGATGATCAGCCATGATCAAATTGAATGGCGGTGCTGGCTCGAAGGGCCAAATGACCTGCTCCTGCATCTATTGTCTATTGTCTATTGAGGCCTCGACTGTATCTGAGACAAAGGGGAGCACCCAGCTCTAAGATCTGAACTATAGTGAGAGTTTGAGCAGACTTAATAAAATTCTCAGTATAAAACAGAGTCAATATGTTCTTATTCTGCATTAAATAACAGGGAGGTAGAAAGAAAATGCTTTTGAGGAGAAGATTTTTACAAGGATGTTGCAATGAGGACTCGATTATCTGAGCTCAATGATCTAACTACAGTGAGAGATTGAACAGGCTAAATAACATTTTCAATATGCCACAGAAGTAATAAATGTTTTCTTACCTTTCCTCCTTAATGGGGATCCCGAGGAAAAACAAGTCGGGTTGCTCTACATTGCCGATTGTTTTTCGCAGGAGTGGTCCATTTTACTCCGCTATAGGATCTTTGGATACGGGTGCGGAGGCGGAAGCAAAGATCCTATGGACAGAAGCTGGTTACGGAAATGGGTCCTATAATTACAATGAATCTGCCCATGACTGTACTACGTGTTTTTCGTAGGAGTAGTCCATTTTGCTCCGCTATAGGATCTTTGTCCTAGCCTGCTCAATCTCTCCCTCCAAGGGCCTTGTCTCCCAAGTCCTGGCAACATCCTCGTAAATCTTCTCTGGGCCCTTTCCAGCTCATGATGTATGTAAATAATTTAGCTGAAAATGTAGACGATTTTTCAAATTTGTGTGTTCTTGAAATTTATTCCAATGCTAATAGTGTCACTGGCTGTAGAGGTAGGGTTCCTTCAGAAATTACACAAGAGCGCAAAATGAAGCCATGATTTGCTTGTGAAAATGTGACGGTAATCTCAAATTAGCATTTCCACTGACAGTTGCAATATGCCAGAAGGTCATGCCATGTGTTATGCCTTTCTGTTTGAAAACTGGCTGTCACTAAAGCCATTGTTTCTTGAATAATCACAGAAGATTATAGATAGATTTACCTGTACTTGTAATTCATTTTTCAAGATATAGGCACAGCTGGAATTTCTTGCCCAGACCTAATTTCCCTTGAGAAGATGCTGGCAAGCAGCTGCTCGAATTGCTACTGGTGAGGAATCTGCAAGTGACAATGTTTCCATATGTCCTTGTCTTTCTTAACAATATAAGTCATGGTTGTGGGAGGTACCATTAGGGTAACCTATGCAAGTATGGTATTGCATTTTGTATACAGGGCACACTACAGCACTTGTGCTTCAGTGTAAAGGAAACGCAAGGAACTGCAGATACTGTTTTACAGAAAAAGACACAAAGTACAGGAGTAACCCAATGGGTCAGGCAACATCTCTAGAGAACATGGATATGTGACATTTGAGTTTAATTTAGTTTAGTTTAGTTTAGAGATACAGCGTGGAAACAGGCCCTTCAACCCACCGAGTCCGCGCTGACCAGCAATCCCCACACATTAACGCTATCCGACAGCCACTATGGACAATGTACACTTATATTTGGCCAACTAACCTACAAATTTGTATGTCTTTGGAGTGTGGGATGAAAATGAAGATCTCAGAGAAAACCCACGCGGTCATGAGGAGAATGCACAAACTCCGTATAGACGGCACCTGTGGTCGTAAAATCGGGATCGAACCCTGGCCTCCGGCACTGCTAACATTGTAAGGCAGTAACTCTCCTGCAGTGCCACCGTTCTGCCCCTGAAGTCTAAAAAACAGGTCCAAAAAGCTTTACACTCAGCTTTTCAAAAAGGGTCCCAACCTGAACTATCACCTATCCATGATCTCCAGAGATGCTGCAATACCCACTGAGTTACTCTGGCACTTTGTGTCTTTTTAAAGGAAATGAATGTTTAGTAGATGTGAGGTATGCCAATCAAACAGCCTGCTTTTTCCTGGATGGTGCCAAACCCTTTGAATTGTAATTGGCAGTGCACTCGTCCAAGCAAATAGGATATTTCACCAAGCTTGTGACATGTGCATTGCAGATAATGGAAACCTCAGAAGTTGAGTCGATCGTTACATGTTGTCATGTTTTGGTACATGCAGACATTGACTTCGTCATTTTTTAAGGAGTAACAAACTGCACTAAACATTGGTCAATCAAGTGAGCACCACAAACTCCAACTAAACTACAAAATACCCTGATTACATTAGGGACTTTGAGTTTTGTTTTTTTCATGCTCTATATAGTTTTTGTTCATTTATTGAACTTAATATTTATGTGTTTATTGTATTATCTATGACTACTGTGTTTTCAAACCTGCTGTGCTGCTGCAAGTTAGAATTTAATTGTTCTATTTTAGTACATATGACAGTGAAACACACTTGACCAGCCAACCAGAGGACTGGGAGAAATTCAGAGTCCAGCAGAGGAGGACAAAGGGCTTAATTAGGAAAGGTAAAATAGATTATGAATGAAAACTGGCAGAGAACATAGAAACTGACTGCAAAAGTATTTATAGATGTGTGAAGAGAAAGAGATTAGTTAAAACAAATGTAGGTCCCTTGCAGTCAGAAACAAGTGAATTGATCATGGGGAACAAGGACATGGCAGACCAATTGAATAATTACTTTGGTTCTGTCTTCACTAAGGAAGACATAAATAATCTGCCGGAAATAGCAGGGGACCGTGGGCCAAATAAGGTGGAGGAACTGAGTGAAATCCAGGTTAGCCGGGAAGTGGTGTTGGGTAAATTGAATGGATTAAAGGCCGATAAATCCCCAGGGCCAGATAGTCTGCATCCCAGAGTACTCAAGATGGTAGCCACAGAAATAGTGGATGTATTAGTGATAATTTTTCAAAACTCCTTAGATTCTGGAGTAGTCCCTGAGGATTGGAGGGTAGCTAATGGAACCCCACTTTTTTTTTAAAAAAGGAGGGAGAGAGAAAACGGAATTACAGGCTAGTTAGCCTAACATCGGTAGTGGGGAAACTGCTAGAGTCAGTTATTAAAGATGGGATAGCAGTACATTTGGAAAGTGGTGAAATCATTAGACAAATTCAGCACGGATTTACGAAAGGTAAATCATGTCTGACAAATCTGATAGAATTTTCTGAGATGTAACTAGCAGAGTGGATAAGGGAGAACCAGTGGATGTGTTATATCTAGACTTTCAGAAGGCTTTCGGCAAGGTCCCACATAAGAGATTAGTATACAAACTTAAAGCACACGGTATTGGGGGTTCAGTATTGATGTGGATAGAGACCTGGCTGGCAGACAGGAAGCAAAGGGTAGGAGTAAACGGGTCCTTTTCAGAATGGCAGGCAGTGACTAGTGGGGTACTGTAAGACTCAGTGCTGGGACCCCAGCTATTTACAATATATATTAATGATTTGGACGAGGGAATTGAATGCAACATCTCCAAGTTTGTGGATGACACTAAGCTGGGGGGTAGTGTTAGGTGTGAGGAGGATGCTAGGAGGCTGCAAGGTGACTTGGATAGGTTGGGTGAGTGGGCAAATGCATGGCAGATGCAGTATAATGTGGATAAATGTGAGGTTATCCACTTTGGTGGCAAAAACAGGAGGGTAGACTATTATCTGAATGGTGGCAAATTAGGAAAAGGGAAGATGCAACGAGACCTGGGTGTCATGGTACACCAGTCATTGAAAGTAGGCATGCAGGTGCAGCAGGCAGTGAAGAAAGCAAAAGGTATGTTAGCATTCATAGTGAAAGGATTTAAGTATAGGAGCAGGGAGGTTGTATTGCATTTGTACAGGGATTTGGTGAGACCACACCTGGAGTACTGCGTATAGTTTTGGTCTCCAAATCTGAGGAAAGACATTCTTTCCCTAGAGGGGGTACAGAGAAGGTTCACCAGACTGATTCCTGGGATGATAGGACTTTCATATGAGGAAAGATTGGATAGACTCGGCTTGTACTTGCTAGAATTTAGAAGATTGAGGGGAGATCTTACAGAAACTTACACAATTCTTAAGGGGTTGGATAGGCTAGATGCAGGAAGATTGTTCCTGATGTGGATAGTTATATGGACGGGAAGGGAATTGAAGGGTATGGTCGGAGTGCAGGTAGATGGGACTAGGGGAAAATAAATAATCGGTACAGACTGGAAGGGCCGAGAAGGCCTGTTTCCATGCTGTAATTGTTATATGGTTATATGTTGGGGAGGTCCAGAACAAGGGGTCACAGTCTAAGGATAAGGGGGAATTTCTTTAGTACCGAGATGAGGAAAACATTTTTCACACAGAGAGTGGTGAGTCTCTGGAATTCTCTGCCACAGAAGGTAGTTGAGGCCAGTTCATTGGCTATATTTAAGAGGGAATTAGATGTGGCCCTTGTGGCAAAAGGGATCAGGGGGTATGGAGAGAAGGCAGGTACGGGATACTGAGTTGGATGATCAGCCATGATCATATTGAATGGCGGTGCAGGCTTGAAGGGCCAAATGGCCTACTCCTGCACCTATTTTGTATGTTTCTATGTTTCTATGTTAACCATCAGCAAATTTCCCTATTTATAATAGGCATATTTAATGAAGTCATTAAAAATGGTTAGACCTGTAATATTGGCCAAGGCAGCTCATGCAGAGGGGTCCTGAGGCTGAGATGATTGACTGCTGTAAACCATTGTCTCAAACCATGGAAATGTTTATTTTCTTTGCTGCTTATTGTTTTCAGTTTAACTAAGATCCTTCATTTTTCATTTGGTCAAATACTGCCTTGATGTGTAGAGCTGTCATCCAAATACTGGAATAATATATTTGCAAAGGCTTCCTGAGTGTGATTATAAAACTATGAAGTTAAGTGTGTAAGTGGACAGGCTGATGTGCCAAATGGGATGCACTTATGTAGATTTGATGATAATTTTATGTTAGGTTCTGTAGCTACTGAGTATAATTAAGTAAAAATCTGACCCTATGTAGCTAGTGCATCAGTGTTTCATTGAATTAAGAAGAAATTAAAGACCTTGTTCATATTGGGAAGTCCTGGTACTTGCATTGTTTTGATTCCAAATCTCCATTATGGCTAAGTGGGCCATTTGATGATCACCTGAATGTTTTATTAAATGGGAAGGGTTATTTGCATGAAGGCATTCAGCCTCAGAGATGAATCCTAAACGCAGCAGCCGCTTGGCTTGGAAAACAAAGTTATTTTATACAGTGAAGGAGTTTTATGTTTTAGCAAGACTGGTACACAATGGCCCAGCAGGTAGAGTTGCTGCTGCATAGCACCAGTAATTCAGATCCAAACCTGACCTTTAGTGCTATTTGAACAGAGAAATAATTCAGATCTGAGGAAGGGTCCTGTCCAGACACATCATCTATCCATGTCCTCCAGAGATTATGCCTGACCCATTGTGGTACTCCAGCACTTTGTGTTCTACACAAGCTGCCAACATCTGCAGTTCCTCATGTCTAATTATTTCAACATAGCATTTTCTTGTGTTCTTGGTGATGCTAGTAGGAACCCATATTGTTAAAAAAAAAAAATCCTGACCTAAAATGTCACCCATCCATTCCTTCCATAGATGTTGCCAGATCCACAGAGTTATTCCAGCACATTCTGTTTTTGTAACAGACCATTAATTGATAGTTATTATGAGAACAATGAGATAGCATTTGTTCAATGTTTAGCTCTAGCACTGTCCTTCTTGGGCATCCAGATGGCTAGTGTTTAACTTACTGACCTATACAGTATGTCCACGTGTTGCCCAATGTCAAGAATAAAACTAATTGCATTGTCCTGCTTAAAAAAGCATTGTGGAGATACTAACTATGCTGCATGATGGTGACTCTGCACCCCATTTCCAAAATTTGGTTTAACATTTCTGATGCAAAGAGAAATGTGTTGCAACTACATAGTGGCACATTTAGTGTGAATGAATGCGGATGACTTTCTGGAATAATAAGGAAAATGTAGGAATGTGTTTTTGAGACTGTGAGATGAAGGGCCAAGCCTGAAAGAAAACATAATCACCAAGATAGAAATGGTGGAAGGGAAACAGTTAGTATTAGGACTTATCAGATTGAAAATATTAAGTTTGTGTCTCTCAAGAGATCTGGCATGTTAAACCCCTGTCTCACGGTGCGGGTTGGCCCACGAGTGACCCCAAGTTTTCACTCGTGGTGATCATGTCGTGGGAACGTCAGAACTCGCACAAGCAACTTATCGACTCGTGGCGCTAACGGCAGGTACTCGGGAAACTTGTTAACTCGTGGAAAAAAATCAAACATGTTTGATTTTTGCCACGAGTCAAATTAACTCTTCAAGTTAAAAATGGAAACATTTAAACTTGTTGTAGGCCACTACGTTACTACAATGAGTTTAAATGTTTCCTTAGTGACTCGTAGGTCTACTGTGGGAACTTTCTTATAATCTGTTCATTCGCTCGAGTAAAGACTGACCAAAAGATAGAAACTCAGCGGACCAGGCAGCATCTCTGGAGAGAAGGAATGGAGTCGAGATCCTTCTTCAGACTTACCCGAAACGCCACCCATTCCTTCTCTCCAGAGATGCGGCCTGTCCCACTCCAGCATTTTGTGTCTATCTTCGGTCTTTCTGCGATGATCTGTAACTTGTCCTTTATCACTGAGGCACCTGCCCCGTGGCTTTGTATTCGTTTCAATGAACGGCTGTAGAATTACACAAAAAGCTGGAGAAACTCAGCGGGTGTAGCAGCATCTAAGGAGCGCAGGAGATAGGCCACGTTTTGGGTCGAGACACTTCTTCAGACCTGCTGACCTTCTTCATGCTGCTGCACCCGCTGAGTTTCTCCAGCTTTTTGTGTAACCCTCGATTCTCCAGCATCTGCAGTTCCTTTTTTTTTTATACGAATGGCTTTAGGACGTGGTTAAAGACCTGCCAGAGGGGCAAGTCTGGGGCGGTGGGTGGGTTGTGTCCACGTGTGATGCTCCATCCACCCCCCGGGGCTGAGAGTGTGGGATTGGGAAGGAACTGCAGATGCTGGTTTACACCGAAGATAGACACACACAATGCTGGAGTAACTCCGAGGGACAGGCAGCATCTCTGGAGAGATGGGATGGATGAGATTTCGGGTCGAGACCCAAATTCAGACTTCTCCAGAGATCCCGCTGAGTTTACTCCAGTGGTTGGTGTCTATCCCGGTGGCGGGAAGCCGGGCTTGGCCGACCCGCCGCCTCTACTTGCCGGTCAGTCGGGTGATCATCGCCCTCCGCCTGGGATGCAGCGGAGTTTTGCACCCGGTGAGTTGTCCAGCGCCCACGGTGGACGAGGGAGGACAGCAACAGGCCAGGTAAATGAATAGCAGCACATAAATGAGTCTAGCATTTCTTGTTTTTATGTTTTAATTTACAAGCCGCTTCACGCGAGGCAAGTTTTATTTTCAGTCCGAAGAAGGGTCTCGACCTGAAATGTCACCCATTCAACGATAGACACAAACAAGCTGGAGTAACTCAGTGGGACCGGCCGCATTTCTGGAGGGAAGGAATGGGTGATGTTTAGATCCAAATGCTGGAGAATTTCAGCAGGTCGAGACCCTTCTGTCACCCACCCCTTCGCTCTATAGATGCTGCTGCACCCGCTGAATTTCTCCAGAATTTTGTGTACGCTCGGTTTTGCTGCATCTGCAGTTCCTTCTTTAACACTGCTGAAGTAATTCAGCGGGTCGAGATCCTTCTGCAGAAGAGGAGCCCTTATCCGAAATGTCACCTTCACCTACCCACGTTCTCCAGAGATGTTACCTGGCCTGCGTTGTTACTCCAGCTTGTTGCGTCTGCCTTCCGACTGAAGCCTTGGGATAGTCGCCGACATGAAGACAGTACGAAGCTGGAGTTTAATGCTGACAAGTGGGATCGTTCCCTTTGTGTTGGCGTGGAGGGGGACGTGGAGGGAGACACAGCGGCTTTTGAGACTGGTGAGCAATCACTACCAAAGTGTCTGCCTGCAGTCAACACACCTGTCCTACACATCTCCTGCACAAAGACCATCCCGCAGAGAATGATCCCAGCACCCAAGAGCCTTGTCTGTCAGCCCCCCCCCCCACCCCACCCCACACCCAACCACCTTCCACCTCAACTTACGCCTGGGCACCAAAGCAGCTCAAGAGGCGACCCTGAGCTCCGTCTCCCAACAATCTGAACAGCGGCTGCGGCCGGCCGGCACCCGGCATGGACTTCTCACACCCTCACACACTTACCTTCATTCACGGTTGGCTCAAGAGTAACGGGAGTAGAACTTGTTAACTCGGGAGAATAAGTTGGAACATCGCAGCAATGACATACCTGTGGGAACTCGGTTAAACACTTGATCATAAACTTGAAATCTTGTACACAACCATGAGTCTGTTTTTTTTCTTTCACTTGGGGTCACTCGTAGGATGACTCGCACCGTGAGACAGGGCCTTTACTGCTTTGGCTTTAGACTTTGAATCAGCTGGTTAAACAGCTTCCTTACAGCTCCTGTTAATCAGGTCAATCCCGATCACTGGTACAGTCAGTGTGGAGCTTGCATTTTCTCCCAGTGATAGTGTGGCTTTTCTCCAGGTGCTCCAATTTCCTTATACACCACCAATATGTGCTGCTTGGTAGACTGTAAATTGCCTTTAGTATGTGAATGAGAGGTAGAATCTGGGTTAAAGTTGATGTGGAATAAAATGGGTGAGGGTAGGATTAGTGTAAATGGCTACTTGATTGTTAACATGGGACCGAAGACTTTGTTTCTGTGCTGTATCTCTCTATGATTCCATTATGTTCCTCTTAACTTGCAACTAAAATTTTTATTTTGTTGCCCTTTATACAGAAAAAATAGCTATGGAAAATCTATAAATCCTTAAATCTGATATATAGTCATGTAATGATGGAAATACATAGCATCTCAACCAGCATCTGCAAAGAGATAAAAGCATTAACAATGAGTGAGGATGGATCCTCCAGCTAAATTAGCTGCACTCTAGCAATGTGAATCCATTTTTACATGTCATAAGGTGGCTTACTAATTGGAGTTAGTGGCAGTCTGATGCAAAGATAGATAATGTTACAGGGATAAAAATAAGAGAAAATCTTATCTCAAGGTCAAATAAGCTATTAGCCATTTGAATTAACGCGTAGCAAGTATAAAGTTTCCAGCTGGGGCCAATGACATCAACTTCAATCTTCCCGATGATTAACAAGAGAAATCAAGAAGGAAATAAACTTATGCAGGAAGTAACTGCAGATAGTGGTTTAAAACAAAGATAGACACAAAAAACTGGAGCAACCTCGGTGGTCAGCCAGCAACTCTGGGGAAAAGGAATAGGTGATGTTTCAAGTTGAGGCCCTTCTTCAGAGATGCTGTCTGACTCGCTGAGTTACTCCAACTTTTTGTGTCTATCTAAGGAAATAAATAAGTTATTTTTTTAAAAGGATGGTGCAATACCAGCCCCTTTAAGACCAGGACAGCAAGCAGAATGATTTCACAGAATAAGCCAAATTGAAAATCTGCACTGCAGTGCCATGGACTTTATCACTGAATAATATTGAGACTCAGCCTCGCTTAGATGAAAGGGAGAGTACTGATGCATTTGATCAGTGATGCTGGTAAAGGCTGTTCAAATCAGTGCCTACAGAGGCTCAGACTAAGGCTTAACTCCCACAGTGCTCCAGATATTTAAATTAACCCATTTTGCATAATTAAATGTAGAAGGAGGAAAATTAATTTGGTGAATTAATCATATTTTTCCACAGGCCAGATTCAATCTATTCTAGCTCGCACACTAAGCAATCTATTTAATTTTCTGAGCAAAGGTTTTTCAATGTTTCGTGTTACTCTCAACCAATAAATCGGATAATATTCCCTTTTTTTAACGTTAGATTCACATTATTTATCCAACCTTTTATGCGCACTTTCTCTTCTGATTTCCATCTTCAATTGCCTGCAGGGGTATTATACCACGAACACTGCATCCAATTCAACAGCTCAGTCAGATAGTGATCTATGTGCAAACTGATTCCATAAGTTTCAATAGACTTTCTGACCATTAAAATGTATGAGAGACAAAAGCATACAATCAAATTTAAGGCATTTGAAATGGAGAGTAAGTAAAACTACTTGAGATGCCGTGGAATTAATATCATAGAAACATAGAAACATAGAAATTAGGTGCAGGAGTAGGCCATTCGGCCCTTCGAGCCTGCACCGCCATTCAATATGATCATGGCTGATCATCCAACTCAGTATCCCGTACCTGCCTTCTCTCCATACCCTCTGATCCCCTTAGTCACAAGGGCCACATCTAACTCCCTCTTAAATATAGCCAATGAACTGGCCTCAACTACCCTCTGTGGCAGAGAGTTCCAGAGACCCACCACTCTCTGTGTGAAAACATTCCTTCTCATCTCAGTCCTAAAGGATTTCCCCCTTATCCTTAAGCTGTGACCCCTTGTCCTGGACCTCCCCAACATCGGGAACAATCTTCCTGCATCTAGCCTGTCCAACCCCTTAAGAATCTTGTAAGTTTCTATAAGATCCCCTCTCAATCTTATATCAGTGGCAGTTGACGCAGTAACTATCATGGCATTCAAGCTGAGATGGCAAAATCGATGAAAAAGTATTTTGAAATGGGTCTCTATGAATAGATTTAGAGCTTTTGGCCAACAAAGAGATATTGATTATTAGGACTGGATGTTACAATCCTTAAGATTTTACTACAATTGACATTCTTGGGTATGACCACCAGGTGAATTTTGCTAACAATCAGACACTTCTTCAGTTGTGTACCTCAACGTCACTGGGTGTTTCGGCCTTTTATCACAAGACACCCTCAGTCGAGGCAGGCCCATCAGAGGTTGATCAGACCTGGGTGTGTGTCTTATTGCTAGCTTCTAGATGGTCATGTGGCAGCCACAACCAGTGACTGCTCTGTTCAGCGGCATTGGCAAGTTATTTTATTGCTCTCCTTTGTGCCTGCCCTTTGACTCCTATTTCCCTCAGGAGCCTTGCGGGTGGAACTGGCTACAAAGCCGCTGCACCCCACCTCCACTGGACACAACCTTACCCTCCTACCTCTCTCCTCTGCCTTTGCTGCAATATCGAAGCTTTTTCCTTTCATAAGCCTTGTCCACAGCCTCCTCCCATGGGACCGTCAGCTCAATGATGAAAACACTCCGACCGGAGTTGGACCAGAGAACGAGGTCTGGTCGCAGGTTGGTAACTGCGATTTCAACTGGGAACAATAGCCTCTGGCCTAGGTTAACACACGTTTCCCAGTCCCTGGCTGTGTTCAGTGGGCATGAGTTGAGAGGTGAGGGGTTAGTCCTCCATTTCTCTCCTTCCCGGATGAAGGATGGTATTTGCGGGAATGTTATCTGGGCATTGATAGGCATGGCGTTGGTGGTAACCTCTTGCACTCGAGTTCAGCTGCCAAACACCTCAGCACCTGGTTGTGTCGCCAGGTGTATCTGCCTTGTGTTAGGCTGGTCTTACAAACGACCAGAGGGGCAGGCTGGATCCTCTCCCAACCAAAGATTTAGGTTTGTGGGAGAGGGAAGGACGTCATATGTGGCTCTGATAATGAAGTTCAACTTATTTGACTCCACAGCCCACAGCTCTCTCCATGTGATCTTCCTCCTCTCAACGTCATCCCACGTCATCCAGCGGCCTTGTTTGGCTTGGGACATGGCTTTGGCACACCTGGCTGTTTCTTCCTGATGGCGCACCTCCCCCACCACCAGGTGCTGACATTCAGCTGGAGTAGCCTTTTGCCAGGTAGGTTTCATTGCTCCCAGGCCAAAGCCCCCTCGGCCTTGTTGAAATTCAATGCTATGCGATTGGCCAGAGGCTCAGTTTTACTTGAGAATGACAGAAAGTAGATTTCAAATGTTCAAATAGTTGAGGCTAGTTGGTGAGTCTTTGCTACTTTAAATGGATATGGAAGTACTCAGCACATACCCATAAATGATTCAGCTGTTCTCTGCTTTAAGCAGTTGAACTGTTTTGTCAGACCATTACACATACTTGCACACCTACAACTTTCAAGAGCAGGGACTGTGTTTTTTTTCCTCAGCCAACCTAATTGAAAACTTGACTTCATTGCTGTATGTGAACTTGGGCAAAATGGCTGCCAACTTTCAATAAATTTCAACAATGATTACTCTTGAAAGTATTTTGGTCTCTGTAAAGGCCTGTTTCCAACTATGGTTATTTAACTGACTTTTATTGAAACATATGATGATCAGTTTATTTTCCTCTCAATATTGTGACTGGTGTCTGTCTGTTGGTTTTACTCTTGATTATCATAAGATCTTAAGTGATAGGAGCAGAATTAGGCCATTCGGCCCATCAAGTTTACTCTGCCATTCAATTATGGCTGATCTATCTCTCCCTCCTTGTCCCATTCCCCTGCCTTCTCCCCATAACATCTGACACCTGTACTAATCAAGAATCCATCTATCTCTTCATAATATTCACTGATGGCCTCCACAGCCTTCTGTGGCAAATAATTCCACAGTTTCACCACCCTCTGAATAAAGAAATTCCTTCTCATCTCCTTTCTAAAAGAACATCCTTTAATTCTGAATCTATGACTTCTAGTTCTAGACTCTCCCACTAGTATTTGTCAATATTTGTTATGTAATTGCTAATCATATTTCATTCATTGTTTCTGATGAAGTGTTGCACTGCAAATTATGACCCTTCTTATTTCAGACATTGGTTGAGCTGCAGTAGGTATATCCAATAATATCTGCTTTTATTTCAGATTTCAGTAACTCATGATAATGCTCTATGGGACATTGGTTAGGCTGCATTTGGAGTATTGTATGCAGTTCTTGTTGCCACATTACAGGCAAGATGAGGAGGCTTTGGAAAGGCTGCAGAGGCAGATTACCAGAATGTTGCTGGGTTACAGGGTACCAGCTACAGGTTGGACAACTTGGATTATGTTCTCTGGAACACCGGAGGTGGAGGGAAGCCCTGATAGAATTATATGAAATTATGTGAGGCATAGGTAGGCAATTAGAACTTCTTTCCCAGGATAGTAATATCATATTCTAGAGTGCGTAGTTTTCAGGTGAGATGGGCAAAGTTTAAAGGAGATGCGTGGTGCAAGTCTTTTTTACACAGTGGGTGGTGTAGTAGTCATTTAACTTAACTCGGTGTGTTATTACTATAACCAGTTACATTTAAATGTTATCTGCCTGTAATTATGTGGGTGGGATTTATACATAGTCTGAGGCTTGTTTGCAGTTTGCATGAACATAACCATGAGTATATTGAAATGTACTTATACAAGAAGAAGTTTGGATGAATATCTTACTGTTATTACTACAACAATAAATAAACTATTAATCAAGAGACTGTGTTTGGAAGATTTATCTTTCAACGGCATTGAATGTCTCGTGGAGAGCTTGTGGGTGCATATCGATTATCTTCTGATCCCCTGTCTTTAATTAAAGTGACTAAATAACTAAATCCTTGAAACAATATAAAAATCTGTCACTACATTAGATGTGTGTCTGAAACATGCTGTTGGGGTTGGTGTGGAGGCAGATACGATAGTGGCATTGAAAATACTTTTTGATAGGCACATTGATAAGCTGGGAGTGGAGGAATATGGATTATGTGCAGGCAAGTACTTGTGCCTGTGCTGTACTGTTTTATGTTCTATTTTCTAAAAGCAACACTTGGAGATTTTCTTCCTTCTACCATTCTGATGCAAGAATTGCATGGATTATGAGATTTTACATATGAGGCAGCATTTATTTAGCAGGATAGTCATTTAAATAAAAAGATAAATCCGATATTGCAAACATGATCTATTATGTGAAGGCAGTCTTTGATAAAGGCAGTTATATAAGAAATTGCTTCATTTTCTTTGAAGTGTGGGAAAACAATTGATGCTTCCTTTTTATGTGCTTACACAGTGTTCAGGATTAAAACAGATTTAAATCGTCCCCAGGCATTTTTTTTTGTTAGGTGAAGCTGGAACTTCACTGCCCCAACCTTAAGTGTTTGCAATACCAACCAAAATAAGCTTTACATTTCAATGCTTTAATGTTCAATCCAGGAGCATCATATCGACTACTAAAACTCTGATGAGCTTCAAAGTGTAATCACATTGGGCAAACGATTTGTAACCCCAGATAGAGGACCTGCTGCAATCAATCTAAAAGAAGCAGAATTCTCCAACAAAGATTGCTTTTAAATTAACGACAGCAAATCTTCAGCTATAGCTTTGCTGTATATATGCTGTATTTTTCTCTTCTGTTGAAGCAGGTCAGATGTTTACAAATATTTACTTGTAAGAGTGAAATTTATGTTTTTGGATTTGATTACTTATTAGACCATTTTTCATTGGTTCCTCTTCTAGATCATTGACACGGCTCTCATCTCTGACATGACTTTTACCTTACCCTCAGAGATAACCCCCCACCCTCTCCGCGTGTTCATTGAGTCCATGATTAGGACTGGCTAGTCAGATTGTGAGCAAGGGCTGTCTCTCCCCTCTCCCCTCTCCCCTTGGGTGTGGTGTTAGCTGCATCAAAACGTGCAAAGAAATTGTTCAGTTTGGCTAGAAGAGAAGTGTCAGAGTCAGCTTCCTGCTGCCTTGCCTTCTACCATGTCAGTGTTTGAATTCCCTTCCACATCCTCCTGGTGTCTCCTGTGAAAAGAGGTGTCCCTGGATTTTCTCTGCATAGGCATGTTTTGCAGCCTTGATCCCTTTTTCCAGTGCAGTCCTGGTAGATCGAAGAGCAGCTGTGTCTCCGGCTCTGTGGGCTGCATCACGGGCCCTCAGCAGCGAGCGCGCCTCTGCTGTCATCCATGGCTTTTCATTACCGCATGCAGTGAAGGTTTTAATGGCAGTGACATCCTCGGTGCACTTAGCAATGTAGCTGGTTACAGTCTCTGCCTACTCCTCGATGTTGATGAGGTCATCATAGGATGTTGCTGTCCTGAATATATCCCAGTCAGTGTGCAGGAAGCAATCCTGCAGTGCTGACGCTGCTCCTTCTGGCCAGACCCTGGTGTATTTTCTCTCTGCTCTGACTTGTTTTTGCAGTGGTCTGTAGGCTGGTGTTAAAAACACTGCAATGTGGCCAAAGTGGCCAAGGTGAGGGCGGGGTGCTGCCTTGTAAGCCTTTGGGCTGTTGATGTACACCAAGACCAAGGTGTTCTCTCCCCTGGTATCAAAATCCTCATATTGTTTGAATTTTGGGAGCACAGTCTTAAGGCTGGTGTGGTTAAAATCCCCGGCCATCACAATAAAGCTGTCAGGATATTTGGTCTGAAGCTCACTGACGGCGTCATGCAGGGCTGCCAGTGCTTCGTTGGCCTTAGCATTAGCGTTAACACTTGGAGCTATATATGCAGCCACAACAAAAACAATGGAGAATTCCCTCGGCAGGTGGAAAGGCCGACATTTCATGATGTGGAGTTCTGTCAGCGGAGAGCAGTGTTTACTGGCTATTGTAGCAATCACACACCAGTCCTTCTTTATGTACAAGCACAGACCTCCACCTTGGCTTTTACCAGAGCTAGCTGCCTCTCTGTCCGCACGGAACGATGTCATTCCCTCCAGCTGTATGGAGGGAATGACATGAATGTCAAAAACACAAAGGAGGTCATCGTCGACTTCAGGAAAAAACGGCACAGTCCCACACCACTCCACAGTTCCTGGGGGTGCAGATCACTAACAGTCTAACCTGGTCAAATAACATCTCATCAACAGTTAAGAGAGCAAAGCAGCGGTTGCACTTTCTGCACCAGATGAGAAGAGCTCACCTCCCCCATCCCGTTCTCACCACTTTCTACAGGGCACCAAAGAGAATATTTTGACCAGCTGTATCTCTGTCTGGTTTGGGGACTGTAAAGCCTCTGACTGGAAGTCCGTGCAGAGAGTGGTGAAGACAGCTGAAAAAATCATCGCGACTTCTCTCTCCTCAATCGGGGACATTGCGAACAAACGTTGCATGTCTAAGGCCAGCAGTATTATAAAGGACCCCACACATCTCCATCACGGACTGTTCACTCTGCTGCTCTTGGGCAAAATATATTGTAGCATGAGGAGCAGAACATCAAGGTTCTGCAACAGCTTCTTCCCACGAGCCATCAGACTCCTGAATGCCATGTAATGGGCTGCCACCATTGTCTATTTTATGCTTTTATCTATTTTATCCTTTTATCCATTTTATCCTTCTGTTTATTATCGTGTTGCACGAGGAGCCAAATGCAATAGAATTTCGTTTGGCATTGCATATATTGATGTATTTCTAAACGACAATAAAGTTTGTTTGATTGATTGTATCGCCGAGTCCGGAATGTTGCCTTGGAGCCATAATTCCGTGAAAACAAACACACAGCGGTCTCTCATATCCCTGTACGTTATCTTAAGAAGACACAGCTCGTCAAGTTAGTTGTCCAGGGAGCGGACATTACAGAGGAGAAGCGAGGGCACTGCCGGTCGGGTGGGGTTAGCAGTTAGCCTAGCGTGAATGCCTGCTCTCTTGCGCCGTCTCTGCCTCCTCTCACACCACATGCATCTCCTCCTCTCTCTGGCCATGTTCGGTTTTGTAGCCGATATGTTTGGCTTCGCAGCCGATAGCAGTAGTCCATAGTGGCATATTCGGTCCATATCGCACCAAAACTCATCCGTACTACCAACGTAGTTTGCCCTGATGTTCAAGAGCATATTCATACAGTACATATATCTGGGACAGGCTGGACAAAAAACACATTTACTTTTGAATACTCTGACAATCTCCCGAGGGGCCGCTGCGTCTGTGCCGCCACCAACTTTAGTCAATCACACTTTTTCATCTACGCTGTGCATACAGAGGTCCATTTTCAGAGGCCAACTAATCTACAAACCCACATGGGTAAGATTTCTCATCATTGTGTCAAATAGCATAGAAGGAAGCCTTTCAGCCCACCATGTCCATGTTGAATTTAAGCACCTATCTATTCTAATCCCATTTACTCAGTCCTAGTCTTCTGTGCCATGGCTAATCACATGCTCGTTCAGATGCTTAAATGTTCTGAGAGTAACTGCTTCTACCTCCTTCACAGGCAATATATTTTAGATAGCTGACTTTTGAGATATAGCGTGGAATCAGGTCCATCGGCCCATCGAGTACGCACAAGTGATCACCCCATACACTAACAATTTCCTACACACAAGAGACTACTTACAATTTCCAAAGCCAATCAACCTGAAAACCTGTACATCTTTGGAGTGTGGGAAGAAACAGGATTTCCCAACCAATAATTTAGCATTCGTAATCCCAATATGATAAAGTCAGAGTAAGACAGCACAGGAACAGGCCCTTTCAACCCAACTTGTTCATACTGACAAAGATATCTATCTTGGTTAGTCCCATTTACCTGTGTTTGGCCCATATGTGTCTAAAACATTCCATTTCATGTACCTGACTGAATGTCTTTTAAAGGACACACAGCTGGACTAACTCAGTGGGTCAGGCAGCATCTCTGAAGAACATGGATGTAGATTAACCCTTATTAATCCATGCCATTTATAATCTCCACTACATGAATGTGCATGCCACCCTTTACATGGTATTACAGTACTACACAGCTTTACACTAGCAAGGCCAGCCCGCTCTCTCTCACAAGCCACGCCATGCTGGATGGGAATGGCTGGCAGTTTAAATGTTCCTGTTTGCTTATGGAATAAAGATTGATCTATCACTATGTGTGTTGTTGTGGATCAATCATAAACATGGTGACAGAAGATTGAGCCACATCTTCGACTCTTTTGCCTAAATTTATTTTAGTTTATTTTTTAACAATGAACCATTGCTCTCTCATCATGGCAGGATCTTTTCGTAAACCAGATCCTTTGGTGTTCGACAGTGAACTTGACGAACGTTGGCTCATCTTCGTAATGGAATTCGGATTTTTATATATGCTGCCCACCCAGGTGCTGCTCTCCACACCGTCGCATCAATTCTACTCAACATAGCAGGCACAGAGGCTCCCCTGAGGGCACAGGATTTCCACTACGCCCAAGAACATTACGATGCGGTAACACATATTGTGACCCCGGCAGAGCCATCAGAGACCCCGCCTGCCTTCTCCGAACATTTTGAGACCTGCGCAATGTTCACACCAATGTTATCATGGAGCACCACAAGTTTTTTTTCCTGTAGCCAACAAGAGGGCAAGACGGTCAAATCCTACATTGGCACCCTAAAGAGCATTGCTGCAAGATGCCACTACCAAGACCGTGACGTCCTCATCCGCGGCAGACGAATATATGGCATTCTGAATGACAAGGTGAGAAATGAACTGCTCCGGGATGAGGAGCTTACACTAGATAAGGTTGAACGTGCCTGCCGGGTTGCAGAATACACTGACACCTATATCAAAGCCCTGGGACCGGGACCATACTGTGCCTACAATGTCCATGCCGTCTATAGATCCCGCGACAAACATTATCAACCCCTCGACAACTGCCTTCAGCCCCAGGGAGAGTAACCGACCCTCTGGTCCATAACTGTGGTAATTGTGGTGGCTCACACCCGGAATTCCGTGAGCAATGCCTCGCGTTTGGCAAAACTTGCCACTGCTGTAAAAAGAAAGAACGCTTTATCCGTTGATGCCGCTCTCATGATAACAGGGCCCAGCCACAACAATCTCTCTATGCACTCGAGCCCCACTTTCCCACAAGGCACTGACTGAAACAGCAGTTCCAGCAGAACTTGTATTCAACTTCGGCTTGTACTTGCTATAATTTAGAAGATTGAGGGGGGATCTTATAGTAATTTACAAAATTCTTAAATGGTTGGACAGGCTAGATGCTGGAAGATTGTTCTCAATGTTGGGGAAGTCCAGAACAAGGAGTCACAGTTTAAGGATAAGTGGGAAATCTTTTAGGACCGAGATGAGAAAAACATTTTTCACACAGAGGGTGGTGAGTCTCTGGAATTCTCTGCCACAGAAGGTAGTTGAGGCCAGTTCATTTGGCTATATTTAAGAGAGAGTTAGATGTGGCCCTTGTGCCTAGAGGGATCAGGGGGGATGGAGAGATGGCAGGTACGGGATACTGAGTTGGATGATCAGCCATGATCATATTGAATGGCGGTGCATGCTCGAAGGGCCAAATGGCCTACTCCTGCACCTATTATTCTATGTTTCTATGTTTCTATAACTGCAGCACCTGCAAGAAGACAGACAAAACATGCATTCCTGTGTACCCGACTCACTGTCCACAAACAGTGATCCAATGAAACTGTTCAGTATCAACAATACCAAAGTCGCTGCAAAGTTGCTGCACAGCCAGACATAAAATCTGCTTTTTTTCCATGAGTAGTAGCTCCACTCAATAACCAAAAATCTGTAGCCTCCTTTTGCTCTGGTATTGTATTTAATTCACATGTTTAATCAATACATTTTTATTATTCATTTTTCATGTTTTATTTATCATTCTTAACTGTCACTGTATGTCATGTTGTCACTTGTGGACGGAGCACCAAGGCAAATTCCTTGTACGTGAATACTTGGCCAATAAACATATTCATTCAAGATAGAGAGATACCGGGGCAAGATGCAACATCCTGTCTTTATCAGACTTCCAAAGAATTCACAACAACGAAACTGTCATGAAAACAAACTCCAAGTTACATCCATTTCATGGGGGAAGTTGCAACCGGTTGGTAAGGTCACATTTCAATGCCATCTAGCGTCTCAAGTTTACAATCTAGATTTTTTCATCATCAGAGTGGAAGTGCCCCTCCTTCTGGGCATTGATACATGCCGCGATATGAACTTCGTCTCCTTCAGCAAAATTCTGTACCAGCTGTCTACCTCTCAAAGTCCCACCCAACAACTACTTGAACAATACAAAGATCCTTTTGATAACCAGCTGGGTAAGCTTCCCACAGAATACAGCATTGTAACCGACAAGGAAGTCATACCTGTTGTTCGTCTCCTCACCAAATCACGCACGCAATGAAGGACCGTGTCAAAGCTCAACTTGACAGAATGGAAAAACTGGGTGTGATAACCCCTGTCAATGACCCCTCCTCCTGGATCTCCACCATGGTCACAGCAGTCAAGAAGAACAAAGACGAAATAAGGATTTGCATCAACCCTAAAGATTTAAATGCTGCCATCAAACAACCACACCACCCAATACACCCAGTGGAAAAGGTTGCAGCCAGCCAGGGTAAAGCCAGTCTTCTCTATCCTGGATGCAAATAACTCATTTTGGCAAAAACTGCTAGACCATGCATCCTCCACGTTAACCACATTTGCAACGCCCTTCGGATGCTACCGATTCTTACGAATAATAGCAAAAGGATTTGAGTATAGGAGCAGGGAGGTTCTACTTCAGTTGTATAGGGTCTTGGTGAGACCACACCTGGAGTATTGTGTGCAGTTCTGGTCTCCAAATCTGAGGAAGGACATTATTGCCATAGAGGGAGTGCAGAGAAGGTTCACCAGACTGATTCCTGGGATGTCAGGACTGTCTTATGAACAAAGACTGCATTGACTCGGGTTATACTCTCTAGAATTTAGGAGATTGAGAGGGGATCTTATAGAAACTTACAAAATTCTTAAGGGGTTGGACAGGCTAGATGCAGGAAGATTGTTCCCGATGTTGGGGAGGTCCAGGACAAGGGGTCACAGCTTAAGGATAAGGGGAAAATCCTTTAGGACCGAGATGAGAAGGACTTTTTTCACACAGAGAGTGGTGGATCTCTGGAACTCTCTGCCACAGAGGGTAGTTGAGGCCAGTTCATTGGCTATATTTAAGAGGGAGTTAGATGTGGCCCTTGTGGCTAAGGGGATTAGAGGGTATGGAGAGAAGGCAGGTACAGGATACTGAGTTGGATGATCAGCCATGATCATATTGAATAGTGGTGCAGGTTCGAAGGGCCGAATGGCCTATTCCTGCACCTATTTTCTATGTTTCTATGTTTCTATGAATGCCATTTGGCATCAATTCAGCCAGTGAAGTCTTCCTACATACTATGGAACAACTCTTTACTGGATACCCATGCAACATAATCGTGGACAACATCTTGATCACTGGGCGCAATGCACTAGCACATGACTCAAACCTGAAGCAGACCTGAGCTCCTAATTTCTCCTGTTCCATCAGATTAAGTTTTGGGAGGTTGCCGTTATCCAAAAAATGTATAATTTGGTACTATCTGCTGATGTTTTGGATGTTTATAAATTGGGCAAATCTTTTATTGATATCATTAGGTAATGTTAACAATTCACCTTTATCCGATTTAATTTTTGAAATTGTATGATCCTTTTCCAGTTTTTTCAATTGACGTGACAAGAGTTTACGTGGTTTATCGCCGAATTCAAAGTTTTCTTGTTTTGTAATTTGAAATATTTTTATAAATCTTGCAGATAAGCTTCTGTTTAAGTTAAATTTCAGTATTATTATTTTATTGTGTTTGTCTATGGTTGGTTCTTTAGCATTATCTAGATCCAATTGTCTTATTCATTCTTCTAGCTGCAATTGTCCATTCTTATTCTTTTTATTTTGAAAAGCTTGCTATGAAATTATAGCTCCTCTGATAAATGCTTTAAAAGAATCCCATAATAAAGAGGGTGAAATGCCTGGGGTGTTGTTAGTCTAAAAGAAAAAGTTCCATCTGTTGTTTTATATATGTACCACCTTGTGGGTCGTTTAGAATTTGAGGATTAAACCTCACGAAGGATTTTTTATCAGGCCTTCCTTCTAGTTTTAAGAAAAAAGTTAACAGAGAGTGATCAGAGATAATGCTATTATGATATTTAGGATTCTTTGTGTAAAGAATTAATTTTGTACCCACTACAAAATAGTCTATACGTGAATGAGTTTTATGTACCATTGAGTAAAAAGAGTATTCCCTTCCAACTGGGTTAGCAATCCTCCATACATCTGTTATATTTGTGCTTTTTATGTATGTATTTAGGAGTTCACTAGCTTTCCATTTTATGTTACGCCTCTTTTGTTGTGCAGATTTATCCAAGTAAGGATCTAAAACGCAAATGACGTCTCCCCCAATTATCACATTTTGATAGTTAAACTCTGAAATTATATTCAGGATTTTATTAAAAAATTGAGGATTATCAAAATTAGGCACGCAAATGTTTACCATAGTGAGTGGGGTAGAATAGATCTCTCTGGTAACTATGAGATATCTCCCCTCTTTATCTGCTATGATATTCTTTGATTTACATGGTATATCTTTATGAATAATGATTGCTGTGCCTCTGGATTTAGAGATATATGAAGAGTGATATATTTGACCGATCCAGTTTGCCTTCAGTCTGGTCTGGGCTTGAAATTTCAAATGTAGAAAAATTATGTCTGAATTAAGCGATTTAAATTGCGTGAAAATCTTACCCCTTTTAATTGGCTCATTAACACCCCTTATGTTCCAGCTGCAAAATGTGATTCCTGCAATTTTCTTTTGTTTACCGTTTTGCATTTTAAATTACTTTGATACCTTTAAGTTATATGGTGCAACAGAATACCTCAGGACTCTAGGTGTTGGGTGGGCACTCGCAGGTATTAGGTTCTGTTGGGACATCCCTTTTGAACTTTTCTTAAGAAAAAAAACAGAAAAGTATAAAGTGATATTGTAAAAAAAATAGCCACCTATTGGTGGTAGTTACATGTTTAAAGATTTCCATTGATGTTAATTTACATTTAGCTCCGCTCCCTTAACCAACATTGCAAAAAGGACGAAGGGCCAATTAAAGACCGAGTGATATATAGCAAAACTGCAATTTTTTATATCTAA
Organism: Raja brachyura; assembly: GCA_963514005.1. Next base: position 67,885,318 of record OY740784.1, read on the forward strand.
TAAAGTCTTCAAATTGTCTACCATTTATATATACAGTTTTTACGTTTACTTCACATTCAAATCTCTGCCTCGTATAATAGTAAGCTGCTGGTTGGAAGGGGTTAACCAGAATCAGATTCATGGCTATCTGCCAAGTGTCTGAATCTCCTCCCCTCCACACAAGCATAACTGGGACCTAATTTATTATATGGGGTTAGTTTATTAGTATGTTATTAATATATTTCATTATATTTAGCTTATTGTCCTAAATCTGGACATTCATTAACAATTTGAAATAACCCCCCCCCCCCCCTTCCCCTCCCCAGAGCAGTTAGTCATTGTTACATTATACCATTATACCAATTCACATTAGATTAGATAGCTATTGCTAAGTTAATTCAATTGATTATATGTTAGTATAGGATTAAAATTATAAAATACTTTTAATTCGTAAAATGTTATTTTCAAGTCCGTTTGTATTGATTTTTCCATTCCGTCGCTCCCCTTATTTTTCAGTCTTTCATTCGAAGAGGAAAAAAGTATGTTCTTGAGTTAGCATTCCAAAGAAGATAAGGTGTCTAGACATCGCCTCGTGTAAAGTTCCGCCATCTTAATCATTAGAAAGTCATATTTTCTCAGCTTCCCCACTGCTGATATCTGTAAAAAAGTCGTGGTGATTTACTTATCCATTGATCTCTTTTATGATTTCTTGAGCATATTTGTATGCTTCTTCTGGATCAGTAAGAGCACATTCCATATCCTTGTAAGTGATCCTCATTTTTGCAGGGTATATTATGCCGTATCTTACATTTTAAATTCCTTTCAGGATCTGTCTTGTCTTTGTAAACAAATCCCGTTTTTTAGCAACTTCAGTGGATAATCTTTGAAAAACCTAAGATTATCCTCTTCAAACATCAGATTCGTTCAGAATGGGATTTTTTTCATAATATCTTCCAAAGCAGAAATGTCTTGAAATTTCACTATGATCCGTCTTGGAGGGGCTCCTAGCCTTGATTAAGGAAATAGAAGAGACAATAAATTCACTGAAGAATGGTAAAACACCAGGACCAGATGGATTTAGTAATGAATTTTTAAAAAGATTTTTTGAGATAATCTCACCATGACTATAAAAACTGTACACATACACTTTCAAAGGACAAACATTACCAGTAACATTAGCGGAATGAACGATTACATTCATATCAAAAAAATATAAAGATTTAGAAGAACCTGGCTCATATAGAGCCATCACACTGTTAAACACAGATCAGAAAATACTAACAAAAACTCTAGCAAATATGTTAGTAAATTAATAAATGCGGACCAAACGGGATTTATACCCAAGAGATACTCATTCAATAATTTGAGACATCTGTTTAATATAATGCACTCATACAAAACTGAAGAGCAAGACCTATCAATTATTTCATTGGACATCACTCTCACCTGTGATGCCTCCCTGTATGGACTGGGCACCACTTGTCTACAAGATGACGGGAAGGTTCCCAGACCAGTTGCCTATGCCTCCCGCACCATGACCGACACTGAACAGCGCTACGCTCAAATCGATAAGGAGCTACTTGCAGTAAGTTTGCCTGCAAGAAATTCAATAACTTTATCTTTGGCAACCCAATCACGGTTGAAACGGATCACCAGCCCCTGGTCAGTATCCTCAGTAAACCGATCTACACGGCACCAGCACGTTTACAATGCATGATGATGGAACTACAGAGAAATGACATCTGACTAACCTACAAAAGCGGTAAGTACATGCACTTAGCTGACACCCTCTCACAAGCACCTCGCCCAACCTGTGAAAAAAAAACCTGTCTGATGGTGAGCATGAGGGGTACACGGTTATGATGGTCTCCTGCCTTCCATCCGCGGGCTTAGACATCCTAGTGGCACAAACAGCTGCATACAAAATGTTACAATCGCTGGCCACTGCCATCCAACGCGGCTGACCAGACAAACAGCACCACTTGCCGCAGACTATCCGCCCATTCTATCCTGTCTGCAATGAACTGGTCATTCAAGACAGCATTATAATGAAAGGACAAAAGGCAGGTATCCTGAAGTCTCTTCACAGCAAGTACTTTGATAGTGTCCATGGTGGCCATCCTGCTGCAGAAATAACCCTCCAACAATCAAAAGTTATGCGTGGCTGGCCGGATAAACAACACAACACCCTGCTCGTAATCCACCCATACTTCCTGGTTCGCGATGAACTGATGTTACAGGACGGGATTATAGTTAAGGGCCACAAGGCAGTTATCCAAACAGTCCTTCGGGACAAGTACTTTGACGGCATCCACAGAGGCCACCCCAGCATGGAGGGAACCTTACAACGGGCACAGAGCATGTTTTACTGGTCTGGTATAACCAAGTACATTCGCGACAAAACCAAAGTCTGTGCCGTCTGCAAAAGCCTGATGCCACAACAGCAGAAGCAGCCCTTACTACCTGGTTCTTGTTGATTCTTATTTGGGCTGGTTCAACATCGATCTACTCCAAACCATTACATCTGAAGCGGTTATCATGAAGTTGCAACGCCACTTCTCCATGTACGGCTCCCCTGCACATCTTCTCTCTGACAATGGCAGACAGTTCACCAGCCAGTATTTCAAAGACTATGCAAAATGATGGGACTTCCAACATATTACCAGCAGCCCTGAGTTCCCGCAGTCCAACGGACTCACCGATCGAGCCGTCCAAAGGGCAAAACCTTGGCAGAATGGAGCATTCATACCCTTGCAAAATCGCACGTCTACCTAGACCTGCTCAACTTAAGGAACATTGCCAGGGATCCCATAATTGGTTCCCCAGCCCAACGACTGATGTCTCGCCAAACCCGTGCTCCCCTGCCTGTGTCCCAGCAGCTTTTGCAGCCACAAGTTTGTTCTCCACCTGCGGTCCAGCAACAACTACAATTCAAACGCGATGCACAGAAACATTTTTTTGACAAATCCAGTAAGCCACTTAAACCAGGTGGTTCCCCTCCATATCAACAAGAGCTGTGGCCGTCTGGGTCACAACTACAGCCCTGCCAAAGAACCGCGCTCTTATCTGGTTGAGGCGGACGGAGCCATTTACAGACGCAACCGTCAACATATCCTTCCAGTGAATGAACCGCGTCTTGTGACTCCATTTCCAGATGTTTCGTGTTTTGTATTCCGTCCCACTACCGGTCCTGCTGCTTCACTATCTGAGACTGTTTCCACCATAGCCACCCCATGGCGTTCAGCATCTGGTTCGCCTATTTCAACACCTCCCCGTCCCGTCAGGTCCCCGGTCACATCTCCCGTTCCCTCCCCGGTATCTTCTCCGGTGAAACGAGGTGAAGCGGATTCGTACCGCTCGCATGCCGGACAGGTTAGCAGGCCACCCATTAGATTTTGTGTAACTATATAAACTTTCCCATATGCGTCATTAGCGTTCTGCTACCTATATTGCTTAGCCACCATGTTCCTACATGCCAATGCTTTCTATTTGTTTCTACAAGGAAAGATGTAGATTGGTTATCTCCTATTAGCCAATTGTAGTGCTTGTTGGTAGTTGCTCCGCCCAATATACGTTTTATATTAGCAAGAGTTTGCCTACCCCATTGAGTATGAGTAGCTGCTAGGATCTGTTATGTCCTGCAGACTGATTCTGTAAGTACATTTAATAAACATGTGTTGTATCCTGATATGTGTTTGACTCGACTCATTAATACTTGTGTTCCGCTATTTTTTTTTTCCATATTCTGTGCATTTACTTCCTTTTTCTAATTTCTTTTGCCATCGAAACTTCATTTATCCTTCATATGATATAGGACCCATGAGCATTATCTCAGAAAATTCTTATATTTGCAAAACCTATTTCAGTAAGCATTTAACACAGAAACAGGCCCTTTGGCATATAAAGACTATATCAGTCATTAACCAAATCTATCCATCTATCCATCCATCCATCCATCCATCCATCCATCCATTGGTCCATCTCTTCTATCTTGTATCTTCTATCTATATCTATACTCTTTGCTCTATATTACTAAAACCTTCATACTGTCCTCTTTCGGTTTGTGTTGTTTTTAAATTTGCGCAAAAACAGTACCCTATATTGGTAGGAATTGAGTGCGGCCGGCAGGTAGCGGTGAGTGAGCGAGTGCATTTGGCAGGAAGCCGGTCAGTGAGTGAGTGCAGCTGGCACGCAGCCAGTGACTGAGTGTGGCTGGGAGCTGATGAGTGCAGCCGGGAGCCGTTGAGTGCGTGCGGCCAGGAGTAGATGAGTGAGTGCGGCCGGGAGTTGCTGAGTGATGCCAGAGCTGGAGCAGCTGAATGAGGGCATATCCCCCCCCCCCCCACCACCACACTGCGCCTGCTCAGTTGGGGCTTATGGGTGAGTGGTGAAATATTGCATTGGAGGGCCAGGCCCCCCCCATGTGAGAATGGGTCCCACTTAGTCTAGAATATACATAAAATGCTGGAGTAACTGAATGGGGAAGGCAGTATTTCTAGAGAAAAAGAATAGGTGCATTTCGGGTCAGAACCCCTCTGCAATCATTAACCACCCATTCATACCAAGGCTAAATTGATCTAATTTTTTTATTCACTCCACATTCTCATCAAATACCCCCCCCCCCCCCAACCCCCCCCCCCCCCCCCCCACCCCATTCTCCTAACAATTGGGGCATTTTACAGTTCCCAACAAACCTATCAACCACATTTTTGAGATGTATGAGAAAAAAAATGGAGTGCCAGGAGGAAACCAATGGGTTAACATATAGAACATGCACATTTTGCACAGATAGCGCCTGTGGTCAGGATTGAACCTGAAACTCTAGGGCTATAAGGCAGTGGCTTTAACAACTGTGCCACTGTGCAGTTGAATTAATCATGATAATTTCAATCCCATCACAAAACTAACAGGTTAAGCATTTACCAAAAATTACCCCTAATTTCCTAAATTTATATTAATGTAGCTTGTGACTCATCAAACAATTTATTCCATTAAAAGTACCTACACAAGTTGTAAGAGGTTAAACTGTTGGATAATTCAAAGTTTACCTCAGAGAGGCTTCTGTATATACTCCAAGAAATTCACTATTATTTCCTTAAATTCTTCTGAAGTAGCATTTGGGAAAGGAAAACATATTAGCCCCCAATAGCGACTAAACAATTGACACTACACAGTTCAATTTTCCAGTGATAGGCTCTGTAGAATAGATTTTACTGTTGCCAAAGTCTAAAATTAAATCAATTGATCTTCACTTAATCATTTTAAAGTCCACAGGGACTTGTACCCTTGATGATTCTCCTAATTGCTTCGAGTCGACTATAAAATACAAGGTTAGCTTATTTAAATATAAATTGGGGATTGTTGAAGTGCAACACTCCTATGTAACACGGCAATCTTGTATAAGGGATGCTTCAAGTACAGCCACTAAAAGATGGCAAATTACTGAACAGACTAGCTGTAGGAATGGCAAGCTGTTACTAGGCCTCCTGAGGAACACAAACATTTTGTATTACCAACTAATTCTAGTGGTTATCAATGTTTCACCATTATTACATATATATTTTAATTTCTGAACACCTATAGTTAATTGAGCAAATTGCACTTCAGAATTTCTTTTCACAAAATGGCACAAAATGCTGGAGTAACTCTCTTTCTGAAGAAGGCTCAGCCCAAAATGCCACCTATCCCTATTCTCCATAGATGCTGCTTAACCTCTAGCACTTTGTGTTCTTATGTGTATTAACTAGCGTCTGCGGTTCTCTGTGTTTCCACAATGTTTTTTTGAAGCTGTTAAGAAATATCTTCAATGCTGTTGCTGTGGAGGCCTAGACAGTGGGTATTTTTAGGAAAGAGATTAATAGCTTCTTGATTAGGAAGGGCATCAAAGGTTATGGGGAGAAGGCAGGAGAATGGGGTTGTGAGGGAAAAATAGGTCAGCCATGATTGAATGGTGGGGTGGACTTGATGGGCTGAATTGATTAGTTTTGCTCCTATCTCATGGTCTTATAGTCAAATGCAGGAGTACACCAGTATATGCCAAAATATGAGACAAATAGCATGAAGAACCAGGGGGCAAGTTTGGATGAGTAAGTGAGGACATGTATGCAGGCTCCAACGAAATGGAGGAGGACTCTTTGGAGCACAAATATGTCAAGGATTAGCAAGACAATCCTTCTGTTTCTGTGCTGCAAATTACTTGCGGTTCTCTGAAAAATGTAGCTGTAGGCATTAAACTATATTTTAACTGGAGAAAAGGAAGCATCCCGAGCACGGAGGTTATCACATACATTGTAAAGTCTGCCCTAACATCCATCTGGCTTAAAATCTTTTATGGCACAAAACTATTCTCAGCAAATTAGCTGCAAGAGAAACCAGCTGCTGTGGTAGTAACATTTAAATGAGCTTTGCAAAGTGATGATTTATTTCTTCAAACTGACTGTAATGTTTAAATTCCATTGTGTGTACTTTGAAGAGGGTATTAATTCAGCCCATATGTTGCTCCATCTTTTATTTTTAAATTTCAAATCAGATAAGTCTTCCTGACTAACACTAAATTTCAGATTTTGCCATCAATAGTTCATTGGGTATGACCACATTGCTTACGTCCCAAACAGCATTATAATTTAAATGTTTCAGATAGCATATTTCTTTTCTAGTGGTTTAAGATATGTAAATGTTCTCGTTATATTATTTGAAGAATGTTGTTAGCATGGCAAATGTACCTCCTACATCCAAAATCTATGTCTTAATCCTGCGGAGTTTGTGGGATCTTAATAAATACCAAGATGTTTGCTTACATTATTTTGTTTTGATATGTTCCTACAATTCAACAAGGCAACAAACAATTACACATTTTTTTAAGCAGGGATAAACCCTTCAAATACAAAATATAAATTTCCCGGAAAGGATTTTTCAAAAATGGTTCAATCAATGTGATTCCAGTTACAAGGTTATATCTGGACATTTCTAGTAGACCAGCACAATATACTAAGCTAAATTATATTGTGTTGGGTAAATTGCTAAAAATCCAAAACAAATACACAAACTTTATTCTGTAATTGTTCCGAGCTACATTATAAAACCACCAGCTACTTGTAAATATAAAGCAAAACCTTATTCATATTAAATTATAATAATAGAAAATGTAGTTGATCTTGCTCAGCATTCTCCTGGATCTCTTCAAAAATATTTGACAAACAATATTGAAATATAATTCATCTGATTATTATTTATTATAAACGAACAGGAGAGCATTAAGTTCCAGTAATATTAACTTTATATCTGTGCTAAAAATGTACCACTCTTTGTGTAAGGAAGTCTTTTCTGACCTTTGAGTATCCTCACATCAATGCTAATAAACCTATTTTTGTTCTTTGATCCCATCATACCTCAAACTTAAAACAAATCAATGTCACAGTGCACTTCATTAGTTACGGGTGCTATTTGTCTTATGAAATATATTTTAGTTTAAAATAAGGTAGTTCATTGAAGACGAAGATTATACTCTTCAATATTAGCATTTTGCACTTGAGGAATTAAACCCTTTCATTTTTGACACCGGATGTCCACTTCAGTAAAACTCAGGCCAGGTTGAGTCTCCCTCAACTTGTTGAGTTGTGCCCTGGCTTCAGAATAACTGATCTGGTGGCATCTGCACAATGATTTTCCAGCACCCCCCCCCCACTAAACATTCTATGGTCCCATTAAATGAGCTTGTTAATTCTTCCTGATTTAAGGAATGGTTTATATGGCACACTTGGGTTTACTTGAGACTGCAATATTTGCTTTTTTATATCTTTTATGTTAAATGAGTTTCTCATTTTCTAATAGAATTATGCAAAACCATAAAGCCGAGACAGTCTTTTTCAGCCATGAATTTTTAATTACAGGTTTTATCATCTTGAGGAATCTTGGTACTAAAATAAACCATATAACATAATAAATATGTTACACATGAAATTGAGCAAATGTAAATTTAAATTTTTTGTAATGTAATATTTAATGCTCAACTACCCCTTTAAATGTAACGTTTAATTTAATAGCCAACTATCCTGTTAAAAAGATGCTATATTGTTTAGAGTTCCTACTTAGATTATGGGTATTGCTAGCTATGGGTATTGATAGTTTTATGGAGTTGTACAGCATGGAAACAAGCCCTTCAGCCCACCTTGTCCATGCATATCGGGCTATCCTATTGGCCTGTATATGGCCCATACCTCCTTAAATCTTTCCTGTCAATTTATCTGTGCAAATGTCTTTCAAAAGTTGTAATTGGATCTGTCTCTATAGCATCCTCTGGCCGCTCATTCCAGGTACGAACTACCATCTGAGTGAAAGAATTGCCCAAGGTCCCTCTTAAATATCTCTTGTCTCATCTTGAATCTATGGCCTATGATTTTAGAATTCTCTAAGCTGGGAAAAATACATTTATTACTGTTTGGTATTTTTTGAACTGCTGGTCACATGCTGGCCACTCCCTCTTCTCCCCTCTCCCATCAGGCCAAATATATAGATGAGTGAAAGTGCACACGTCCAGGTTCAGGGACCGCTTCTTCTCAGTTGTTATCAGGCAACTGAATCATCCTACCACAACCAGAGAGCAGTTCTGAACTACTATCTACCTCTTTGATGTTGGCTTTACATTGCACTAAACATTATTCCCTTATCATGTATCTATACGCCGTAAATACATTGATTGTAATCATGTATTGTCTTTCTGCCGACTGGTTAGCACGCAACAAAAGCTCTTCATTGTACCTCGGCGCACATGACAATGAACTAAACTGAACTGAACTGCTGCAGTATGATAGCTTAATAAAACATTAGTCTTCTCAATTATTTCAGAGAGCAGTTAAGAGATAGACAAGTTGTTCAGAGACTGGAATAATGTGTGTGCAACTTGGTAAAAGTTAGAGAAAGTTGGTGAATCAGCCACACCTAGAAATTAATCTCCTGGCAATAATGCTCCACATATAAGCAACTGGGGGTAAAATGAAACTTGGTGCAGTTTAAAATTGTTTCATGTTCATCTACCATAGCTTCTCCTGGACTAGCCTTGGATAGTAAAATACATCATCTACCACAGTGGCCGAAGAATCACCAGGAATTTGTGGTGGAATCACACTGTTCACCGGGCCTGCAGTTGGTGCCTTTGCAAGAGATTATCATTAAATCTGTCAATTGACATCAATTGGAGAAAAAGAGCATCTTCAATTAAATTACTTCCATCACACCAAAGCAAATCAAACCATGTACCTGTAATCTGTTCTGTTTCACACTGATTGCTTTAAAGACATCGTAACTTGATTCTGCTCAATCTGTATTTCCAAAAAGTTGTCGACTTCACTTTTCTCCTGCTGATTTCACACTTGCTTCTTGATACAAACTGGCAGCAATTTTAGTCACAAACTCAAACATGGCACATTTAACCTTTAAAAGTCTGCTATAATTTGCTATAAACAGCAACAGATGGTGACTCACACTTTCTTCTTACTGACAGTTGTGAATTTCAATGTGTTCATTAATTTTTTGGTGTCTTCCTCCAACTGCTAATTTGTTTGAGAGATGCAGTTTAGACAAATGCTATTCTACCATACTACTCACTTCATAAATAGTAATCGGCAGGAAGCTTACTGTTAAAATATCCTTGCACTAAAAATGTAATCAGTTGTGCCAGACACAAAGGAAAGTAGGATTTGTTCAAACATCTATCTAAACTTAAAGCCCTTTGCATCCTTGCCAAGAAAAAAAGAAACAGTGAACTGGCTTATACCTTACACACACCACACACTGCAGCAGCTACCCCTACTGCTTCTTTGAAATTGACAGCATCATGCCAAGCAATGCAATCATACAGAGCCCCAAAAGTGCATAAAGCAGGACCTGACACAACTGAACAGATTCTCATGAGAGCTGGTTGTGATCCTTGCTGTGGCAAGGACATTTTATAATTACTTGATACCAATTGATAGTGTGACTCTGAGGGAATGAAGAAAAAAGTCAATGAAGCATGATGAAGCCTGTCGAGAGCTGCCTTTGTATGTAAAGCCTTTGTACTAATAGAAACTGACTTTTGCTGTAGTTCTGGTGTCTGCGTGTTAGTGCCAAGCTAGTTGGCTTAAAAAGCAGTGTCAGCTTTTCTAATTCACGTTGTGCCTTGAATAAATGGAATGAATTTGTGCCACAGATGGTGCAGTGCCCTCTGTTTAGAATGAGTGTCAACTCTTAGCCTGTGGAATCTATTTTCCTTTCCCAAGAGACAATTTTGGCAGCTACCCACAAATTTGTCTCTCAAATACAATTATTCTTAAATCTTTTCATTCCAATGCTAAACAAATGTTTGGAAGCTAGTTCTGTCCATTATTTTCCGAGAAATAAAAATGTCTGTAAAAATGATACCAATGGCCCTCTAAAATTGGCATCTTTCACCTGCAACTCTCAACACTGAACAATTACACACTTTACAACAGCAGATTACAAAATGATTTAAGTTGAGCTGGTTTTGGCCTAATATCCACTTTCCAAATAGGCATCCTGGGTGGCAAAATGAAACAGAAACGCTGCCTCTTTTCTCAATTCACAAGTTCCTAAGGCAAATTGTAGCAGCCTTAGATATATTTAAAAGTGTTATTGGCTAAATCAACAACTCAGGATATGGAATGGGTGTCTCATAATTATGCTTATAATGTAAATAATGTCCCCTTTGTTTTCAAGAATTCAAATGCATCTAAACTGTATTTTCAACACACATAAAACATATTTTGCTCACATTCAACGATGCAGCATAGTGCAAAACAACATAATCAGATAAAGACAAAAAGTAAAGGAAAATTGCAGATGCTGGAATTCCAAAATAAGACTAAACAAAATATTAGAAGCATTTTAGATCAGACATGATTTGCATAAAAGAAACAGAGTTCATGTTTTAGGTGGGTGGCCTTTCACGTAATCATTCCAATTGAAGCTCATTGACTTAAATCATTAATCCTGTTTGTCATTGAATCACAGTTATACAACATGGAAACAGACCTTGGTCCTTGCTGACCAAAGTGTTTATCTAGTCCCATATCTCTCCAAACATTTTCTACCCATGTGCCTGTCAAAATGTCTTTTTTTAATCCTAGACCATGCTACCTAACTGTGATGCCACTTTCTATGTTCCTGTTCTCCAAGATCTCTCTGCTCTACAACACTCCCCAAGGCCTGACCATTTACTTTGAACATCCTGCCCTGGTTTGACTTTGCAAAATACAATACCTCCTACTAACCTGCATTAAAGTCAATGAGCCATTCCTCAGCTCACTTACCCAGCTGATGAAGATCATTTTGTAATTTCTGATAAACATTTTACTACCAGCTTATGGTGCTGGAGAAATCACTGCCATCACATGTCACAGCCATTATTATTGCTCACCTATTCAATAACAAAAATCTGATTTGGACAGGTTCAGGTATGAATAAGAAGGGTCTCGACCCAAAACGTCATCCATTCCTTCTCTCCAGAGATGCTGCTTGTCCCGCTGAATTGCTCCAGCTTGCCTTGTCTATTTTCTGAATAGAGAGGCTCTGCTCAGTAATAGGCCCTTTCTCTTGTGATTTTAACACCATAACATGACACCAAACAAGCTCCACTGACATAACCACTGAAAATAACTATGACAATTGACAATCTTTTGCCCTTTCTCAATCACTTTATCCTGTACTTGTACACTATGGATGGCTCGATTGTAATCATGCATTATCTTTCCACTGTCTGGATAGCACACAACAAAAAGATTTTCACTTTACCTCGGTGCATGTGACAATAAGCTAAACTGAACTAAATCTGTTAGGACTTGCATTTCAAAAAGATGTAAAAATGACCAATAAATAATAAATCAAGATTGAAGAATGTATTATGAATTTTAAAAGTATTTAATGCAATTGGTTAACTAATCTCAATTAATACCAAAACGTAAATAGAATAATGTTTGAGATAGACACAAGGTGCTGGAGAATCTCAGTGGGTCAGGCAGCATTTCTGGAGAAAAAGGATGGATGACGTTTTGGGTTAGGATCTGTCTTCAGTCTTCAGTCTTCAGTCTGAATAAGGGTCCTGACCCAAAATGTCACCCATCCTTCAGATCCAGAGAAATTGTCTGACTTGTCAAGTCAAGTTTTATTCGTCACATGCACATAAAGTGCAGTGAAATGAATTTGTCAGCAGTGGTACAATAAAAAAAAAAAGAACACACATACACAATAAAAATTTAACACAAACATCCACCACAGCATTCATCACTGTGGTGGAAGGCAGAAAATTTGGTCAGTCTTTCCCCGTAGTCGGGACCACAACCCCCCGCAGTCGTCACTGCAGGCATCCAGATGTGCAGACAAGTCCAGGTAAGTACTGAATCGGTGCCTCCCCACTGGAGACTGCGACTTCAAGATGATGAAGGCCGCAGGCCGGCAGTTGAAGATCTAAAGTCCCCGCCATGCCGCAGCCAGAAGCACCGAAGACAGCAGGGCCGGTGGTCAGAGCTCCTCTCCAGGGATCCCCGGCGAGGGATCCCGCTCCATATGGTAAGTTCCCGCCGCACCCGCACTTAGAAGTAGGCCGTGGGCCAGCGGTCAGAGCTCTTCTCCTCCGGGCTGCCCAATGAGGGATCCCAGGCCCTGGATGCCACGCCAGCTGGAGCACTGCAGACCGTGGCTTCAGGCTGCTACAGGCCAGTGAGCAGAGCGCTCCCCTCCGGCGAAATAATCCTTGCTGCTCCCATTGCTAAAACCCCGGGAGTTAGATGCGGCTCTTGGGGCTAAAGGGATCAGGGGGTATGCAGAGAAGGCAGGTACGGGATACTGAGTTGAATGATCAGCCATGATCATATTGAATGGTGTTGCAGGCTCGAAGGGCCGAATGGCCTACTCCTGCACCTATTTTTCTATGTTTCTATGTCCTATGTTTCCAGGAATGGCCGCACTGATCCTCGATGTTAGGCCACGGGGCATGCGACATGGAAAAAGTCGCCTCTCCATGGAGGAGGTGACCCAAGCGGTTTCCCCCTTACCCCCCCACCCCACCCCCCCCCCCCTCCCCACACAAGACACACAGAGAAACATTAAAAACACACATTGAGACACACTAAAAAAAACAAAAAAAGTTGAAAAAACACACACTCTGCTGGCAGGGCTGCCAGCTCACAGCGCCCCCACCGACCTCCTCCACCAATGGTGGACTCCATGAACAGTCTAGCATTGGTGCAGTCAGAAAATCCCACCCATTGAATGACCTTAAAGTTTAGGACTTTGCTGATTTAGCAATTACAAATAACTTATTATCATTGGCATCTATGGATGACATGCTAGCATGAAAGGTATTTGAGAATATAGACCAGAGAGAGTAAGAAAAGATGATTTACGGTCAAGAAACATGCTTTAAAAGTGAATTGGATTAACATCTGCTGGAAGGATGGATGATGTTAGAAAGGAAACAGCAGCACATGCCTATTACAGTGCAGGAGGGATCAACTTTCTGTCATGGGACGAAGCATGGGACAACATGATAAAAGAAACATATGAGCTCCCGAGTCGGCTTCTTCTTAGCAGATACAATATTAAATATTCACAATATTCACAATAATAATGTCCACAGGCCATTCCCCGACAAAGGGATCGCAAGCTCCGCAAAGTTAAAGTCCCGCAGACTCCAGCTGCTGTGTCGGTCACTATGAAACGCCGTCCATGATGTAAAACTGCAGTATGGACGGAGATACGATATGAAAAAAAATTGCATCTTCATCGAGGTAAGTGTAGCGGCAGATTTTTATATCGTTCAAGAGATTACTCCCTCTAGCCACTAAGTTGAACTACATAGTTAATGAGATTGTCGTAACACGCATGAGACCTTCAGAACTTCTTCACAGACAAATCTTCATAACACAGTCTTTTGATTAATAGTTTCTTTATTGTTGAAGAAAAAGAATAAGTTACATCCAACCTTATACTCTGACTCATACACTTTAATCTTCGTCAAACTCCAGCATATCGCTTAAACATTAGAAAATTCCTTGTGTCTCGGTTAAACATCACATGGTCAAAGAGTTAACCTTCCCCATGTGAGTGCAAAACTAAACTAAAAACTAAGCTTCAGCACAAGTAACCTAGCTTCAAACACGCCCTAGAATACGTACTAAATCTCACCCACATAATAACGGGCAGTCTAAAATTTAAAGACACATGCCATAATTAATGACACACAAAATAAGCCAAATGGCCACTACATATGGCCCTTAATTGTTCCGAGTATATAACGAGGCAATTATTAATAAACATCAAAAAAGTAGCCATGAAGGCTTAACATATATCAAAAGACAAAAATCGGAGAATTGAACTCCAGTCTCCCGTGTGATACTAACCACTATATTAATGAGGAAAATAGCATGCACTATATATCCGCAATCAGAATTCTTCATCGACTCTTCCATCTTCACTTTCACCTTCTAGAAGCAAGCATAATTTGATTATTAATCTTATTAAAACACTGTTTATAATTTAAAGTCATACTGTATGCACCAAACTCTTAAAATCAGGCATGATACCCAGTATATAGTCCAAAACATAACAGTCCAAAGCTTTGATAGCATGGAACCTCTTTCCCCATGTTCAATCAACTCATGGATGTGTTGTTACAACAATGTTGAAGAGTGAAAATCCTTTGAGAGAATAACAGGATTTTTAGCACTAATGTTAACCATTAGGTTTGATTTAATTTCCGGATCATTAGCTGAGATTTCAAATCACAGCTCAAGCTTTGGCCATTCTCTGTCTGGCTTACAGAGAGACTTTAGTTAATTGATCCTTCTCTTATCGCTTAAGAAGCAGTTCGCCGTCAATTCTCCAGAAATTTAATCCGCAGGATTTTCTTTTGTGTTAACATATTTCAGTTGTGCAACATTAGTAACTCCTGATGCTCTTATAATTGACAGATTATCTCTGTTCAAATGCAACTCTCTGGTTTCTTTGGCTCTATCATCTAGTGGAATGCGTTTACAATTTTTGCTTATCCACATAGAAAGTGTGAATCCTCCCTTGTTGCAGAGGGAAGTCTTTAGATATTTTATTGTTTGAATTGCTTCCTGCTCACTAGACATGGATTTTACGCAATCATCCACGTAGTTATTATTCTTCAAAGAGATTATTACTTCATGAAATTCAGTATTCTCGCCAAACATGCGTTTCAAATTCTGGTGGCTTCGCTCTGCCTTATGACGATTATTCGGCAGACTAACACATTCTTGTTTGAAAGGTAAGCTCAGACAATAGTGTCCATCAATCTTTACTGAGCAGTTCATAATATCCATGAACTTCAACTCTTCATTCAACATCTCTTCAGATTATTTATTGATACTTTTATTGAAGTCATGATTGTATTGCTTCATCACCAGCTTTTTTAAATTTATCAATAGATATTTGATTAACAGCAATGGTAGGATAGTTCTTCTGATTCCTGTTTTCGTTATTTCTCCTCAAGGAGCCATAGATAACCTATCCAAGTTGGCTTGGCTTCTAACAATCTGTATAGGTCCCAATGCCTTCAAAACATACATTCCGATACGTAGATCAACACTAGAATTTATTTCAGATATCTTGACATCCTTCAGGTAAGGCCATTGTTTCAAGTCTTCATGTCTTGATATATTTTGACGATCAACAGGCATGGTTCCATGTGTAAACACTTCAGATATTGGTATAAATTTATCTTCATCCAGACTGGATATCTCCATACTTGTAATGTAATGACTCATGCTCCCTTTATCTTTAGTCATGGTACACAATTGAATCTCTTCTCCTGTGATGTTCAGCCTTCTCGTCAGGTTTTCTGTGCAAAGGTAGTCAAACGTCTGTGATCCAAAAAAGCATATGTTTGCAACACTGTATTTGTCTTACTATTCCTTACCTGCACTGGTAAGATAGAAAAGGTACAGTCCTCAACCCTGGCCCCAATATGAGCAGTTACTTGAGGTGAGGTGATAGCATCACTAGTAGTAGGCTTCTCTTTCTGTTCCTTTTGCTCCAGTTCATCCCCTTCCATTTGTTATGGTAGTTCTTCCTCTTTTATTTGCTCTAGTGGGTTCTTTACAGTGTGAAGTGCTTCAGGATGATATTGCCTGTACAAATTATACAGGACTCCTACATTCTCTCACCATATGTCCTCTTTTCAAACATCCAAAACAGATTCCCTTCTCTTTCAAGAAATCCATCTTTTCTTCATATTCTTTCATCTTGAATCTTCAACACCATCATATGGTGTGACCATCACATAACAAACAAAATACTAATTGCTTGCTAGTAGATACATTTCCTTTCATTCCATCTGTCTTTTCCACAGTTATTATAGTGATAGTAAAACTACTTCTCATAGATTCTGATCTTTCTTCAGTTTTGGCAAAGGTAGATCCTTTGTTAGTTGCAATTGGTTTATGATCTTCAATAGTCCCATAGTGTGGCTCTGACATGTACCATACTTCCTTGTTCAAGAAATCCACCAGGCCTGGTAGCCTGGCTACTTAGTTCAATTTATCCAATATTCTGCCTGTTTCATCTCTCCACTTTTCTCTCAGCCTCCTGGGCAACTTGCTAATGATGATTCTAGTATTCCTTGCAATGTTCATTTCATCAATGTGGCCAAGATGTGGCTGAAACAATCGCTAAGTAATATTACATAATCACACTATGCCTCCCCATCTTCTCACTTGATTTATTTCCAAGCATGGGCCTTCTCCATGTATACCTTAGCAATCCTCTGTTCATTACCAAAATGTTCTTTAAGCAACCTTCTTGCCTCTTTATAGCCTTGGCTGTCTGGCTCATTTTGACAACTTTCTACTAGTATCTTAACACTTCCGCGTGTACTTCACCAGAAATTGTAAGCGCTCCTTTACATCTGTAATTCTCATTTCTAATACTTCTTCTAATGCCCTTACGAAAGCTTCATACCACAAAGGATCTCCATTATATGTAGGAATTTCTGTTGGTGGTAGAATGAGAGAGGTATTTTATCGAGCTATACATTCAGCTTGACTTTTCACCAATGCCAATAATCTTGGTTTGGCTCCAATGAACGATAGACAGACCTTGGCTCAAACTGGCTTGCTCGAGCCTGTGCACCAGGCCTCGGAAAAGCGTGGCACACTATTGGTTTGTCCCGAGCATCTACAGATGCTCCATAAGTAGTTTGTTTCGATCTAGCACTCATTTGCTGAGATGACATATTACCCATCTTACTCTGTCCCAATGGGTATTCAAAGCCATGAAATCCGGTGGACCTCGATCCAACTGCTGATTCACTTGGAGCAATTTTTCCTTCTGGCCCAGGGTTCATCTTCTAGGGTGCTCTAGAGCTACATCTTGAACTCTCACTTTCCAATATCTCCATCTTTGATATGGCCACCGTCATCTTTATGTCCAGTTCCAGTTGTTCTTTTTGTTGCCTCATCTGTTCTTTCTGTCGCGTCATCTCCTCTTTTATCTGTTCTTCTTGCTCAATCTCATGTTTCTTCTTCAAATCATCCACTTCTATTGGGAAAGCGGCCAGATCAGCTTCAACTCCCATCGAGCAGAAGCCCTTGATACCGAACTGGCTAAAGAACCAGATTTATGTCCAGATATTTGTGTAGATACTTTCGAGATATTACCTCGTGGTGTAATCTCATCTTTCATTCCAGCACCTTGTTGCATCGCACATCCAGCTGTTAAGCACGTAAGTTGTGGTATAATTTCAAATAACCACTCCTCTGCCTTATCCATGAAACCATTGAATATCTCCACCCTGTCTTCCCACCACTGGATGTGTCTTACGCATTCTTCCCGAGGTGGCTGTGAACACAGCAGCACATTTTGTTTCTTTCCAACCTCTTCGCAGAGGTTCCATAGATGGCCTAGATTAGATTCTACTTTGATCGCATTCTGTTTTTCAATTGATTTGATAACCTGTTGCCATAACTTGTTTCTCTCCTTCTCAGTTTCTTTCAGGTAGGCAGCTTGTGTATTATCTGCGTCTTCTTGATACATGAGTTTTCCGTAGCTTTCAATTGACTCACTAACTTGTTCCCATATCCTCCTTCTTAGTTTCTTTCAGATAGGCAGCTTGTCCTTGACTGAGCTTGACTTCGTCACTTTGTGGTTCCTCAGGAATGGCTTCTTCTTCATCTTCTTTTTCCATGATTTTAAACAGGTCTTGACAAGTAGAACAATAACAAACTGGAAATGTAGCCAACATCTCATTAACATCGTTCTTCAGAGAACGGGGTTTCCCCTCCCCCACTAAAGATGAGGCTCGCACCAGGGTCTCCTCCATACCCCGCAACACTGCCCTCTCTCCCCATTCCCCCACTCACAACAAGGGCCGAGTCCCCCTGGTCCTCACCTTTCACCCCACCAGCCAGCGCATACAACAGATAGTCCTCCGCCAGTTTCGCCACCTCCAACGTGACCCCTCCATTCGCCACATCTTCCCATCTCCCCCCCTGTCTGCCTTCCGCAAAGACCGCTCCCTCCGCAACTCCCTTGTCAATTCTTCCCTTCCCTCCTGCTCCACTCCTTCCCCGGGCTCTTTCCCTTGCAACCGCAAGAGATGCTACACTTGTCCCTTCACCTCCCCCATCCACTCCTTTCAGGGACCCAAGCAGTCATTCCAAGTCCAACAGAGGTGCACCTTCACCTCCTCCAACCTCATCTACTGCATCCGTTGCTCCAGATGCCAGCTGATCTACATCGGTGAGACCAAGCGGAGGCTGGGCGATCGTTTCGCTGAACACCTCCGCTCGGTCCGCAATAACCAACCCGACCTCCCGGTGGCTCAGCACTTCAACTCCCCCTCCCACTCCGTATCCGACGTCTCGGTCCTGGGCCTCCTCCATGGCCAGAGTGAGCAACACTGCAAGTTGGAGAAACAGCACCTCATATTCCGCTTTGGGAGTCTGCATCCTCTGGGCTTAAACATTGAATTTTCTCAATTCTGTTAACCCAGACTGCTTCCTCCCCACCTCTCCCTCAGCACTCGGGCCCTGACATTCCTTCTCCATCTTCCCCCCCCTCCACCCCAGTCGCACTAGCTTCTCATTTTCACACCACAAACAGCTTACAATGGCCTGTTTCCTTTATCATCAATACTTTTTTGCATATCTTTCATTCATTGTTCTTTATCTCTCCACATCACTGTTTATATCTCTCGTTTCCCTGATCCCTGACCAGTCTGAAGAAGGGTCTCGACCCGAAACGTCGCCTATCTCCTTCGCTCCTTAGATGCTGCTGTACCCGCTGAGTTTCTCCAGCTTTTTGTGTAACCCCCCATCTCATTAACATCCATGGGCTAGCAGTAACGTTAGTTCAAAGAGAATGTGTCTTATCTAGACTTCAAAACAATCCAAGGTTAGACGTTTCCTTTCTCCAGACAGATTAAAAAAACACTTATTTGGCAATCTTCCAAGCTAGTGGCTCGAATTCATTTATCTGGCTCTTCTTTCAGGAGCCGTTTAAAATTAAAGCTTTGCAGCTTCAAAATTCAAAGAAATAATAGCCGATTTCTACTCACAATATCTTCATAATGTCTTTGGACCTTCAGATAAATCGTGTTGCTGTCGATAAACCTCAAGGCCATCTCTGGCCGAGATCTAATGTCTTCAGTCCCTCGTCTGGAACCGGTCTTCTGGCCACAACCCCTTTCGAAATCTTAGCCAAATCATCTGTCCCACTCTCTGGGACTGGGACTCATCTCCAGTCAGAGGTACTCTTTGACTTAATGTAGCGGCAGATTTTTATATCGTTCAAGAGATTACTCCCTCTAGCCACTAAGTTGAACTACATGGTTAAGAAGAATGTCGTAATACGCATGTGAACTCTCCATGAGACCTTCAGAGCTTCTTCACAGATAAATCTTCGTAACACTGTCTTTTGATTAATAGTTTCTTTATTGTTGAAGAAAAACAATAAGGTACATCCAACCTCATACTCCGACTCGTACACATTAATCTTTGTCAAACTCCAGCATATCGCTTAAACATTAGAAAGCTCCTCGTGTCTTGGTTAAACGTCACATGGTCAAAGAGTTAACCTTCCCCATCTGAGTGCAAAACTAAACTAAAATCTGAGCTTCTGTGCAAGAAACCTAGCTCCAAACATGCCCTAGAATACCTAATAAATTCCACCCACATAATAACAGGCAGTCTAAAATTTAAAAAAACATGCCATAATTAATGACACACAAAATAAGTCAAATGGCCACTACAGTAAGAGATTGAAAAAAAGTTTCCCCCAATCCTCACCACATAAAACAAACCAAGGAACACTAAAACATACTTTTTTAACACCTATTAAAAATAATAAAAAGATGAAAGGACAGACAGACTGTTGGTGAGGTAGCCACTGCTTGTGGCGCCACCTGATGTGGTAGGAGTAAAATTAGAGTGTGCCTCGCGTGGTGTGGGTCCTTCATGATGCCGGCTTCCTTTTTGAGATAGAACCTCCTATAGATCCCTTAGATCGTGGGGAGCTCATGGCCCATGATGGAGTTAAATGCCATCACCTTTGGGAACCTGGAACAAGCAAAAATACAAAATCAATTGAATTTATGTATTATATAGTTGTTTGTTTATTTTATAATTATAGCCCAATTAAGTAATACAATACTCTTACCTGGTCATTTTTTCTCTCAACGGTCTGGTCTTTGGATAAGTCCAGAAACAGCTCTGATGGCTGTCATTCAGATGTCTCTAGAATAGAGTCACATAAAGATAATGAGCAATCCGCCCGAAAAAGGAAACAATATAACATACTGTAGTCACTATGTGAAATCCTGGTTTATAATGGTAAAAGAATGGCACCATTCCATTCACTTCTGAATCCTTCCATTCATTACATTAATGTCATAATTACCTCTTCGTCATTAATCATTGCGGTGTCCACTCAGCTTCTTCTTCGTTCACATTAATTTAATAAATTGAAATAATGTGTACATTATAAAGATAGTAGAGAGTGAGTAAAAGGCTATAAATTAATCGTACAGACCAGATGGGAACCATACATTATGTCATCTTAAGCACTAAAGTACATTTTGTCTCATTACTCATCGTCGATCATTCAAAGTCTTACTTTATAGATCCATAGAGGATCAATGAAAACCTGTTCATTGTTTTGCTGTTTGTCATTTTGTTAAGAACACAAGGGAAAAAAAAAATGTCAGGACTGAATTGCCTTATTTTCTCACCTGCTCTTTGGTTAAAATCTGGTGGCATTCCACATTCCGAGTGTATTTTGTCCATGACTTTGTAGCGGCACCAAACGTGGTGAATAAAGATGTTTATTCA
The DNA here is from genome assembly GCA_963514005.1 of Raja brachyura. The sequence continues at coordinate 67,906,638 of OY740784.1, forward strand.
GTAGTGACACGTTAGGTGGGTGCGCTAACCATATTACAATGTTGCTGTAGCTGAGCGAGGTTGAACTCTCGGGCTCAGCTACCTGTCGACTCCCCTAAGTCTCGTGGTAAGAGACCTTAAGTACCAGGACACTCCCTCTAGCCCATGACATCACGTGCCCACCCTCGTATCTCCTGACGAGGGTTCGAGCATAAGTGGCCCGTGTTTAGGCTGACGCTACAGGACCCCCTCCCAGAACCGGAGGAAGGAATATCATAGTCGAGGGCAGCTCCTGCATGTGGGTCTGGGATACCTCAGGCATGGGTCGGGATGGAGGGCTCCACGGGCACAGTGATGCTGTGCGTGGGCGATCCCGAGGTACCGTTGGGTGCGAGGACACCGATGGAGAAGCCGCCGGACGGAAGAGAAATGGTTGCATCTCCTCGACCAGCTAAGGGAGAGTGTCCAGTGAAATATGGCCCCCAGCAATGATGGGGGAAAATAATCCAAATAAAATAAACAAACTAATTTCTGAACCGGGTGTGGAAATGCAGTGAACGCAAAATGAACAGTAAAAAGACAAATTACAGTGCAATCAATGTCCAAAGTTCAAATTGCCCAGTGTTCATTGTGCAGGATAGGAAAGCTGTGTTGCAGTGACAGCCTCTGGCCTGCATGAGGTGCTGTTGCAGGTGGTCAGCCTGCAGGAACAGCATCCAGATGGAAGGTGGTGCTGTGGATGGCGGTAAGGCTGCAGTGATGGCAGCTGATCTGACGGTGGCGCTGTTGCTGGTAGTCAGGCTGCAGGGACGACATCCGGCTGAAAGGTGGCGCTGTGGACGGCGGGTAGGTAAGTTCGTCCTTCTCTTGCGGCGGCCATTTTTGTAGTCGGGCGGCCGCTTGTTTCAGGATGGTGTGGCAGACTTCACCAGCAATTTGATCCCTGGGCCGGACAGGCAGCCAGTGCCCAGGGAACCTCGGAGTCCATGCTGGTGAGGAGAAGAAAGGCATATTCGGCAGGCGTCCCAGGTAACCCCGCCCTATTGTGTGGCTAGGCCCTGGCCGGCGGGGCCAGGTACAGTGCAGGGCAGGGCGTGGAGCTGTGGCCGCGGTGAGGCCTGTTGCAGTGCCAGGTCTGGAGCGGTGGGGTTGAGGTGAGGCCAGTGCAGGACCTGGAGCCATGACCACGGTGAGGTCTGTTGTAGTGCAGGGCCTGGAGCCATGGCCGCAGTGAGGCCGTGTCCGGTGCAGGGCCTGGAGACGCGGTGAGGCCTGGTGCGGTGCCGGGGCTGAAACCGTGTCCGTGGTGAAGCCCGGTGCGGTGCAGGGCCTGGAGCAGTGTCCGCGGTGAGGTGCGGTGCAAGGCCCGGAGCCTAGTCTGTTGTCGGGAGCGCAGCAGGTATTCTCTCTCTGCTCCCAGAGCCGTTGGGCGTGCGTCGGCTTTGCTGCGGGCAGGAGGCTGCCATTCCTGCAGCTCCTGCAGCAGCTGGTGGGGCAGCGGCGGCTGGTATAACCTCTCCACTCCGGTGGTCGGCTCTGTGGAAGTCATGCGGAGGAGCTCGGTGGCTGGAACACAAGGCGGCCTGTCCCGTTGCCGGGAGCGGGAGAGTGGCGGTAGCTTCTCAGCTCCGGTGAGCAGCAGCTGGTGGGGAAGAGGCGCAGGGCTGTGTTGGTGGCAGCGTAGTTCTGCAGGGCTGGGCAGCCGGCTGCAGACATCAGGTCTCCCGAGGCTGGTGCGTCAGGTGTCCAAATTTCAATTCGGACAGTCGGGGGTCACCAATGTAGCGGCACCATATGTGGTGAATAAAGGTGAGACATCAGGTTGGTTCAAAGTGTTGTTTATTCAGTAGTGACACGTTAGGTGGGTGCGTTAACCATATTGCAATGTTGCTGTAGCTGAGCGAGGTTGTACTCTCCTGCTCAGCTACCTGTTGACTCCCCTAAGTCTCGAGGTGAGATATCCTAAGTACCAGGACACACCCTCTAGCCCATGACGTCATGTACCCACCCTCGTATCTCCTGACGAGGGTTCGCGCATAAGTGGCCCATGTTTAAGCTGATGCTACAACTTCATAATTCAAGTAATATTATGTCCCCTGACACAAAGGTACAAATAGTACCAGAACTAAACATCTATCTGTGACACTAAATTGCCCGTGTTGGTTTACAAATCTGTCTGTGGCAGTTTAACTCTGATGTTTAATCCACCCAGGAAGGTAATGCATCTCTGATAAGCATTAGTACTACACAGAAGCACACAGAATGTAAAGCACTATATCAAGCTATTCAATCTAATTGGTCTGTTCTGGTGCTAACAACTACCCTACCCTACTTTATGCAACTCTAAAGGTGGTTTATTTGGATGTGCTGAAGATTTTAATAAATACCATCTATTATTTATGGCTCTAGGCTTTAATCCACTTTACATATGTTTAGGGTAGACACAAAATGTTGGAGCAACTCAACGGGTGAGGCAGCATCTATGGTGAGAAGGAATTGGCGACGTTTCGGTTCGAGACCATTCTTCACATATGTTTATATCCAATCAAAATCTTTCACAGCCTGAACATTATCAAGTCCACAGTCATCTTTCCTTTTTCTAGAAAAGAAGAGTGCCCAGGTTTAGTTGCGGAAACAGGCCCTTCGGCCCACTGAATCCACACCGGCCAGAAATCCCTACACATTAACACTACCCTACACACACTAGGAACAATTCTACACTTATACCAAGCCAATTAACTTACAAACCTGTACATCTTTGGGGTGTGGGAGGAAACACGGGGGGAACGTACAAACTCCGTACAGACTACGGGTACAGACAGCATCGGTAGTTGGGATCAAACCTGTGTCTCTGGAGCTGCAAGAGTTATAAGGCAGCAACTCTACCACTGTGCCACCACGCCACCCTGTTCACTCTTTCAGTTCTGATCCTATCACGTTGAATTCTTGGAGACACAAGGAACTGCAGCTGATGGAATCTTGAGTAAAACACATAGCCCTGGAGTAACTCGGTGGGTCAGGCAGCATCACTGGGGGATGTGAAAAGGCTCTGACCTGAATGTCACCTATCCATGTCTCTCAGAGATGCTGCCTGACCTGCTGAATTACTCCAGTATTTTTTACTGTTTTACTGTTGAATTCTTTCTTACATCTTCTCCAATGTCTTTTTAGCTTAATATGAATATTACGACTGGACACAGTGCACCAGGTGCAATTTATTACGTTACACGTTATGGTTGAGTGAAATGCCATTCTAATATTATGTTCTATGTTTCTATTATATTTAAGAGGGCGTTAGATGTGGCACTTGTGGCTAAAGGGATTAGGGGGTATGGAGAGAAGGCAGGTACGGGATACTGAGTTGGATGATCAGCCATGATCACATTGAATGGCGGTGCAGGCTCGAAGGGCCGAATGGCCTACTCCTGCACCTATTTTCTATGTTTCTATGTTTCTATTATGTAATGTATCAGTATATTCTAGTGAGATTCATAGATAAAATCCACAAACGTCTCCTGTAGAAATAAGGAACTAAGAAATATGGCTTATACAAAAAACAGGGTCACGCATATTACAGAAGGATGAAACTTTTGGTTAGTTTAGTTTAGTTTAGTTTAGTTGGGTTTATTGTCACATGTACCAAGGTGCAGTGAAAAGTTTATTTTTGCAGTGACTATCCAGTCAGCGGAAAGATTATACAAACTAATAGATATGCAAATTAAGAGCAATAATAGACCACTCAACCCTCAAGCCTGCTCCACCCATTCAATAACATACGGTTGACCTGACTATAAATTCATCTCTACTGTAATCTTCCACCTTTGCTTATCAAGAATCAATCTACCTTTACCTTTAACATGTCCAGACTTTGATTCTACTGCCATTTGAGAAATGGAATTCCGAGCACTCACACCCCTTTAAAAAAATAACCACCTCAACTTGTCTGCAACAATATTTCATTGACTCCTAACTCCACATTTCTCTTGGGAGTAATCTTCCTTTCCATGTCCATCCTGTCAAATTCCCATGGGATCTTATATGTTTCAACAAAGGCCCCTTTCCGTCTTCTAAATTCCACTGGACACAAGTATAGTCTGTTCAATCTTCAGAAAGAAGGAACTGCAGATGCTGGCTTATACCAAAGATAGACACAAAGTGCTGGAGTAATTCAATGGGTCAGGTAACATCTCTGGAGAAAAAGAGGAGATTTTGCAGTGGAGCAGACAAAATATAGAAACAAGAAACTGCAGACAGTGTATTTTTCTATGGATAGGCACAGAATTTGAAGAAGGATCCTAACCCTTCTTCAAACTTTGTTCATCCTTTTCTCATATAGCACAGGTTGCAAATTCCAGGCACTATTAAAGTGATCACCATACAATCTTTATTGCGATAACATCATGTCTTCATCTTTGTCACACTAACATCGCTCTCAGTGGCATTCACTCAAAGTTCTCTTGGATTGTAAAAATAGATTATTGTGATTACATAGAGTGATAGCCATAGATCTCTGGATTTAGAACTTAAATCTGAAAACTTTTGACTCAGTGCTACAAAATCACAATTTCCCCATTGTAGCCATGCAGCTTAATCAAAGAGACTGAGGATTTCTCACCCAATATTTGCAGCTCTATTATATTCATTTGAGAATTATGGTGAGGAATTTGACAATCAACCGGAACAAGAAGTTGAAAAGATGTCCATATCATAAACGACAATGGATTGTAGAATATGAGGGTCAACAAAAAGAATCGTATGTTTTTGTGCTTAGACACTCTTACCTAGATTGTCTTGCTTGCCAGTTTTCAGTTAATTCAAGCTGTTCCACATGGCATTAAAAAGCAATTAATCCACCCATATTACAATAGCTGTAAACAACACACCAATGCCAGCAATCCCTGCAGCCAAGCTGTTCCAGCATCTAAGCAGCAATGGAAAATTATCCAGGTATGGCTTATTTACAAAAAGGGGATAAATCTAACCACAATCTATGGTAAACTGACACAAATGAACTTGAGCTTCAGGTTCAACCAGATACGCTCAACATCAGAACTTGAAATTGAGACACAAGAGACTGCAGTTGCTGGAATCAAATATTATACTGATGCAAAATTTAAGGATGAAACACAGCATTGATACATTGTAAGGGAATGTATTGCTTAGTATGGCAAATGAAGAATAGTATGTCCTATTTCTATATATTTATATTATGAAAAATGGATATTTTGAAATAAAAATAATAGTTTAATGCAAAAAGGTGCTATTGACATCAATTAAACTTTTGACCACACAGGATGTTATAGAGGCTCTTTAAGAAGGATATGTGCATAATCATACCGGAATTCAAAGAAATCATCTGTGCTTGTGACAGGATGTGTTGCTAAAACAAAGCATCTTCAGTCTGAAGAAGGGTCTCGACCCAAAACGTCATCCACTCCTTCTCTCCAGAGATGCTGCCTGTCCTGCTGAATTACTCCAGCATTTTTGGCCTACCTTCAATTTAAACCAGCATCTGCAGTTCCTTCCTACACAACCTATTCTAAGTGTTCTGATGCTGATACAATTAACGAATATGAGTGAGGAGATGAAATAAATATCTGTGTCTCTTAATGCCAAATTTGCGGACAATTTCTTCCCCAATGTAAATTTCACTTTTAGGATTTCCTCAAAACTCTCTGCTCCTTTAAACTTACTGATGCCAAAATGCATCTTAAGTCAACAACCAATATGGAAGCTAATCAGAGATGTTCTGAAAGATTTATTTTGCAACATTTACTCAAGCTGTTTATCACCATACTGTAATTGGGCAGGCAAAATGTCTGGTTTGTTTGCTTTATCCATGTGGCTGCCTAATTGGATTCATAAAATATAGAACACAATAAATTGCAAAACAGGAACAGGCCTTTTGACCCACAATGTCTATGCCAAACATGATGCCAAGATAATCTAACCCATCTGCCTTCATATGATCCTTATCCATCCATTCCTGCATATCCATGTGCCTATCTAAAAGCCTTTTACATGTCACAATCATATCTGTCTCCACCATTGCCCCAGGCAGCACATTCTAGGTACCCATCACCCTTAATGTAAAAAAACTTGCCTCGCACATCTCCATTAAACTTTGCCGCTCTTACCATAAAGCTATGCCATCTTGTCACTAAAACTCCCACCCCGGTAAAGAGGGATTGTCTACCCTAGCTATGCATCTTATACTTGTATTTACCTCTTTAAGAGTTCCCCTCAATCTCCAGCATTTTACAGAAAACAATTCAAATTTGTACAACCTCTTCTTGTAGCTAATACCGCAATCCAAGCAGCATTCCGGTATATCTCTTCTGCACCCTCTCCAAAGCCAGCTCGACCTTCTTGTAATAGGGTGATTAGAATTTCACATAAATGCAGCCAAACCAAAATCTTATAGAGCTACATCATGCCTTACTACCTCTTATACTCAATGTCATAACATCTACATACTTATAAAACTCTGGATCTTGTTTATTTACGTGTTTATTTACTTATTTATTTACTTGTGTGTGATTCACATCTTTTCGAAAACCCGACGCGCTAATGGTGACATTTTTACATATTCCAGTAGAGATTTACATCATGATTTCAAAAATCTCATTATCTGAAAATTTGGTTCATTATTTCTTCAGTTTTTTTTTCAAATTCTTCACCAATCTGAGATCTTTTTAAAATCTAACAAGCTGAAGTGAGCTAATGACGTCACAATGGCTCAGCTGTGAGTTATGTGACCCGGCCTCCTCCAGCCCCCCCCCCCCCCCCCCTCCTCCCGGGCTCTGGTTTGAAGCTCAGGTCATGATGTGCACTCCACTGGGCTCGTTGAAGTTCTGCAACAGGGCAGTGGTCGTTATCGAAGCACTGCTGGGGGGGAAGCGTGGTGGAAAAGTAGCCGTGGTGGCCATCACAGGGGACAACCTCCTCTCCGTCTCCCCTGCCCAAATGTCTGTCACGCTGGTGGGTGGGCTTCTACTCGCAGAAGCCACGATCGGCCGGCCCTCCACTGCTTTTGACAATCCTCAGATCACTCCGGGCCTCGCTCCGGTCCACTCCGGCAGCAGCTTCGCTCGGGCCCGGCACCTGATGGGAAGGCTGCCGCCCCCTCCGCGAGCTGCCACTCACTTACCCACCTCTCTCTTGCTCTCTCCCCCATTCCTCTCTCTCTCTCTCTCCACCTTCCTCTCCCCCTCTCTCTCTCTCTCCCCCTCCCCTCTCTCTCTCTCTCCACTCTTCTCTCTCTCCTCCCCTCCTCTCTTTCTCCCCCTCCTCTCTTTCTCCCCCTACTCTCTCTCTCCCCTCCTCCCTCTCTCTCTCTCTCCCATGCTCTTCTCTCTCTCCTACTCCTCCCTCTCTCCCCCCTCCTCTCTCTCCCCCACTCCTCTTGCTCTCCCCTCCTCTCTCTCTCTCTCTCTCTCTCTCTCCCCCTCCCTCCTCCCTCTCCCCCTCCTCCCTGTCTCCCCCTCCTCCTCTCTCTCTCTCCCCCCCTTCGCTTGAACCCGGCACCTGATGGGGAGGCTACTGACTCCATGAGCTGCTGCCCCCCGTCTCCTCTCTCTTCCCCCCCCCCCCACTCCTCTCTCTATCACCCCCTCCTCTCTCTCCCATTATCTCTCTCACCCCCTCCTCTCTTTCTCCCCTCTTCCCCTCTCTCTCCCCCTCATTCTCTCCCCTCTCTCTCTCTATCTCTCCCCCTCCTCTCTCTCACCCTCCCCTCTCTCTCCCTTCTCTCTCTCCTTCCTCTCTTTATCCCCCCTCTCTCTCTCCCCTACCTCTCTCTTCCTCTTCTCTCTCTCTCTCTCTATCTCTCTCTCTCCATCCTCCTCTCTCTCTCTCTCCCTCCCCGTCCCCTCTCTCTCTCTCCCTCTCCCCTCTCTTTCTCCTCCCTCCTCTCTCCCCCTCCTCTCTCTCTCCCAACTCCTCTCCCTGTCCCCCACTCTCCCACCTCTCCCTCTCCCCCACCCTCCCTCGCCTCCACCCCCTCCCCACCCTCCCATAAATCCCCTTCACCCCCTTCCCTGCCCTCCACTCCACCACTTCCCCTTCCCCTCCACCCCCTCCCCCTCCTCCTCCCCCTCTCCCCTCCCCTTACCCCCTCCTCTCCCCAACCCTACCTCCCCATCCAACCCATCTCTCCTCTACCCCTCCCCTCTCACCCCCTCCCCCTTTCTTCCCCCCACCTCTCCCCCTTCCTTCCTCTGCCTCTCTTCCCCGTCACCCTGCTCCCTCTCTCCCCCTCTCTCTCGCCCCCTCTTTACTCCCTCTCTCCCCCCCCCCTTCACCCCCTCTCCTCTCCTCCCTCCACCGCCCCTCTCTCCCCCCCCTCTCCCTCCCCCCTCTCCCTCTCTCTGCCCCACTCTCTCTGCCCCTCGAGATAGGGTGGGGATCGGGTAAAAGGAGCCAAAGAATAATATTAATATAATATCAAAGGGGGTGGTTAGTGCATGTGGGTGGGGGTGGTTAGCGTGTGTGTGGGGGGGAGGTGGTTAGCATGCGTGTGGCGCCAAAGACCATCCCCCCCCTGCAGGGGACAGGACCCAACGGGTCCCCCTTGGTCTAGTAATAAAGGTAAGTATAGTGTATGTGTTCTTTACCATTCTATCTACTTGGGTTGTCACTTGGTAGGAACTATGGACCTGGACCCCAAGATCACTCTGCACATCAAAACTGTTATGGGTCTTGCTTTCCACCATCTAATTTCTCCTTATATTCGACTTCCTAAACTGCTGCACTTAACACTTGCTCAGATTTAACGCCATGTGCCATTTCTCTGCCCATTTCTGTCTTTGGTCTCTGTCATATCCCACTCTATAGTTTGACAACCCTCCTCACTGTCCACGACTCCAGAAATGTTGGTGTCATCTATTAAATTTGCTAACTGACCCATCTGCATTTATGTCCAAAACAAGATCACAGTTCATCACAGTTAATTTATGACACTTGGTGCCTTGGTGCCAGTTATTTCATAGAAACCTTTAGGAATTAGTTGGCAGTAGAAAGGGTCAGAGTGCAAAATATTAATATTTACATGACAATCAAATAATTCATGAATTAATGCATTGTGTAATTAAAATAGTTATCTTATCAGCTGTGCCAACTATTGTTTGTCACTTTGTATTTTTAGAAAGCATTTTAAAAAGAACAATATTGGACTGGAATGATGGCCACAGGAGATGCTTATTGCCAAATGTATACATTATTTTAGAATGGAATTTCACTCTAAATGGTAGACTGTATTTTCAAGTGTATTGGAAATACTTTGCAATGCCTTGTTTCACAGTTGCTAATCATCATAATTATTAGCAGCATCATAAAATAATAGATAATTATAGAGGGCAAAGAAATGTAATGTAAATGTTGTTTAGAAATTGCCAATGCTTTAATGAGTTGGAAATCCATAGCCATACAGCACCAAAACCACCCATACGGCTCACCATATTAATGTGGACCAGTGGAGCCCAGCCCCGTTTCCATCCTCCATCATTTGGTTCATGGTCTTCGATGGCTCAGTTATTCAAATGCTCATCTAGATACTTCTTAAATGTTGTTAACAAATCTACTCCTCGCCACTTTCTCTGGTACTCATCACCCTCTGCATGAAAAAGGTTCTCCTCAGCCCCTCTTAACGCCTAACCCTAAGTTTACATCTTCTAGTTTTATCTACTTATCATATTTATCATATCAGAGGAACGGTTTCTTGCAATCCACAGTATCTTTATCCCTCATTATTCTTTTATGCCTCATTCAAGTCCCCTGTTAACCTCTTCTGCTCCAAGATGAAGCAGACCTAACCTCACCAGTCTCTCCTCATACTGAAATGTTCCATCGAGGTGCTGAGGTTGACGATTCTTTTTGCTCTGGAAAAAAGAACAGAAATGATCAAACAATTCTGATTACATTTTTAGTTGCCACTTATCCCTGTATAATATATCCCTGTGAGTAAAAATTCATGTGACTTGTTGCTGAGCTAAGCTGATGGTGCCTCATAGGGTGGCACAATGGTTTAGCAGGTGGATTTTCAGGGAGTGCGGCAGACTGACATTTCCAGTAATGTGGGTTTAATTCTGATCTCCTACATTGTCCAAATAGAGTTTGTAGCTTCTCCCCGTTCTGTACAGATTTCTCAAGTGTGCTCTACTTTTTTCTCACATTGGACGGGTAGCTAGTAGGTTAATTAGTAACGGTAAATTACTCATAGTATATGAGGATTGGGGGAAGGTTGGTGGTGAAAATGGCCACATGACAAAAAATGTTACAGGGAAATAAGTGAGGAAATGTGATCTGATATGATTGTTATGAGAGCCAGCATCTGGTTGAATGGTTGCTTTCTCTTTTGTGAGAAATCTGTGAAATAAGGGAACATTGTTTCATTCAACATGGACTTTGAGTGGGGAACACACCCAAACTTTTTCCACACCCCCTTGCATTGCTGAGGGATTAATGGGGAGACAGGTTAATTATAGGAATTCTACCACCCCTGAAATTTTAATGAGCTATCAGAGCAGATTTGGGCAACAACCAACAGATTGAAAGGGAACAAAATGTGTAGGAAGGATTGCAGATTTTGGTTTATACGGAAGATAGACACAAAGTGCTGGAGTAACTCAGTGACTCAGGCAGCATCACTAGAGAAAAGCAATATGCGACATTTTGGGCTGAAGAGTTTCGACCTAAAACATCTCCTATTCCTTTTCTCGAGAGATGCTGCATAACCTGCTAAATTACTCTAGCAATTTTGTGTCTAGATTGATAGGGGACACTGTTTCCTAATGAAACAGAGGAGCATGCTTCAATTTACTACTGACAAATGCTTCGATAAATTGTTGACTCAAGGACTAATTTGAAGTCAACCAGTGTTTACAGGTGTCAGCAATGATTATCTTTAATTTACAAATTTAATGAAGCATTGACAAGTAACTTGGGTTGGGGGGGGGGGGGAATAAGTAAATCAGTAAACAAACAAACAAACAACTAAATAAGCGGACAGAAAAATAAATAAATAAATAAACAAATAGATAAATGTAAAAAATAAATGAGCAAAGGATTGAAATTCAGAATGTACAGATGAGCCTGGGCTTATACAATCTGCTTGGAGAATAACGATGACCTCTTTTTGTTAACAGAGTCATAAAATGTGGTTTATGTGGGAATAGTAAAAGCAATCCCATCTCCTTAATGGTTTCTTTGAAGCAGCATGCACAAGCCAGTAAACATTTTTTTACCTTGGGCATATTTATTATAGTTTAATAATAGTTTGATTGTGCATTGAAAAATGCTGGCAATCCCAAAATAGTGTTTGTTCAATATTCTCAAAGTATTGCATATATCTAATCTCAAGGACAGTTTGCTCATTTTGTGTAAATTAACAATTAAGGGTAGATTGTATTGCGCTTGACGCTTTTCCTGTAGTGAAGGAATTGGACCCCAAAGTGCAATATTCAGCTTTTTATAGCACCTTCACACATTACTTCTTTAAATGTAAGAATGCTTTATTGCTCTAATGTACTAGAACATCTGAACAAAAGTAGATCAGACAAGGAAGACAATTCTAAATAGTTGAGCTCAACATTCTGTTTTTTTCCGTACATTGTGCTGGAATACATTTCAAGTCTCTGGTGTATTAGTGCTTTCTAATAGCCAACATTTCCACATGGGTAGTATATGTTTCTTCAACTTTCCAGTTTCCTTCACATTTTTGCCTAATTTGAAATCTGTGTTATATTGTCTATTGCAATACTGTGGGATGTATTGCTGCAACGTTGAAGATTTTGGAGGATGGTTTTATTGTATCCTGCACTTCCACCTCCCTTTTGTTCTTTGATCTCTTCTGTTTTCCGCCCTTTTGTTCCCATTTGATCTCTCCTCTACTGACTATGCATTCTCTCCTCTCCTCTCCTTACTATGCATTTGAAACATGTTTACATCTAGAACAACACTTCATAGAATATAGAACAGTACAGCACAGGACAAATCGTTCAGCCCACAATGTTTATGGCAAACATGATGCCGAATAAATAATTTAATCTGCCTGCCCATGATCCATTGTCCTCCATTCCCTACAAGTACCAATCGTAATGCCTTTTAAGCATCACTATCATATCTGCCTTCACCAACCCCCCTGGCAGCACATTCCTGGCACCCACCTTGGTGTAAAAAAAACTTGCCCCATACATTTGAAAAATATTTTCCCATTTCACTTTAAAGCTATACCAGCTAGTCTTTGCCATTCCCACGCTGAGAAAACAGTTCCTCAAATGCCACTTTGGTTGCTACAACACAACAACATGAGCATTGAATTCTCCAATTTCAAATAACTAACATTTACCCTGGTTTTCTTTTACCTCCCACTCCCCCCATGTGCACACTTTTCTTTCATTCCTCTTTCTTTCCCACCTCTTTTCCTCTCCTCCTTCCCCTCATCCCCAAGTCCACCCTACGCTTAGTCCAACAACAAAAAATCTTTACACTGTACCAGTGACAATAAATTAAACAATGCTAAACTATCCCCTCCAACCCCTTTCAGTTTTGCATTCACTCTTTCTTCCTGAACTGATTCCACACCTCTACCCTTTTTGTCTACATTTCACTTCTAGCCTTTGTAAATATCTCCATCCATCTTTCACTCATCTTACCCCACCAGAATCTACATACCACTTGCCAGTCCCCCTTACATCACCCCCCCCCCCCCCCTCCCATTCCCTTTACCAGTTTTCTCCCCTCTGAACCATCATTGAAGAAGGGTCTCGACCCAAAAAGTCATCAGTCCATTTCCCTCCACAGATGCTGCCTGGCCCACTGAGTTCCTCCAGTATTAGATTTTCCTTCAAGATTCCAGCATCTCCAGACTCTTGTGTCTCCATCTTGAAAGGATAACTGTTTCTGCTCATAGATGAACCCCTTTTCTGCTGAGTGTTTCCCGAGCATTGTGTTTCAGATTTCTAGAGACTGCAGCAAAGTGCTCATATTTTAGAGGCTCTATCCAGTAAATTATCCTATAACATTTTGAAAACAGATGGCAATTAAATAAAATTAGGAAAATCATGCAAATTGATTTCATAAGGATAGATATTTGACATAGTGCTTGTATCGCAATAGTAACTTCAATAAGAATTCATAATCCAAAACTTTTGTAGGAGTTAAATAGTGCTCTAGTGATTTTTATTGCCAAAATGCTTTACATCTGTTGCCATTATTTTCTATGCCTCCATCTTTCTACCATCCTTAACTTATTTTAATTTGTTAATTGTTTTTAAATTAGAAACCTAATGTATAAAAATTACATGAACTCACTTGATGCAAATAATTATCTTTAATTTATTTCTATTGTATTAAGCATTCTGTGTCTAAATTCCCATTTTGGGGATATTATCCCAATTGACCAGCTGATCAAAAATAGTTAGTATTGTCCTTGTCCATAGCAACCAATTGCAAGAACACAATTTGTATGCTCAACTGCATTTCAGAAATCTCATTGAAAGATAACGATTGCATTGGTGGTCATTTTCCAATTTTCAATAGGTTCAGGATCAGTTCCTGTGGATTAGAGCTAATGTTATCCCATTTTTCAAGAAAGAGAAAACGGGTTAATTATAAACCAGTTAGCCTGTCATCGATGGTGGGGAAGATGCTGGTCAATTATAAAGAAGTAATAATGGGGCATTTGGATAGCACTAAAAGCATTGACCCATTTAAGGATTGATTTATGAAGGGAAAATCCTGCTTGATTAATCTTCTGGAACTTTTTGATGATGTGACAAGTAAAATGGATAGAGCCAGTGGATGTAGTGTATCTGGACTTTCAGAAAGCCAGGAGATTAGTGGGTACCATTAGAGCACATGCATTTGGGGTAGGATATTGACATGGACAGATAATTGGTTGGCAGACAGGAAACAAAGAGTAAGAATAAACTGGTCCCTGTCAGGATGGCAGGCAGTGGCAGTGCAGTGCCACAAGGCTTGGTGCAGGGGCCACAACTATTTACAATATATACTAGACTAAGTGGAACCCGTTGGGTACAATGTTCACGTGGGAGGGCTGGTCCCCTGACGCGATATTCCACCTCTCCACCAATTCCAATATTGGTGGCCAGTGGGGTGGGGGGAGGGGGGATTTCTGAAGAGCTGGTATGGGTGTTGTGGACTGAAGGTACTGGTCTCCAGAGGGCTAGTATAGACATTATGGGCCAAATGGATTCTTGCAAGGCCACCAAATTCAAATCAATTTTCCTACCATTTTAAGCAGGGTGCAAGGCCACCAAGTTCAAACGCAGTTTCTTACCACTTTGAGCAGGGTGCAAGACCACCAAATTCAAGTGCAGTTTCATACCAGTTCAAGCAGGGTGCAAGGCCACTAAATTCAGGTTCAGTTTCCTACCACTTCAAGCAGGGTGCAAGGCCACCGAATTCAAGTGCAGTTTCCTACCACTTCAAGCAGGGTGCAAGGCCACCGAATTCAAGTGCAGTTTCCTACCACTTCAAGCAGGGTGCAAGGCCACCGAATTCAAGTGCAGTTTCCTACCACTTCAAGCAGGGTGCAAGGCCACCAAATTCAAGTGCAGTTTCCAACCACTTCAAGCAGGGTGCAAGGTCACCAAATTCAAGTGCAGTTTCATACCACTTTCAGCAGGGTGCAAGGCCACCAAATTCAGTGCAATTTCATACCACTTCAAGCAGGGTGTAAGGCCACCAAATTCAAATGAAGTTTCATGCCATTTCATGCAGGGTTGACCGCCACCACATTCAAATGCAGTTTCATACCATTTCAAGCAGGGTGAAACCACCATAAAACCACACAAAACACCACATTCGCAGTTCAGTAGACATTCAGTGTGTTCAGTTGATTCACAGCTCAGACAGTCACGATGTCTCCCTCCCCCATCATGCAGAGACTGAGCCACACCCACACTTCATGGTTTTAGAATCCCTTCCCCTCCCACCAGAAAAGGCGTGGCCTTCATGGCGTGATTGACTGGAGAGAGATTCTCAACATTTTTTTAAACACTAATAACACTTTTATTTTTAATTGATAGGAAGAATCCTCTGCACCTGATGAGCGGAGGGGGACTGAGTAAGATGGCCAAAAATCACAGTCGTATGTGGTAGCGTTTTATCAAAAATCAATATAGAGTGCAAACAGGAAGTTGTCAAGTTTACCCAAACAACCATTTGCAGTGCCTTTTACTTCAACCCAACACCCCAAACAACCATTTGCAGTGCCTTTTACTTCAACCCAAAACCTCCAAACAACCATTTGCAGTGCCTTTTACTTCAACCCAAAACCTCCAAACAACCATTTGCAGTGCTTTTACTTCAAACCAACCATATTTTCATTTTCAAACCATATTAAGGGCACTCAAGGTCAGTAAAAAAAACCCACTCACAGTTTAGTTGATGTGTTCAGTGTTATTCACTGCTCAGACTGAGAGATGTGACCCTCTCACTTCCCCCATCTTGTAGAGACTGAGTGAGGCACAACACTTCCGGGTTTTATAGTCCCTCCCACCAGCAGGAGCAACAGAGAGAATATCAACATTTTAAAAACATTAATAACTCTTTTCTGTTCCATTGATGGGGAAAATCCGCTGCTCCAGCTCAGCGGAGGGGGACTCTGAGCGAGGTGGCCAAAAATGATGGCCGTAAGTGGCGCCATTCTTTCAGATATCATGAAACAGAAAGTCAAAAAGTGGTCAAGATCTTAGTTTTAGTAATATAGATTAATGATTTAGATGATGGGATTAAAAGTAACATTAGCAAATTTGCAGCTGACACAAAGCTGGGTGGCAGTGTGAACTGCAAAGAGGATGCTAGGAGGTTGCAGAGTGACTTGGACAGGTTGAGTAAGTGGGCAGATGCATGGCAGATGCAGTATAATGTAGATAAATGTGAGGTTATCCACTTTGACGGCAAGAACAAGGAGGCAGATTATTATCTCAATGATGTCAGATTAGGAAAAATGGAAGTATAATGAGACCTGGGTGTTGTTGTACAACAGTCACTGAAAGTAAACATGCAGGTACAGCAGGCAGTGAAGAAAGCTAAAGGCATGTTGGCCTTCATAATGAGAGGATTTGAATATAGGAGCAAAGAGGTCCTTCTGTAGTTGTACAGGGCCCTAGTGAGATCGCGTCTGGATAATTGTGTGCAGTTTTGGTCTCCTAATTTGAGGAAGGACTATTGAGGGAGTGCAGCGTAGGTTCATGAGGTTAATCCCTGGGCTGGCAGGACTGTCATTTGAGGAAAGATTGAAAATACTGGGCTTGTATTCACTGGAATTTAGAAGGATGTGAGGGGATCTTATAGAAACATATATATTTATAAAAGGATTGGACAAGTTAGATGCAGGACAAATGTTCCCAATTTTGGGGGAGTCCAGAACCAGGATCCACAGTCTAAGAATAAAGGGGAGGCCATTGAAAACTGAGATGAGAAAAAATGTTTTCACCCAGAGAATTGTGAATTTGTGGAGTTCTATGCCACAGAAGGCAGTAGAGGCCAATTCACTGGATTAATTTAATAGAGAGTTAGATAGAGCTCTAGGGACTAGCAGAATCAAGGGATATGGGGAGAAGGCAGGCACGGATTACTGCTTGTGGATGATCAGTCATGATCACAATGAATGGTCATGCTGGCTCGAAGGGCCAAATGTACTCCTCCTGCACTTATTTTCTACGTTTCTATGTTGCTCTGTTTCTATTAATACTTGGCAGAAAAGATTGACATTACTAATCAGAGAAACAATAGACTATTTACTTGTATACCACTTCACTGCTCATCAGTCTTTGCTAATAAGCATCTTTTCAACAAAAGCAGTTTACATTCACATGGTACCCAAGGGGCATGATCTAACACAATTTGGCATTCTCGAGTCAAGAAAATATAATTAAATATGACTAAAGGCTTAATGGATGAAGTAGGTTTCACACCACATTTTAATTTCTTCTCCATCTCTTCTAAGACGTTGTGGACACAAGGAACTGCAGATGCAGCTTTTAAAAAAGATGCAAAATGCTGGAGTAACTGAACGGTTCAGGAAGCATCTCTGAAGAACGTGAATAAGAGTCATTTGTGGTTGAGATTCTTCTTTGGTCTGATTGTCATAGAGGGGGGAAAGTTGGAAGAGAGATGGTGAAAGAACAAAGACAGGTAAATGATAGCTGGATAGGGGTGGAGGATTGGACAAAAGCCAGAAATACAAAGACAAAAAAGTATGAGATAAGGACATGATGATAAAAGAGGTGTGAAATGTGAAGCCAAAGAGAGGAGTATAGGTCAAAGGGAAGAGGGATAAATTGGTACACATACAGGAGGGGCACAAGAAAGTGAGGAGGGGATCTTTGTAGGTACACTTCCCCTTGTTCCCTTCTACTTTCCCCTGGTTTCAAGATAAAAATACAAGTGGCATGAAATGTGAAGCCAGAGGAAGGAACATAGGTGGAAGGGGACCCATGAATACACCCCCCCCCTCCCCCACCACACCCCACCCCACACTCACATGTGTCCATTTTTCACTTGCCATGTTTTGTCTCGCCTCTTCCAGGTTCCTCCCCTCACTACAATTAATCTGAAGCAGGGACGTGTCCAGAAAAACCATCTATCCATAGTCTCCAGAGATACTGCTTGACCCGCTGGGCTACTCCAGCACTTTCTGTCTTTTAATCCCTTGAATCTAAAAAATCAAAAATAAATGCAGGTGCTGGGAATCTAAAACAATAATGTTTGAAACACTCAGCACATCAGGCACTTACTGCAAAAATAATATGAGTTAAATTTTCAAATTGAAGACACTTTGTTCAAATATGAACTTATGTGGAAGTGCTAAACCAGAAACACATGTAGGATTAACTGATTAATCACTGATTAAAGGTGATTTTTCTGGGCGTATAAACATACTGTAACTACCCTGTCAAAGGCTGGCACACATTGTCTCATTGCAGGAGGCACTAGAACTGAAGGAGACGGGATAAAGCAATGGGACAGGGCATTTGAATCCCTAGTGGACAAGCCCAAGAGTAGGAGGAATGTAATCAATCCCAGGGTGAAAATGCCACCTCACACCACTCTCCAACAGCATGAATCATTGCCTTTATTTAAGGAGGATTGTTGGGAAAAACTTGGGGACTGTAGAGCAGTTGGTAGGCAGGTTACCGGAGACAATATATATGCATAAGGATAGACAGAGGCTGATTAGTGGAAGTCAGCACAGTTTTGCATATGGGAAATTGCGTCTGTTGTATTTGATTGATATTTTTGAAGTAGTAACTGAAAATGTTGATGAGGGCAAGGCCATAGACATTGCCTGTACGGAGTCAGCAAGCAAATAAGCTTCTGCATCGTACGCTGCCCTGCAAGGTTAGATCACATGGGATCCAGGGAGAGCCAGTTAACTGGATATAGAATTGGCTTCATGGAAGGAAGCAGAGAGTGCTGATGGAAGGGTTTGTTTCAGATTGGAGGCCAGTGACAAGTGGTGTGCCTTGGTGATCAGTGCTGTGGCCATTGCTCCATATCAATGATTTGATTGAGAATGTAAAAGGCATGATTAGTAAGTTTGCAGATAACACTAAAGTACATGATATCCTAAACAGTGTAATGCTTATCAAAAATTCCAGCAGGTTCTTGATTAGCTGGGCAAGTGGGTTGAGGAATAGCTGATGGAGTTTAATGTAGATATGTGTGAAATGTTACATTTGAGGAAGTCAAGCAGGGCAGCACCGTCACAGTGAATGGGAGCCCCTTAGGCAGTGTGGTAGAACAGATGGATCTAGGAGTACGGGTACATACTGTAGTTCCCTGAAAGTGGTTCTACAGATGTATGGGGTGATAAAGAATATATTAATTGGTCTATGTATTGATTATAGATGTTGGGACATTTTGTTACTACTGACATTGGTGAAGACACATTTTGAGTATTGATGTTTTGGTCACCTTCCTATTGGAAGGATGTTGTTAAGCTGGAAATAATGCAGAGAAGGTTTATGGGGATGCTGCTAGGATATGAGGGCCTGAGCTATCATGAAAGGCTGGACAATCTCAGACTTTATTTGTTGGAGCACAGGAGGCTGAGGGATGATCTGATAGAGGTGTCTAACATCATGAGGGGATTAATAAGGTGAATGAACCGAGTCTTTTACAGTGAGTAAAGGAATCAAAAACCAGAGGACAACAGTTTAAGGTGCAAGGGGCAAGATTGAATACAATCCTGAAGAGGAAGTTTTCACTCAGAGGATGGATGGTATGTGGAATGAGCTGCAATAAGAGGCAATTGAGGCAAATACTATAATAGGATTTAAAAGACTCTTGGCCAGATACATGGATAGGAAAGTTTCCGAGGGATATGGGCAAAATGCAGGCAAATGGGACTTACTTAAATGAGGTATCTTGGTAGGCAGGGACAAGTTGGGTCAAATGGTCTGTTTCAATACTACATAATGCTATGACTCCATAACATTTGTTGCTACAAGTAAACGTTTAAAGGAAAGGATATTTTAGCTTTTAGAGTTGTATTGAATCACCTGCTGTTACCTTTGTTCTTAAGAGTATACAAACTTGATGTACTTTTAGTTGGGATAGTCTGCTGAAAATGTACCAAAGAGAATGCCTGCTTGTTGTGACAAATAACTTTTTTTTTACACCCTTTAGTATCAGTCTCCAGTCACTTAGTCAATCATAACTCTGCTCATCATCTTTTAACAAATTGCTATATTGCTAAAAGTCAGATCTTGACCACTTTTAGCTCGCTGTGGTGTGATTTCAGGGAGAATGCCGCTACCTATGGCTGTCATTTTTGGCCATCTCCCTCAGAGCCCCCCTCCCCCTTCCTGGACCGGAGGATTTTTCCCATCAATGAAAAATCAGAGAGATATTAATGTTTTTTAATTTTTTGCCATTCTCTCTGCTGCCCCTGCTGGTGGGAGGGGGGAGGGACTATGATATCCGGAAGTGGTGTGCCTCACTCAGTCTCTGCAAGATGAAGGAAGCCAGAGGGTCATGTCTGTCTGAATAACACTAAACACATGTCTACTCAACTGTGAGATGCCCTTAATGTGCTTTGAAAATGAAAATATGGTTGGTTGGAAGTAAAAATGCACTGCAAATGGCTGTTTGGCTGGGGTTTTAGGTTGAAGTAGAAATGCACTGCAAATGGCTGTTTGGGTGGGGTTTTGGGTTGAAGTAGAAATGCACTGCAAATGGCTGTTTGGGTGGGGTTTTAGGCTGGAACAAATTACCCAGTTCCACTTTATATATCTGCTGCAACACTTTGCACGAAAAGCACTAAAGGTGAATGTCCTGATATACAACAAAATGATTCAGTTCTCAGTATATATGACTAAGGTGAAAAAGTAATTTTCAACGATTTGGAAAGTAGCAAGAGCACATTCAGGAAAGCCATTACCACTGTTTGTGAGGTAAAATCTAATTGTCTTTTTCATAGTGCTGGTGGTTGACTTAACATAATCACAGGGATTGGAAGACACTTTTGTGGATTTGTGTCCTTAACAGAAAGTTAACTGCCATTTTTTGTTACCAACTGTCAGAAATTGGGAACACAAGCAGAAAGCCAACAAAAGTTGCGGCAGGTCAGTTAGTCAATATCAGAGAGAAGGGAAATTAATTTAGAATCTCATTGAATTGTTAAGCAGACTGAACCGTGAATAAAGGCATGGCTATTTTTTTATAAATTGTAGGAGGCAAACGTTTTCTTCTATTGAATGGCTTTGAAAGACAACAACAGCTTGTGTTAATTAGTGTTGGCTCTGGTTCAGTAGATACCATTCTCAACTCTAAATTGCATGTTTTGGGTTCAAATCATACTACAAAGATTTGAATTCAAAAATCTGGACTGATTATCCATTACTGTATTCAGAGAGCACTGTACTATTGGAGGTGTTACCTTTTAGATGAGGCATTAAACTAATATCCTAATTTGAATCTGAAGAAGGGTCCCAACCCAAAACATCACCAATCAGAGGATGGAGGAGGAGAGGGAGGGAGATAGAGGGAGGGAGGAAGGAGGAGGGGGAGGAGGAGGGGGGTGAGGAGGAAGTAAAACCAGATATTTTTATCTATATGTATCACCAAACAACCATTGAATTCAACAGAAAAACATATAAAATTGAAAATAGGTGGTTAAAGAAGAAAAGTTGGAAGATTAGTTTATAAACCTATGGATGAGGTTGATATCACCCTTCTTCATTTCAAAATATGTTTTTTATCCCCAGAAAATCAAGCAATCGATAGAAATTCCAATGATTCCTCTGGTTTTACAGATAATGTCTACCCCTACTGCATAGTTTGCCTAAAGGAGCGTTAAAGGCTCATTAGAGATTCATTTGAGGCTGAAGAGGCTTTCACTATCTGTTTTTATGAATTTATTGTGCTGGGAGTCTGGAGGATCACTTTGGCTGGATTTACAGATATGTTTGTCTGGATAATTAGAAGGAAAATTAGGTGAAAAGTTAACAATGTTGTCAATGCACATAGATTTGGAGGAAGCA
Organism: Raja brachyura; assembly: GCA_963514005.1. The sequence goes on from OY740784.1 coordinate 67,928,132, forward strand.
CAATTGAATATTGTACACAAATTACACATGAATTGCACATAAATTCCACGATACTTAAAAAAAAAAATTGCAAAGACCTTAGTACAAAAATGCACAATTAAAAACAAGTGTATGTTAGTGTAAGATTTGTCACTAGTGTTCCATTGCTGAGGTTGGGTAGGGTAGCGCAGGTCAATTAAAGATCCATATAGTTGTTGGAATGTAACTGTTCTTGAACAGAGTGGTGTGGATTTCCAGGCTTCTCAACTTCCTGGCATAAGATGACCCTGATAACAGAGGTACTTGGTGATAAATACTTGAACCAATGTTCCATGTGGGTTCTTTTGATGCTCAGAAGGGCTGTGCCCATGATGGATGGACTGACTTCACCACTCTCCGCAACCTCTCTGCAGCCTGTTGCAACCTAGTTTCAGTTTAGTTTATAGTCATGTGTACTGACGTACAATGAAAAGCTTTTGTTGCATGCTACCTAGTCAGCAGAGAGACAATACTTGATTACAATCAAGCTATTTACAGTGCAGAGATATATGATATGAGAATTACGTTTAGTGCAGGGTTAAACCAGAAAAGTCTGATCAAGGATAGTCCGAGGGTCACCAAATAGGTAGATAGTAGTTCAGTACAGCACTCAGGTTACTCCACCCATCTGCCAATAACCCCCTCATAGGTTGATTCAGTTGCCTGATAACAGCTAGGGATAGGAACTATTGAGGTCATGTGAAAACAAAAAAAATATTCATTTGCAAGAAAGTAAGAAACATTTTTGGTGCACAGTATGTCTGATTTTCAAATTAGCATTACCTTTAACCTCATACAAAGAAACATCCCATATCTTCAAATTATGTGCTGTCACCAAAGTTTGGAAGTCAGAAAATATTTGACAATGGAAAAATATTCAGGAAGACTTTTCCACCAATTTGAATAACTTGAAAATAATATTTAAAAGTGCTAGAAAGTAATTTTCATGGTAATATTTATTACTATAATACAATGTGTATTAAGGTCACATGGTAGATGCAAGAGGTTCCTGTAAATGAGATAGACTTTTATAGATTTCTTGTTTCTGTGGTTATTTAGTCCAGGTATCACAAGATTTACTTCTATTTTCTCGACCACAATTTAAACTTGTGAATGCAGATGGCTTCTACAACAACATAAATATGTGTTTACCATTCCCTCATGTGCACCAGACAAGTGTGATTTGAAAAAAAATAAGAAAGTACTGGTGCAATAATCAGTTAGAACAAAAGTTAGAATTATGGAAGAGAAACAAGGTCTCTTGTTAAAGCTCAATATTCATGGGGCAATAACCCCCTCATAGAATATCCAATTTGGCATCCCCATTAAAGAATACCAATAAAACCATGAATTTGAAAGTAGCTCTTCACTTATCCAGATTATATGGGGCGATCTGATCTGACATGACATCCTGGGTCTCATATTCATAATTAACCTTTGTTGATTACTCCACCCATCTGCCAAACACACCATGTGTATGTACCCATCATTTGCAAGGTTTTGTACCACCTGCACTTCCCATTTTAGCTCCCACCACCCAATCGGTCTGAAAAAGGGAAGTGACCAAAAACATCGCCCATTCCCCCCATAGAGGCAGCCTGACTGATTGAGTTTCACCAGCACTTGTTTCTAACATCTGCAGCTTTTTGGGTTCAAAGGGGCAATAAATGAAATTCATGTGGTGTTGAAAAATTCAGTGAGGAAACCTTTGCATTGATCTATTTGGAGTAATTTCAGTCCAAAATTGTATGAATTATCACTTTGTGGCAGCACCCGGTGGTTGGGCCACTAGCTACATGAACCCTCAGCTGTCAATCATGTGACTGGGCAATGACAGAGAGGAGTTGTCATGGGGTACAGAGGTGTGTCCTTGGATATATAGCGAACCCTGGGACAATCCTCTCTCTCTCTCTCTCTCTCTTACTTTGAGCTGACCAGCTCTCTTCTCTTTAAGAGTGAGTGTACTTCAGCTTGAGCCCACAAGGCAACAGGCTTGCAGCAGCAACAACAACTTTATGTTAGAGGACCAATGTGCATGTATAACAAACCTTTTGTGCCTGAATAAAGTAATCTATTTGTTCACCACATTTGGTGCCTCTACAACTCATTGAGCACATTTGAGATTTAATTTGAGATTTAAATAACCAGGGGGGTTGTGAATAATCCATGGGGGGAGGCAGGGGGAGTGAATAACCTGGGGGGGGAGGAGGCAGGGGGTGTGAATAACCTGGGGAGATGGAGAGGGCGGGTGGGGGGGTGTGGCATTCGGCAGCTTAGAGCCCATTGTGATTATCATCACTGGAAGTTCCTGGAAAAAAGGCCGTCTGTGAGAAGCTGCGGTTACCATTGGAAAAGTCCCATTTTGATGTCATTGTGACACTCGGCAGCTTGAGAGTCCATTGTGATTGGAGTGTGAGATTGCACTGTGAGTGGCATTGTGACATCATCATTGGAAAATCCCGGAAAAAGGGTGTGTGTGAGAACTGTTTTTTGCCTTTTTTTAAAAACTTGAATTGTCAATGGCCTGTGAAATATAGGATGAAATCTTAAATGAACCTGATTACTGTGTGGAGGGGAAAAATGTGAGACAGAATATTTTTAAATTTAAGCGCTACTACATTGTGTTTCAACGTAGGTAGAAAAACACATACACAAACAGACACACACACACACACACATACAAGATGAGAACGTTAATAGTATACTGGACTAAGTGGAACCCATTGGGTCCCAGTCACATGATAGGCCTTGTCCCCCAACGCAACCCATTCCCCAACTCAATATTCCACCATTCACACGTTCCCCCAACGCAACCTGTTCCTCGAATGCAATATTCCACCACTCACCCATTTCCCCGAACTGTGAAGGTGCGGCTGACGGGTTCCCGTTGTGACACCTCTGATCCCCCCCCTCCTCCCCCCCGATGCACTCACTCCATCCCCCCCCCCCCCAAATTCCAATATTTGCGGCGCTCCAGTGGCGCAGCCATTCCCACACATTGGGTTCCCATTGTGATATAGAACATGCATGTATTACTGCAGAGGCTCAGCCGACGGGCACGGCAAGTGGAAAAGGGATTCATTAAAGCTTAAAATGTGACTAACTCTTAAAATATAACAACAATTTAAACGTTAAAGATGAGATTTATTCCGTTTATAAGGCAGGGTCTTCAGGCAGGGCTTCAGGAGGGGGCTGGTTGGGGAGGGGTGAGCATCCCACAGCCGGGGAAATTGGGGGCAGGTGGGGGAGGGGGGGGGCATCCTACAGCCGGGGGAGGGGGACAGCTTCAGGCAAGGCCTATCAGGGCAGTGGGGATGGGGGGAGCCATGGGGTGGGGAGGGGGGGAAGCCATTTCCCTCCCCAGCTGCAGAATGCTTACAACCCCAACCCCCCCTCCAGCAACCAAGCCTTGCCTGAAGCCATCCCCATCCCCAGATCTTGGACCTGCAGCTGAGGATAGGGCTGGCTTCAGGTGGGGCTGGTGGGGAGCATATTGCAGCTGGGATTGGTAATGGTTCAAGCTGGGGCCAGTGGGAGGGTGGGAGCGTCATGCAGTGGGGAAGGCAAACGGCTTCAGGAGGGGGTTGTATGGAGTGGAGGGTGGGTGTGTCCTGCAGCTCGGGATGGGACAGGCAGGGTCTTCAGGCAGGGCTTCAGGCAGGGTCTGTTGGAGACCAGTGGGGGTGGGGGGGGAGTGCTACCGTGGCATACTGCTGTGTGTTGGGGTGGGTGTGTGGTGGGGTGAGTGTGAGGGGAGGGGGAAAGAGGTGTGTGGGAGGAGGGGGGGTGTGGGGGAGGGGTGTGTGGGGAGGGGGGTGTGGGGGAGCGATTGTGGGGTGGGAGTGGAGGGGTATGTGGGTGGGAGGCGTGTGGGCAGGAAGTGTATGGGAGGGGAGGAGCTTGTAGGAGAGGGAGGAGGGTGTGTTTGGTGGGGTGTGTGTGAGGTGGAATGGATGGGGTGGCAGTGGCGGGGAGGAGGTTGTGGGCTGGGAGGGGGGTTTATATGCGTGTGGGGAGGTGTGTGTTGACGGGGTGTGTGTGAGGGCGGGATGGGGAGAGAGGGGGCAGCGAGCATTATAGTGTAGGGGGGGGGGTGCGCAGAAGTGTTATGTGTGGGTGGCGGGGTTTATGTAGGCAGGGGTGATGTGTGGGTAGGGGGTGTGTGGGCGGGGGCAGGGTTGTGTGGGTGGGGGTGTTGTGGGGGCGGGGCAGAGAGGGTGTGCGGCCGGGAAGAGGGGAATTTGTGGGTGGAGGAGGTTGGGCCAGAGGGGAAGGGGCTGGAACGGACGTTGCCATGAGGACTCACAGCGGGCGCTGGGAGCTGGTCGCTGGACGTTCTCCTCCGCCGGGATCAGATTCTCTGCTTTCCGTTTGGCAAAAATTGTGTTCGGTTGGGAACCTCTGCCGACCGTCTTCAGCTCCAGTAGAGACGCGATGGAAACCTCCACCGGCCATCCAGAGCCTCCCTCAGCCCCAGTAAGGACTCGATGGCGCAGGAAAGGGCGGACCATATTGTGGAGTGACAGGAGAAATGTTCAATCCACGCGGCGCCGACTGGCAGGAAAGGAGATCGATCACTGCACGTGTGGTTTTTTAGATTTTTTAACCTTGCTAACTTTTACATTAGACCACTGATGGGAACAAAATGGTGCACAGGAGAACGGTGAGTAAGCTGGCGACAAATCATAGCACTAACGCATACCATTTTTGCACAAATAGATAGACCATGCAAACCGGAAGATAACAAGGTTAGAGCTTTAGATATGTATAGATATAGATAGCTCACCATAGGTGTGATAGGTATGGTTAATAAAAATATACCGTAAATATTTTGTTAGATTTCATGGCATTGTTGCTGAGTTGCTACATACGCTCATACTCAAAAAAAAACATTTTGCTATTATAGTGTGCATCAGATTCACGAGACTAGGTGGTGTCTCTTTTGCAGTGTATAAGAGACAATAGACATGTATTCATTTCAACTACTGACAGCATTACTTTCAGTTCCTACCCTGCTATTTTGTGTTGTAAGATGGTACCATTCTCTTAAGAAAACTAAACACCACTCAATATTACCTTGTTCATTCAAACAAATAAATTAACCTCCATTTCACTAGATGCTATTAGAAATTATTAACCAGCGAGGTTACTGAGTTGAAGTCCGATCAGTTAGAAAGGCAGAAACATCTGTATAACTAAAAGTCTCATATTGACCACTTCCTGTCTGCACTGTATATTGATTTTAGAAAAAAAAGCTGCTCTATATCGCTTTGATTTTTGGCCATCTTACTCTCAGTCCTCCTCCGCTGAGGCAGCCCCGAGAATTTTTTCGAACGATGAAAAGTAAAAAAATTATGAGTGTTTAAAAAATCTTGAGATCAGCTGATTGGTCCTCTCACCATAATTGCAGAGGGGGACCAGCCCTGTCGTGTGAACATCAGACCCAACGGGTCCCACTTAGTCTAGTATATATAGATGCATCTTCCTCTTGAATAAATCACCAATTTTACTTAATTATAACTTTTATTTTATTTTTCTATATATCTTTTAAAATGTATTAAATCAGCCAAATCTAATCCAGAATTGTTGAAATTTTTGGTAATGTTGTAACAAATTGTATTATCATGCTCTTTTAACATAACTATCATACACATTTATAGATTTGTCGATTAAAGATAAGTCAGTTGCCTGCTTCCAACAACATTTTAGAATGTTAATCTTTTTTACAGCAGCATTAAAAGTTATATTTGCTTAAAATCAAGAATTTTGTATTTACTAGCAGATGATGATTAATCCTCCATGTTCAATTACTGTAGTTCAATTAGAATGAAAAATTACTTGCGACTAAATAAATTAGCATAATGTTATCTTGATTTACAAATTCATTCTGCGCACAGCTACAATCAAAAGGCCACTGAAACTATATATGTTAATATCGTTTTTTTTTAAACTTTGAGGCATAAATGAACAGACAGACAGATAGATGCATGTATATATTTTATTTGCAGTGGTAAGAAAGTCCAGGACCACATGGGGGTGTTCTCCCTTTCCATCAGGGTGCATGCGCAGTGGCACAGGCAATTTCAGGGCTATTTCGGCAGCTCAGATCTGATCATCGAAGGAGGAGGCATGGTGATCTCAGGCTTCTCCTTGCAGCTCTGCTTACCTGGAGAAGAGGCGCTGGCAGTCACAGGTTTATCCAGGAGATCTGTGATTTATACTGGCGGCTCAGCTTTGAGCTTGAAAAGGCGGTGCTGCAGTCTCTGGTTATCCTCGTGAATAACTTAATGAACTTAAGACCATAGCTTGGAGCTGGTGGTCTCGGATTTTCCGTAATGGCTCCGTCTACCTCACACCTGCGACAGTGGAACCCAGCAAACAGGGAGGTGCCTCACTTTCTCTCTCTTCCTCTCACTCTTCTCTCTTCTTTCTTCTCTCCTGCTTCTTCTCTCACCCTTTCCCTTTCTCCCCTCTGGCTAGAATGTTTGGGTTTTACAGGGAGTTGGCTTGCAAGGTTCAAGTCGCCAAACCAATATAGTGCTAATTGGACACAGCTATTACCAGTAATACTGGGGATTTGCCTCTCCTGGCCTGTCACCCAGCGATAGGGATCAGAGCGGCATTCAAGGGTGGGGGCACTGTCACTATACTCATAAGACTCAGGAGGAGTCCAATCCAACCCATTTTCACATATTAGCTCCCAGGAGAGCAATCCCGTTGGTTTCAATCCCAATCTCTTTATTTCCCTCTAGCTCTTCAAAATATTATTTCCAATGCATGATCTTCAAACCCCCTTTTTGACATTAACCTACACTAGGAAGTAATTACATCTCAAGTACCTTAGAGATGTAATTGGAAAATGAAGCACCCAAGGTAAACCCACATTGTGTCCAAAAGAACATATACCCAAGGTCACTGGAGCAGTAAGGCAGTGGCATTAACTTCTGCACCACTGGCCACTTATTGTCCAGAGCTTGGCAGCCATGTGATTGAATAAATTGTACTTTGGTTATGGTCAAGGATAGAAGGGACATACTGATTGAGAAAGTTGGAAGAATGCAGATTTCTTAGTGAACTCTATCACTAAAGGAGACAACTGTCAGAGATGGGTGGAAATATGGGGGGATTTTATTGGAGCATTGAATTCCATTTTGCCAAGAAGGATTGATCTATTAACATGTCTTTGTACTTTGCTTACAAGAATTAGAGTTCAATTCAGTGACAACTGAATAAAATAGTAAGATTAAATGAGAACTTAGCAATTTGAAGTTTGATCTTTATTTTTGAGGAATAACAATGAACGAATACGTGAATCAGCCCGCATGCATGTCAATCTTCAAAGCAGCGGTATTAAATCACAGATAACAGTTGTTGAACTAACATAGTAAAATTATAGATGACTAGAACTACCAGATGATCTTTATGATACAAGGGTTGGGTGAGGACGGAACATAATCGCTAATCGTAACTCCTCATAAAATAAAGATAAAACTTCAAACTGGTAAATTCTCATTTAATTGTACTATTTTACTTCGGAGTCACGCGAGTGACTATGTGAAGATTTTAAAGCTCTGTGATTTCATGCCATGGAAATACGAGTCCACACAAGCACGACTGCATCAGTTGACCACAGATAAGGGAAACATTCAAAATGCATACAGACATGACATAGATTTAAAACATGCTGATGCTGATAAATGAACAAATAATAATAACAGTAACCCCTCTCATCCGAGGGGAAACTATAAAATAGAATCTAAAATAGAGTCGGCAAATACCCCTGGTCTGGCAATGAGTTAAAATTAAATTTTGGAAACCTCGTTTGTTAGACCATCCTGCAGTCGGCTGGATGTGGTCCAGAGGACCATACATAACCCTTGCTGCTGATGTTGTAGCAGCCCTGGAGGAGTGCGATTAGAAAATTAATATCTACTCTTGTATAAGCCAAAACCCCGTATTAACCACATGGAGATGGTCTGAGCTGATACCTTCTTATGAGTTTTTTTGTAACTAACAAACATAGCTAGTATCAGAGCCTCTAAGGTGATGATGACCTTGACGCAATGTTGTAAATGTGTGACCACACATAACCCAAAGTGCATGGGGTATGCCATGAGAACTGACACCCCTGGGCTGCCCTGTTTAACTAAATCATAAACATGAAATATTATATAGCAGGTGTAACCATCCTGTCCAGTTGCAATTTATGTAATGACTGGACCTGTGTGCTGAGGACAGCGCCAGGGGGATAACTTCCTTATGAGTGCCGAGCCACAGATAGGGATATAGCTGGAGACCCGTGGTGAAGAAGTGTTAACACAATGTCAATATCCCATACTTCTGTGTACTTGGTTCTGGGAGAACTTGTGTTAAAGATATCCTTAATAAACTGGACATCAAAGTGTGAGACCCAACAGAGCGGGTCAAGCTCGCTGCAGTAAATATGATGAGAAGCACGTTGGGCACAGTTAATTTGACTATAATTTATTGTCAAGGACCCATTAGAAAATGAACTCTAAGATGTCAGTGTCCATGTCGTATTATATGTAACATAGCATTTAAACAGAACGCTTCCCATCTCCTGAAGAGGCAATGTACTGCTTTTTTGGTGCTATCCCTGTACTCTGCAGTGAGCACATACATGGATCGGTCTGACAACCCGAGCCGCAGGAGCGATCTTCTCAGATTCTGTAAAGCAATGAATTGATTAATCATGCAGAGGCTGGTTCCCAGAGTCCTAGGCTGAACCAGCAAAGATTTATGTTTAGAAACCCCATATAAGGTTCTATTATTATTCCCAACATTTGTGGGAAACCATGGCTGCATAGGCCAGTCAGACAGTCCGAGAACCCTGAAGCGGGATCTTGCTGAATTTATTGCAAGACCCGATTGATGAGGCAAAATGGAGAAACCACATAAAAGCAAATTCCTCCCCTGCGTAGCAAGAATGTCTCTTGCCACTGTGATGCCACATGTTTTTACAACTGGTGAATGAGCCTGGATGCAAACATATCAATAATTGGTGCCATCGAGCCATAATATCATAATATACTTTGTGATCCAACATCCATTCTGTGTTGTCATTAATTTTATGTGATGATGCACCAGCGCCAAATGAGGTTGGGTAAATTATGACAGATTTCACCCATGTGACTAACATATGCTACCACCACAGTGTATCAACTTGGAACTGAGCGTGCAGATTATGCTTATTTGCACAATAACCCTTTAAACCATAGTATGCACCTAGTGTCTATAGGTAGTTGATACCAATAACTGAAGAATTGGTGATTCATGCAAATCCCTTCCGCCTCCGTTACTAGAGATGGCATTCATAATTTTTCATCTCTGAGCACTAGCGTCTGTTTGTAATATAACTGAAGATTTATTGACCAAAACTACTGGAGCAATGCTGAATATAGTTTGTCCACCATCGTGACTGGTAGCTTCAGCTGGTAATAGCAAAGGTCTGTTAACAATGATGTATATGGCACTTGAGAGATTACTACTTTGCACGTTGTAAGATCTGATAATGCAAAGGCCCAATTGCACAGCTGAAACACAGCTGCTATATTGCCAATTACACTTAATGAATAGAAGACTGCTTGATAACAAGGTTGATAACAAGGAGCTGTGGGACTGTGGGGTGGCTGGCAGCGCTGAACTTTTACATCGGGAGCCTGGGATCTCTCGGCGAGATCGGCAGTTGTGGAGCTCCATCCAGCGCGGCCTTGTCAGCTTCGGAAGCCACGGACTCCGGTAGGGAAGCGGCCGTTCCAAGTGTCCCAAGCTGCTGTGAGGACTCTCCCGACGCCGGAACACCAACACCCGGCGAGAAGGCCTAAAACATCTGGCCGCCGTAGCGCCAACTGCGGAGGCCTCAATAGGCCTGACTATGGGTGGACTTGGGGATGGGACTGGACTTTGTGCCTTCCCCCACAGTGGGAACCATTGTGGGGGGATGTTTTTATGTTCATTGTTAATTCTTTAGTGTTGTGTCTTATCTTTATTTGTGTGCTGCATGGCAAGTCAAATTTCATCATTCATACATCCAATTGGTGTATGTGACAATAAATTTCCTTTGTCCTTTGTCCTTGTCCTTTGTCCTTTGTCCTTTGTTACAGGCTTCTATTGATTCCAATCTGTTGCCGGAGTCACAGATAAATTAATAGTTAAAGGTAAATCCGAATAATCAATAACTCTAGTTGGTATCAACTTAAATTTGACTGGATGGCTGAGGAACCTCAATTCCTCAAATATAGTTGCAGCTGAAACGGTCGACTTCAGCAAAACACTAAGTTAGAAATATCATCCAGATCAATTTCAAATGTCTCCGGTGATCCCTGTGAATGGGACTTGAATAGTATGCATCTTTGAGATCGATGCATGCCATAAAGATCCTAAGGAAATCAGTAGTTAGACAGTAACAAAATTCCATATACTGAAAAGTCTATGTTGCACATGGGAGTTAAATCAATTATGAACCGACATCCTCCATCTTTCACAATGAACAGGCCACGCCTGCCATAATTCCGTGCCTGCCTTGAACGACAACTCTGGCAAGATTCCCGAGCCTGTCTCAAAAGGTAATCCTGGCTATAATACTGAGCCTGCCTCAAAAGACAACTCTGGCCATAATACTGGGCCTGCCTTGAAAGACAACTCTGGCCATATTACCGAGCTTGTGTTGGAAGGCAATCCTGGCCGTAATACTGAGCCTGCCTCGAAAGACAACTCTGGCCCCAATTCCAAGCCATGCTTG